>OU342740.1:63235783-64435783 GCA_910589775.1 Avena eriantha
TTCCAGGGAAATTTGCAACGCCGTAAGACCTGATATATGTTCGAGAGAGATGACCAAAAACTCATCGTTTTCTTGCTTTATGACCGTTTTCAAGATTTTGCCCATAGTTTTTGGGTTCTAGGGTGATTATCAACAATCGTAAGTCCTGATACTGTTTGACAGTTATGACCGTTTTCATGAGCTATTTGCCATAGTGTTGAGGTTCCAGGGCAATTTGGAACGCCGTAAGACCTGATATATTGTTCGAGAGTGATGACCAAAAAACTCGTCGTTTTCGCTCTTTATGGACGTTTTCAAGATCTATTGGCCCATAGTTTTTGGGTGCTAGGGCGATTGTCATCGATTCTAAGACCTGATACATGTTTGGCAGTGATGAACAAAAACTCACAGTTTTCACATTTTATGAACTATTTCATAAGCTATTTCCCATAGTTTTGAGGTTCGAGCGCGATTTATGTCGTTTTCAAGATCTATTGTGCATAGTTTTGGAGTTTTAGGGGCGATTGTGAACGATCATAACACCTGATACATGTTTGAGAGTTATGACCAAAACTCACAGTTTCGCGTTTTATGACTGTTTTCATGAGCTATTTCCCACAGGTTTAAGGTTCCTTGGCGATTTACAACAAGTGTAAGACCCGATATATGTTCGAGAGAGATGACCAAAAACACGTTGTTTTCATGCTTTATAATTGTTTCAAGATCTATTTCGCATTGTTTTAGGGTTCTAGGCCGATTGTCAATGATCGTAAGACCCGATACATGTTTAACAGTTATGACAAAAAACTCATCTTGTTTGCGTGTTATGACGGTTTTCATGAGCTATTTCCCACAGTTGAGGTTTTCAAGGCGATTTACAACGACCGTTAGGCCCAATATATGTTCGAGAGAGATGACCAAAAACTCGTCGTTTTCGTGCTTTATGGCCATTTTCAAGATCGATTTCCCATACTCTTATTTTTGTAGGGCGATTGTCAACGATCGTAAAACCTGATACATGTTGATAGTTACGACCAAAAACTCACCGTTTTCGCGTTTTGTGACCGTTTCATGAGCTATTTTCCATAGTTTTTAGCTTATAGGGCGATTTACAATTGCCATATGACCAGGTATATGTTCGAGAGATATGACCAAAAACTCATCGTTTTCGCGCTTTATGACCGTTTTCAAGATTTATTGCCCATAGTTTTGGGGTTCTAGGGTGATTATCAACCATCATAAGTCCTGATACATGTTTGACAGTTATGACCGTTTTCACGAGCTATTTCCGTAGTTTTGAGGTTCTAGGGCGATTTACAACGCTTTAAGACCCGATATATGTTCGAGAGAGAGATGACCAATTTCGCTCTTATGGCCGTTTTCAAGATCTATTGCCCGTAGTTTTTGGGTTCTAGGGCAATTGTCAACGATTGTAAGACCTGATACATGTTTGACAGTGATGAACAAAAACTCATCGTTTTCGCATTTTATGAACGATTTCATGAGCTATTTCCCACAGTTTTGAATTTCCAGGGCGATCCACAATGGCCGTAAGACCCGATATATATTCGAGAGAGATGACCCAAAAACTTGTCATTTTCACGCTTTATGATTGTTTTCAAGATCTATTGCCCATAGTTTTAGGGTTTTAGGGCGATTGTCAACGATCATAACACCTGATACATGTTTGAGAGTTATGATTAAAAACTCATAGTTTTCGCGGTTTATGACGGTTTTCATGAGCTATTTCCCACAGTTTTAAGGTTCCATGGCGATTTACAACAACTGTAAGACTCGATATATGTTCGAGAGAGATGACCAAAAACATGTTGTTTTCGTGCTTTATAATCGTTTTCAAGATCTATTGCCCATTGTTTTAGGGTTCTAGGCGATTGTCACGATCTTAAGACCTGATAAATGTTTGACACTTATGACCAAAAACTTATCCTTTTCGTGTTTTATGACTATTGTCATAAGCTATTTCCCATAGTTTTGAGGTTCTAGGGCGATTTACAATGGTCGTTAGACCTGATATTTGTTTGAGAGAGATGACCAAAACTTGTCGTTTTCGCGCTTTATGGCCGTTTTCAACATCTATTGCCCATAGTTTTAGTGTTCTAGGGCGCTTGTCAACGAGCGTAAGAAATGATACATGTTTAACAGTTATGACCAAAACTCATCGTTTTCATGTGTTATGACGGTTTTCATGAGCTATTTCCCACAGTTTTGAGATTCTAGGGCGATTTACAACGGCTGTAAGACCCGATATATGTTCGAGAGAGATGACGAAAAACTCGTCGTTTTGCGCGCTTTATGGCCGTTTTCAAGATCGATTTCCCATACTCTTATGTTTCTAGGGCGATTGTCTATGATCGTAAGACCTGATACATATTTGACACTTATGACCAAAAACTCATCGTTTTCGTGTTTTATGACTGTTGTCATGAGCTATTCCCCACCATTTTGAGCTTCCAGGGCAATTTACAAAGGGCATTAGACCAGATATATGTTCGAGAGAGATGACCAAAAACTCGTCGTTTTCTTGCTTTACGACCGTTTTCAAGATTTATTACCCATAGTTTTTGGGTTCTAGGGTGATTATCAACAATCGTAAGTCCTGATACATGTTTGACAGTTATGACCGTTTTCATGAGCTATTTCCCATAGTGTTGAGGTTCCAGGGCAATTTGCAACGCCGTAAGACCTGATATATGTTCGAGAGAGATGACCAAAAACTCGTCGTTTTCGCTCTTTATGGCCGTTTTCAAGATCTACTGCCCATAGTTTTTGGGTTCTAGGGCGATTGTCAACGATTCTAAGACCTGATACATGTTTGGCAGTGATGAACAAAAAATCACAGTTTTCGCATTTTATGAACTATTTCATAAGCTATTTCCCATAGTTTTGAGGTTCGAGCGCGATTTACAATGGCCGTAAGACCCGATATATATTCGAGAGAGATGACCAAAAACTTGTTGTTTTCACGCTTTATGATCGTTTTCAAGATCTATTGCGCATAGTTTTGGAGTTTTAGGGCGGTTGTGAACAATCAGAACACTTGATACATGTTTGAGAGTTATGACCAAAATCTCACAGTTTCGAGTTTTATGACTGTTTTCATCAGCTATTTCCCACAGATTTAAGGTTCCTTGGCGATCTACAACAACTGTAAGACCCGATATATGTTCGAGAGAGATGACCAAAAACACACTGTTTTCGCGCTTTATAATTGCTTTCAAGATCTATTGCCCATTGTTTTAGGGTTCTAGGCCGATTGTCAATGATCGTAAGACCCGATACATGTTTAACAGTTATGTCCAAAAACTCATCTTTTTTGCGTGTTATGACGGTTTTCATGAGCTATTTCCCACAGTTGAGGTTCCAAGGCGATTTACAACGACCGTTAGGCCCAATATATGTTCGAGAGAGATGACCAAAAACTCGTCGTTTTCGCGCTTTATGGCCACTTTAAAGATCGATTTCCCATACTCTTATTTTTGTAGGGCGATTGTCAACGATCGTAAAACCTGATACATGTTTGATAGTTATGACCAAAAACTCACCGTTTTCGCGTTTTGTGACCGTTTTCATGAGCTATTTTCCATAGTTTTTAGGTTCTAGGGCGATTTACAATGGCCATAAGACCAGGTATATGTTCGAGAGATATGACCAAAAACTCGTCGTTTTCGCGCTTTATGACCGTTTTCAAGATTTATTGCCCATAGTTTTGGGGTTCTAGGGTCATTATCAACCATCATAAGTCTGGATACATGTTTGACAGTTATGACCGTTTTCATGAGCTATTTCCCATAGTTTTGAGGTTCTAGTGCAATTTACAACGCTATAAGACCCGATATATGTTCGAGAGAGATGACCAAAAACTCGTCGTTTTCGCTCTTTATGGCCGTTTTCAAGATCTATTGCTTGTAGTTTTTGGGTTCTAGGGCAATTGTCAACGATTGTAAGACATGATACATGTTTGACAGTGATGAACAAAAACTCATCGTTTTCGCATTTTATGAACGATTTCATGAGCTATTTCCCACAGTTTTGAGGTTCCAGGGCGATCTACAATGGCCGTAAGACCCGATATATATTCAAGAGAGATGACCAAAAACTTGTCATTTTCACGCTTTATGATTGTTTTCAAGATCTATTGCCCATAGTTTTGGGGTTTTAGGACGATTGTCAACGATCATAACACATCATACATGTTTGAGAGTTATGACAAAAAACTCATAGTTTTCGCGGTTTATGACGGTTTTCATGAGCTATTTCCCACAGTTTTAAGGTTCCATGGCGATTTACAACAACTGTATGACCCGATATATGTTCGAGAGAGATGACCAAAAACACGTTGTTTTCGCGCTTTATAATTGTTTTCAAGATCTATTGCCCATTTTTTTAGGGTTCTAGGCCGATTGTCGATGATCGTAAGACCCGATACATGTTTAACAGTTATGACCAAAAACTCATAGTTTTTGCGTGTTATGACGGTTTTCATGAGCTATTTCCCACAGTTTAGAGGTTCCAAGGCAATTTACAATGGCCGTTACGCCCGATATATGTCTGAGAGAGATGACCAAAAACTCGTCATTTTCGCGCTTTATGGCCATTTTTAAGATCGATTTCCCATACTCTTATTTTCCTAGGGAGATTGTCAATGATCGTAAGACCTGATACAAAAACTCACAGTTTTCGCATTTTATGAACTATTTCATAAGCTATTTCCAACAGTTTGAGGTTCGAGCTCGATCTACAATGGCCGTAAAACCCGATATATATTTGAGAGAGATGACCAAAATCTTGTAGTTTTCACGCTTTATGATCGTTTTCAATATCTATTGCACATAGTTTTAGGGTTTTAGGGCGATTGTCAATGATCATAACACCTGATACATGTTTGAGAGTTATGACCAAAAACTCATAGTTTTCGCGTTTTATGACTGTTTTCATGAGCTATTTCCCACAGTTTTAAGGTTCCTTGGCGATTTACACCAACTGTAAGACCTGATATATGTTCGAGAGAGATGACAAAAAACACGTTGTTTTCGCGCTTTATAATTGTTTTCCAGATATATTGCCTATTGTTTTCGGGTTCTAGGCCGATTGTCAATGATCATAAGACCTGATACATGTTTAAAATTTATGACCAAAAACTCATCGTTTTTGCGTGTTATGACGGTTTTCATGAGCTATTTCCCATAGTTTTGAGGTTCCAAGGCGATTTACAACGGCCGTTAGGACCGATATATGTTCGATAGAGATGACCAAAAACTCGTCGTTTTCGCGCTTTATGGCCATTTTCAAGATCGATTTCCCATACTCTTATTTTTGTAGGGCGATTGTCAACGATCGTAAAACCTGATCCATGTTTGATAGTTATGACCAAAAACTCACCGTTTTTGGGTTTTGTGACCGTTTTCATGAGCTATTTTCCATAGTTTTTAAGTTCTAGGGCGATTTACAGTGGCCATAAGACCAGGTATATGTTCGAGAGATATGACCAAAAACTCGTCGTTTTCGCGCTTTATGACCGTTTTCAAGATTTATTGCCCATAGTTTTGGGGTTCTAGGGTGATTATCAACCATCATAAGTCTGGATACATGTTTGACAGTTATGACCGTTTTCATGAGCTATTTCCCATAGTTTTGAGGTTCTAGTGCAATTTACAACGCTATAAGACCCGATATATGTTCGAGAGAGATGACCAATTTCGCTCTTTATGGCCGTTTTCAAGATCTATTGCCCGTAGTTTTTGGGTTCTAGGGAAATTGTCAACGATTGTAAGACCTGATACATGTGTGACAGTGATGAACAAAAACTCATCGTTTTCGCATTTTATGAACGATTTCATGACCTATTTCCCACAGTTTTGAATTTCCAGGGCGATCTACAATGGCCGTAAGACCCGATATATATTCGAGAGAGATGACCAAACTTGTTGTTTTCACGCTTTATGATCGTTTTCAAGATCTATTGCCCATAGTTTTAGGGTTTTAGGGCGATTGTCAACGATCATAACACCAGATACTTGTTTGAGAGTTATGATGAAAAACTCATAGTTTTCGCGGTTTATGACGGCTTTCATGAGCTATTTCCCACAGTTTTAAGGTTCCATGGCGATTTACAACAACTGTAAGACTCGATATATGTTCGAGAGAGATGACCAAAAACACGTTGTTTTCGTGCTTTATAATCGTTTTCAAGATCTATTGCCCATTGTTTTAGGGTTCTAGGCGATTGTCAATAATCTTAAGACCTGATAAATGTTTGACACTTATGACCAAAAACTTATCCTTTTCGTGTTTTATGACTATTGTCATAAGCTATTTCCCATAGTTTTGAGGTTCTAGGGCGATTTACAATGGTCGTTAGACCCGATATTTGTTTGAGAGAGATGACCAAAACTTGTCGTTTTCGCGCTTTATGGCCGTTTTCAACATCTATTGCCCATAGTTTTAGTGTTTTAGGGCGCTTGTCAACGAGCGTAAGACTTGATACATGTTTAACAGTTATGACCAAAAACTCATCGTTTCCGCGTGTTATGACGGTTTTCATGAGCTATTTCCCACTGTTTTGAGGTTCTAGGGCGATTTACAACGGCTGTAAGACCCGACATATGTTCGAGAGAGATGACCAAAAACTCGTCGTTTTCCGCGCTTTATGGCCGTTTTCAAGATCGATTTCCCATACTCTTATGCTTCTAGGGCGATTGTCTACGATCGTAAGACCTGATACATGTTTGACACTTATGACCAAAAACTCATCATTTTCGTGTTTTATGACTGTTGTCATGAGCTATTCCCCACCATTTTGAGCTTCTAGGGCAATTTACAAAGGGCGTTAGACCAGATATATGTTCGAGAGAGATGACCAAAAACTCGTCGTTTTCGTGCTTAATGACCGTTTTCAAGATTTATTGCCCATAGTTTTTGGGTTCTAGGGTGATTATCAACAATCGTTAGTCCTGATACATCTTTGACACTTATGACCGTTTTCATTAGCTATTTCCCATAGTGTTGAGGTTCCAGGGCGATTTACAACGCCGTAAGACCCGATAGATGTTCGAGAGAGATGACCAAAAACTCGTCGTTTTCGCTCTTTATGGCCGTTTTCAAGATCTATTGCCCAAGTTTTTGGGTTCTAGGGCGATTGTCAACGATTGTAAGACCTGATATATGTTTGGCAGTGATGAACAAAAACTCACAGTTTTCGCATTTTATGAACTATTTCATAAGCTATTTCCCATAGTTTTGTTGTTCGAGTGCGATCTACAATGGCCGTAAGACCCGATATATATTCGAGAGAGATGACCAAACTTGTTGTTTCACGCTTTATGATCGTTTTCAAGATCTATTGCCCATAGTTTTAGGGTTTTAGGGCGATTGTCAACGATCATAACACCAGATACTTGTTTGAGAGTTATGATGAAAATCTCATAGTTTTCGCGGTTTATGACGGTTTTCATGAGCTATTTCCCACAGTTTTAAGGTTCCATGGCGATTTACAACAACTGTAAGACTCGATATATGTTCGAGAGAGATGACCAAAAACACGTTGTTTTCGTGCTTTATAATCGTTTTCAAGATCTATTGCCCATTGTTTTAGGGTTCTAGGCGATTGTCAATAATCTTAAGACCTGATAAATGTTTGACACTTATGACCAAAAACTTATCCTTTTCGTGTTTTATGACTATTGTCATAAGCTATTTCCCATAGTTTTGAGGTTCTAGGGCGATTTACAATGGTCGTTAGACCCGATATTTGTTTGAGAGAGATGACCAAAACTTGTCGTTTTCGCGCTTTATGGCCGTTTTCAACATCTATTGCCCATAGTTTTAGTGTTTTAGGGCGCTTGTCAACGAGCGTAAGACTTGATACATGTTTAACAGTTATGACCAAAAACTCATCGTTTGCGCGTGTTATGACGGTTTTCATGAGCTATTTCCCACTGTTCTGAGGTTCTAGGGCGATTTACAACGGCTGTAAGACCCGACATATGTTCGAGAGAGATGACCAAAAACTCGTCGTTTTCCGCGCTTTATGGCCGTTTTCAAGATCGATTTCCCATACTCTTATGCTTCTAGGGCGATTGTCTACGATCGTAAGACCTGATACATGTTTGACACTTATGACCAAAAACTCATCATTTTCGTGTTTTATGACTGTTGTCATGAGCTATTCCCCACCATTTTGAGCTTCTAGGGCAATTTACAAAGGGCGTTAGACTAGATATATGTTCGAGAGAGATGACCAAAAACTCGTCGTTTTCGTGCTTAATGACCGTTTTCAAGATTTATTGCCCATAGTTTTTGGGTTCTAGGGTGATTATCAACAATCGTTAGTCCTGATACATCTTTGACACTTATGACCGTTTTCATTAGCTATTTCCCATAGTGTTGAGGTTCCAGGGCGATTTACAACGCCGTAAGACCCGATAGATGTTCGAGAGAGATGACCAAAAACTCGTCGTTTTCGCTCTTTATGGCCGTTTTCAAGATCTATTGCCCAAGTTTTTGGGTTCTAGGGCGATTGTCAACGATTGTAAGACCTGATATATGTTTGGCAGTGATGAACAAAAACTCACAGTTTTCGCATTTTATGAACTATTTCATAAGCTATTTCCCATAGTTTTGTTGTTCGAGTGCGATCTACAATGGCCGTAAGACCCGATATATATTCAAGAGAGATGACCAAACTTGTTGTTTTCACGCTTTATGATCGTTTTCAAGATCTATTGCGCATAGTTTTGGAGTTTTAGGGCGATTGTCAACGATCATAACACCTGGTACATGTTTGAGATTTATGACCAAAAACTCACAGTTTTCCCGTTTTATGACTGTTTTCATGAGCTTTTTCCCACAGATTTAAGGTTCCTTGGCTATTTACATCAACTGTAAGACCCGATATATGTTCGAGAGAGATGACCAAAAACACGTTGTTTTCGCGCTTTATAATTGTTTTCAAGATCTATTGCCCATTGTATTAGGGTTCTAGGCCGATTGTCATTGATCGTAAGACCCGATACATGTTTAACAGTTATGACCAAAAACTCATCATGTTTGCGTGTTATGACGGTTTTCATGAGCTATTTCCCATAGTTGAGGTTCCAAGGCAATTTACAATGGCCGTTAGGCCCGATATATGTTCGAGAGAGATGACCAAAAACTCGTCGTTTTCGCGCTTTATGGCCATTTTCAAGATCGATTTTCCCATACTCTTATTTTTGTAGGGCGATTGTCAATGATCGTAAAACCTAATACATGTTTGATAGTTATGACCAAAAACTCACCGTTTTCGCGTTTTGTGACTGTTTTCATGAGCTATTTTGCATAGATTTTAGGTTCTAGGGCGATTTACAATGGCCATAAGACCAGGTATATGTTTGAGAGATATGACCAAAAACTCGTCGTTTTCGCGCTTTATGACCGTTTTCAAGATTTATTGCCCATAGTTTTGGGGTTCTAGGGTGATTATCAACCATCATAACTCTGGATACATGTTTGACAGTTATGACCGTTTTCATGAGCTATTTCCCATAGTTTTGACATTCTAGTGCAATTTACAACGCTATAAGACCCGATATATGTTCGAGAGAGATGACCAAAAACTCGTCGTTTTCGCTCTTTATGGCCATTTTCAAGATCTATTGCCTGTAGTTTTTGGGTTCTAGGGAAATTGTCAACGATTGTAAGACATGATACATGTTTGACAGTGATGAACAAAAACTCATCGTTTAAGCATTTTATGAATGATTTCATGAGCTATTTCCCACAGTTTTGAGGTTCTAGGGCGATCTACAATGGCCGTAAGACCCGATATATATTCAAGAGAGATGACCAAAAACTTGTCATTTTCACGCTTTATGATTGTTTTCAAGATCTATTGCCCATAGTTTTAGGGTTTTAGGACGATTGTCAACGATCATAACACATGATACATGTTTGAGAGTTTTCGACTAGATATATGTTCGAGAGATACGACCAAAAACTCGTCGTTTTCGCGCTTTATGACCGTTTTCAAGATTTATTACCCATAGTTTTGGGGTTCTAGGGCGATTATCAACCATCATAAGTCCTGATACATGTTTAACAGTTATGACCGTTTTCATGAGCTATTTCCCGTAGTTTTGAGGTTCCAGGGCGATTTACAACGCTGTAAGACCCGATATATGTTCGAGAGAGATGACCAAAAACTCGTCGTTTTCGCTCTTTATGGCCGTTTTCAAGATCTATTGCCTGTAGTTTGTGGGTTCTAGGGCAATTGTCAACGATTGTAAGACCTGATACATGTTTGAAAGTGATGAACAAAAACTCATCGTTTTCGCATTTTATGAACGATGTCATGAGCTATTTCCCACAGTTTTGAGGTTCCAGGGCGATCTACAATGGCCGTAAGACCCGATATATATTCAAGAGAGATGACCAAAAACTTGTCATTTTCACGCTTTATGATCGTTTTCAAGATCTATTGCCCATAGTTTTAGGGTTTTAGGGCGATTGTCAATGATCATAACACCTAATACATGTTTGAGAGTTATGACCAAAAACTCATAGTTTTCGCGGTTTATGACTGTTTTCATGAGCTATTTCCCACAGTTTTAAGGTTCCATGGCCATCTACAACACCTGTATGACCCGATATATGTTCGAGAGAGATGACCAAAGCCACGTTGTTTTCGCACTTTATAATCGTTTTCAAGATCTATTTCCCATCGTTTTAGGGTTCTAGGGCGATTTTCAATGATCGTAAGACCTGATACATGTTTGACACTTATGACCAAAAACTTATCCTTTTCATGTTTTATGACTGTTGTCATAAGCTATTTCCCATAGTTTTGAGGTTCCAGGGCTATTTTCAACGGTCGTTAGACCCGATATTTGTTCGAGAGAGATGGACTCCGTCTTCTCTCTCTAAATGGGCCACCCGTGAAGCAAAGCTCTAACCCGAAGTGGGCCACCCTGGTCAGTGAGGCACTGTGAGGATACCTGGAAAGTATATCCCCAACAACATGTTTAACAATTATGACCAAAAACTCATCGTGTTATCGTGTTATGATGGTTTTAACGATATATGTTCGAGAGAGATGACCAAAAACTCTTATGTTTCTAGGGCGATTGTCTACGATCGTAAGACCTCATACATGTTTAACAGTTATGACCAAACACTCATCGTTTTTGCGTGTTATGACGGTTTTCATGAGCTATTTCCCACAGTTTTCGCGTTTTGTGACCGTTTTGATGAGCTATTTTCCATAGTTTTTAGGTTCTAGGGCGATTTACAGTGGCCATAAGACCAGATATATGTTCTAGAGATATGACCAAAACCTCGTCGTTTTCGTGCTTTATGACCGTTTTCAAGATTTATTACCCATAGTTTTGGGGTTCTAAGGTGATTATCAACAATCATAAGTCCTGATACATGTTTGACAGTTATGAACGTTTTCACGAGCTATTTCCCGTAGTTTTGAGGTTCTAGGGCGATTTACAACGCTGTAAGACCCGATATATGTTCGAGAGAGATAACCAAAAACTCGTCGTTTTCGCTCTTTATGGCCGTTTTCAAGATCTATTGCCTGTAGTTTTGGGGTTCTAGAGCAATTGTCAACGATTGTAAGACCTGATACATGTTTGACCGTGATGAACAAAAACTCATCGTTTTCGCATTTTATGAACGATTTCATGAGCTATTTCCCACAGTTTTGAGGTTCCAAGCGATCTACAATGGCCGTAAGACCCGATATATATTCGAGAGAGATGACCAAAAACTTTTCATTTTCACGCTTTATGATCGTTTTCAAGATCTATTGCCCATAGTTTTACGGTTTTAGGGCGATTGTCAACGATCATAACACCTGATAGATGTTTGAGAGTTATGACCAAAAACTCATAGTTTTCATGGTTTATGACTGTTTTCATGAGCTATTCCCACAGTTTTAAGGTTCTATGGCGATTTACAACAACTGTATGACCCGATATATGTTCGAGAGAGATGACCAAAAACACGTTGTTTTCGCGCTTTATTACCGTTTTCAAGATCTATTGCCCATTGTTTTAGGGTTCTAGGCCGATTATCAATGATCTTAAGACCCGATACATGCTTAACTATTATGACCAAAAACTCATCGTTTTTGCGTGTTATGACGGTTTTCATGAGCAATTTCCCACAGTTTTGAGGTTCGAAGGCGATTTACAATGGCCGTTAGGCCCGATATATGTTCGAGAGAGATGACCAAAAACTCGTCGTTTTCGCGCTTTATGGCCATTTTCAAGATCGATTTCCCATACTCTTATTTTTCTAGGGCGATTGTCAACGATCGTAAGACCTGATACATGTTTGATAGTTATGACCAAAAACTCACGGTTTTCGCGTTTTGTGACCGTTTTCATGAGCTATTTTCCATAGTTTTTAGGTTCTAGGGCGATTTACAGTGGCCGTAAGACCAGATATATGTTCTAGAGATATGACCAAAACCTCGTCGTTTTCGTGCTTTATGACCGTTTTCAAGATTTATTACCCATAGTTTTGGGGTTCTAAGGTGATTATCAACAATCATAAGTCCTGATACATGTTTGACAGTTATGAACGTTTTCACGAGCTATTTCCCGTAGTTTTGAGGTTCTAGGGCGATTTACAACGCTATAAGACTTGATATATGTTCGAGAGAGATGACCAAAAACTCGTCGTTTTCGCTCTTTATGGCCGTTTTCAAGATCTATTGCCTGTAGTTTTGGGGTTCTAGGGCAATTGTCAACGATTGTAAGACCTGATACATGTTTGACCGTGATGAACAAAAACTCATCGTTTTCGCATTTTATGAACGATTTCATGAGCTATTTCCCACAGTTTTGAGGTTTTAGGGCGATCAACAATGGCCATAAGACCCGATATATATTCGAGAGAGATGACCAAAAACTTTTCATTTTCACGCTTTATGATCATTTTTCATGATCTATTGCCCATAGTTTTAGGGTTTTAGGGCGATTGTCAACGATCATAACACATGATAGATGTTTGAGAGTTATGACCAAAAACTCATAGTTTTCGGGGTTTATGACTGTTTTCATGAGCTATTCCCACAGTTTTAAGGTTCCATGGCGATTTACAACAACCGTATGACCCGATATGTGTTCGAGAGAGATAACCAAAAACACGTTGTTTTCGCGCTTTATAATCGTTTTCAAGATCTATTGCCCATTCTTATAGGGTTCTAGGCCGATTGTCAATGATCGTAAGACCCGATACATGTTTAATAGTTATGACCAAAAACTCATCGTTTTTGCGTGTTATGACGGTTTTCATGAGCTATTTCCCACAGTTTTGAGGTTCCAGGGCGATTTACAACGGCCGTTAGGCCCGATATATGTTCGAGAGAGATGACCAAAAACTCGTCGTTTTCGCGCTTTATGGCCATTTTCAAGATCGATTTCCCATACTCTTATTTTTCTAGGGCGATTGTCAACGATCGTAAGACCTGATACATGTTTGATAGTTATGACCAAAAACTCACGGTTTTCGCGTTTTGTGACCGTTTTCATGAGCTATTTTCCATAGTTTTTAGGTTCTAGGAAGATTTACAATGGCCGTAAGACCAGATATATGTTCTAGATTTATGACTAAAAACTCGTTGTTTTCGTGCTTTATGACTGTTTTCAAGATTTATTACCCATAGTTTTGGGGTACTACGGTGATTATCAACCATCATAAGTCCTGATACATGTTTGATAGTTATGACCGTTTTCATGAGCTATTTCCCGTTGTTTTGAGGTTCCAGGGCGATTTACAACGCTATAAGACTTGATATATGTTCGAGAGAGATGACCAAAAACTCGTCGTTTTCGCTATTTATGGCCGTTTTCAAGATCTATTGCCTGTAGTTTTGGGGTTCTAGGGCAATTGTCAACGATTGTAAGACCTGATACATGTTTGACAGTGATGAACAAAAACTCATCGTTTTCGCATTTTATGAACGATTTCATGAGCTATTTCCCACAGTTTTGAGGTTTTAGGGCGATCAACAATGGCCATAAGACCCGATATATATTCGAGAGAGATGACCAAAAACTTATCATTTTCACGCTTTATGATCATTTTTCATGATCTATTGCCCATAGTTTTAGGGTTTTAGGGCGATTGTCAACGATCATAACGCATGATAGATGTTTGAGAGTTATGACCAAAAACTCATAGTTTTCGGGGTTTATGACTATTTTCATGAGCTATTTCCCACAGTTTTAAGGTTCCATGGCGATTTACAACAACCGTATGACCCGATATGTGTTCGAGAGAGATAACCAAAAACACGTTGTTTTCGCGCTTTATAATCGTTTTCAAGATCTATTGCCCATTCTTATAGGGTTCTAGGCCGATTGTCAATGATCGTAAGACCCGATACATGTTTAACAGTTATGACCAAAAACTCATCGTTTTTGCGTGTTATGACAGTTTTCATGAGCTATTTCCCACAGTTTTGAGGTTCCAGGGCGATTTACAACGGCCGTTAGGCCCGATATATGTTCGAGAGAGATAACCAAAAACTCGTCGTTTTCGCGCTTTATGGCCATTTTCAAGATCGATTTCCCATACTCTTACTTTTCTAGGGCAATTGTCAACGATTGTAAGACCTGTACATGTTTGACAGTGATGAATAAAAACTCATCGTTTTCGCATTTTATGAACGATTTCATGAGCTATTTTCCATAGTTTTTAGGTTCTAGGGCGATTTACAATGGCCGTAAGACCAGATATATATTCGAGAGATATGACCAAAAACTCGTTGTTTTCGTGCTTTATGACTGTTTTCAAGATTTATTACCCATAGTTTTGGGGTTCTACGGTGATTATCAACCATCATAAGTCCTGATACATGTTTGATAGTTATGACCGTTTTCATGAGCTATTTCCCATAGTTTTGAGGTTCCAGGGCGATTTACAACGCTATAAGACCTCATATATGTTCGAGAGAGATGACCAAAAACTCGTCGTTTTCGCTCTTTATGGCCGTTTTCAAGATCTATTGCCTGTAGTTTTGGGGTTCTAGGGCAATTGTCAACGATTGTAAGACCTGTACATGTTTGACAGTGATGAACAAAAACTCATCGTTTTCGCATTTTATGAACGATTTCATGAGCTATTTCCCACAGTTTTGAGGTTTTAGGGCGATCAACAATGGCCATAAGACCCGATATATATTCGAGAGAGATGACCAAAAACTTATCATTTTCACGCTTTATGATCATTTTTCATGATCTATTGCCCATAGTTTTAGGGTTTTAGGGCGATTGTCAACGATCATAACACATGATAGATGTTTGAGAGTTATGACCAAAAACTCATAGTTTTCGGGGTTTATGACTATTTTCATGAGCTATTTCCCACAGTTTTATGGTTCCATGGCGATTTACAACAACCGTATGACCCGATATGTGTTCGAGAGAGATAACCAAAAACACGTTGTTTTCGCGCTTTATAATCGTTTTCAAGATCTATTGCCCATTCTTATAGGGTTCTAGGCCGATTGTCAATGATCGTAAGACCCGATACATGTTTAACAGTTATGACAAAAAACTCATCGTTTTTGCGTGTTATGACAGTTTTCATGAGCTATTTCCCACAGTTTTGAGGTTCCAGGGCGATTTACAACGGCCGTTAGGCCCGATATATGTTCGAGAGAGATAACCAAAAACTCGTCGTTTTCGCGCTTTATGGCCATTTTCAAGATCGATTTCCCATAATCTTACTTTTCTAGGGCAATTGTCAACGATTGTAAGACCTGTACATGTTTGACAGTGATGAATAAAAACTCATCGTTTTCGCATTTTGTGAACGATTTCATGAGCTATTTTCCATAGTTTTTAGGTTCTAGGGCGATTTACAATGGCCGTAAGACCAGATATATATTCGAGAGATATGACCAAAAACTCGTTGTTTTCGTGCTTTATGACTGTTTTCAAGATTTATTACCCATAGTTTTGGGGTTCTATGGTGATTATCAACCATCATAAGTCCTGATACATGTTTGATAGTTATGACCGTTTTCATGAGCTATTTCCCATAGTTTTGAGGTTCCAGGGCGATTTACAACGCTGTAAGACCCGATATATGTTCGAGAGAGATGACCAAAAACTCGTCGTTTTCGCTATTTATGGCCGTTTTCAAGATCTATTGCCTGTAGTTTTCGGGTTCTAGGGCAATTGTCAACGATTGTAAGACCTGTACATGTTTGACAGTGATGAACAAAAACTCATCGTTTTCGCATTTTATGAACGATTTCATGAGCTATTTCCCACAGTTTTGAGGTTTTAGGGCGATCAACAATGGCCATAAGACCCGATATATATTCGAGAGAGAAGACCAAAAACTTATCATTTTCACGCTTTATGATCATTTTTCATGATCTATTGCCCATAGTTTTAGGGTTTTAGGGCGATTGTCAACGATCATAACACATGATAGATGTTTGAGAGTTATGACCAAAAACTCATAGTTTTCGAGGTTTATGACTATTTTCATGAGCTATTTCCCACAGTTTTAAGGTTCCATGGCGATTTACAACAACCGTATGACCCGATATGTGTTCGAGAGAGATAACCAAAAACACGTTGTTTTCGCGCTTTATAATCGTTTTCAAGATCTATTGCCCATTCTTATAGGGTTCTAGGCCGATTGTCAATGATCGTAAGACCCGATACATGTTTAATAGTTATGACAAAAAACTCATCGTTTTTGCGTGTTATGACAGTTTTCATGAGCTATTTCCCACAGTTTTGAGGTTCCAGGGCGATTTACAACGGCCGTTAGGCCCGATATATGTTCGAGAGAGATAACCAAAAACTCGTCGTTTTCGCGCTTTATGGCCATTTTCAAGATCGATTTCCCATAATCTTACTTTTCTAGGGCAATTGTCAACGATTGTAAGACCTGATACATGTTTGATAGTTATGACCAAAAACTCACCGTTTTCGCGTTTTGTGACCGTTTGCATGAGCTATTTTCCATAGTTTTTAGGTTCTAGGGCGATTTACAATGGCCGTAAGACCAGATATATATTCGAGAGATATGACCAAAAACTCGTTGTTTTCGTGCTTTATGACTGTTTTCAAGATTTATTACCCATAGTTTTGGGGTTCTACGGTGATTATCAACCATCATAAGTCCTGATACATGTTTGATAGTTATGACCGTTTTCATGAGCTATTTCCCATAGTTTTGAGGTTCCAGGGCGATTTACAACGCTGTAAGACCCGATATATGTTCGAGAGAGATGACCAAAAACTCGTCGTTTTCGCTATTTATGGCCGTTTTCAAGATCTATTGTCTGTAGTTTTGGGGTTCTAGGGCAATTGTCAACGATTGTAAGACCTGATACATGTTTGACAGTGATGAACAAAAACTCATCGTTTTCGCATTTTATGAACGATTTCATGAGCTATTTCCCACAGGTTTGAGGTTTTAGGGCGATCAACAATGGCCATAAGACCCGATATATATTCGAGAGAGATGACCAAAAACTTATCATTTTCACGCTTTATGATCATTTTTCATGATCTATTGCCCATAGTTTTAGGGTTTTAGGGCGATTGTCAACGATCATAACACATGATAGATGTTTGAGAGTTATGACCAAAAACTCATAGTTTTCGAGGTTTATGACTATTTTCATGAGCTATTTCCCACAGTTTTATGGTTCCATGGCGATTTACAACAACCGTATGACCCGATATGTGTTCGAGAGAGATAACCAAAAACACGTTGTTTTCGCGCTTTATAATCGTTTTCAAGATCTATTGCCCATTCTTATAGGGTTCTAGGCCGATTGTCAATGATCGTAAGACCCGATACATGTTTAACAGTTATGACCACAAACTCATCGTTTTTGCGTGTTATGACAGTTTTCATGAGCTATTTCCCACAGTTTTGAGGTTCCAGGGCGATTTACAACGGCCGTTAGGCCCGATATATGTTCGAGAGAGATAACCAAAAACTCGTCGTTTTCGCGCTTTATGGCCATTTTCAAGATCGATTTCCCATACTCTTACTTTTCTAGGGCAATTGTCAACGATCGTAAGACCTGATACATGTTTGGTAGTTATGACCAAAAACTCACCGTTTTCGCGTTTTGTGACCATTTTCATGAGCTATTTTTCATAATTTTCAGGTTCTAGGGCGATTTAATTTGGCCATAAGACCAGATATATGTTCTAGAGATATGACCAAAAACTCGTCGTTTTCGCGCTTTATTGCCCATTGTTTTGGGGGTTCTAGGGTGATTATCAACCATCATAAGCCCTGATACATGTTTGACAGTTATGACCATTTTCATGAGTTATTTCCCATAGTTTTGAGGTTCCAGGGCGATTTACAACCCTATAAGACCCTGATACATTGCAAATGTATCTATAATTTTTGATGTTCCACGCTTGGTTTTATCCACTTTCTTGTGTTTTGTCCACACTTTGGAGTACTTTTCATATGATTTCTTGGACTAACCTATTAAAAAGAGCCACAGTGCCAGCTGCCTGTTTTCTGCTGTTTTTGGTTCCAGGAAAGTCAGAAAATGAATATTCTCGGAATTGGACGGGACAAAAGCCAAAGTGCCTATTTTTCCGGAAGTCATCAGATGCGAGAATCCGAGACGGAGAGGGGCCAGAGGCCGGCCACACCACCTGGCCGCGCGGCCAGGCTGGGCCCACGCCAGGGGGTGGTTTGGTGGCCCCTGGCAACCTCTCGGTTTCCCTTTCCGCCTATAAGATGCCCTCGGGACGAAAAACCCTAAGGGCCCAATCAAAAATCCACAAAAGAGTCTGTAGCCACCGTCATTTCCATCCCTAGATCAGGAGGGATCTAAAGCTCTTCCCGGCACCCTCCCAGAGAGGGGAATTCACCCTGGAGGCCTTCTTCATCACCATGCAAGCCTCCGGTGTGATGCGTGAGTAGTTCATCGTTGGACTACGGATCCATGTAGTAGCTAGATGGCTGGTTCTCCTCCTTTGTGCTTTCATGTCTAGATCTTGTGAGCTCCATTCATGATCAAGATCATCTATTTGTAATTCTACATGTTGTGTTTGCGGGGATCCGATGGATATTGAGATGCTATTTCAGATTGATTATTGATTCTATCATGTCTTTGTTATTTGTGATCTTCCATGCTTTCCGTTGTTAGTAGCTATCTTGGCCAAGTAGATGCTAGCAACTCCAAGAGTTAGTATTTATGCTTGATAGTGGGTTCATTCCTCTGGTAATCTGGGGAAGTGACAGCAATCTCTAAGGTACTAGATGTTCTGTTGCTACTAGGGAGAAAACAACAATCCTTTGTTCATAGAACAATCGTATTGTTTACTTTACACGCAGTTCGTAAAGCAATAATCTGTTGCTTGCAACTTAATACTGGAGGGGGGTCGGATGATAACCTGAAGGTGGATTATCAGTCATAGATGCAGTTGGATGGCGGTCTATGTATAATGTTGTAATGCCCAATCAAGTCTCAAAGGAGTCAAGATGATTAGTATATGCATGTATTGCTTTCTCGATGTTTGTCAATTGCTCCGCTGTAATTTGTTCACCCAACATGTTATCTATCTTAAGGAGAGCCACCTCTAGTGAACTATGGATCCCGGTCCTTGTCTTTTACAATCAATCTACAATCTTTTACTGTTTTGTTACTTTCTGCAAACTATTACTTCTTTCCATTCGATACTTTTAATCCTTTGTTTTCCGCAAAACACGGTGAGATTGACAACCTCATCGCAAGTTGGGGACAAAGTTATGTGGTTGTGTTGTGCAGGTCTCCACGTTGCTACTAGCACCGGTAGTGCGCCCTGCCAAAGCTCAGCTAGTAACACCTTTGGGGTGTTTCCTTGCTCCTACTAGTTCGATAAAACCTTGGTTTCATAACTGAGGGAAACTTGATGCTGTGCTCATCATAACTTCCTTTTGGTGTTCCCAACGAGCTCTACATCAACACCGCTCCAGCATTTTTCTAGGCACCATACTCAGAGCCATCAAGCATTTTTCTGGCGCCGTTGCCGGGGAGTCAAGGACATCTTCACAAGGGGAGTCCCTCGTAACCAATCTCTTTACTTTGTTGTTTTTTTTCTTAGTTTCTTTTTGCTTTGTTTGCTTGTTTTCTTTATTCAAAAACACAAAAAATTGGTTTTATTAGTTTGCTTTCTTATTTCAAAAACACAAAAAAATTAGTTCCTATCCTAAGTTGCCACCATGTCTAGCCTTGCTCCAATCACTATGACACCCGAGGAAATGATTTTCACTTTTAAACAAGGAATTGAGGAAAGTTTTAAGGAAGTTTGGTCTAGAATCTCTGATCTACATGAAAAAACTGAGCCTAAAATGACTCAAAGCTTGTTCCTTAGTGGTTTTTACCTTGGAATTGCTCTTTGCTATAGATATGCTTTAGATGCTACTGTGGTAGGATATTTCCTCCAATATAATGAGGATGATGCTATCAATGCTATAAAGAAGTTGATCCTCACTTACAACTTGCCTAGCCAAACTGATATTTCATTTGCAAAAATATTTGCTAGATTGAACACTCTTGAGACTGGCACTGCTGGCTTAAAAGATTACTATAACACGCTTAGGGAGCATCACAATTATGTTCCAATCAATTTTGAACCATCAAAGTGGCTCCCTACAGTAAAGATTGAGATAAACACTTAAACTTTTCAAGCTTGCTGCGATATCATGTATGAATTTTGTCTTATGCCCAAAGATATTTATAAATCTCTAAATACTTGGGGTCTTATTGAAGGAGGAAAAGAAATATCTCTTGCTAATAAAACTACCATATTGCCTCTTGGAATAGCTGAAGGAGTGTCTACAAAGATCCTTGGGAAAATGATTTCTACTGATTATCTTGTTACTGAATGTGCAGGAAAAGGACAAATTACACATGGAAGGTCCCTATTAGAACTCCTTGGAGCAATAATAAATGTGGGAAAGGGGACCATGCAGCTTTCTTCTCCACCAAACAATCATATTTTCCCTAAGGTTAAGAACAAAAGTAAGAGAGGTAAGGGCAAGAAATTTGTTCTTAATGCTTCTTCATTTGAGAACACTTGATTCTTTTTCTTGCTTCTTATGCCTAACTTAAAGGCATTAAAGAAAGGTACTTATTGGGAGATAACCCAAAAGTTTTAGATGAGTCTGGAAGTTATTACCTCTGTAATAACCTCTCCTTATCCTTTTTATTTTCTTTTTGTGCCAAGAGTAACCTCTAATGAGAGAGAAGTAATGATTGGGAAAGTTGCTGTCCCGAAACAGATTTCTGTGCTTCACCGTATAAATTCGTGTAAAATCTGTCTATGATGGAAACCTGCAGTGTAACCATAATGAGCTGTCTATGAAGCATTCTTCTCATACAAAAATGAGTCCTACATTGAGAAAAAAGAGAAAAGAAAAAAAAGATACTATGCAAAGAGGAAAGAGAGAAAAAAAGCACCATATTCCCATGGTAAATAAGAACAATGCTGAGATGCTCGTTGTCTGCTTGCCTTGTCATTTTGATATGGGGATTCTTCCGTATCATCGGGCAAGGGGTACCCCTTTGGCAGTTCTGTATGATACACATATACTTACAATGATAAGAACTTACCGGTGACTAAACTTGAGTAGCATGAGGAGCATCCCTCGTATACATGGGACATGAGATTTCTGACTTATACTTCGTGAAGCATGTACACCATGGGTTGTTCACTTTAACCTTAATCACTTCAAGATGCTTATGATAGGGGCAATGAGAGCTGAAAGCTATCAGTACCATAATTTTTGGAAGATCTTTATGGGACTTGAATCCCTATTTCCTTTTACAAAAGGCCTTTCTACCACCATTACATTGAGTCCCCACCTTCTATCTTTATGCACCTACTTTGAGAGCATAGTGGACATTCTTAGTTCTATGTGCATTGTCCCAAGACTAGTTGATTGATGCATAACTTGATATTGCTTGTTTTAAACTATTTGTATCTAGTCACTCTTATGAACTTTGAAGGTGTCGTATGCATTTATATTTGCTACTCTATTGAGGGAAAAGATGAATACTATTATGCTATGTTTTCTTTATGTGAAACAAATAAACGTCTTACAAAGCATTGTTATCCATGAATCTTTTGTTTGTGCCTTTTCATGTTGCATCATAGTTTATTTGCTTGTTGCTAGAACTTTGTATTTCATGTTATGATTGAAGTACTTTGATCCCAGCTATGAATGTTTTACAAATACTTTGATCAAGTCTTTGATGGTGCATGTCACCTCAAATTCTTAACCATCAAAGTGGCTCCCTACAGTAAAGATTGAGATAAACACTGAAACTTTTCAAGCTCACTTCGATATCATGTCTGAATTTTGTCTTATGCCCAAAGATATTTATAAATCTCTGAATACTTGGGGGCTTATTGAAGGAGGAAAAGAAATATCTCTTGCTAATAATACTACCATATTACCTCTTGGAATAGCTGAAGGAGTGTTTACAAAGATCCTTGGGAAAATGATTTCTACTGATTATCTTGTTATTGAATGTGCAGGAAAAGGACAAATTACACTTGGAAGGTCCCTATTAGAACTCCTTGGAGCAATAATAGATGTGGGAAAGGGGACCATGCACCTTTCTTCTCCACCAAAAAATCATATTTTCCCCAAGGTTAAGAACAAAAGTAAGAGAGGTAAGGGCAAGAAATTTGGTCTTAATGCTTCTTCATTTGAGAACACTTGATTCTTTTTCTTGCTTCTTATGCCTAACTTAAAGGCGTTAAAGAAAAGTACTTATTGGGAGATAACCCAAAAGTTTTAGATGATTCTAGAAGTTATTACCTCTGTAATAACCTCTCCTTATCCTTTGTATTTTCTTTTTGTGCCAAGAGTAACCTCTAATGAGAGAGAAGTAATGATTGGGAAATTTGTTGTCCCGAAACAGATTTATGTTCTTCACCGTAAAAAAAATTGTAAGTGAACGTATTTTTGAGGCATGAATTTTTGTGCTTATGCCCCCGGTTGTTATCTAACTTTCGTTAGTTCAACACTTTTTGATTTGAGCAACATATGGTCTTAGAAAAATTCGTCTTTACCTGCTGGTCTGTTTTGACAAATTTCTGCCATTTTCTGCATTTGCTTCTTGTTGGTTCCTTCTTGAGTTCTTTTGGGAAATTGAGCTTTTTGAGGGAAGTTCTACAGTAGCTAGTGTTCTAATGGAAGCTTATTTGGTGTTAGAACTGAATCCTAAGACTTATTTATCTTGAGTGCACTAATGTTGCCAATAAAGATTGTGTGAAGTTTTGGATGAAGGAAAAAATTTAGGTGTATGGAAGGAATGAGTAATGAGATGGAGGATGGAATAAAGCTCAAGCTTGGGGATGCCACGCGTGTGACCCCAATAAATAACCAAGAAGTACAAGCGTCAAAGCTTGGGGATTCCCAAGGCATCCCCTTCTTCATCAATAAAAATCCCAGGTTTCTTCCAAACACTTCATTTTTATTGTTTCATGCACATTTGTGTTTTTCTTGGAGGATCTTCTTTTTTTTTTCGTTTTGGTTTTTTGTTTGCTTTGGTTTGCTTAGTTTTCTGAATAAATTGGTTGGAATCCCTCTTTCATACATTGGTTTGCAAATAGTTTGGTTTCGTTTGGAAAAGAGTAGGAAAGTTCATGCTTATGTGGTAAAAAGAGCTCATTTTTGACTGTGGCCTATGCTTTGCCATGCCATGCTTGATATTGTCTTGGATTTATGCTTAGTATTCTTTGGTGTAGCATGACTTGTTATAAACAATTGAGATTGCTTAATGTGCCTTGGATGAATCATGCGTTGTTTTAGCATATTAAAGCATAGTATAGTGGTATTCTCCTTTGATGCTTTTTTGGGTTGACTTAGCACATGCTCACACCATGTTATGACTATCTCAATTCACCATAGCCTTTATGATCCTTTAGTTTTCAACTTGTAGTATCACTTTATGCTTTGATCAATGATGTTTTGTCGCTCTGCATGATTATGGCCATTATTGCTCTCTTAGTTTGTCGCTCCCAGTCTTTCGCTAGCCTCCACAACAAAGTATGAGTTCCACTCATGCATCCAACTCTCTAAACCAAGTTATTCCAAAGAGTCCACCATACCTACCTACTAGCATATGCTATTCCAAGTATATTCATGCTTTTGTTTACCTGCCGAATTAAACTTGTTATGAGAAAACTAGTAATTAAAGCTCTGATGAACTTGATGGCACACTTTACTTTTATTGCCCTTAATAAACTTGATCCATTGTTTCTTCTATGTTGTATATGCTTCTACTTATTTGTTGGACTTAGCAAAACCATGCTTTCATGGGGAACACTTTCAACATTGCACTTGGTACTTGTACCTAGTTGATATCATGCTCTTTTGTATATGGATGTCGTCGGTGTGAAATGAAAGGGGAGCTTCTAAGTCCATGGAGTTATGTATATGTGTTAGAGAAACACCTGGGCCGCTGGACTAATCCATGCTGACATGGTGGAAACCTGCAGCGTAACCATATGAGCTGTCTATGAAGCATTCTTCTTATAAAAAAAGAGTCCTATATTGAGAAAAAAGAGAAAAGAAAAAAAAGATACTATGAAAAGAGGAAACAGAGAAAAAAGCACCATATTCCCATGGTAAATAAGAAGAATGCTGAGATGCTCGTTGTCTGCTTGCCTTGTCATTTTGATATGGGGATTCTTCCGTATCATCGGGCAAGGGGTACCCCATTGGCGGTTCTCTATGTTACACATATACTTACAATGATAAGAACTTACCGGTGACTAAACTTGAGTAGCATGAGGAGCGGCCCTCGTATACAAGGGACATGAGATTTATGAAATTGTGGTGTTTGTTTGAACCATCTAGTACTCAAGGTGACAGTGTGGGGTTATCTAGATGTGGAAATGCTTACTTTGAGGTGTGTTGTTATAGCCCTACCATGGATTAGAGTGTCCAACCATAGAGTAGTATCATAAAAAGAAGATATTTATATGAGAGTGTTCACTAGTGAAAGTATGATCCCTAGGCCTTGTTTCTAAGCATTGATACACCATTTGCAATTAGATTTGTTACATGTTTGCTTGCTTCCATCTTTATTTCAGTTTGCCTTTAGTCTTTCCCACGTCAACCACACGCCAGCAAGCTATTTTCTGGCACCGTTATCACTTATAATTATCCAAAGCACTCGTATTTCACAATCTCTTCGCCTAACTAGTGCACCTATGCACCTGACAAGTGTATTGGGTGTGTTGGGGACAAAGAGACTTCTTGTATCTTGATTGCAGGATTGCTTGAGAGGGATACCTTTGACCACTTCCTCCCTGAGTTCGATAAACCTTGGGTGATCCACTTAAGGGAAAACTTGCTACTGTTCTACAAACCTCTGCACTTGGAGGCCCAACAACTGTCTACAAGAATAGAAGTGCGTAGACATCAAGCTATTTTCTGGCGCCGTTGCCGAGGAGGTAAGGTAAAAGGTACTCACATCCTCCGGTGTGAGTGCTCGAAGTTATTTCCTTTAGATTCTGCAATTTTGTCTTTTTGTTTCTTGTTTTCACTAGTTGGGTTTAATGGAAAACAACAAAGAAATTAGAGAGATTTATGGTATTTATCTTAAGTTAGGACATGAAGTATTTAAAGAGAAAATTAAAAACCTATGGAACTTTATTTGCGTGCTAATAGCAATGTTATTAGTATGAATTCTTTGGACACCATTATTGCTAATGCTATGGAAAATTCTAAGCTTGGGGAAGCTAGTTTTTATGAAAATGATCTTTTTAGTTCCCCAACTTTGGAAGATAGCTATTCTATTACTTATGATGATACCAAACCTCCAATATATGATGATTACAATGATGAATATGATATTTTCATTCCACCTACTATTGAGGAAAAAATTAATTATGATTACAATATGCCTCCTATATTTGATGATTATGGTGATGAGAATAATAATGATAACTATTTTGTTGAATTTGCTCCCACTAAAATTAATAAGAATGACTATGTTTATGTGGGGAGTATTAATTCTTTTATGCATGTGGCTCATGATAAGAATGTTTCTTGTGATAGTTATATTGTTAATTTTATTCATGATGCTACTGAAAGTTATTATGAGAGAGGGAAACATGGTTTTATGCATCTCAATAATATTGTGTTTCCGCTCTTTATGTTGAAAGTCTTGCAGTTGCACTTGTTTTTCTTTCCTATGCTTGTTGCTTTGTGCTTTCATGACTTGTTTATTTACAAAATTCCTATGCATAGGAAGTGGGTTACACTTAAATGTGTTTTGAATTTGCTTCTTGATGCTCTCTTTTACTTCAACTCATATTTCTTATGTGAGTATCTTCTCAAACTATCAAGCCTAACTTAAAGGTGTTAAAGAAAAGTACTTATTGGGAGATAACCCAAAAGTTTTAGATGAGTCTTGGAAGTTATTACTTCTATAATAACCGCTCCTTATCCTTTTTATTTGCCTTTTGTGCCCAGAGTAACCTCTAATGAGAGAGAAGTAATGATTGAGAAAGTTGCTGTCCCGAAATAGATTTCTGTGCTTCACCGTAAAAATTAGTGTAAAATCTTTGTACGTTGTTTTGAGGCAGGAATTTTTGTGCTTCTGCCCCAGGTTGTTATCTAACTTTCGTTAGTTCAACACTTCTATATTTGAGCAATAGAAGGTCTTCGAAAAAATTGGTTTTTATCTGCTGGTCTGTTTTGACAGATTTCTGCCATTATTTACATTTGCTTCTTGTTGGTTCCTTTTTGAGTTCTTTTGGAATTTAGCTTTTTGAGGGAAGTGCTACAGTAGCTAGTGTTTTAATGCAAGTTTTATTTGTGTTATAACTGAACCTAAAGACTTATTTATCTTGAGTGCACTAATGTATCTAATAAAGATTGTGTGAAGTTTTGTATGAAGGAAAAAATTCAGGTGTATGGAAGGAACGAGTAATGAGATGAAGGATGAACTAAAGCTCAAGCTTGGGGATGCCACGCATGTAAACCCAAGAAATATCCAAGAAGTACAAGCGTCAATGCTTGGGGATGCCCAAGGTATCCCCCTCTTCATGAATAAAAATCCCAACTTTCTTCCAAACGCTTCATTTTTATTGTTTCATGCACAGTTGTGTTGTTCTTGGAGCATCTTCTTTGTTGT
This sequence comes from Avena eriantha, assembly GCA_910589775.1. NCBI lineage: Eukaryota > Viridiplantae > Streptophyta > Magnoliopsida > Poales > Poaceae > Avena > Avena eriantha. The sequence continues at coordinate 63,262,923 of OU342740.1, forward strand.
TTTCGTTTTGGTTTTTCGTTTGCTTTGTTTGCTTAGTTTGCTGAATAAATTGGTTGGACCCCTTGATACATTGCAAATGTATGTATAATTTTTGATGTTCCATGCTTAGTTTTATCCACTTTCTTGTGTTTTGTTCCAACTTTGGAGTACTTTTCATATGATTTCTTGGACTAACCTATTAACAAGAGCCACAGTGCCAGCTCCCTGTTTTCTGCTGTTTTTCGTTCCAGGAAAGTCGGAAAATGAATATTCTCGGAATTAGACGGGACAAAAGCCAAAATGCCTATTTTTCCGGAAGTCATCAAGTGCCAGAATACGAGACGGAGAGGGCCCAGGGGGCCACCACACATCCTGGCCGCACGGCCAGGCCTGGCCCGCGCTAGGGGGTGGTGTGGCCGCTCTCGGCACCCCCTCGGCCTCCCCTTCCGACTATAAAATGCCCTCGGGACGAAAACCCTAAGTGCCCGATCAAAAATCCATGAAAGAGTCTGTAGCCGCCGTCATCTCCATCCCTAGATCGGGAGGGATCTGAAGCTCTTCCCGGCACCCTGCCGGAGAGGGGAATTCACCCTGGAGGCCTTCTTCATCACCATGCAAGCCTCCAGTGTGATGCGTGAGTAGTTCATCCTTGGACTACGGATCCATGTAGTAGCTAGATGGCTGGTTCTCCTCCTTTGTGCTTTCATGTCTAGATCTTGTTAGCTCCATTCATGATCAAGATCATCTATTTGTAATTCTGCATGTTGTGTTTGCGTGGACCCGATGGATATTGAGATGCTATTTCAGATTTATTATTGATTCTATCATGTCTTTGTTATTTGTGATCTTGCATGCTTTCCGTTGTTAGTAGCTATCTTGGCCAAGTAGATGCTAGCAGCTCCAAGAGTTAGTATTTATGCTCGATAGTGGGTTCATGCCTCTAGTACTCTAGGGAAGTGACAGAAATCTCTAAGGTACTAGATGTGCTGTTGCTACTAGGGAGAAAACAGCAATCCTTTGTTCATAGAACAATAGTATTGTTTACTTTACACACAGTTCATAAAGCAATAATCTGTTGCTTGCAACTTAATACTAGAGGGGGTTCAGATGATAACCTGAAGGTGGATTATTAGTCATAGATGAAGTTGGATGGCGGTCTATGTATAATGTTGTAATGCCCAATCAAGTCTCAAAGGAGTCAAGATGATTAGCATATGCATGTATTGCTTTCTCGATGATTGTCAATTGCCCCGCTGTAATTTGTTCACCCAGCATGTTATCTATCTTAAGGAGAGCCACCTCTAGTGAACTATGGATCCTGGTCCTTGTCTTTTACATTCAATCTACAATCTTTTATTGTTTTGTGTTTACTTTCTACAAACTATTACTTCTTTCCATTCGATATGTTTAATCCTTTGTTTTCCGCAAAACACGGTGAGATTGACAACCTCATCGCAAGTTGGGGACAAAGTTATGTGGTTGTGTTGTGCAGGTCTCCACGTTGCTACTAGCACCGGTAGTGCACCCTGCCAAAGCTCAGCTAGCAACACCTTTGGGGTGTTTCCTTGCTGCTACTGGTTCGATTAAACCTTGGTTTCATAACTGAGGGAAACCTGCTGCTGTGCTCATCATACCTTCCTCTTGGGGTTCCCAACGAGCTCTACATCAACACCGCTCCAGCATTTTTCTGGGCGCCATACTCAGAGCCATCAGACCCGATATATGTTCGAGAGAGATGGCCAAAAACTCGTCGTTTTCGCTCTTTATGGCCGTTTTCAAGATCTATTGCCCGTAGTTTTTGGGTTCTAGGGAGATTGTCAACGATTGTAAGACCTGATACATGTTTGACAGTGATGAACGAAAACTCATCATTTTCGCATTTTATGAACGATTTCATGAGCTATTTCCCATAGTTTTGAGGTTCTAGGGCGATCCACAATGGCCGTAAGACCCGATATGTATTCGGGAGAGATGACCAAAAACTTGTCATTTTCACGCTTTATGATCGTTTTCAAGATCTATTGCCCATAGTTTTGGGGTTTTAGGGCGATTGTCAACGATCATAACACCTGATACATGTTTGAGAGTTATGAACAAAAACTCATAGTTTTCGCGGTTTATGACTGTTTTCATGAGCTATTTCCCACAATTTTAAGGTTCCTTGGTGATTTACAACAACTGTATGACCCGATATATGTTCAAGAGAGATGACCAAAAACACGTTGTTTTCGCGCTTTATAATCATTTTCAAGATCTATTGCCCATTGTTTTAGGGTTCTAGGGTGATTGTCAACGATCGTAAGACCTGATACATGTTTGACACTTATGACCAAAAACTTATCCTTTTCGTGTTTTATGACTATTGTTATAAGCTATTTCCCATAGTTTTGGGGTTCCAGGGCGATTTACAACTGTCGTTAGACCCGATATTTGTTTGAGGGAGATGACCAAAACTCGTCGTTTTCGCGCTTTATGGCCGTTTTCAACATCTATTGCCCATAGTTTTAGTGTTCTAGGGCGATTATCAACGAGCGTAAGACCTGACACATGTTTAATAGTTATGACCAAAAACTCATCGTTTCCACATGTTATGACGGTTTTCATGAGCTATTTCCCACAGTTTTGAGGTTCCAGGGCGATTTACAACGGCTGTAAGACTAGATATATGTTCGAGAGAGATGACTAAAAACTTGTCGTTTTCGCGCTTTTATGGCCGTTTTCAAGATCGATTTCCCATACTCTTATGTTTCTAGGGCGATTGTCTAAGATCGTAAGACCTGATACATGTTTGACACTTATGACCAAAAACTCATCATTTTCGTGTTTTATTACTGTTGTCATGAGCTATTTCCCACCGTTTTGAGCTTCCAGGCGATTTACAAAGTCCGTTAAACCAAATATATGTTCGAGAGAGATGACCAAAAACTCGTCGTTTTCATGCTTTATGACCGTTTTCAAGATTTATTGCCCATAGTTTTGGGGTTCTAGGGTGATTATCAACAATCATAAGTACTGATACATGTTTGATAGTTATGACCGTTTTCATGAGCTATTTCCCATAGTTTTGAGGTTCCAGGGTGATTTACAACGCCGTAAGACCCGATATATGTTCGAGAGAGATGACCAAAAACTCGTCGTTTTTGCTCTTTATGGCTGTTTTTAAGATCTATTCCCCATAGATTTTGGGTTCTAGGGTGATTGTCAATGATTGTAACACCTGATACATGTTTGGAAGTGATGAACAAAAACTCATCGTTTTCGCATTTTATGAACGATTTCATGAGCTATTTCCCACAATTTTGAGGTTCAAGGGTGATCTACAATGGTCATAAGACCCGATATATATTCGAGAGAGATGACCAAAAACTTGTCGTTTTCACGCTTTATGATCGTTTTCAAGATCTATTGCCCATAGTTTTAGGGCTTTAGGGCGATTGTCAACGATCATAACACCTGATACATGTTTGAGAGTTATGACCAAACACTCATAGTTTTCGTGTTTTATGACTGTTTTCATGAGCTATTTCCCACGGATTTAAGGTTCCATGGTGATTTACAACAACTTTAAGACCCGATATATGTTCGAGAGAGATGACCAAAAACACGTTGTTTTCACGCTTTATAATTGTTTTCAAGATCTATTGCCCATTGTTATAGGGTTCTAGGCCAATTGTCAATGATCGTAAGACCCGATACATGTTTAACAATTATGACCAAAAACTCATCGTTTTTGCGTGTTATGACGGTTTTCATGAGCTATTTCCCACAGTTTTGAGGTTCCAGGGCGATTTACAACGGCTGTTAGACTCGATATATGTTCGAGAGAGATGACCAAAAACTCGTCGTTTTCGCGCTTTATGGCCATTTTCAAGATCGATTTCCCAAACTCTTATGTTTCTAGGGCGATTATCAACGATCGTAAGACCTGATACATGTTTGACACTTATGACCAAAAACTCATCGTTTTCGTGTTTTATGACTATTGTCATGAGCTATTTCCCACAGTTTTGAGCTTCCAAAGAGATTTACAATGGCCGTTAGACCAGATATATGTTCGAGAGAGATGACCAAAAACTTGTCGTTGATACATTGCAAATGTATCTATAATTTTTGATGTTCCATGCTTGGTTTTATCTACTTTCTTATGTTTTGTCCACACATTGGAGTACTTTTCATATGATTTCTTGCACTAACCTATTAACAAGAGCCACAATACCAGTTAAATTCTGTTGTTTTTGGTTCCAGGAAAGTTAGAAAGTCAATATTCTCGGAATTGGACCGGACAAAAGCCAGAAGACGAGACGGAGAGGGGCCACAGGGCGGCCACAGACGGAGAGGGGCCACAAGGCCCTGGCCGCGCCACCAGGTGGTGTGGGCCCCCTGGCACGCCACCGACCTTGCCTCCTTCGCCTATAAGAGCCTCCCGATACCAAAACCCTAAATCATCAAGCCTCCAGCCACGAAAAGTTCCGCAGCGCCGCCGCCACCGAAGTGGAGATTCGGGAGACAGAAACTCTCTATTCCGGCACCCTACCGGGACAAGAAAGTGCCCCCGGAGCCATCTCCATCGATCTCCACCACCATCTCCATTGTCATTGCTGATTCCCATGATGATGAGGGAGTAGTTCTTCCTCGACGCTAAGGGTTCTACCAGTAGCTATGTGTTCATCTCTCTCTCTATGCATGATCATATTGTGATCATGAGCTTGTAATCTATAGATCTACATTGCTACTCAAGTGCGTTAATAGATCTCTACTCTCCCCATGTGTGTGAAAGTGACAGCATGCTCACCATGGTGGCACTTAGGCTAGAGATTACAAATACTTGTTATGAGTTATATTTGGAGTTGGATGTCTTTATGAAATTGTGGTGTTCGTTGGACTCATCTAGTGCTCAAGGTGACAGTGTAGGGTTATTTAGATGGGAAAGGCTTACTTTGAGGTGTGCTGTTATAGCCCTACCATTGATTAGAGTGTCCAACCGGAGAGTAGTTAAGAGTAGTATCATGAAGATAATATATTTCTATGAGAGTATTCACTGGTGAAAGTATGATCCCTAGGCCTTGTTTCTAAGCAAAGAAACACCGTTTGCTATTAGATCTGTTACATGTTTGCTTTCTTTCATCTTTATTTCAGTTTTACTTTAGTCTTTTCCACGCCATCAAGCTATCTTCTACCACCGTTACCACTTATAATTATCCATACCACTTGTATTTCACTATCTCTTTGCCGAACTAGTGCACCTATACACCTGACAAGTGTATTGGGTGTGTTGGGGACACAAGAGACTTCTTGTATCTTGATTGCAGGGTTGCTTGAGAGGGGATACCTTTGACCACTTCCTCTCTGAGTTCGATAAACCTTGGTTAATCCACTTAAGGGAAAACTTGCTACTGTTCTACAAACCTCTGCACTTGGAGGCCCAACAACTGTCTACAAGAATAGAAGTGCGTAGACGTCAAGCTATTTTCTGGCGCCGTTGCCGAGGAGGTAAGGTAAAAGGTACTCACATCCTCCGGTGTGAGTGCTCGAAGTTATTTCCTTTAGATTCTGCAATTTTGTCTTTTTGTCTCTTGTTTTCACTAGTTAGGCTTAATGGAAAACAACAAAAAATTAGAGAGCTTTTTAGTATTTTTCCTAAGTTAGAACTCGAATTGTCTGAAAAGAAAATTAAAAAACCCATGGAACATTCTTTGCATGCTAATAATAATGTTATTAGTATGAATCTTTTGAACACCTTCGTTACTAATGCTATGGAAACGTCTAAACTTGGGGAAGTTAGTTTTTATGAAAATGATCTTTTTAATTCCCCATCTTTAAAGAAGAAAATTTGCTTTGATGATACTTTATCTCCCATATGTGGTAATTCTAATGATACTTGTGATATTTTAAATCCACATACTGAAATCATCCCTTTTAAAATTCCTATAAAAATGTTGAACGTCTTATGAATAACTGCTATTTTGGAGATGGAACTGTCCATCCTGGTGATCATTTACTCCTTTTACCTGAATTATGCGGGTTGTTCAAGTGTGCAGGTATTTCAATGAACCAAGTTAAGAAGAAGCTATTCTCTTTATCACTTAGGGGCAAAGCAAGGGAGTGGTATGAGCTACTAGATGATCCTCATCATTTGGAGTGGAAGGAACTTGAATCTCTCTTTTACTCCAAATTTTATCCTCCTCATGAAATTCATAAAGATAGGAATTATGTTTATAATTTTCATGCTCATGATGCAGAAAGTATTGCCCGAGCATGGGGGAGATTGAAGTCACTAATGCTCAAATGTCCTATTCATGAGCTCCCTAGGAATATTGTTATTAATAATTTCTATGCAAGGCTTTCAGGACATTACAAGGACTATCTAGATACTTGTTTAGAGGGATCCTTCACAAGTAAGGAGGTCTAAGTGGGATCTTCTTGAAACAATTCAAAGAAATACCAAAGATTGGGATAACAACAAAGGTAAAGAACCAGGTATAAACTATGAGTATGATTGGATTAAGTCTTTCACTGAAATGGCTGATATTTAAGAGCTTAGTGTTAAATATGGCCTTGATCCTCAAATTCTTATTGATTGTTTTAGAGACTTTGCTTCTCATATTAATGCTCCTAAAGAAAAATGGAACATGTATCATGCGCCTTTTAAAGACACTTGCATGGAAAATGAAATTGTTGTTAATGATAGCAATAAACATGCTCAAACCTCTGAAAGTACTATTTCTTATAAGCATGTTAATTTTCGTGGAATACATAGACCTGTGAGAAGAATCAAATTGAAGAAGAATATTGTATCACCCACAGGAATGAAAAAACTAGAATGTGGTATAGGGCTTTAAATGATCTTGGTAAAAAAGTTTGTGCCCTTTATCCTTTTATTTGTGAACTTTGCTTCGAAGTGGGTCATTTCAATTTTCAATGCTCAGGCCATACTAATAGTCCTTCTAATCCAATGAGTACTGCAAGTTTGTATTGTGATGACATGATCACTCCTAATCAGCATGATGAACTTACATTATTTTTGGGGTGTGAAGAGTTATCAAGAAAAACCTCTTTGGTAGATATGGGTGCTTTTGATATGAATAGTTTCCTGCATGGTTGTCATCTTTATTGTTTTGATAATTTCCACACAGATACTTACATACAAAATATTATAGAAGATGAGATTTTACCAAAATATGATAGGACTAATATGTGTTTTGATCTTATTAATGAAAAGAAGGAATCCTCCAAAGTTTCTTCTATTGTCTCTAACAAGTATATAGGGTATATGGAGAAGCTTCCTTTCAAGCCTCTCCCTCCTAAAGAGAAGAAGAGAAAGAAGAAGAGGAGGAGTAAAAGGAGACAGGAAACGGTATTTTCCCCTAAGCATGTTGCTCCTATTATAGTTTTTGATGAGTCTGAACTCGATGATGTTCCTATGCCTATTACCTATAGTAGTGATCACGATTGGGAAAAGCACACTACTTTTTATATTGAAAATCTCTTCGGTACCAATTCTGAAAATGATGATAATTGTTGTACTATTAGTGCTATCCATGTTCCTTCCAATGATGATATGTTTACAAATGAACACACTTTGGAAGATAACTATTCTATTGCTTATGATGATACTATACCCCCAATATATGATGATTGCAATGATGAATATGATATTTTCAGTCCACCTACTATTGAGGAGAAAATTAATTATGGTTACAATATGCCTCCTATATTTGATGATTATGGTGATGAGAATAATAATTATAGCTATTTTGTTGAATTTGCTCCCTCTACAATTAATAAGAATGACTATGTTTATGTGGGGAGTATTAATTCTTTTATGCATGTGGCTCATGATAAGAATGTTTTATGTGATAGTTATATTGTTAATTTTATTCATGATGCTATTGAAAGTTATTATGAGAGAGGGAAGCATGGTTTTATGCATCTTAACAATATTAAGTTTCCCCTCTTTATGTTGAAAGTCTTGAAGTTGCACTTGTTTTGTTTTTCTATGCTTGTTTCTTTGTGCTTTCATGACTTGTTTCTTTACAAGATTCCTATGCATAGGAAGTGGGTTAGACTTAAATGTGCTTTGAATTTGCTTCCTGATGCTCTCTTTTACTTCAATTCATATTTCCTATGTGAGCATCTTCTCAAACTATCATGCCTAACTTAAAGGCGTTAAAGAAAAGTACTTATTGGGAGATAACCCAAAAGTTTTAGATGAGTCTTGGAAGTTATTACCTCAGTAATAACCGCTCCTTATCCGTTTTATTTGCTTTTTGTGCCAAGAGTAACCTCTAATGAGAGAGAAGTAATGATTGGGAAAGTTGCTGTCCGGAAACAGATTTTTGTGTTTCACCATAAAAATTCGTGAGAGAGCTCTGTATGTCGGATTGAGCTGTAATTTTTTGTTCTTCTACCCCAGGTTGTTATCTAACTTGCGTTAGTTCAACACGTTTTGATTTGAGCAACATAAAGTCTTCTAAAAATTTCGTCTTTACCTGCTGGTCTGTTTTGACAGATTTCTGCCATTATTTGCATTTGCTTCTTGTTGATTCCTTTTTTGAGTTCTTTTGGGGAATTGAGAATTTTGAGGGAAGTGCTACAGTACCTAGTGTTTTAATGGAAGTTTTATTGGTGTTAGAACTGAACCCAGAGACTTATTATCTTGAGTGCACTAATGTTGCTAATAAAGATTGTGTGAAGTTTTGTATGAAGAAAAAATTTCAGGTGTATGGATGGAATGAGTAATGATATGAAGGATGGACTAAAGCTCAACCTTGGGTATGCCACGCGTGTCACCCCAAGAAATATCCAAGAAGTACAAGCGTCAAAGCTTGGGGATGCCCAAGGCATCCCCTTCTGCATCAATAAAAATCCCAGGTTTCTTCCAAACACTTTATTTTTATTGTTTCATGCACAGTTGTGTTGTTCTTGGAGCGTCTTCTTTTTTGTTTTAGTTTTGGTTTTTCGTTTGCTTGGTTTGCTTAGTTTTCTGAATAAATTGGTTGGACCCCCTCTTTCATACATTGGTTTGCAAATAGTTTGGTTTGCTTTGGAAAAGAGTAGGAAAGTTCATACTTATGTGGTAAAAAGAGCTCGATTTTTACTGTGGCCTATGCTTTATCATGGCATGCTTGATATTGTTTTGGCTTTATGCTTAGTATTATTTGCTGTAGCATGAATTGTTATAAACAATTGAGATTGCTTAATGTCCCTTGGATGAATCGTGCGTTGTTTTAGCATATTAAAGCATAGTATAGTGGTATTCTCCTTTGATGCTTTATTTGGGTTGACTTGGCGCATGCTCACACCATGTTATGACTATCCAAAGTCACCATAGCCTTTATGATCCTTTAGTTTTCAACTTGTAGTATCACTTTATGCTTTGATCAATGATGTTTTGTCGCTCTGCATGATTATGGCCATTATTGCTCTCTTAGTTTGTCGCTCCCAGTCTTTTGCTAGCCTACACAACAAACTATGAGTTCCACTCATGCATCCAACTCCCTAAACCAAGTTATTCCAAAGAGTCCACCATACCAACCTACTAGCATATTCTATTCTAAGTATATTCATGCTTTTGTTTACCTTCCAAATTAAACTTGTTATGAGAAAACTAGTGATTAAAGCTCTCACGAACTTGATGGCACACTTTACTTTTCTTGCCCTCAATAAACTTTAACCATTGGGTCCTTATTGGTTGTGTATATGCTTGCGCTTTATAAGTTCAAGTTAGCAGAACCATGTATCATGGGGAACGCTTTCAATATTGCACTTGTACTTTGTACCCCGTTGATATCACGTTCTTTTGCTTATGGATCCCGGCGATGTGAAGTAAAAGTGGAACTTGTAAGATCATGGAGTTTGTATGTGTTAGAGAAACTGCTGGGCCGCTAGCCTAATCCATGCTTAATCATGGTGGAAACTTACAGCATAACCATAATGAGCACTCTATGAAGCATCCTCAATAAAAACCTATGCCAATAGCAAATAAAAAGATCGCTAAGATGCTCATTGTCTGCTTGCCTTGTCATTTTGATTATGGGATAGCTCCTGTATCATGTGCAAGGGGTACCCCGTTGGCGGTTCTTAATGATACACATGTACTTACAATGACAAGAGCTTACTCGTGACTGAAGTTGAGTACCATGAGGATCAGTCTTTGTAAGTAAGGGGCATGAGATTTCGGTTTATAACTTGTCAAGCATATCCACTTAGTTGTGTCACTTTAACCTTAATCACCTTAAAGATGCTTATGATAGGGAAATGAGAGTTGAAAGCTATAAGTACCTTAATCACCTTAAAGTTGCCTTATTGCTAGAACTTTGTCTTTCATGTTATGATTGAAGTACTATGATCCCAGCTTTGAATGTTTTGCAAATACTTTGATCAAGTTTTTGATGGTGCATGTCACCTCAAAAATTATTCTTTCTTTTTATCACTTACCTACTCGAGGAAGAGCAGGAGTTAAGCTTGTGGATGTTGATACATTGCAAATGTATCTATAATTTATGATGCTCCATGCTTGGTTTTATCTACTTTCTTATGTTTTGTCCACACATTGGAGTACTTTTCATATGATTTCTTGGACTAACCTATTAACAAGAGCCACAGTGCCAGTTGCCTGTTTTTTGCTGTTTTTGGTTCCAGGAAAGTCAGAAAATCAATATTCTCGGAATTGGACCGGACAAAAGCCAAAGTCAATATTTTACCGGCAGACTCACGAAGCCAGAAGACGAGACGGAGAGGGGCCATAGGGGCGGCCACACTATGTGGTGGCGCGGCCTAGCCCTGGCCACGCCACCAGGTGGTGTGGGCCCCCTGGCACTCCACCTACCTTGCCTCCTTCGCCTATAAGAGCCTCCCGATACCAAAACCCTAAATCATCAAGCCTCCAGCCAGGAAAAGTTCCGCATCGCCGCCGCCACCGAAGGGGAGATTCAGGGGACAGAAAGTCTCTGTTCCGGCACCCTGTCGGGACGGGGAAGTGCCCCCGGAGCCATCTCCATCGATCTCCACCACCATCTCCATTGTCATTGCTGATTCCCATGATGATGAGGGAGTAGTTCTTCCTCGACGCTAAGGGTTCTACCAGTAGCTATGTGTTCATCTCTCTCTCTATGCATGATCATATTGTGATCATGAGCTTGTAATCTATAGATCTACCTTGCTACTCAAGTGCGTTAATAGATCTCTACTCTCCCCATGTGTGTGAAAGTGACAGCATGCTCACCATGGTGGCACTTAGGCTAGAGATTACAAATACTTGTTATGAGTTATATTTGGAGTTGGATGTCTTTATGAAATTGTGGTGTTCGTTGGACTCATCTAGTGCTCAAGGTGACAGTGTAGGGTTATTTAGATGGGAAAGGCTTACTTTGAGGTGTGCTGTTATAGCCCTACCATTGATTAGAGTGTCCAACCGGAGAGTAGTTAAGAGTAGTATCATGAAGATAATATATTTATATGAGAGTATTCACTGGTGAAAGTATGATCCCTAGGCCTTGTTTCTAAGCAAAGAAACACCGTTTGCTATTAGATCTGTTACATGTTTGCTTTCTTTCATCTTTATTTCAGTTTTACTTTAGTCTTTTCCACGCCATCAAGCTATCTTCTACCACCGTTACCACTTATAATTATCCATACCACTTGTATTTCACTATCTCTTTGCCGAACTAGTGCACCTATACACCTGACAAGTGTATTGGGTGTGTTGGGGACACAAGAGACTTCTTGTATCTTGATTGTAGGGTTGCTTTAGAGGGGATACCTTTGACCACTTCCTCTCAGAGTTCGATAAACCTTGGGTAATCCACTTAAGGGAAAACTTGATGCTGTTTTACAAACCTCTGCACTTGGAGTCCCAACAACTATCTAGAAGAATAGAAGTGCGTAGACATCAGTCGTTTTCACGCTTTATGACTATTTTCACAATTTATTGCCCATAGTTTTGGGGTTCTAGGGTGATTATCAACCATCGTAAGTCCTGATACATGTTGGACAGTTATGACCGTTCTCATGAGTTATTTCCCATAGTTTTGAGGTTCTAGGGTGATTTACAACGCCGTAAGACCCGATATATGTTCAAGAGAGATGACCAAAAACACGTTGTTTTCGTGCTTTATAATTGTTTTCAAGATCTATTGCCCATAGTTTTAGGGTTCTAGGCTGATTGTCAACGATCGTAAGAACTTATACATGTTTGACACTTATGACCAAAAACTCATCCTTTTCGTGTTTTATGACTGTTTTCATAAGCTATTTCCCATAGTTTTGAAGTTCCAGGGCGATTTACAACGGTCGTTAGACTCGATATTTGTTCGACAGAGATGACCAAAACTCGTCGTTTTCGCGCTTTATGGCCGTTTTCAACATCTATTGCCCATAGTTTTAGTGTTCTAGGGCGATTGTCAACGAGCGTAAGACCTGATACATGTTTAACAGTTATGAATAAATACTCATCGTTTTCACGTGTTATGACGGTTTTCATGAGCTATTTCCCACAGTTTTGAGGTTCTAGGATGATTTACAACGGCCGTTAGACCCGATATATGTTTGAGAGAGATGACCAAAAACTCGTCATTCTCGCGATTTCTGGCCATTTTCAAGATCGATTTCCCATACTCTTATGTTTCTAGGGCGATTGTCAACGATCTTAAGACCTAATACATGTTTGATAGTTATGACCAAAAACTCACCGTTTTCGCGTTTTATGACCGTTTTCATGAGCTATTTTCCACAGTTTTTAGGTTCTAGGGTGATTTACAATGGCCGTAAGACTCGATATATGACCAAAACTCATCTTTTCCGCGCTTTATGGCCATTTTCAAGATTTATTGTCCATAGTTTCGGGGTTCTAGGGTGATTGTCAACCATCGTAAGTCCTGATACATGTTTAACAGTTATGACCATTTTATGAACGTTTTCATGAGCTATTTCCCACAGTTTTGAGATTCCAGGGCGATTTACAATGCCTATAAGACCCGATATATTTTCGAGGGAGATGACCAAAAGCTCGTCGTTTTCGCACTTTATGACCGTTTTCAAGATCTATTGCCCATAGTTTTAAGGTTTTAGGGAGATTCTCAATGATCATAACACTTGATACATGTTTGAGAGTAATGACCAAAAACACGTAGTTTTCGCGTTTTATGACTATTTTCATGAGCTATTTCCCACCGTTTTAAGGTTCCAGGCCGATTTACAACACCCATAAGACCCGATATATGTTTAAGAGAAATGACCTAAAACTCGTCGTAAGACCTGATAAATGTTTGACAGTTATGACCAAAAACTCATCGTTTTCATGTTTTATGACCATCGTCATGAGCTATTTCCCATAGTTTTGAGGTTCCAGGGTGATTTACAACGGTCGTAAGACACGATATATGTTCGAGAGAGATGACCAAAACTCATCGTTTTCACGCTTTATGGCTGATTTCAACATCTTTATCCCATAGTTTTAGTGTTATAGGGCGATTTTCAACGATCGTAAGACCTGATACATGTTTAACAGTTATGACCAGAAGCTCATCATTTTCGCGTGTTATGATGGTATTCATGAGCTATTTCCCACTGTTTTGAGGTTCCAGGGCGATTTACAACGGCAGTAAGACCTGATATATGTTCAAGAGAGATGACCAAAAACTCTTCGTTTTCGCGCTTTATGGTCGTTTTCAAGATCGATTTTCCATACTCTTGGGGTTCTAGGGCGATTATCAACGATCATAAGACCTGATACAAGTTTGATAGTTATGACCAAAAACTCTCCGGTTTCGCGTTTTATGACCATTTTCATGAGCTATTTTCCATAGTTTTTAGGTTCTAGTGCGATTTACAATGGCCGTAAGACCAGATATATGTTTGAGAGATATGACCAAAAACTCATCGTTTTCGCGCTTTATGACCGTTTTCAAGATTTATTGCCCATAGTTTTGGGGTTCTAGGGTGATTATTAACCATCGTAAGTCCTAATACATGTTTGACAGTTATGACCGTTTTCATGAGCTATTTCCCATAATTTTGATGTTCCAGGGCGATTTACAACGCCATAAGGTCCGATATATGTTCGAGAGAGATGACCAAAAGCCCGTCGTTTTCGCTCTTTATGGCCGTTTTCAAGATCTATTGCCCATAGTTTTTGGGTTCTAGGGCGATTGTCAACGATTGTAAGACCTGATACATGTTTGGCAGTGATGAACAAAAAATCATTGTTTTTGCATTTTATGAATGATTTCATGAGCTATTTCCCACAATTTTGAAGTTCGAGGGTGATCTAGAATGGCCATAAGACCCGATATATATTCGAGAGACACTACTAGAAAAGTTGGCTTTTACAACAGACTATTTTCGTGGTTGAAGGCCCATTTTTCATGGCTAAAAAGTCTTCTACGATGGATGCCCATCGTGGTAAAAGCCCCGTCCCAAAAGAATCTACCATGGTTTTTTTCCTGACCGTGGCGGATCGCACCCTTCAGCCACGAAAACTTGTCCGTCATAGAACTATTCACCAGCCGCGTTGACTGTTGACATGATGCGAAATGCCACGTGGAAAACACCGTTAACGGCAATGGAAACCATGGTAGAAGCCAGGCACAGCCAAGGCCTGCTCACAATTAAGTGGGCTGGCCCATCAAGAAAGCCCAATAAAATTACGGCCCTTTACTGTTTCGTCTGACACTATTTGAAATGGGCCCAAAGATGTGGTTAGTAGCAGCCCGCAAATGTCAGGCCCGTTACTGTTTCAACACGCAAAAGCCCACAGTTTTTGAACACTGTGCGGCATGTTAACAGTCTCCGACAAGTAAGCCCGATACTAGTAAAGCCCACTTTCAGCCCGTCACTATTCTCATAGCTCGTCATGGGCCGCCTAAAATGGTCCACTTTTGAGAAGGTCCGATACTGTTCTGGCCTTTTACTATTCTGGCTCGTTACTGTTCTGGCCGTCTACTATTCATGTCTGTCACTATTGTGGCCCTTTACTATTCATACCCGTTATTGTGCTTACTGCCGCTGTTATGGCATGCTACTATTTAGGCCGGCTACTGCTCTGGCCTGTTTGCTTTTCTGGTATGTTACTGTTCTGGCATGTTACTGTGTTGGGTTGCTACTGTTCTGGTCTGCTGGTGTTTTGGCATGCTACATGTTTTGGCATGTTATTGTTCTGGCATGTTACTGTTCTGGCCTGCTACTGTTTTGGCCTGCTACTATTTTGGCCTGCTACTGTTTAGGCATGCTACAGTTTTGGCATGTTACAGTTTTGGCTTGTTACTATTTTGTTCTGTTACTGTTTTCGCCTATTACTGTTTTGGTTTGTTACTGTTTTGTCATGTTACTGTTCTACCCAGTTGTCCTTACTGTTTCGGTAATTCTGAAGGCCAAGAAAATATCATAAAAGGAGTATAATTAGCGATCATCTTTTACTGTTCATGGAAGGCGCACTAAAAGAAGGGCAAATATCAAATCCCTATACAGTTACCTGAACGAACTGGCTGGCACAGTTATGGTACCACCATTCGTGGACGGCGTCAACTAAATGCCTATGGCCTATGCGAGTTATCTAGATATTACATCAGCTACAAACTTCTTAAAAATATTACATAATATGAACAAAAGGGGAAAAAAATTCATCATTTCAGTTGCTAATCAAGTTGATAGCAGAGTCCTCAATTTGCTTTCTCAATCCATCAACTGCATCTCCCTTTGAGTGTGACAGCTACATTGGAAAACCACCTTGAGGCGTGATCTTGCAGTCCCGTCTTTGGTGGCGATAGCAATAATTGCAGTATGAAACTACCTAATAACAAGTTAATACAGCAAAGAAGACAAACAACTCATAGCTAAGAATGAACTAGATAGGAATTATAACTGCATAATACGAACATGTAGAGCAGGAATGCACACCATGAATTAACTATATAGTAGAGGATAGTTATGTCGTTGCCTAGGATGAACTAGAACCAGATACGAGATATAATGGTGTGGCTTGTGAACCCGTAGAATAGGACAAACAAACATTAGACAAGTATGCCAAAAATAAAATGAGCAATCAAACAAAGTGTTTATTAGAATTTCAGTATAAACTAGCCAGGTCATTTCAACAAATATATATGGAAGCAGTGGTATCTCCTGGAATGCAAGAGTCGTTGGGTGACTCGGAATTTGCGGTGAGATACACAATGGCATGCAGTTACTGTCGTAGCTAAGCATAAATGACATAGAAATTATAACCATAGCATAACAGAACTTGTGAGAAGGAATGGAAAGCACGAATGAACTATATAGTAAAGAATAATTATGCCGTTGATTAGGACGAACCAGCACCTGATACAGAAAATATATAATGGCATCACTGGTGGACCTGTAGGCTATGCAAACCAACATGTTCAGGGTTGCCTTTTTGAGCTCTAAGCAAAGAAAAAGAAAATAGTTAGTGTTGCAGCTTTTGAAGAACCAGATGGCAACAAGAAAATTATAATTGAACTAGTACGAAGAGTTTGAACGGGTACTACAGGATAGCAGAACGATGCCAGGGAGGAAATAATAGTAGGAACTTAGCTCAAGAATAACCAGATAGAGTTAGTAACTATGGAGCAGTGAATCCACACAAATATTTTCCTCTAACATTACATATTGCAAGAACTACACAATAGCAAGCAATTACTGGTGTATGGAGCAGCTAAGATAAGAACATGTGCAGGACAATATAATAGACATGTGCATTACTTGAAATTTATAGAGCAGCGAATGCAAACCAACATGTCTAATGACATTGTATGTACTAGCACGAAGAACAAGCGTGCCCAGTGACTTGCATGTACTAGCATGATTACAAAAATGCAGTTCACTCTGACAGGCTTTAACCTGCTATACTGCTGACAAATCAAAAACGGGTTGGATATTTGGTTACCTTGGCCGGAGAGGCATCTAAGCATCATCTGTACTGTGCGAGTGACGTCCAGGTCACCGAGGGTGCTGCGGTTGCGGTAGGTGTTGGCGTCGGGGAAGCAGATCTTGGGCAGTCGATGCTGGTGCAGTCAATGGCAACAGCCGTGTAGCTGCTCTGGAGCAGTGAACATGGAACTTGTTGAACTAGATCCCGTCTGGTGGACAACGATAAAGCTTCTCCATTATGGTTGGGTAGCTTTCGGTGGTAGGGAAGCAGAGTGTGGGTGGTCGATGACGCCATAGGCGTGGTCAGCGAGACCACAGCTCTAGTGGAGTGGCAGAGAGACCCAGTGAACTACATCCGACGGGGTGGGCGTCGATGAAGCGTCTTCGGCAGCCGTGGAATTGCCGCCGGGTGGTGCGCACGGTGGTCGTGGAGGTGAGTGCATGGGAGAGAAGCCTGGGATTTTGGGAGGGCCAACTAGAAAAACTGTGCGAATTGGAACAATGGAGCTGAACAGAAAAATAAATACGATCGTGCCCCCAAGCTACCAACTTTAGCGTGCCCATAGGGCGTCTGAACAATGCGTAGAATGGGAATTTTAAAGTCAAATGTTTTTGAAACGGAGGAGCGTGAAATGCTTGAAAGTCAGTGTGTTATTTTGCCGCTCGACAGAGATTTTGAATTTGGCTACCGGCCAAATAATAATAATAGAAATGTGGTACTCCTCGGTGGGAGATTTCGGCTCAAAGTTTTTGAAACAGTGGGGAGGGAAATGCTTCAAAGTCGGTATTTGATTTTGCCGCTCGACAGAGATTTTGAATTTGGCTACCGGCCAAATAATAATTAATAGTAAAGTGGTACTCCCGGTGGGAGATTTTGGCTCAACATTTTTGAAACGGTGGGGCGGGAAATGCTTAAAAGTCAGTTTTTGATTTTGCCGCTCTATAGAGATTTTGAATTTGGTTACCGGACAAATAATAATTAATAGAAATGTGGTACTCCCTAGTGGGAGATTTTGGCTCAACATTTTCGAAACGGTGGGGCGGGAAATGCTTCAAAGTCGGTGTTCGATTTTGCCACTCGACAGAGATTTTGAATTTGGCTAGAGGCCAAATAATAAATAATAGTAAAGTGGTACTCCCCGGTGGGACATTTGGCCTCAAAGCTTTTGAAACACTGGGGCGGGAAATGCTTCAAAGTTGGTGTTTGATTTTTCCGCTCGACAGAGATTTTGAATTTGGCTACCGCCCAAGTAATAATTAATAGAAAAGTGGTACTCCCTAGTGGGAGATTGGGCCTCAAAGTTTTTGAAACGGTGGGGCGGGAAATGCTTCAAAGTCGGTTTATGACTTGCCGCTCGACAGAGATTTTGAATTTGACTAACGGCCAAATAATAATTAATAGAAAAGTGGTAGTCCCCGGTGGGAGATTTAGCCTCAAAGTTTTTGAAATGGTGGGGCGGGAAATGCTTCAAAGTTAGTGTTTGATTTTGCTGCTCGACGGAGATTTTGAATTTGGCTACCGGCCAAATAATAATAATAATAATAAATGGTACTCCCCGGTGGGAGATTTGCCCTCAAAGTTTTTGAAACGGTGGGGCGGGAAATGCTTCAAAGTCGGTTTTTGACTTTCCCGCTCCACAAAGATTTTGAATTTGACTACCGGCCAAATAATAATTAATAGAAAAGTGGTTCTCCCCGGTGGGAGATTTTGCCTCAAAGTTTTTGAAACGGTGGGGTAGGAAATGCTTCAAAGTCAGTGTTTGATTTTGGCGCTCGACAGAGATTTTGAATTTGGCTACCGGCCAAATAATAATAACAGAAAAATGGTACTCCCCGGTGGGAGATTTCGCCACAAAGTTTTTGAAACGGTGGGGCGGGAAATGCTTCAAGGTCAGTGTGTGATTTTGCCGCTCGATTGAGATTTTGAATTTGGCTACCAGCCAAATAATAATAAAAAAAGCTAGTAGACCTTACGCTATCTGTCTAGGAATTCAAGTCCTAGAGTCACATCAACTAATCATCCACGAGCATAATAATTGTGCCGACTAATATTTTGAATTTGGCTAGCGTCCAGGCAAAATTTGGATAAAAGGTGTACTCCCTATTCAGGAAATTGAAGGCCGAGAGTGATATTAACTTATCATCCATAATGAAAATTGGATAACTCCGATTCAAATAGGGTTGGCTGCAGGTTTTGCCGCTCGAGTGAGATTTTTTAGTATCGATAATGGTACTCCCTCGGTATGAATTTAAGGCTGATTGACATCAACTGATCATCAAAATACTTACCATGTTGGCAAAGAAATTGGATACATAATCTCCTATTCAAACGGGGTAGGCGGTAGGATTTGTCGATGGACTGAGATTTTGAATTTGGCGGTTGTCCAAAGAAGAAAAAACCTTTGTGAGGTTCATGAATACAAGGCTGAGAGAGTGAGGTTGGGGCACAGGATTTTTGTGCATCGAGCATACAGTAAACAGATAAAAGCATGATGCGAAAAAAATACACCCTCCATTTTTGTTACATGGCCCCAAACACAACCTGGGCTCTGTAGCAGGAACCATTTCACAGGACCATTGTACTCACCTTTCATTGTCAGGGGTCATCTTCAATTTAGACAAGTCTCTTCATCTATGGGCTCTCAAGAATTCTGCTGATCTCGTAACATCTTCAACTCCGAATCACATGCTAATGCTTTCTGTCTCATATCATCGATTGCTCGTCTATGCACTTCCTGTTCAACCCGTAGTGTTACAATTCCTTCTTGACTAGACAAATACGGTGACTTGGACTTGGACTTGGACTTGCACTGCCACAACCCAGCATTACGCGGGAATGTGCTTTTAAGATGACCTTCACCTTTTAGTACCATTTTAAATGTTTCCAGGCATTCTTCTTTGGTTTTTTCCAGACCATCTTTTCAAGGTTTTGCCATCTCGTCATTCAATTTAATCTGTAAGGTTATCAGTCGGTAGGCATGGGTGAGAGAAGAAAAGCTAATACAGAGAAACAAGCAGACAACAAAGTTAACCTATCTATGAACAAATCTTACAAGTTGGCATGGATGATTACGCATCATATATATTGTAGTAAAAGTATAGCTATCTAATCATACTGATAAGAATTTTATCACTAGCACGCAATAACAGGACTATGCCAACATGGCATCTGTTTGTTTCTTCATCGCCTGGTGCATGATATACACAAGACAACTTTTGTACAGCTGAAAACTGAAACTCACACTAGTTGGAAATCATCTAGTACTTAAATTAAAAATAAAACTGGGCAGAAGTTCAGGCAGTGTTGCACATCTAACTATACATGTAAATAACTGCAAGTGTGTCATCACAAAATATCAATCGAACAAAAGACTTACAATAATACTCACAGTGGAGGGATTGAGACCTTCTTTTTTCCTCGTCTGGCATGCCTGGAATTTTTGCTACAGACTTACCACACCTTTCTGCAAAGTGGGCGGAACACATTATCAAAATATAAGAAGCACAAAGTCTATAGAAGATTAAAAAGTAATTATTCTTACTATTGCGCTCAGGTGGCCTACCAATGCACGAGATCCAGTTCAGTTTGTTAAGTGTTGTGCGGCACGGTTTCTCTTGTTTTTTCAGCGTCCATCTACAAAAGGAGACTAGTGATACAGATGTGCAAATAGGAATTTTGAATGTGATATGGTATCAGTCTTCACAAACCATACCATAATTTTTGGATCAAACTAGTGGTCGAGAAGATCTATCAAGTGTTGGTCAGTCATAGTGTGTTCCATAGGAGTCGTTCTTTGAATATCCTTGCTTGCCTTACCATCAAAGTATTTACTCTTTAGCCTATGGCGCTACTGGCACAAAGAACAGGAGAACATGTCCATGAGAACATACTCTACATCCTCATTATCCTGATCGAAGTTGAATTTTGTCTGTCGGCAAGAATGGAACATTTGATCTGTTATGTAACTTAGAATAGAACCAAGAGCAATCTTGAATGCATGGGACAGAGCACCATGACTTACATGTAACTTCTGCAGTAATGAATTGTAATCGTCAGGGGTCTGTTGGTGGAGCTTGAACGATGTGAAGATGGGAATATCATTCCTGACAAAAACGCCTATTTCGTATGCTAGAAAAGCAGATTCTTCTGGATCTTCTGGCATTCGCTTGCCAGGCACAATAGAATTGATGCAATATCTAGATTGCATTCCGGAAATTTTAGCTTCAAGCTTTTTTCCTACCCTTGGCCCCCTTTTCATAAATCTTCATGTAGCTGCCAATTCAACCATTACATCAAGCTTGCACGGTATATATAAGGAAGCATGCATCGATAATCCTTGGAACACATACCTTGTTTGGCGACGGGCTGATCAACAGGTTGGTGATCATCGCAAGCTTGTTGGTGTTGTGCCAGCAGTGTTAGGCAAGTAGAGGTCAAAACTTGTTCGGCTGTCAATTGTTGTTGGGTATCTTGATTGGCAATTGGTGATTGTGGAATGTGTGGGATGATATTTGTTGTGTCAACTACTGTTGGAACCTGTGGTGTGCTGCCAAGACGACACTTTTTAGCCGTATGTGAGTTTCCTGTTTTTCATTTATTGTATTTCACGGTGTGTGTTTGTGTTCCACCGGTAGCATTAGCAGGACTGCTTGTCGACGCTTCACGTTTGGTACCTGAATGTGTCTTCAATGAACCAGCTGATTCCTGGCACACATAAACAATACTTCAATCTGTTATAGTTCTATATGTAATGAGATGCACATGGAACAAAAGAATAGTAAGGCAAAATGTGCTCTATATATGATGCATGAACTAGGCAGAGGGCATTGCAAAATATTTGGTGGGATTGAAATACAAAACATGGAAAATGCAACGATATCACAATTAAAAAATAGAGTAAGCACCTTGGGCGGTGGACAAGCTGGCGGATTAGCAGGGAGGTCCTCGACGGGTCCAACTTCCTGATTCAGGTCTCCCTCGAAATATTGTTTATCAACAGAAACTAATGCTGAATCAGACACTTGCCGATCATATTTTTTCGCCTTGCTGGTACCTGGAAGGGTCTTAGGTGAACAAGCTGATTCCTGACACACATAAGTGATACATTAATCTATCAAAGTCCTATGTAAAATGAGACGCGGATAGAACAGAAGAACAGTAAGGCAAGATATGCTGAACATATATGATGCATGAACTAAGTAGATGGCATTGCACAACATTTGGTGGGAATTGAGGTACGGAATATGGAAGATGAAATAAATATCGCAATGACAAGACATAGCAAGCACCTTGGGCAGTGGACAAGCAGGCGGATTAGGGAGGGGGTTCTCGACCGGTCCATCTTCCTGAGTCAGGTTTCGATCCGGGTTTTCTTGACCCTGAGGATACAATTCTGCATCAGAATCCTGGACTTCATGATTGGTGGTGGTATCTACAAGAGATCTAACTCTCTATGGGCTGAGCGACCTTGCATATTTGGAATTCTTTAATATTCTATCTTCCCTAATCTTCCGTTCTTCCTCATCAGGCGGCCGCAAATCACCTTACATGCATCAGCAATAAATATATCTTATGAGATTTAAGAGCGAGGTGTGTGTATAAGAGGAAGTTAGTACAGTGCTAGCAAGCAGTTGAAAGCTCTGAAGGAACGATGACAAACATATGCTTAATTGCTTATACGATGCCTCGACAAGAAATGTCTGAGTACAAGATAAAAAACTCAGTGCGAGAATGCAGTAAAACAAGCGATGAACTACTTTCAGACATCAAATGCGTAAAGAGCATATGAAGTGTATGGCGGCAACCTTTGTGACCGCGATTACACGATTTCCTTCCCGTGCCTTTGCCGGACTTATAGTGAGCTACGACCTCACCATTCGCCCTTGAGCGGGTTTGCCTCCCCATCTCTCCGGCGTCGTGGACAAGGTCGAGGAAGCAGATCCAGTGTCGTGGAGTCGGGGAAGTGGATCCAATGAAGCTACGACGATGTTGCTGAGCTAGCTCCGGCACCATGGACCTCGTGTACAGAGGAGCTGATCTAGTGTGGGCCAACGTCGGGAGCTGGTATAACGTCTTCGCGGTCGCTACGGTGGCATGCCGTTGGAGAGGCTGTGAAGAGGAGATGGGACGGAAGGAGCACGGCCATGGTCGTGCAAGGTGATCTCGCGGGATTTGGCCCGAAGGGCGTGGGTGGTAATAGTATGTTTGAAACTTCGAATTGTGTGGCGCGTGGGAATTTACAAGAGAAACCATTTTGAGGAATGGCCTTTGGCGCGTTGTTTCTGGACCAAAGGGCGAGATGAAAATTTAGTACCGTTTGAATTTTGGACGCAGGAGCCCATTGTGGCGGGTGTTTCTGGCGCACTACTTGGTGGAAGAGGTGATTTCGGCTTGTGGTTTGTCGCTCAGTTGATTTTTTGTACTCGATCTACGACTGCAATCTAAAAGTTTGACTTTAGGGCCACACAAGTATATAGTGCACGAATTTATTCATGGTAATGGGCACGAACTACCTTTCATGGTAATGTGTTAATTTTCGGCAAAATGTGTTTCTACAGATCTAAACAAAAGTGCAAAATAAGGCTTTTCCATTTTCCGAATAGCTAGAATGAGACGGATACATTGTCCAGATGAAGCAATTAGGTATAGTACACTTTCATACAGCGTGCCAAAGAAAATATCAGGCTAACAACACAACGAAAGTCATCCTCATTATTCGAAACAACAATCTATTCGCATGGCGGCTCTTTCATCACCCTTCAAAAATCATCTGCCTCCAAATATGCGCGGAGAATCTCTGCTCGTGCTTTGACCTGTTCCAAAACCGTCACGTTGATCTCATTGACATCTACATCAACCGAATTTGGAACACAATTTTCAACAACTAACTTCTGAAGATCAGCGGCAGCATCAAGGCCATCTTCAATAGTAGAAATCCATCCTCGATTCAATTCTCTAATCCGCTGGGTGACTGTGTCCAAATCCTTTTGGAGAAGCCTAATCTTAGCTTCGGCCATGCACCATACTTCGGTTTGGTTCTTAAAAATGGTTGTATCACTAGCACGCTGAATATCTGTGCTATGAACCTCCTTGGCAGAGACATGATCATGCACTTGCTTCTGCAAATTGCAATGCAGCATATCAATCAGTAACTAACACGCAAGATGCATAAAAAGAGCCATGTTTAGGGTACTCGACCAGGCCATATTTATGTACCAGTTGTGTTGTGTCGAGCGGGGCTAGATCGGCATGTCCAAAACTCTTCAGGATTCCTTAGCAAGGCAGGTCATGTTTCGGCAGTACATCATCTTCCATGCCTTACAAAAAATATATACTAGTATGACAAGACAGGGCAAGCAAAAGATGAACTACTCTCAAAAATAAAATGCATAACGACAGCGCGCGTATATGCAAAATGGAGGCAAACCATGGTCTGGGAAGATTGTGGGGGGTTATCATTGGGCTGGCGAGGCTTCGTACTAGTGCGAGATAACCAAGTTGGCTTGACGACTAGCAGTTGCCTTCTTTTATCTTTGAACCGATCCCGCGGTACTGCAACTAGCATGCATTAGAAATAATTGGTAACGAGAAGGCACAGCAAGAAAGCGATGAACTACATTCGGAAGTAGTAGTAGTAAAGTGCAAGGAAAGTGGGCATAGTAAGTGTGCAGCAACCTTCGTCTTGGTTGTATGGACTTCTAACCATCGCCCCGGTGAGGGGTCTGCATGGCGTATGCATTTCTCGGTTGGGGTGGTGGGGAAGCTAACACTCTGAGTGGGGGAAGTAGATGCGATGAAGCAACAATAGTAGCGTGGATGATAGCATCGCTGAGTAGACTCCGGTGACCCGGAAGTCGGCTAAGGAGGGATGGGATAGAGGATGATGTGAGTTTGGATTGTGGAGTCGAAGGGCGAGTGAGCAAGAGGCCCTGTCAGTATGGAGGTAGCTAGTGTTTGCCAAGAACTGAGAATGAAGGAAGGGTTAAATTTTGGGAAAGGTAGAAGGGAGGGTCCCGCCAATAATCCTCTAAAATTTTGAACTAGAAGATCCCGCAAATATCACGCAAAAATTTAGTGCTGAATCGCGCTTGGCTCACCTCCCGAGTAGTACTAAAAGGAAGGCTCGAAAAGCAGCACGCATCGAATGCGATGGGACGGTGGTGTGTGCAGCTTGTGAAGAAAAGTCAGAGTCTAGTATGGTGGCGGATACTAGATGAAAAAGGAAATTGGGGTTGTGCTGGCTGCCAGCCGTGGCCCTCATAAAAAATATATTTCAAATTCGTGTAAATACATCAAATAATTGATCCAACGGTCAGCATTCAAAGTTATTTGTATGAATGGGCCCCATATACTGTAGTGAGCAAAACGGCTGAGTGAACTTGGGTTTCTTAGCTAAATGGTGCGCATATGCATATGCCATCTCATTTGAACTAATTTATGCAGACAGACCTAGGAATCACAAGGAAAACATGCATGCTCCGCAATGTCTGAAAACATGGCGCGCTTGTCACATGCCAAGCCAAATTCTTTTGAATTTCTTAACTAGTACGAAACATCCTCGTAATCACTTGGAAAAGTGAAAATGTTCTTTCATAATTGTCTGAAACTCCCACGGTCAACATTGTTTACTATGCCAAGATGCACCCATCTACCCGATGTGAGAACCGTATCATAAAGTGTAGCTAGGGTATCGATATATATGGCGATGACCTTATTGGTCCTTCGGACTGAAACCCAAGAATGTTCATACATTATAGGCTACTAGTAAATTGCACGTGCCATGCACGTGAGACTCAGATAATAGACATATGGCATATCATCATTACATAAAATTATCATATGTAAAGCACAAAAAATTATAAATTTGATCAACATATATAAAGTATGGATGTATATTTGGTTCTTGTACTTTGTATTATCATGTAGAAGTCAAAGATTATTAGCTACCTAACACTTGAAATTTTTGGTGACATGGTCTAGAGAAACGAGGGAGAGGATTTTAGGAGTATGATGGAGAAGTGTGTTTTGAGGTTTGTGCATAACACTCATTCTACTGAAGACTATCTATAGAATCTTCTAAATGATCGAATGGAAAAGAAGCGGTTGGAAATATTGGGATACACGAGTATTGATCCAATGGTCGTCATTCAAAGTTATCCGTATCTTACCACTATTAGTAAAATGCACATTCCCTACACATGAGACTTAGATAATAGATGACTGACATATCATCACTATATAAAATTATCTCTACTATTATAATTGAGCAGTTTTGAATTGAATCCATAGCACCAATCCTGACTGTTGGGCTGTTAGATCCAATGGTTCAAAGCAGCTAGATTCGTGTTAAGTAGTACCTAGAGCAAACTCCACCATGTCCTAGAACCATCATTTCACCACCTCCAAAATTTCATCGCACGGTAGGTTGTATTCTCAATATGTGTAGATAGTTATTATTAATAGACATAATTTATGCATTTTGGGGGTGGTGACATGATGGTTCTAGAACATGGTGGAGTTTTCTCTAGGTCTGTACTATATATTCAACACGAAACCAGTTGCTCTAAACCATTGGATCTAATAGCCCAACGGTCAAGATTGGTGCTATGGATCGAATTCAAAACTGCTCCACTATAGTAGTAGAGAGAATACAACCTACCATGCTATGAAATTTTGGGGTGGTGGCATGATGGTTCTAGAACATGCATGGTGGAGTTTGCTCTAGGTACTATTCAACACGAATCCAGCTTCTCTGAACCATTATTGGATCTAACAGCCCAACGGTTAGGATTGGTGCTATGGATCCAATTCAAAACTGCTCCATTATAGTAGTAGAGATAGAGATATCTTACCACTATATAGTGTATGAATAACTTTGAATATTGACCGTTGGATCAAGACTCATGAATCCCAACATTTCTAGTTGTTGGATCTTCTTTTCCATTCTAGCATCTAGAAGATTCTATTGATAGTCTTCAGCATAATGAATGTTATGCACAAACCTCAAAACACACTTCTCCATCATACTAGAATCTTCTCCCTTGTAGCTAATAATCATTGACTTCTACATGATCTTATCTTATCTTATCTTACCACTATATAGTGTACGAATAACATTGAATGTTGACCGTTGGATCAAGATTCGCGAATCCCAGCATTTCTAGCTATTGGATATCATGTAGAGGTCAATGATTATTAGCTATATAAAACTTTAAAAATTTGGTAACATGCTGGTCTAGAGAAACGGGGCAGAATATTCTAGAATTATAAGTGTTATTTGAGTTTTGTGCATAGCATTCATTGTGATGTAGACTATCAATAGAATCTTCTAGATGCTTGAATGGAAAAAAAGATCCAACAAATCGAAACGATGGGATTCACGAGTCTTGATCCAACGGTCAATATTCAAAGTTGTTTGTACACTATATAGTGCAAAGATAACATCATGTAGAAGTTAACGATTATTAGCTATCTAAAACATGATTTTTTTGGTAACATCGTCTAGAGAAACGAGGGAGAAGATTCTAGAATGATGAGGAAAGTGTGTATTAAGTTTTGTGCATAGCATTCATTGTGATGAAGACTATCAATAGAATCTTCTAGACCGTTAAAAAATAGAATCTTCTAGATGCTAGAATGGAAAAGAAGATCCAACGGCTAGAAATGTTGGGATTCGCGAGTCTTGATCCAACGATCAATATTCAAAGTTATTTGTACACTATATAGTGCTGAGATTATAACAGGTAAAGCAGAAAAAAAATATGATTAACATCTATAAAATATTGGTGTATATATATATTTGGTTCTTGTACTTTGTATATCATGTAGAAGTACGTAAACGATTATTAGCTATCTAAAACTTTAAAATTTTGGTAACATGGTCTAGAGAAACGAGGGAGAAGATTCTAGAATGATGTAGATGTGAGTTTTGTGCATAGCATTCATTGTAATCAAGATTATCATAGAATCTTCAAGATGCTAGAATGGAAAAGAAGATCCAACTGCTGGAATGTTGGGATTCGCGAGTCTTGATCCAACGGTCAATATTCAAAGTTGTACGTACACTATATAGTGGTAATATCATGTAGAAGTCAATGATTATTAGCTACTAGTAAGTTGCACGTGCCTTGCATGTGAGACCCGGATAGTAGACGTATATTTATATACAATTATAATTGGTAAAGTATAAAAATATATAAATTTAATCAACATCTATAAAGTATGGGTGTATATATTTGGTCCTTGTAATTTGTATCATCATGTAGAAGTCAAAGATTATTAGCTACCTAACACATGAAATTTTTGATAACATGGTCTAGAGAAACAAGGGGGAAGATTCTAGTATGATGGAGAAGTGTGTTTGAGGTTGTGCATAGAATTCATTAGGTCGAAGACTATCAACAGAATCTTCTAGATGATAGGATGGAAAAGAAGATCCAATGACTCTAAAAGCTAGGATTCACGAGTCTTGATCCAACGGTCAACATTCAAAGTTATTCGTACATTGTATAGTGGTTTGTAATGAAGACTATAAATAGAATCTTCAAGATGCTAGAATGGAAAAGAAGATCCAACGGCCGGAAAGGTTGGGTCGCTAGTCTTGATCCAACGGTCAATATTCAAAGTTTTTTTACACTATATAGTGGTAAGATCATGTAGAAGTCAACGATTATTAGCTACCAGTAAGTTGCACGTGATACTCGGATAGTAGACGTATGACATATCATCATCACTATATACATTTATCTTACCACTATATAGTGTACGAATAACTTTGAATGTTGACCGTTGGATCAAGATTCGTGAATCCCAACATTTCTAGCCATTGGATCTTATTTTCCATTCTAGCATAGTCTTCGGCATAATGAATTCTATGCACAAACCTCAAAACACACTTCTCTATCTTACTAGAATCTTCTCCTTTTTTCTCTAGACCATGTTATCACAAATTTCATGTGTTAGCTTGCTAATAATATTTGACTTCTACATGGCATACAAAGTACAAGGATACACCCATACTTTATAGATCTTGATCAAATTTATAATTTATTGTGCTTTACCAATTACAATTTTATATAGTGATGATATGTCATACGTCTACTATCTGAGTCTCACGTGCAAGGCACTTGCAACTTAAAGTAATTGGTAAAGCACAAAAAATATAAATTTGATGAACATCCATAAAGTATGGGTATATATTTGGTCCTTGTACTTTGTATCATCATGTAGAAGTCAAAGATTATTTAGCTACCTAACACATGAATTTTTTTATAACATGATCTAGAGAAACAAGGGAGAAGCTTCTAGTATGATGGAGAAATGTGTTTTAAGGTTCGTGCATAGCATTCATTTTGATGAAGACTATCAATAGAATCTTCTAGACCGTTCAAACAAATAGATTCTTCTAGCTGCTAGAATGGAAAAGAATATCCAATGGTTGGAAATGTTGGGATTCACGAGTCTTGATCCAACGGTCAATATTCAAAATTATTCGTACACTATATAGTGGTAAGATAAGAATATAATAGGAAAAGAAAAAAAATTGATCAACATTTATAAAGTATGGGTTTATATATTTGGTTCTTGTACTTTGTATGTCATGTAGAAGTCAACGATTATTAGCTATCTAAAACTTTAAAATTTTGGTAACAAGGTCTATAGAAACAAGGCAGAAGATTCTAGAATGATGGAGAAGTGTTTTTTGAGTTATGTGCATAGCATTCATTGTGATGAAGACTATCAATAGAATATTTTAGATGCTAGAATAATGTAAAAGAATATCCAACGGCTAGAAATACTGGGATTCACGAGTCTTGATCCAACGGTCAATATTCAAAGTTGTTCGTATATTGTTTACCAATTGCAAGATATGCACATCTACTTTCTTGTAGTACTACAAAATATGGGAAATTTACCATAAACTATGATGTGGAAATGTCCACGACCTTGCGAGGTTTGCTCGGCCTGAAACTTGTTCATAAAAAAACAAGATGATTATTAATCAAGTAGATGTCTTGAATTTCAGGGAAGAAACTGGTTGCTGGAAGTAGATCGGTGTGCCGTACCAAGTCACATGTGCATAGTGCCACGCTATGGACGAGGAAGAGACAAGCCGGACTATGCACCTGCGGCTGCAGAGAAGAGATCGATGGAGGATGGATGGTGTGAGCCAGCAAAGGGGAGAGAAAACACAACTTGTTTCGTGTGCATATTACTACTAGTAGGTCCATATATTTACTACTAGTAGAGTGTACCTCATGTCAGCAACCCATCATAGTTTTGCTCTGACATCGCACTGCCTTCCGATTCCTCCTGCCGCTGCTCTCGCGCTGCCTCCTTTTTTTTGGAGGAACTGCCTCCCTTTTCGAGTTGTAGTAGTACGGAAGTGGAGTAGTACTTTGCTTTATACAGAGAAACATATTTCCATCGCTTAGAAAATTGGAGTTGTTACTTTTCCTAGTATTTGGGAACTCCCATTGGCAAAGCTGTTTACCAACGCCAAGATGCGCACATCTACTTTCTTGTAGTACTACTACAAAATTCCCATAAACAATGATATGTCTGTGACCTTTCTTGGTCGCTCGTCCTGAATCCTGTTCATACTTATACTACATGGTAGGCCATTTTTGTGAAGCGGCTTTTTTCAAAAGTTGTGAAAAACTCATGTTTATTATATTTCATGGAAGGTAGTACAAGCAAAAGGACGCCATGCACGAGTCCAACTATCTTTTGGCCCATATCTCTCTCTTTTTTCATAGCAGGGTCAAATTTGCAGGCATGCAAAGTCTAGAAAGAAGTTCAATCTTTGAAAACTCTCGGTCGTGTTCTCCATATATTGGCTATCTGGTGGGCAACTTCAAAAGATTTTTGTGGAACTTAAAGAGCAATTGGCAGCCCACATGTGGTTCAAAATAATTTGACATAAATTCGACAGACTCCCTCCGATCCATATTTAATGTTCATAGATTCATCTAGATTCAAATGTATCTAGTCATGTTTCTGTGCTAGATGCATATACCCGAATCTAGACAAATCTGAGAACATTAATTTTAATCGGAGACAGTAGTGTAATTTAAGTGGGTTAATTTATCTACGAATATTGAAAACTCAAAGAACCTAGGAATCACAAGTAAAACATGGGTGGTTTGTTATGTCCGGAAACATGGGAACCTTAAAACACTTCTCCATCATTCTAGAATCTTTTCCCTCGTTTCTCCAGACCATGTTAGCAAATTTTGAAGTTTTAGATTAGCTAATAATCGTTCACTCTACATGATATACAAAGTACGAGATCCAAATATACACCCATATATTATAGATGTTGATCAAATTTATATTTTTTCTGCTTTACCTATTAAATTTTATATAGTGATGATATGTCAGACATTTATTATCTGAGTCTCATGTGCAGGGCACATGCAACTTACTAGTTTACTACTAGCACTACATGACTTTGTTGGATAAATTACATGTTATATTTTTCAAGCTTAATTTTATACTCCCTCCTACCCAAATTAGTTGACTTAGTTTTAGCTAGATTCGGATGTATCTAACACTAAAACAAGTCTAGATACATGAATCTAGACAAATCTAAGTCAACCAATTTAGGTCGGGGGGAGTAGATAATTTCACCCGAAAGTGCATCATGCTTCAATCAACATGTTCGGTGGAATTAAAAGGTCATATCAAAAAATAGAAAATTACATCCAAGTCCATAAAATTGGCACAAAGGCCCCCAAAAATTAGCTTGGAAAGGCAGTTGGGTCCGGCTCAATTTCAACCGAGCAGCTGAGCCATACTCTTGCTACTACTGTTTGCTTCACACACGAAAGACAGCATGCACCTGCGTGTTGATCATGGTCGAAGGGACGAGATTGCTCGGAACGAGTAGAGGAGCACACTGCCGCCGTACCGAGTCGATTCCCCTAGTCGCACCTTCGCTGGCCACAGGTTCCTCGCGCTCGAGCTCGAACTTCAGCATGTCCTGATGGTGAGCAAGGGTCAACATAGGATCGATAGGATCGAGGGGACCTAGGATGGCATCATCTGCCACGGCCGCAACGACCTGCTGCCCACCCGAGTTGTCTGCCCCGGTCGCATGCTCGCTTGCCGTAGGTTCCTCGCGCGTGAGCTCGAACTCGAGCTTGTCCAGATCGTAAGAAAGGGCCAGCATAGGATTGATAGGCTCGAGGGGACCCAGGACGGCATCGGCCATGGCCACGGAAACCTGGCGCCGACCCAAGTTGTCTAACCCGGTCGCATTATCGATGGCTGCAGTTTCCCGGCGGAAGGATTGGCCGCTGTCTTGCACGGGATTAACTTGGAAATGGTTGATGTCTAGCCAGAGCGCCTGCCCGGTCGCAGCTCCGTCACAGTCAAAAGGGAGCCCCACTATACCGGCACTTTGTTGTAGAGGTCCACTTTTTTTCGCCTGCCGTGTTGACGCTTCCATGACGTGGCCAGCGCAGGATCGGTAGCCTCGAGGGGGCCCAAAATCAGGTTGTCGGCCAGCACGGCCAACACACATTTACCGCGGGCGACTAGGCGCGCTACAGAGGCGGCTCCAATGGCGGCATGTTCCCGCCGGATGAACTATTTAGGGGCCTGGCCTCGAGCCGAAGCAGACCTCCGAGGACGACGCAGCCAATCGACCGTGATTCGTTCAAGTATTTGTGAGGGTAACATGCCTTTCATGGAAGAAAGAAATTTTTCTGGAGAGTAGAATGAAGGAGAAAGTATAGTACTAGTAGTACTACTAGCGGTGCTACTCAGTTTTGACCCAGCATTTCTCCAAGGAGTACTTTTTTTAGATGCTCCAAGGAGTATGCAAAGCGACCGCTTGGCGGCGTGTGAGTTTTTTGCAGTTGTGGTTATCCGAAGCATTAACTCACAAGAGAAATGTCATATCGGTACTTGTAGCGGTCATCCATTCTGCTGGCCGCAGTCTAATCAGATAGTAGGAGTGGTAGTACTATACCCTCAAAACAGAGGTGACGAGTAGTTGGCAGCTCGAGCAACGAGTCTGGTAAATTCTTGGAGTATGTTTGTACTCCAGTATACAGTAGTAATAAGTTGCACATGCCTGACCATACAGTGACACAAGGTACAAGAACTAATTATACACCCTATACTTTATGGACGTGGCTCAAAATTATAATTATTTTTCAGTGATACCAACACAATCTCTTTCATCATTATAGTAGGTTGATTTCTACATGACACAAGGTACAAGAACCAATTATACACACTATACTTTATGGACGTGGCTCAAAATTATAATTATTTTTCAATGATACTAACATCTCATCATTAATTGTCGTGACACATAAGCATTTTCCATGCATGTAATAAGGTCATTGACAATCGGGGAGTCTCTTAGCACGGCATACTAGGAAAAATGCTTTTGTGGCATGTCAATTACTAGTAGTAGCTAAGATACACCCCTTGCATGTAATCATAGGAAAAAAGAGTTGATTGCCCAATAAAATGCATACATGAGAGAAAAATAAATAAATTAAGATACAACCACTAAAATACAATGCATTAGAGAGGTTGTCTATTAGGTATTTATAACTCCTATGGTAAGATACACACCATTGTGAAAGGCCTAATGCATGATACATTACGTACCACCTGATACCCCCATTGGGGCTAGTCTCATACTCTCATCCCAAACAGAGGTATAGTAGTACTGGTACCTCCATCCTGGAGTAGTACTGGAGTATAGTATTTAGTCTTCCGCGTCACCCTAGGTCGTCAAAGCGACGTGCACACCAGGTTAGAGGGATATAACTAATCGGGAAACACAACGCTTCCCTAGTTTTCTCCGTGCAGGTCTCTTGCCAAAGAGATAAGGTATCAGTTCATACCCGTTGAATTTGGATGGACGGAAGATATTGCCTAGAGTGAGATGAGGAGTCTAGTACTCCTAGTATTTAACTATTGTACTAGTCTCTCTTGCTCGCTCTCATCAACCCTCTCAAATCTGCGCTCCTCCCTCTGCTCCCTCGCTCGGTCTCAAAATCCCTCTCAGATCCGCCACAGTTGAAGAAGACGGCTCTATGGCGGATGAGTGGTTTGAAGCTATGATTGACATGAGTGCAATGAGGCAGGCCTTCAGCTGCAGGCTATGTTGTCAAATTGTTTGTCGTCCCGCGTACATGGTTATTACTACTTCTTTCTTCATGATGTTTTCCACACTGGTTCGATACAACTCTTGTTTTT
Source organism: Avena eriantha (assembly GCA_910589775.1). Classification (NCBI taxonomy): domain Eukaryota; kingdom Viridiplantae; phylum Streptophyta; class Magnoliopsida; order Poales; family Poaceae; genus Avena; species Avena eriantha. Next base: position 63,297,010 of record OU342740.1, read on the forward strand.
TGGCTAAATCTCTTTTCCTTGCACGAGTAGTGCTTTGGCAAGGCCGCGACGCACATTGCATGCACATAATGTGTTGGAAAATTGTCCGATGGCCAGTGCCCGAGATGTGAATACAGAGGCGTCTTCGAACCAACCACTACTGTGGATCAGATGTCCTCGGAAATGAAGCTCAAGTGCAGTAACAAAGGTTGCGACATGGCTGTCATCTTCCTCGAGTTCATTGAACACCAGACGGTGTGCCCGCACAAGCAGAGGGCGACATAGGTTCTTGACAAATAAGAACCGTATGATATTCGGATGTCTATGTGTGTGCTGATTCCGTCTAGAGTATGGTTTAGTTTCTGCCGTGGTTGTGTTGTACCTATACTAGTTATGTTATATAAATAAATTGAATCATCATCGCATCCACATAGTTTCTCTCTTTTACCGATATCAAGGGGAAGTACCACTAGCCTGTGCATCCACATAGTTGTTCTCTTTTAGCTAAAAAGCTTGGAAATCCGTAGAACTTGGGTGGCCCTCCATAGCGTATGAAAATATCGGTGCCCAAACCACTTCTCATCCATCCGACACCGGTTCCTATGATGCACAGACGATGCCACAAAAAAACAAGGTTATGTTAAAATATTTGTCTTCCCTGTCCAGCTCAACAACCCTTCATCTATGTATGGCAGAGACAACAGTCATCCCTCTCGTCACGTGGCAGTAGTAACTTGCATTTATTGGTGACATGACATGATAATTAATGATGAAAAAGAGGGAGGTATTACCATAACATCACACATTTATATGAGTCTAGAACCTAATTAATTAGGTCTTGCATGACACCACACACGTATTATCACCCACTATGAAGACAATAACATATGCAAGTTACTAGTATATTTAAGCTGGTCATGGTGGGGAGTAACTTAACATGCATATGTTACTAGTCTAAGTTACTACCTCCATTTTCACAAAATAAAATAAAATAAGTTACTACCTCCATAGTGGAAAGTGACATAGGTGTGGTATCATGCAAAGTCTCATTTATTGCAATGTAGACTCATTTTGTCTTGAAATTCTGCCGCAAGCGCATTGTGTAGTGAGGAGAGAGAAATAATGATTTTCTTGTTCTTATGGCCGGGTCATACTGGTATGGTCGACCGCAAGGTTTCTTACGGGTTGTTTGGTTCAGTGGCTATCTAGTGGATGATAAGGGATATCCATTTTTTTGTGGTTATCCAGTGTTTGGTTTAGAGGGTGGAGGGGATATGGATACCCACTTTTGGCTTAAAATGGTGGTTGAGCATAAACCCAAAAAAGAGCTGGATGAGCTCAACCACTTTTGGATAGCTCTTCCGAAGTGTTTTCCTTTTGTAGATTTTGACTGGCTATCCCTAACCACTTTTTCCCCACTTTAGCCGAAAAAATAGCTACCCCTAACCAGCTGGTTGGGGATATCCTCATCCCCTAAATGACATCCTCTAAACCAAACAACCCCTTAGCTCAAGACCGAGTGCTACAATGTTTAAATTCCACTAAGGTCGATTACAATTGTCTTATATCTGACCTTATTTTCACATTGGAGACGCCCTTATGGTAATATAGCTAGTTACCCCAAGGCTCTCTCTCATCATTTAATTGCATGCCATGTCATCTAAATGGTTAGTTGGCAATACATGTAGGACTATGTAGTACTACCCAAATTACTCCAACTAGCACTATGACGAACCTAAATAGAACCATGAAGAGAGGACGAGCGAAGGATGATGTTGCGGAGTGGCGTGGTAGCGCGGCCCCGCCTTTTGTTTGAGTAGTACACTATCAGGGTCCATTTGATTCCAAGGATTTGCCTAGGAATTTTGTAGGATTAAATCCTATAGGAAATTTTCCGATGACAATTGTTTGATTTGTAGGATTAATTCCCATATGATTTTTTCCTAAGGATTACTTTGTACGGTACTAGTTTTCATAGGAAATCAAACATTCACCCATACCTCTTTTTTAGATTCCTACTATGGTGGAATCAAACACACTTTGGTGCATATGAATTCCTATAGGATTGGAGTGAACATGACAATGCAATCCTACATTTTTCCTATTCCTACGATTTTGCTATCCTACAAATCAAATAGGCCCTAACCATTGTCCCCTGGCCTCTTCCCCCTCATCCAGGCCCGCACCATGGACTAGCCCCCATCCCCCTCCCCTCCCTCACCCCCCAAAAAATCCCCAAATGGCGGCGCCGCCAGAACTGGAGCACTCCTCACAGGAGTGCATCATCAAGTCTGGCCCCCATGTCTTCCGTGCCTTCCGTGTCTCCGCAGCCACAACTGACTTCTCTGTCTTTGACCCGCAGTTAGTTAACACGGCGATGCCGTATACAATGACACTAAAGATCTTCTTCTAAAGGACGTACGAGCTCAGGAGGATGTATGGATCCATCCCAGCCCCTCTAGAGGAGGACGATGTCACGACCAGACCCTGCAAAGAGGAAGTGTTGAATCTCAGCCTGCCTCCCAGCAAGCTGCAAAGAGCGATCAAGGTCGTGGGAACTATGCGCAAGGTTCTTCGCTGTGTATGGCTGCTGAAGAACCTGCAATTCACGGCGGAGGAGTGGGACATCATCATGCTGTACGATATTCCGCACCGGCTCTGGCTTGAGGCGTGTATGTGGGTCGACGGGTTCGACATCGACCTAACCCTCAGCCTGAATCTCTGGCTCATCATCAACTTGCTGGCGCTTCAAGTCAGTTGGTACCTGGTTGAGTAGGAGGATGGCCACTGCAGCATATGCATGCAGCCGCTGTCGAAGCGCACAATGGTGTGTGTCAACACCCGGATTTTTAATCCCATATGCCTGTTATGCCATACATCACAATCCCAGGATTACCATTTTTGCGAGACATGATAGATTGGATATCACAGTACATCATCCATTACAAACCATAATAAGGTCTTACACAAATAAAGGATCTCATGATCCAGTCTTAATACAACAAGCAGCATAATAAATAATAAGCGTAGCGGTGGGGTCCATCTTCAGTGTCACAGGCAAATGCTGATGATGGGAGATAGTCCTAGTTATCATAGCCGTCCTACTGTCCTTCCTCTTGGTAGTCCTCTTCACAGTCTGACCATGAGAATAGCCAGGGACAAAGCCATGAGTAGTCTTTAAGTACTCGCAAACTACCATCAACAAGTAAAGTAGTTCTAGTAGGAATGCTAACTCTAAGTTTATTTCCAAGGTTAAGTTTGAAACCTTAGCTGAGTTCACAAGTATAGAAAGATACGATAAAGTTCTAAAATCACTTAAGTTTGGAAGCTAGTTTCACAGTCACAACCCTGTTGTGGTCAAGTCAAGATTCATCATTCATTTCATAAGTCATTTTTAAGACATCTAACAACAGAACAGTATGGCCACTCCAACTGTCCATAACCGCGGACGCGGCTATTCGAATAGTTTGACACTCTGCAGAGTTGGTACACTTTCACCACAAAATTCGATACATCTGTCAGGGATAATCCTGAATCATCATACTTAGTATGCAGATAATCAAACTTAACCTTTCCTTTACACACTCTAGTATAAGCACCTCTCCTATGAGCTTGGCCTCCTAGCCATGACCATCTGTCATCCTGTGCACTGCATAGGTGGACAACATTGAGAGGTAGCCTCAGCTCAAACCTCTCCCGCGAGGGAACTAATACTAAAGCATATAAACTTCCGGCTAAGCCTTACCCAAGTCAGGTATTGGGGTTGTACGGTAAAATTGGAATGGTATCGCATCCGAACCCAACCATCAATTTTTATAAAAGGGCTAAGCCTCATGCCTCAACATTTTCATCATCATAAACCATTTTTGTTTCTCAACACATGTCAAAACATCCCAATAGAATGACTCATCATTCCAAGGTTTTCATAAGTCATTTTCACCAAGTATTCCCATCTAAAGTGATCAAGTTTTTGGTTTAGCTCTAATCACTAAGTTAAGAGTGTTCACTAAAGTGGGATGCTAAGATCATTCTCATGCCATCTAATGACATCTGAGTCTAACTAGATAGGCCAAGTTTTATACTTTTTATGCTATCTATAAACAAAGTAAAGAACTTTGGTAAAGTAAAAGAAAGTAAAGCTTGTAAATAAGACTTGGGATGGTATAAGTCAAAAATGTATAACCAAAGCATTCTTAAAGCATCTTGCTTAGGTCATCTAGCTTGCAAGGGTTAGCTTGCATTGTTAATGATGGCTTGCTAAGTATAATATTTGTAAGTGTTAGCTTTCCTTGGGTAGTGAAGTGGTTGAAATTCTCTTCCTCCCCCTCTTGGTAGAACTACTCCTCCTCGAAGACTTGGTCGGTACTATCGTCTATAAATACATACGGAATACACAATCACCAAACAACACTTAACTAGTCTACTTAGCACACTAAGGCATACATTGGATGATCTATCATCATCACAAACATCACAAGGTTTAATGAACTAGTTTCATTTATTTTATCTGAGAAAAGTAATTTCTACTCATTAAAAATAACTAAGATTTAATATTATCCAATTAAAATATGGGATCATATGGAAAAATGTCATCACCACATATTCTAAAACATGGGAATGTGATTTAAAGGTTGGATCACATTTTAATAAGTTTAAGTTTAATATTTAATGATTTAAGGTGACTAGAAATGCCTATGTAGCATTATTTTGGTACTAGTCCAAAGTCACTTGTAAACCTTAACATTATTACATATTCAGATAGGTATGGTTAAATGTGATTTTTGGGAGTTGGAATCAACTCAAAAGCTATTATGGTTTATTTTATAAACATGTTTGAATGTGAAAAAGCTTTTGTCTTGTTATTTTATCTAGGAGAGATCTATAACTCTAAATGATTTAAATACAACGGGCCTGGATAGAGATTTATATTACATTTTTAAGAAAATTAGAATCACTCAATTTGGACTTGTAAAACTCTCTGAATTGAATTTTAAACTAAGGGACAAAACTAAGTTTCAGCTAAAATAGGAAAATCAAAATTTGAATCTACGGGCTTGCGCGGGAACAATAATGGGCTGGCCCAGATTCACTCCGCGGCGTTGAGGACTTCTGATAGGGGGGTCCCACCTATCAGTGGCTCATTAAACATGAAGCGGTACGGGGCATTGTGGACCGTAGGATTAGAGATAGAATCTACGACTGGGCTTATCATCGACGACGGACTCGTCGCCGGCGAGGTGGAACCCTAACGGCTCGACAGGAGTGCAGTGGGGGCATACCAGGGCTCCAGCGAGTGCGGCGAGGTGGGCATTTGAATGTGTAGATGACGGCGGACTCAGGTGAGGTCGCGGCAACTCCGGGGGTGGACGAAATCGATGGGAGTGTCTCCTCTTCTGTTGCGACTGTCTCTGGCAAAATTCCGGCAGCTGGCTGCTCGAGCTACTCCGGCGAGAGGTGGGGAAGGACTAGTGGAGAGAGGGGAGTGTGAAGGTGTGAAGAATTCGTGCTGGGGAGGCTCCCTTATATAGGCCCAACGAGGCGGCAGAGAGGTGTGGGCGGAACTCGTCGGTGACGACGGCACTAGGGGCTATCGGCATGGGCGAGGTAGGCGGACGGTGGGTGGTTTCCTGGCGGTCAGCTAGGGCTTAAAGGCGACGCGAGGGGCGGTGGCTAGCAGTCGGGAGAGTTTCGTGCTCCGAGAGACAGAGGCGGAGCTCGACGTTGTTCCCGACGACTGTGGGTCGAGTGGTGGGGTACGGGCGTGTCTGGCGGGGTGAGGTGGTCAAGGCGGAGCGGTGCGTGCGGGCTATGGTTGAGGCGCGGCATGTGGCATGCTGGCGGTGACGGCACTCTGGCGTGCGCTGGCGTGGCGTGGAGAGGTTAGGGCGGGGCTTGTCCTCGGTCGTCCAGGGCGTGGTAGTGGCTGTGGGGTGGACCGCGGACGGCAATGAGGTCACGCCTGCCTTGCTGGAGCAGAGGAGAGGGGCTGGTGGACTCCTGCGGTGGGTGCACGGTTGGCCGGCGAGCATGGCGTCGGGGTGGCATTCCACTGCTGCTAGCGACTAGGGGATGGGCTGGTTATGACCTGGTTGGGTCTGGGGGAGACCAAGAGGGTTTATGTGGCTCAAATGGCTCGACAATTTTTGATCAAAAACAGTAATAGTTAGGCCAGTTGGATTCTGCTCACAAGGTGTTTGACAAAATGGCCGAAAGAAACCAAGTTTTGAATTTTTAAATGAAATTTGGTGGAGTTGTTTGTCACATGCTTACGCATCTCTAGTTACTTGGGATTTTCAAATGGAGTTCATTTAGATGTTTTTTGAAAAAGTGTGATCTAGATACATACACTTGATTCCATTTTCAAATGTCTTTTAAATTTAGAGTTTGAATGTTTTTGGAATATCACAAAGTGGGCCTTGGTACACATCCACAATTGTTTCTGTTTGAAATTGAGTTCTAGGAACACCCAAAGTGGGCTAGTTGATTAAAATGGCCAAAGTGACCATTTCCATTTACTATTTCTATTTGATTTCTTTTTCTTTGGTTTTTGCTTCGAAAAGATCTAGATGATGTGTAATTTACCATAGAGTCATTTTAGAACCAATAGAACACTCAATCATGGCAATTCAAAACAATTCCTATTTAATGCAACACACATATGCATGCTTGATTATTTAAATGTGAAAAAGTTTTTGTTAACCCTAAATTGGGTGATTAGGATCTTGATAACTTGGATTAAAGTTTTGGGATGTTACAAACCTTCCCCCATTAAACAAAATCTCATCCCGAGATTAAAGAAAGAAATACTAGGCACTAAAGAGATCTGGGAACTCAGTCCTAATGTAATCTTCTCGCTCGCAAGTGGCTTCTTCTTCGGTATGGTTACTCCATTGGATCTTGAGAAATTTGATACTCCGGGTCCTAGTGGTTCTGTAGGCTTCCTCCAAGATACGGATGGGCACTTCACGATACGTCAGATCCTTGTTGATATCGACGACTCTGTGATCGATGTTCTTGAAAACTTCGGTCTTCTCCTGTACTTCTAGGCATTTGCGAAGTAACGTTATATGGAACACATTTTGGATGGCTGACATCTCCTTAGGTAGTTCAAGTTGATAAGATACTTCTCCTTGATGATTCAGAATCTTAAATGGTCCGATATATCTGGGGGCTAACTTTCCTTTTAGACTAAAATGTTGGGTTCCCTTCAATGGCGACACTTTGAGATACACAAAATCTCCGACATTGAAAGTCAGGTCTCTCCTTCTCTTGTCAGCATATGTTCTGTCTAGATTGGGAGGTCTTGAGATGCTCATGGACTTTGTGAACCTTCTCTTCATCTTCTCGTAGGATGCCGGGTCCAAAAATCTGACTCTCTCCTACTTGCGACCAATTCAAATGGGTACGACACTTTCTTCCTTATAAGAACTCAAATGGGGCCATTTGCAAACTGTCTTGATAACTGTTGTTGTATGAGCATTCTGCGAAAGGCTGACAGTATTCCCATTTTGATCCATAATCGAGCACACAAGCTCTCAACAAATCCTCTAGGATTTGGTTGACTCTTTCAGTCTATCCATTGGTCTACGGGTGATAAGTTGTGCTGAAATTCAACTTGGTTCCTAATATTTCTTGGACTTTCTACCAAAATCTCGAGGTAAATTGGCTTCCTCGATCCGATACTATGGTCTTGGGGGTTCCATGCAGACTAACAATTCTGGCAATGAACAACTCTGCTAGCTTCAAACTCTGGTAGGTTGTCTTGACAGGTATAAAATGAGCTACCTTGGACAGTCTATCAACGATGACCTAGATTGAGTCATTTACCCTACTAGAAGTAGGCAAACCGGTGATAAAGTCCTTTCCGACGGAATCCCATTTCCATTCCAGAATCTGCAATGGTTGCAACAGTCTTGTGGGTCTCTAATGTTCCGCTTTGACTCTCTGACAGATATCACACATGGTGATGTAGCTTCTGATATCTCTCTTCATATTGTTCCACCAAAATTGCTCCTTCAAATCTTGATACATCTTTGTTCCTCCGAGGTGGATATAATAAAGAGTATCATGAGCTTCTTGCATTATTACTTGCTTTAGCTCAGAATCTGTTGCCACATAGATATGTCCTTTGTACCACATCACTCCTTCTTCGTCTTTGGTGAATCCAGGTACCTTTCCTGTACCAATATGATGCTTGATTTCGTCGATACTTGCATTTCCCTTCTGGGCTTCCTTGATTTGGCTAATCAAAGTGGGTTGAAGTTCAATGCTAGCTAAAAATCCTTTGCTAACTAGCTCAGTTCTAAATTTCTCCAACTCCTCATACAAACCTGGTTGCTTTTCCTTTATCATGGTGTTTAATCTACATGGCAATCTGCTAAGAGTATTCGCTAACACATTGGCTTTGTCGGGGTGATAGTGAATGTCAAGGTCATAATCCTTGATTAACTCTATCCATCTCCTCTGCCTCATATTCAGCTCCTTCTGAGTGGAAATATACTTCAAGCTCTTGTGATCTGAATAAATCTCACAGCGATTACCCATAAGGTAATGACACCGTGTCTTCAATGCCAAAACTACAGCTGCTAACTCAAGATCATGGGTAGGATAGTTCTGCTCATGCTGCTTCAGTTGTCGAGACAGATAGGCGATGACTTTTCCTTCTTGCATCAATACACATCCAAGACGAGTCTTGGATGCATCACAATACACATCAAATGGCTTCTTGGTATCTGGCATGATCAATATTGGGGTTGAAATTAATCTCTTCTTGAGCTGTTGGAAACTTGCTTCACATTTGTTGGTCCATTCAAACTTCTTGTCCTTCTTCAACAATTGGGTCATTGGTCTTGCGATGCTCTAAAATCCTTCCACGAACTTGCGGTAATATCCCGCTAATCCGAGAAATGCACGGACTTGGGTTTGAGTGGTTGGGGCTTCCCATGCTTCAACATCTCTGATTTTGGCTGGATCAACCGCGACTCCTCCGGCTGACACAATATGTCCTAGGAATCCTACTTCCTTCAGCTAAAACTCACATTTGCTGAACTTGGCATTCAACCGATGCTCTCTAAGGGTTTCAAGGATGATTCTTAGATATTGCTCATGCTCTTATTCTGACTTGGAGTAGATAAGAATATCATTGATAAACACAATGACAAACTTATTTAGAAAATTCATAAAGATCTTATTCATGAGATTCATGAAGTAAGCAGGGGCATTGGTTAATCCAAAAGACATGACCATATACTCGTATAATCCATAACCTGTAGTAAAGGCGGTCTTTGGAATATCCGTTGCACGAATCTTAAGTTGGTGATAACCAGTCCTAACATCGATGGGCAATGGGTACTTGTTCTTGTTTATGACATCATTCAGCTTCCTGTAATCTGTCCACAAACAGTTGCCTCCATCCTTTTTGTCGACGAATAACACGGGTGATCTCAATGGTGATGTGCTTGGTTGAATCAAGCCTATTGCCAACATAGCATCCAACTGCTTCTTCAATTCCACTAACTCTGAGGGGTTCATGCTATAGGGTCTCTGAGCTATGGGTCCAGTTCCGGGGATTAGTTCAATAATGAACTCAATATCCTTATCCGGTGGCATACCAGGCAATTCATCTGGGAATACGTCGGGGTATTCACAGACTACTCTGACTTGGTCTATGGTGGGTAGGGCTAGACTCTTGTTGCACTTGAATTGATGGGGCAAGGTTTCATATACATGATCTACTGATACTCCAGAGCTACTGGTCATGGTGATGGCTTTCTTGGCACATTCAATCAATCCTTTATGCTTTGACATCCAATACATTCCTAGTACTACTTCCAAACCTTTGGTTCCAAGTACTATTAGATTGGCATAAAAGTCTATCCCATGTATTCTGATAGGTACAGCTTTGCAAATTTTTCTAGCTTTTGTAGTTGAACCGGGGATTCGAACTATCATGACATGCTTCAAGTTGGTTGGGTGAATCTTACTAGTGCATGCAAATTCTTCGGTGACAAATGAGTGCGATGCTCTAGAATCAAACAACACTCTTGCTAAAACTAATTTGATAGAAATAAATACCCAGCACTACATCTGGCGCTTCTTGGGCTTCTTAAGCGTTCATGTGGAAGAGACGGCCGTTGCGGTTGTGAGGGTTCCCTGGGGCGAATCTTCTTCCGGGTTGAATACGACGCTGTTGTTGAGCTGGGGAATTCACATTGGAAGTGGCAGCAATCTTCTTGGGGCACTCATCTGAATAGTGAACCTTCACTCCACACTCGAAACAAGTAATCTGAGACTTGTCTTTTGCTGCCACGGGCACAGCGTTGCTTCCAGTTCTGGGTGCAGTGTTGTTGTTGTTGTTCTTGGGAGGTGCACGGTTGAAGTTGTTGGAGTTGTTGGGGTGGTTGTTGTTTCCTTCGGACTTCACATTTCCTCCGCTACGGTTGGGGTAGCTTGGGAGAGAAATTGGGGGTCGATTGTTCCGTGGGGCGTATCCGACAGACGGGTTGGGACGGTACTTCTGGTGACTGTTGGATCCATCTTCGTGCATCATCCGACATTTGCGGTTGTCGTTGGCTTGGTTAATCTTCCCTTCTATCTGAATGGCAGAGTCGACTAGCTCTTCGAGATCCTCGAAACGGATGTTGACGAGAACAGTCTGCATCTCATCATGCAGTCCGTTCAAGAATCTCTCCTTCTTGGCCTCCGTGTTGATCTCATTAGGTGCATACCTGGCTAGGGACAAGAATCTGTCACTATACTCCACTAAAGTCATTCTTCCTTGCTTTAACTCTCTGAACTCATATCTTATTCTGGTGACTAGAACCTGCGGCACGTGGGTGCGGCTGAACTTGTTCTTGAAGGCTTCCCATTAATGTCTACGCACTTCTATTCTTTTAGACAGTTGTTGGGCCTCCAAGTGAAGAGGTTTGTAGAACAACAGCAAGTTTTCCCTTAAGTGGATCACCCAAGGTTTATCGAACTCAGGGAGGAAGTGGTCAAAGGTATCCCTTCTCAAGCAACCCTGCAATCAAGATACAAGAAGTCTCTTCTGTCCCCAACACACCCAATACACTTGTCAGGTTTATAGGTGGACTAGTTTGGCGAAGAGATAGTGAAATACAAGTGGTATAGATAATTATAAGTGGTAACGGTGATAGAAAATAACTTGATGGCGTGTGGTTGACATGGGAAAAGACTAAAGGAAAACGGAAATAAAGATAGAAGCAAGAAAACATGTAACAGATTTAGTAGCAAACGAAGTTTCAATGCTTAGAAACAAGGCCTAGGGATCATACTTTCACTAGAACACTCTCATATATATATATTCTTATTTATGATACTACGCTGAACTACTCTCCAGTTGGACACTTTAATCGATGGTAGAGCTATAAAAGCACACCTCAAAGTACATCTTTCCCATCTAGATAACCCCACACTGTCACCTTGAGTACTAGATGAGTCCAACAAACACCACAATTTCATAAAGACATCCAACTCCAAATATAACTCATAACAAGTATTTGTAATCTCTAGCCTAAGTGCCACCATGGTGTGCACACTGTCAACTTCACACACATGGGGAGAGCAGAGATCTATTAAAGCACTTTAGTAGCAAGGTAGGTCTATAGATTACAAGTTCATGATCACAATATGATCATACATTGAGAGAGAGATGAACACATAGCTACCGGTAGAACCCTTAGCCTCGAGAGAGAACTACTCCCTCCTCATCATGGGAATCATCAACGGTGATGGAGATGGTGGTGGAGATCTATGGAGATGGCTCCGGGGGCACTTCCCCGTCCCGGCAGGGTGCCGGAATAGAGACTTTTTGTCTCCTGAATCTCCCCTTTGGTGGCAGCGGCACAACGGAACTTTTCGTTGCTGGAGGCTTGATTCTTTAGGGTTTACGCATCGTGGGGCTCTTATAGGCGAAGGAGGCAAGGTCGGTGGCTAGCCAGGGGCCCACAACATGCCCTGGCGTGGACTGGGGGTACCCGCGCCTGGGGGATGTGGCCAGGCCCTAGCCCTCCTCTGTCTCGTATTCTGGCTCCGCGAGTCTTCCGGTAAAATAGGAACTTTGGCTTTTGTCCCATCCAATTTTGAGAATATTCATTTTCTGACTTTCCTGGAACCAAAAACAGCAGAAAATAGGCAACTGGCACTATGGCATCTTGTTAATAGGTTAGTCCAAGAATTCATAGGAAAAGTACTCCAAAGTGTGGACAAAACATAAGAAAGTAGATAAAACCAAGCATGGAACATCAAAAAATTATGGGTACGTTTGCAACATATCACCCATGTCATCACTTGACCATGGTTTATTGTGCGGGTGTTGTTCCACCAGGCTCTTGCATCTCCTACCAGATAGTTTGTGGCAAAAAGAACTTTCTCGTTGGCATCCACTCCGGCTACTTCTAAGTTGTTCTCCATTATCTGCAACCAGTCATCAGGATCCAGCGGGTGTTCAGACATGCTAAAGATTGGGGGATTGTTATTCTGTAAGTTTTTGAGTTTGGATCCATGATGATCCTGATTTCCATGGTTTTGATTGATGTGAGCCATCTGGGCGATCTGTTGCAGGGTGGCTAGATTAGCTTGGCGCTCTTCCCTACTAGCTTCACGGTCTGCAATGAGAGTCTACAGAATCTGTAGCATTGGGTCTTGCGATGAGATGATCCCTCCTTGGTTTCGACGAGTCATCTAAATATTGAGGTAGATAAAGGGGTATGAGGGAAAGTTCTAAGGTTCATGGTTTTTGTTTCAAAGCTAAAACTTTGAGTTTGACTCAGATTTTGCAACTAACTTTTTTTCATTCATTGAAGCAAAGCACACGATACAAACACTCACACACCACAACATCAAAAGTAAAATAGATGGTTTTAAGAAGCATTATGTAAGCTAAGATACAATGGGACCAATACATCTCATTCCTATGATAGTGCTCTAGTGCATCTACGCATCATCGATGAAGTCGGAGTCATCATCGTCGGTGTAGAAGTCCATGGCATCATCCTCCAGATAGTCATCATCATTGCTGAGGTATGAGTCAATATCCCCTTGGATGTCTTCACCTTCCTCTTCTTCATCTTTGGCTGCAATCTGAGCTTCTTGCTCCTTGATGGTCTTCTCGAGGTCGACCACCTTCTTGCAAAGACAGTCGATGGTGCGATCCTTCTTTGTGAAGTGACGATGAAGTAATTGACGATCCTTGACTAGCAGTGAGAAAGTTTGGTCCTTCTGGGCAGCAATGGCAAGGTTGTGGTTGGCGTACTCTCGAGCATTGTCCAATTCCTTCTGTTTGTCGTACAGCAGGAAGTGAAGATTCTCCACTTGATGCTTTAACTCCGGGTGACATGGCATCTCCGGAGGCATTCCTATAGAATCACGCCTTGCATAGTGAGCAAAGCGGGTTCCTTGGATCAAGTTGACATTCTGTGCGCAAAGATGAGCGAGAGCTTCATGCATTGCCCTGGCTAATCCATCTAGCCAGTTGTTCTCTCTCATGGAGAGTTGAATCCTCTCGGACGTGGGTGCCTCTATCTTGCCTCGAAGATCAACAGTTACTTGCCATTGTAAATCTCCTCATGCAGGTCCACGAAGATCAGCAGTTACTCTCGGACGTGGGTTCCTCTATCTAGTTAGAATGGACGATCCAAGTACTCAGATAGTGCATCAAGATCCCTCTCGAAGATCAGTTGGCCTCCATTGCCCAACTGGTAGAACTTGCTGAACTGAGTCTCCATATATAAGAATTTAGGATGAGAAAGTTAGTGAAGTGATCAAGTGTGTCAAGATTTTATGTGGTAATGTAAGAATTTGGAGGAACATGTATTTTTTGAGAGAAAGAATCCCAAGGGTAAGAGAGGAAATATGTTTTCATAAGTACTCACTTTGGTTTCGAAACTAAGTTTTTGTTCTAACGTCCATTCTAACTAGGGTCTCCTATGGTCAGGATGGCTCTAATACCAACTTTTCAACACCCGTATTTTTAATCCCAGATGCTTGGTATGCCATACATCATAATCCCAGGATTACCATTTTTGCGAGACATAACAGATTGGATATCACAGTACATCATCCATTACAAACCATAATAAGGTCTTACACAAATAAAGGATCTCATGATCTAGTCTTAATACAACAAGCAGCGGAATAAATAATAAGCTTAGCGGTGGGGTCCATCTTCAGTGTCACAGGCAAATGCTGATGATGGGAGATAGTCCTAGTTATCATAGCCGTCCTGCTGTCCTTCCTCTTGGTAGTCCTCTTCATAGTCTGGCCATGAGAATAGCCAGGGACAAAGCCATGAGTACTCTTTAAGTACTCGCAAACTACCACTAACAAGTAAAGTAGTTATAGTAGGAATGCTAACTCAAAGTTTATTTGCAAGGTTAAGTTTGAAACCTAAGCTAAGTTCAGAAGTAAAGAAAGATATGATAAAGGTCGAAAATCACTTAAGTTGGGAAGCTAGTTTCATAGTCACAACCCTGTTGTGGTCAAGTCAAGATTCATCATTCATTTCATAAGTCATTTTGAAAACATCTGACAACGGACCAGTATGGCCACTCCAACTGTCCATAACCGCGGACGCGGCTATTCTAATAGTTTGAAACTCTGTAGAGGTGGTACACTTTCACCAAAAAATTCGATACATCTGTCAGGGATAACCCTGAATCATTATACTTAGCATGCAGATAATCAAACATAACCTTTCCTTTACACACTCTAGTATAAGCACCTCTCCTATGAGCTTGGCCTCCCCGCCATGACCATCTGTCATCCTGTGCACTGCATAGGTGGACAACATTGAGAGGTAGCCTCAGCTCAATCCTCTCCCGCGAGGGAACTAATACTAATGCATATAAACTTCAGGCTAAGCCTTACCCAAGTCAGGTATTGTGGTTGTACGGTAAAATTGGAATGGTGTTGCATCCGAACCCAACCATCAGTTTTTATAAAAGGGCTAAGGCTCATGCCTAAACATTTTCATTATCATAAACCATTTGTGTTTCTCAACACATGTCAAAACATCCCAATAGAATGACACATCATTCCAAGGTTTTCATAAGTCATTTTCAACAAGTATTCCCATCTAAAGTGATCAAGTTTTTGGTTTAGCTCTAATCACTAAGTTAAGAGTGTTCACTAAAGTAGGATGCTAAGATCAATCTCATGACATAGAATGACATCTAAGTCTAACTAAATGTAACATCCCAAAACCTTAATCCAAGAGATCAGGATCAAATCTACCCAATTTAGGGTTAACAAAAACTTTTTTCTATTTAAAATAATTAAGCATTCATATGTGTGTGCATTTAAATTAGGAGTTCTTTTGAATTTCCATGTTTGAGTGATCCATTGATTGTAAAATGATTCTAATGTGAATGAAACATCATCTAGATCATTCCCAAACAAATCCCAAAGAAAAAGAAATCAAAAAGAATAAAATAAGCAAATGGTCAGTTTTGCCATTTTAATCACCTAGCCTACTTTGGCTATTCCTAGAACTCAAATCTTAACAGAGATAATTGTGGATCTTTGCACCCCTTTCAAGTATAAGTAGTGATGTACAAGTCCCACTTTGTTTCATCCCAAAAACTTTCAAACACTAAATTTAAATGACAATTGAAAATTGAATGTAGTTCATATGTGAAGATCACACTAATTCAAAAACCACTGCACCAACCAAGGCAAGACATTATTAAAAATGCAAGCTAACCCTTGCAAGCTAGATAACCTAAGAAAGATGCATTAGGCATGCTTTGGTTATACCACTTTGACTATTACCTACCCCAAGTGTTATTTACAAACTTTACTTTCTTTACTTTACCAAAATCCTTTACTTGTTTGAAGGTAGCATAAAAAGTATAAACCTTGACCTATCTAGATAAACTTAGATGTCATTCTATGGCATGAGATTGATCTTAGCATCCCATATTAGTGAAAACTCTTAACTTAGTAGTTTAGAGCTAAATTAGAACTTGAGTCACTTTAGATGGGAACACTTGGTGAAAATGAATTGTGAAAATGATGAGTCATTCTATTGAGATGTTTTGAAATGTGTTGAGAAACACAAATGGTTTATGATGATGAAAATGTTGAGGCATGAGCCTTAACAGTTTTACAAAACTGTTGGTTGGGTTCGGATGCGATACCATTCCAATTTTACCGTACAACCACAATACCTGAATTGGGTAGGCTTAGCCGGAAGTTTATACGCATTAGTATTAGTTCCCTCGCGGGAGAAGTTTGAGCTAAGGCTATCTCTCGATGTTTTCCACCTATGCAGAGCCCAAGATGACAGCTGTTCATGGTTGGGAGGCCATGCTCATAGGAGAGGTGCTTATACTAGGGTGTGTAAAGGAAAGGTTATGTTAGATTATCTGCATAATAAGTATGATGATTCAGGGTTATCCCTGACAGATGTATCGAACCTTGTGGTGAAAGTGTACCACCTCTGCAGAGTGTCAAACTATTTGAATAGCCGCGTCCGCGGTTATGGACAGTTGGAGTGGCCATACAGTTCCATTGTCAGATGTTTTCAAAACAACTTATGAAATGAATTGTGACCAACTTGACCACAACGGAGTTGTGACTATGATGATTTAAGTTCCCACTTAGGTGATTTCAAACTTTATTTTATCTTTCTTTGTTTCTGAAATCAGCTTAGTTTTCAAATGTAACTTTACAATTAAACTTAGAGTTAGAATTTCCTACTAGAACTACCTTACTTGTTAGTGATAGTTTGCGAGTACTTAAAGAGTACTCATGGCTTTTGACCCTGGCTATTCCTATGGCCAGACTATGAAGGAGACTACCAAGATGAAGGACAGCAGGAAGGCTATGATAACTAGGACTATCTTCCATCACCAGCATTGCCTGTGACTCTGAAGATGGACCCCACCGCTAAGCTTATTAATTATTTCTCTGCTTGTTGTATTAAGACTGGATCATGAGATCCTTTATTCGTGTAAGACCTTATTATGGTTCGTAATGCATGATGTACTGTGATATGGAATATGTTATGTCTCACAAAATTGGTAATCCTGGGATTGCGATGTATGGCATAATAGGCATCTGGGATTAAAAATCCGGGTGTTGACAAGTTGGTATCAGAGACATCCTCACCATAGGAGACCCTAGTTAGAATGGACGTCTGAACAAAAACTTAGTTTCAAAACTAAAGTGAGTATTTATGAAAACTATTTCCTCTCTTACCCTTGGAAATTCTTTCTCTCAAATAAATTCATGTTCCTCCAATTCTTACATTACTACAAAAAATTTGACACACTTGATCACTTCACTAACTTCCTCACCCTTAATTCTTATAGATGGAGACTCAGTTCAGCAAGTTCTATCAGTTGGGAAATGGAGGCTAGCTAATCTTCGAGAGGGATCTTGACGCACTATCGGAGTACTTGGGACGCCCACATACGGAATTCCTTGGAGCTCAACTTCCTGGACCCCCAGGAGGAGACTTACAATGGCTACTCACCGCTGATCTTCAAGGAAGTATAGAAGCACCAACGTCCGGGAGAATCCAGTTCTCCGTGAGAGAGAACAACTAGCTAGATGGATTAGCCAGGGCAATGCATGAAGCTCTCGCACATCTGTGTGCCCTGTGTGTCAACCAAATCCAAGGAACCCGCTTTGTGCACTATGCAAGTTGTGACTTCATGGGAATTCCAATGGAGATGCCAAGTCACCCGGAGTTGAAACGTCAAGTGGAGAACCTCGACTTCCTACTGTATGATAGACAGAAGGAGTTGGACAATGCTAGAGAGTTCGCCAACAACAACATCTCCATTGCCGCTCAGAAGGCCCAGACTTTCTCACTGCTACTCAAGGATCGTCAGTCTCTTCGCCGTCAGCGCGAAAAGAAGGATCGCACCTTCGACCGTCTTTGCAAGAAGGTGGCCGACCTCGAGAAGACAATTAAGGAGCAAGAAACTCAGCCTACAGCAAAGGAAGAAGAACAGGAAGGTGAAGACATCGAGAGAGATATGGACTCTTACCTCAGCAACGATGATGACTTTCTGGAGGAGGATGTTGTGGACTTCTGCACCGACGATGATGACTCCGATTTCATCAATGATGAGTAGATGTACTGTCGTAGAATGTGGAGCATCGGTCCCATTGTATTGTAGCTTACAAAATGGTTCTTAAAACCATCTGTTTTCCTTTGATGTTGTGGTACGTGTGTGTTTGTATCGTGTTCTTGCTTGATTGAATGAAAATAAGTTAGTTGCAAAACCTGAGTCAAACTCAAAGTTTTAGCTTTGAAATCAAAACCATGAACCTTAGAACTTTCCCTCTTACCCCTTTATCTAACTCAATCTTCAGATGACTCGTGGAAACCCCGGAGGGAGCAGCTCATCGCAGGACCCGATGTTGCAGATTATGCAAATGCTAGTTGCAGACCGGTTAGCAAGCAGGGCAGAGCACCAAGCCAACTTAGCAACACTGCAGCAGATAGCCCAGATGGCCCAAAACAACCAAGGGCATGAAAATCAGGATCATCAATGATCCAAGCTGAAAAACTTCCAGAATACCAATCCACCAATCTTTAGCACTTATGAGAACCCACTAGATGCTGATGACTGGTTGCAGACAATGGAGAACAATTTAGAAGTACCCAGAGTTGATGAAAATGAGAAAGTTCTCTTTGCCACCCACTATTTGGCAGGAGATGCAAGAGCCTGGTGGAACAGCATCCGCATGATGAACCATGGTCAAGTGATGACATGGGAAGCCTTCCAAATCAAGTTCAGTCGCACCCACGTGCTGCAGGGCCTAGTCACCAGAACGAGGGATGAATTCAGAGAGTTGAAGCAAGGCAGAATGACGGTAGTGGAGTACCGTGACCGATTCTTGTCCCTAGCTAGGTATGCACCTGATGAGATCAACACAGAGGCCAAGAATAAGGAGAGATTCCTGAACGGACTGCATGATGAGATGCAGATGGTCCTCGTCAACATCCGTTTCGAGGATCTCGAAGAGCTAGTCGACTCTGCCATTCAAATGGAAGGGAAGATTAACCAAGCAAACGACAACCACAAACAGCGTATGATGCACCAAGCTG
The DNA here is from genome assembly GCA_910589775.1 of Avena eriantha. Lineage (NCBI taxonomy): Eukaryota > Viridiplantae > Streptophyta > Magnoliopsida > Poales > Poaceae > Avena > Avena eriantha. The sequence continues at coordinate 63,316,073 of OU342740.1, forward strand.
GATCCAATAGACACCAGAAGTACCGTCCCAACCCGTCTGGAGGATATGCACCGAGGAACAACCGACCCCCAATGTCGCGCCCAAGCTACCCCAACCGTAGCGGAGGTAATGTGAAGTCTGGAGGAAACAACAACAACCCCAGCAACACCAGCAATTTCAACCGTGCACCTCCCAAGAGCAACAACAATAACAACACTGCACCTAGAACTGGATGCAATGTTGTGCCCGTGGCAGCGAAAGACAAGTCTCAGATCACTTGTTTCGAGTGTGGAGTGAAGGGTCACTATTCCAATGAGTGACCCAAGAAGACTGCCGCCACTGCCAGTGTGAATGCCCCAGCTCAACAGCAGCGTCGTGTTCAACCAGGAAGAAGGTTTGCCCTAGTGAACCATCACAACCACAACGGTCGTCTCTTCCACATGAACGCCGAAGAAGCCCAAGAAGCACCAGATGTAGTGATGGGTATGTTTTCTGTCAACTCAGTTTTAGCAATAGTGTTATTTGATTCTAGAGCATCGCACTCATTTGTCACCCATGAATTTGCATGCACTAGTAAGATTCACCCAACCAACTTGAAGCATGTCATGATAATTGAAATTCCCGGTTCAAGTACAAAAGCTAGAAAAATTTGCAAAGTTGTGCCTATCAGAATACATGGGATAGATGTTTATGCTAATTTAATAGTACTTGGAACCACTGGATTGGAAGTAGTACTAGGAATGGATTGGATGTCAAAGCATAAAGGACTGAAAGATTGTGCTAAGAAATCCATCACCATGACTAGTAGCTCTAGAGTAATAGTAGAGCATGTATCTGAAACCTTACGTCGTCAACTCAAGTGCAACAAGAGTTTAGCCCTACCCACCATAGACCAAGTCAGAGTAGTCTGTGAATACCCCGACGTATTCCCAGATGAATTGCCAGGTATGCCCCCGAATAGGGATATTGAGTTCATTATTGAACTAATCCCCGGAACCGGACCCATAGTGTAGAGACCCTATAGCATGAACCCCTTAGAGTTAGTAGAATTGAAGAACCATTTGGATGCTATGTTAGCAACCGGTTTGATTCAACCAAGTGCATCGCCATGGAGATCACTAGTGTTATTCGTCAACAAGAAAGATGGAGGCAACCGTTTGTGCACCGATTACAGAAAGCTGAATGATGTCACTATCAAAAACAAGTACCCACTGCCAAAGATAGAGGATCTATTTGATCAGTGGACTGGTGCCCAAGTGTTCTCAAAGATTGACCTTAGGACTGGTTATCACCAACTTAAGATTCGTGCATCGGATATTCTGAAGACCTCCTTTACTACTCTTTATGGTTTATACGAGTATACGGTCATGTATTTTGGATTAACCAATGCCTCTTCTTATTTCATGAATCTCATGAATAAGATCTTTATGAATTTCGTAGATAAGTTTGTCATTGTGTTTATCGACGATATCCTTATCTACTCCAAGTCAGAAGAAGAGCATGAGCAACATCTGAGAATCATCCTGGAAACCCTGAGAGAGCATCGGTTATATGCCAAGTTTAGAAAATGTGAGTTTTGGCTGAAAGAAGTAGGATTCCTAGGACATATTGTGTCTGCCGGAGGAGTCTCTGTTGATCCCACCAAGATCAGATATGTCGAAGCATGGGAAGCCCCAACCACTCAAACCCAAGTCCGTGCATTTCTCGGATTAGCGGGATATTACCGCAAGTTCGTAGAAGGATTTGCGAGCATCGCCAGACCCATGACCCAATTGTTGAAGAAGGACAAGAAGTTTGAATGCACTGACAAATGTGAAGCCAGTTTCCAAGAGCTCAAGAAGAGATTGATTTCAGCCCCAATATTGATTATGCCAGATATCAAGAAGCCGTTTGATGTGTATTGTGATGCATCCAAGATTGGCCTCGGATGTGTATTGATGCAAGAAGGCAAAGTCATCGCTTATCTATCTCGACAGCTGAAGCGGCATGAGCAGAACTATCCGACCCATGACCTTGAATTAGCAGTCGTAGTCTTGGCATTGAAGACATGGCGTCATTATCTTATGGGAAATCGCTGTGAGATTTACTCAGATCACAAGAGCTTGAAGTATATTTTCACTCAGAAGGGGTTGAATAGGAGGCAAAGGAGATGGATAGAGTTAATCAAGGATTATGACCTTGACATTCACTATCACCCTGGCAAAGCCAATGTGGTAGCGGATGCTCTTAGCAGATTGCCGGGTAGGCTAAACACCATGATCAAGGAGAAGCAACCAAGTTTGTATGAGGAGTTGGAGCAGTTTAGAGTTGAGCTAGTTAGTAAAGGATTTTTTAGCTAGCATTGAACTTCAACCCACTTTGATTAGCCAAATCAAGGAAGCCCAGAAGGGAAATGAAAGTATCGACGGAATCAAACGTCGTATTAGTACAGGAAAGGTACCTGGATTCACCAAAGATGAAGAAGGAGTTCTGTGGTACAAAGGCCATATCTGTGTGCCAGCAGATTCGGAGCTGAAATAAGTTATCATGCTGGAAGCTGATGATACTCTTTATTCTGTCCACCCCGGAGGAACGAAGATGTATCAAGATTTGAAAGAGCAATTTTGGTGGCACAAGATGAAAAGAGAAATCGGAAGCTACGTCGCCACGTGTGACATCTATCAAAGAGTCAAAGCAGAGCATCAGAGACCTGCAGGACTATTGCAACCATTGCAGATTCCGGAATGGAAATGGGATTTTGTCGGAATGGGCTTTATCACCGCCTTGCCTACTTCTAGTAGGGGAAATCACTCAATCTGGGTCATCGTTGATAGATTCTCCAAGGTAGCTCACTTTATACCTGTCAAGACAACCTACCAAAGTTCAAAGCTCGCAGAGTTGTACATTGTCAGAATTGTTAGTCTGCATGGAACCCCCAAGACCATAGTATCAGATCGAGGAACCCAATTTACCTCGAGATTTTGGCAGAAAGTCCAAGAAGGATTGGGAACCAAATTGAACTTCAGCACCGCTTATCACTCGCAAACTGATGGACAGACTGAAAGAGTCAACTAAATCCTAGAAGATATGTTGAGAGCTTGTATTTTGGAGTAGTGATCAAAATGGGAAGACTGCCTGCCCTTCGCAGAATTCTCATATAACAACAGTTATCAAGCCAGTTTGCAAATGGTACCATTTGAGTTCCTATACGGAAGAAAGTGTCGCATCCCTTTGAATTGGTCGCAAGTAGGAGAGAGTCAGATCTTTGGACCCGACATTCTCCGAGAAGCCGAAGAGAAGGTTCACAAAGTCCGTGAGCACCTCAAGACCGACCAATCTAGACAGAAGAGTTATGCTGACAAGAGAAGGAGAGACCTGACTTTCAATGTTGGAGAATTTGTATATCTCAAGGTTTTGCCATTGAAGGGAACACAACATTTTAGTCTAAAAGGAAAGTTAGCCCCCAGATATATCGGACCCTTCAAGATCCTGAATCACCGAGGAGAAGCATTGTATCAATTGGAACTGCGAGAGGAGATGTGAGCCATCCACAATGTGTTCCATATCTCGTTACTTCGCAAATGCCTTGAAGTGCCGGAGAAGACCGAAGTTTTCAAGAACATCGATCACCGAGCTATGGATATCAATAAGGATCTGACCTATCGTGAAGTGCCCATCCGTATCTTAGAGGAAGCTTACAGAACCACCAGGACCCGGACTATCAAATTTCTCAAGATTTGTTGGGGGGATACCCCCGGGTAGGGTCACGCCGGGGTATAAAGGCCGAGTTAGCCGAGGTACGACAAGGTCAAAGCAAGTGCTGGCCGAGTCACCTCAAGGCAGGCCGAATCACGGAGTAACCCGGACCAGGGGATGTCCACCTAACTGGGTCTCAGCCGACTTATGTCGTATGTCGGCAGGATATATCTAACTTGTATGCAGGTACAGGCGTGACCGGATTAACCAGGCATGATCCAAGTTATATCTGGCTTGCAAGAGAAGGAAGGTATCTCACTGGTCAAAAGGTGGCCACTGTACGCAGAGCGTGAGCGAAGCGGACAGAGGCCAGGACCACCGAGGCGTGGCCGACAAGGGTGTCGATGCCTATGTCGGATGACGTAGGCGCCGCAGAGGCTCATGTAGCCTCTGCATGGCTTACGTTGGGGAAAAGTAAGGAGACCTAGCTACTCCTATATAAGGAGGGCTAGGGCCTTTGTAGAAGGGGTTGGTTTTTACTGGTTTAGTACTAGTTTTCCTGAGAGCTAGCTAGTGGTGAGAGTAAGAGAGTTCCTTCTTGCTCCTCTCCCCAAGACAGCTCAAGGAGCACTTGTAAACTTGGAATCTCATTGAATACAAAGCAACTGTGTGTGGAATCACCACACTATCCCTCGTTGGATTCCTCTAGTGCATTTAGTCCCCACCTTTAGCCTATCCATGGCATCTGCCATGACACCACCACGACAGTTGGCGCCCACCGTGGGGCTAGCAGCGCTAACAGGGGTGAAGATCCGGACGGGAAACCTCATCGGCACTGGCGAACGAATCGTCTCTGGGCTCGTTCAGTGCTTTGGAGCGCTGGATTTCGTCAGCGACAACGCTGGCTGCTTCGGCAAGCATCCTCTTCCGCGCAACGGCCTATTCGTCAAGCTTGGCGTGCACAAGATCTACGTTGTTGTCGATGTGTCGTGCGTTCACCCACGGCACGTCGTCGAAGGAGGCGAGCCACCCCTTAGCGCGGCTCGTAGGGCGCGTATCACTCGCTCCCCTGACCACGCCGAGGTAATGATGACTGCGCCAGGCACTGGTGCGAGCAAGGAACCAGCACCAAATCCGGATGTAACGCCTAAGGCACCGAGGAAAAGTAGAGGTCCTCCACTAGAGAGGCCAGAGAATGTGTTGCAGTAGGCAATGGATACCTTGGCAAACCCAGTAGCAGTAGTAGTATATCCGGCTCAAGCACAGGCCGAGCTAGAGGAGACTAGGAAAAAAATACTAGAGGGTGCGAAAAAGATAGCCACAGCTCAGCAGTCGTTGAACATGACACTGCATGAGTACGCGAAAGCAAATAAGGTAGATGATGTAAAATTGAAGGGGAGAAACCTCATGAGTGAAATGAACAAAGTGGGTGATACTAGGATTGAGGAATCAGAGAACTGTTTGTTTGTGGGGCTGTCGAAGTATAGTACCCTGACAAAGAACCTCAGAGAAGCAGATGTAGCTGCGTCCGAGTTAGAGGGTCTGACGGGTGAAGCCCGTCAGAGACAGCAAGATAGGGTCAATGAGTTGGTTCGAATCGCCAACGGGCAAAATGAGGAGTTGCTCAGGGCTAATCCGAAGAGAGCTAGGGCCTCCAAAATCGTTCATTCGGCGGTGGGTAACCCAGAGAAATCTACTAGAGCTGCATCGTCTCCTCATGGTGGTCCTAGGGGAGAAGAGGTAGTAACCTCAGCCAGGAGGAACAAACAAATAGTCCCATATGACCCGGCAAGGGCAGGGAAAGGAAAAGAAGTGCAGAGAAATAAGGGTCGACGAAGTGTGAGCCGAGGTGAAGCTGGCCGAGGTGACCGCGACCAAGGCAATGCCGGTCAAGGGAACGCTGTAAATGGCAATGCCGGACAACGTAATTCGGCAGATGCAGGGCAACCATAGCAGCGGAATATACCACGGCAAGAGCGCAGTGCCGGGCAAGGTATGCAACAGAGAGCAGCTCCACGAGAGCAAGATAGATACAATGATGGTGATTCGGAAATGGTGAACACTGGGTATCCTAGGCCGGACTATCACGTGATAGGGTCAAGATTGGGAAGCAGGAACTTGATGCCTGATGATGCCAGGTTAAAACTAGATCGGCTATATAGGTTGGAGCAGATTGAGTGTCAAGGTCCTCCGGGTCCAGCGTGTTTTGGGCCCCGGATCATGAAGGAACCTCCGGTACCTAACTTCCAGTTACCTAGAAGCACTAAGACATATGACGGCAGCACAAAGCCGGAGGATTGGTTAATTAACTACGCAACAGCTGTAAAAATTGCTACAGGCAACTTGAGATGGGCTGTGAGATATGTACCCCAGATGTTGGAGGGGCCAGCGAGGGTATGGCTAAACAATTTCCCACCCGGAAGTATTAATTGTTGGATTGATTTTAAGGAAATGTTTGTTAGTAATTTCTCAAGCACGTATCAGAGGCCCGATAGACCACATACCCTAGGAATGTGCAAGTAGAGACCGAATGAGACAGACCGGGAGTTCTTAACCCGTTGGTGCACAGTGCGAAACTCATGTGAGGGTGTAATTGAGTCACAGGCCATAGCTTGGTTTGTGCAAGGATGCAGATATGCAAGCATGCTATGGCAAAGGTTGCAAAGAGATATGCCAACTACATTGGCAGAGACGATCCGGATTGCTGATTCATATGCCTTAGGTGATCCGACTCAGCCTAGGCTCGTGTCAAACGAGTCAAACGATGAGTACTACTAGCGAGATGGAGCCGGATCATCCCGGAGAAATGATTACCGTGGTAAAAGAAGAGATGATAGACTGGATTACCGGTACAGTTCGCAACAAGTTGATGCTATGAATCAAGATCAGCCCAGAGCAGGAAGCAACCAACGTCAGAAAACTGGAGGACAGCAATGGACACCAAGAAATGATGGCAAGAAAAGAAGGGCCGTCCAATGTATACTTATGAGGCAATGCTGGATCAACCGTGTAAATTTCACACGCCAAATCCGAGTAACCCAACGGGTCACACAACCAGGCAGTGTGAATGGTTGCGAAAGATAGAACAAAGTGGTTCGGGGAATGCTCAGGCACCTCGGAATGATCAACCCTGGTAGGAGTTACCCCGACAGCAATTGCTCTCCGGAGCAAACATGGAACAGTTAAGGTTGCCTCCCCCTCCGCCGAGGTATGACAACCAAGAGAGAAGGGATGCAGTGCATCAAGTGGAAGACCTGCATCAACCGGATCAAAGGTACCCCGGAAATGAGGGGAGAAATGAGTACAGAGAGCATCATCAGAGTTACTGTGTGTTCACCACAGAGGAGACAGACAGAAAGAGCATGCAGCGCCGACACATGGAAGTTAATGCGGTAATGCCAGCGGTGACGAGGTATATGCCTTGGTCGGACCAGGAAATTACCTGGAGCATCAAAGATCATCCCAAGCTTATGCCAAGTCCTGGTTCGTATGCGCTAGTGTTGGACCCAACATTCATTGGGCCAAACATCAATGTGATGGTCTCAAAGGTGTTGATTGACAATGGCAGCAACATAAACATCATGTACTTGGACACGATGCGCAAGTTGGGTATCTCGGAGAACATGCTCCAAGCTACAAGGACAACTTTCCATGGCATTGTGCCAGGTATTTCTTGTGAACCCATTGGCAAGGTCCGGGTTGACGTGTTGTTCGGCACGAGAGATAACTGCCGGACTGAAAATTTGGAATTTGAGGTCGTCAATCTGGAGAGCGCATATCACGCGTTACTCGGCAGGCCATCTCTGAACAAGTTCATGGCAAGTACTCATATCAGTTACTTGAAGATGAAGCTGCTCGGGCCAAATGGTGTGATTACCATAACTGGTGATTTCCGACGTTCCATTGAGTGTGCGTCAGCCGGGTCTAACCTGTCCGAGTCAATCGTGATTGCGCAAGAGAAGAGAAAGATCCAGGAGGTGGCGGCATTGGCTCAGTCCGCGCAGCAGTATATGACAGCGCTGAGTAACCCGCATGGTAGTGTATCATTTGAAGTGACGAAGGATACCAGGCCGAGTCAATCGTGATTGCGCAAGAGAAGAGAAAGATCCAAGGTGGCAGCATTGGCTCAGTCCGGGCAGCAGTATATGACGGCGCTGAGTAACCCGCATGGTAGTGTATCATTTCAAGTGACGAAGGATACGAAGAAAGTACCTGTTGACGATATGTTCCCAGAGTGCACCGTAACAATTGGTGCCGGGTTAAATGACAAATAGGAGAGCGAGCTCGTCAACTTCCTCCGTGAGAATCGGGATATTTTTGCTTGGTCCACACAGGACTTGCAAGTTGTTCTGAGGGAGTTGGCCGAGCACTCTTTGAATGTGAGACCCAGAGCAAAGCCGGTGAAGCAACCTCTCCACCGCTTCGCCGAAGATAGGAGAAAGGTCATAGGAGATGATATAGCTCGGCTGCTAGCAGCTGGATTTATCATGGAAGTGTTTTACCTGGATTGGCTGTCTAATCCGGTGCTAGTGGAGAAGAAGCAGGACGATCAGAGCGTGGCAGTGGTTTGGCATATGTGTATCGATTACCTGAACTTGAATAAGGCGTGTCCGAAAGATCCATTCCCACTGCCAAGGATAGACCAGGTCATAGATTCCACTGTTGGGTGTGAACTGCTGTCGTTCATTGATGCATACTCTGGTTTCCACCAGATACCTCTAAACCCAAGTGATCAAATAAAGACTGCGATTATCACCCCATATGGGGCTTATTGCTATCACACCATGCCTTTTGGTTTACGTAATGCAGGGGAAACATACCAAAGATGTATGCAGAAATGTTTACACGACCAAATTGGTCAAAATGTGCAGGTATATGTGGATGATGTTGTTATCAAGACCAAGGAAAGAAAAACGCTCCTTGACGATATCAGGTAGACATTCGCAAACCTAAGGAGGTTCCGAATGAAGCTTAATCCGGAAAAATGTACCTTCGGTGTCCCGACAGGAAAATTACTCGGATTTCTTGTCTCCAGCCGAGGTATCGAAGTTAATCCAACTAAAATCCGGGCCATAGAGCGAATGGAACTGCCGAAGTGCCTTAATGATGTCCAGAAGTTCACTGGTTGCCTGGCATCCTTAAGTCGGTTTGTATGTCGGTTGGGAGAAAAGGCACTGCCTCTCTATCAACTCATGAAAAAGTCGGACAAGTTCATTTGGACGCCGCAGGCCAATGAAGCCTTTATCCAATTAAAGAAAATGTTAGCCACTGCACCAGTGTTAGCCTCTCCACTATCAAAAGAGCCAATGTTGCTCTATATAGCCGCAACCAACCGAGTTGTAAGTGCAGTAATTGTGGTAGAGCGTGATGAAGAGGGTAAGTCAGTGCAAAGGCCTGTATACTATTTGAGCCAGGTACTATCAGCCTCGAAACAAAACTATCCCCATTATCGGAAGGTGGCATATGGTGTATATATGGCGGCTAAGAAGCTGAAGCGCTATTTTGAAGAGCACCCAAACAAGGTAATAAGTGAAGCCCCCATATCTGAGATAATGAGCAACAAGTGGCAGGATTGCAAAATGGGCAATTGAGCTAGCCCCTTATGCGCAGCAATATGACAGGAGAGAAGCAATCAAGACTCAGGCTGTGGCTGAATTTTTTGTGGATTGGGCCGAGGTACAATATGAGCCACCATTGCCACATCCGAACTACTGGAGAATGCACTTTGATGGATCAAAAACAAAAATCGGGTTAGGCGCCGGAGTTGGGCTTACCTCGCCCAAGAAGGACCAGCTGAAATACGTGCTACAGATCCACTTCACAGCATCAAATAATGTTGCGGAATATGAGGCACTTGTGCATGGGCTCAAAGTGGCAAAAGAAATTGGGATACGTTGGATCCAGTGTTTCGGTGACTCGGATCTTGTAGTCTAGCAAGTCTCCGGACAATGGGATGCTTTGGATGCAAATATGGCACTGTACATATTTCATGTGCAAAAGATATCAGGGTACTTTGAGGGATGCAAATTTCATCATATACCTCGAGTGGAAAATGAAGCTGCCGACATATTGTCGAAGCTCGGATCAACCCGGCAAGCAATCCCGCCAGGTGTAGCACTAGAGCACCTCAGAAAACCCTCTATCAGGCCATCCCCAGAAGCCGAGTCAATTTATATCCTGGTAAATCCGGAATCGGAGGTTGTGCCCATGGACATTGACGTGGGAAGTGGTTCGCGAAACCCGAGGACTGCCTCGGCAAACCCGGGGACTGCTTCGCAAGACTCGGGGACTGTGTAGCGTGATCCGGTTGAGGTTATGCCGGTCGATCAGATGGAAATTGATGAGGATGTGTTCCCAGTGCGAGCTATACCAGCTTGGGCACTGCCCATATTTCAATTCCTGAAAGATGGAACCTTGCCCGAAGAGGAGGTGCTTTCCAAGCAAACTCAGAGGAGAGCAAAAGCATACACGATCATCAATTCCGAGCTATGAAAAAGGAGTGTGACAAATGTTCTCCTATGATGTGTTGACCTGGAAGAAGGGCTTGACATCCTCCAAGATATACATCAGGGGGAATGTGGGCATCATGCCTCGTCTAGAGCCTTGGTAGCAAAAGCTTTCCGTCATGGGTTTTACTGGCCAAGTGCCTTAGAACAAGCGGAAGATCTGGTAAGAAAGTGGAATGGATGTCAAAGATATGCTACAAAGACACATATGCCAACGTCGGAGCTCAAGACCATACCAATTACCTGGCCATTTGCCGTATGGTGTTTGTATATGGTTGGGCCCTTCAAACCAGCAAGAACATGACCCACATCTTGGTCCTGGTTGACAAGTTTACAAAATGGATTGAGGTGAAGTCAATAAGAAAATGTGATGGAGCTACCACCGTGACATTCCTCAAATATATCATCTTGAGATACGGTTATCCTCACAGTATCATAATAGATAATGGCACAAATTTTGCTAAAGGAGCATTTGCGCGATTCTACCGAGATAAGAAGATCCGGCTGGACGTAGCCTCGGTAGCTCACCCCGCATCGAACGGACAAGTGGAAAGATCCAACGGATTGGTATTATCTGGGATAAAACCCCGGCTCATTGAGCCACTGTAAAGATCAGCGGGGTGCTGGATAGAAGAACTACCAGTGGTACTGTGGAGTTTAAGAACGACTCCGAACCGATCAACAGGCTATATGCCATTCTTTCTGGTATATGGGGCAGAAGCTGTATTACCGGCCGACATAGAGCATGACTCCCCTAGGGTCACCCAATACACAGAAGCCGAAGTGCAAGAAGCCCGGCAAAATGATGTTGATCTGCTAGAAGAAGCGAGAGAATTGGCATTGTCCAGATCCGCCATATATCAGCAAAATCTCCGACACTATTATAGCCGGAAAGTAAACCCCCAAATTTTCCGGGAAGGTGATCTAGTACTCCGGTTGGTACAACGTACTGCTGGCATGCATAAGTTATCCCCCCATGGGAAGGGCCATTCATTGTGAGCAAAGGATTGCACAATGACTCATATTATCTTATTGATGCAAAACCACAGGAGAAGAACAAGGCGGATAGGTCCGGCGAGGAATCTAAGCATCCATGGAATGTAGCTCTACTTCGTCCTTTCTACACTTAGCAAAGAAGTGTGTGTATCCGAGTCTCTCATATGTCGGTATGTATGCCGGAAATGAGCTTATCAATGAAATCTTGGCACCTCGAGCAGTAACTCGGGGACTGCCTTAATAATATTGGTTGTCTTCTGTAGTTGTTATTTATATGTCGGCTGGCGTAAGTTGCTTCTACCTAAGCCAGACCAGTAGTGTGTGAGCACCAAAAACCTAACTCTTTGACTTGCTACTGTCCAACAAGATTTGGCTTCATGGCAAACAAGAGAACAAGTTTGGAATTGCGTAGCACATGAAAAATGACTAAGAAAGGAAATTCATCAAGCCGACGTTTGTTTTTCGGACTAACCTTATGCTTACTTTATATTTACTACGCTGAATTACTTTGAGCTAATCCTAAAGTTTCCAAGTATTGTTAAGTCAATTTTTGAAACTCGGACTCGTAAGTCATAAAACCGAACCAAGGTGGACACGAGCCGAGCCAAGAAATTGGAGAAACAAGAAAATGAAACTCAGGGACTACGCCCAAGTTAATCCGGCATAAAAACTTAGTAGCAAAATATAACTTGTGTGCTTAATACAATTGCACCCGGCATACCGGGGATCTGATAAACTTCAAAGTGTTTTCAATCAAGGGGCAGCAGTAGGAGGTAATTTAGCGCCAGCAGGTGCAGCTCCAGCCTTGGCTTCAACGTTATCTTCGCCTTCCTCGACGTCCGAGGCTTCGTCCTTTTCATCATCACCCAAATCATTTTCGGCATTTTCGTCATCGGCGGCGCCAAGGAAGCTTGGTCCCTCATTCCATTGATGGATGGGGGCATACTGAATGAGGTTATGGGCACAAGCCTTGCACCGAGCTATCCAATCCGGATCATTGGACCACCTTGATCCGGTGCGCATCCGCTCAATAAGATTAAGGTTGATTTTCTCATACCAATTAAGCACGTAGTGGAGAACAATTGCTGCTCCGGCGCGTCCAGTAGACTCCCTCCAAAGATCAAGTTGGGTTTTGCACTCCATTAACTAGGCAGTAAGAGCAGCAGAACCCTCCGGAGTATCTTCATCAGGCCAAAAGGCATTGAAGATCCGGATTGCCACATCCAGGATATCCTTGCCATAGTTCCTCACAATTTCGACATGTGAAGACACGCTGACCAGCAAGTCCACCATGTCATAAGAAATCTCTTCAGCGCCAGGAACAATTGGAGTACCCCTCTGCTGGCGGAACTTGGCAACAGCAGTAGTTGCAATGGCATTGCCCTCCGGAAATTTGTCTGGAAAAACAAGACAACTGAAATAAGTGAAGGAGGTTGACCCGAAGAAATTCATGCCAGCTGAAGAAAAAGAACTTATGAGAGATATGGCTGTGGATCCGAGTCAGCTCCTTGGTGCAATTGTCACGCCTCTCCCGGAGTTGCACAAGTTCAGAATTTGCCGACTCAAGCTTAATGTCGGCCTCCTTAAGAAGTTCTTGGTCCTTGGCAATTTGGAGGTTGAGACGTTCGTGCTCCTCAGTAAAATTCTGGCCTGCTTTCTCAAGTTCGGATTTGTGGAGCGCCTTGAGTTTTTTCATGTCTGCCTTAAACTTGGCAATTTATTCATCCTTGGTCCGGAGGAGGGCGAGCTCATCATCTTTCTTATTGAGCTCGAAAACCCCATCTTTCTTTTTTAGCTCGGCCTGGTGCTGCCCTGCTTGTTCAACAAAAGGGAGCATCATATCAGGCACGGGCACACTATCTTCAAGAGATGCTGAAATAGTTTGTTGACCCAGCAAAGCCGAGGTATGAATATTCGCCGAGCCAGGGAGAAAAGGAGATAGAGCACGGAGGAAGATCAAGCAAAACTGACTTACCCTTTATCTGCTCCAAGTTCTTCCTCATGATGGGGTTTTCGGCCTCCACCCCAGCTGCGCAATCCGAATGATGGATTAGTTCGGTAAAAAAGACGAAGAGAAATGGAAAAATGCCAAGGAGAAAACTTACCCCTTTTCTCCTATTCGGTGAGAAGCGTAGTATGTTTCGCGCGCAGCATCTTGTGAGTATCCAAGAGACACTGAAACTCAGCGCTCCAGCGATCAGTGGTCACCTGAAAAGAGTAAAAAGGGATAGCTTAGCCATGTGCATATTCGAAGTGTACAAAATACGGGCCAAGTGGAACTTAACCCGGCTCTAGGTGTGTGCATATTCGAAGTGTACAAAATCCGGGCCAAGTGGAACTTAACCCAGCTCTAGGTGTGTGCATATTAGAAGTGTACAAAATTCGGGCCAAGTGGAACTTAACTCGGCTCTAGGTGTGTGCATATTCGAAGTGTACAAACATATTCGAAGTGTACAAAATCCGGGCCAAGTGGAACTTAACCCGGCTCTAGGTGTGTGCATATTCGAAGTGTACAAAATCCGGGCCAAGTGGAACTTAACCCGGCTCTAGGTGTGTGCATATTCGAAGTGTACAAAATCTTGGCCAAGTGGAACTTAACCCGGCTCTAGGTGTGTGCATGTTCGAAGTGTACAAAATTCGGGCCAAGTGGAACTTAACCCGGCTCTAGGTGTGTGCATATTCGAAGTGTACAAAATCCGGGCCAAGTGGAACTTAACCCGGCTCTAGGTGTGTGCATATTCAAAGTTACTAAGGAGCTACACTAATTCTCTAAAGAGTATCCGGCCGAGTAACAAGTTACTCCCCCGGAGGCTCGGGGACTAATGGTTATATCCCTGATATCTATACATGATTAAGGAAAAGGCGAAGTAACGTACCTCCATCATCCGACCTGCAAGGTTGATTGCCTTAGCAGCGGTGTTCATTTGTGCAGAAAATTCGGCGGGACCGAACTTCTCCGGGAGATCGTCATTGTGGACGAACTCCGGCTTGTTCCAATTATTAACTAACTCGATCAAGGTCGGAGGATAACGTTCGCCGCTAAGCATGTGGGGCGCAACCAGAACCTTAGCATGGGTTTCCCTCCTTTCAACTTGGGCAACAGCAGGGCTGGTGGGCAAAACGAGTTGCGCATCAGCTGACCCGGCAAAGGTGTCCGTTGTCGGTGGGGTCTTCTTCGAAAGCATGGACGCAAGTGTACGTTGTCCAGCCTCCATAGACGTTGCCTTGGAAGTGTCAGGAGCCTTTTTGCCCTTGGGCTGCTGCTGAGAGGTTGAAGTGGATGCGGCGGATTTTCCCTTGGGAGCTGCCTTAGTGCTAGCCTTGGTGCTGCTGGTGCCTTCTCGCTGAGGCTTGGAAGACTCGGATGAGGCGGAGGGGCTTGGTGCTGCTGCTGGTGCTTATGTTGTTGCTACTGGCGCTGGAGCCGATGTTGGTGCTGGTGTTGGTTTTGGCGGAGGCGCGGTAGATACCTCGGCGGTGGCTGGAGCAACCGCTGCCTCGGCAAAGCTGCTTCCCCCTGTTCCGAGGTTACCCTCCTCTTGACGAGGTTGGCTAGAACCCGGAGCAACCGCTGAGCCCTCCTGAATGGGGCTCAATGGGCGTGAATCGTCGCCACGAGGGGGAGAAGGGCTATGTCGGAGCGGTGAGTCAATGTCGGATCCACTCTGAGGAACCTCCGCTGTGGCGATGCCGAATCAAATCATGAATGATGAGAAACTATAACAAAGAAAGAACAAATAAATAGCAAAGGCAGAAGTGACTTACTCATCTGAGGTCAAAGGCTCCTTGGGCTTGCGAGCTCTCCGGGCTACGGCCTTAGTCGTGGACTTGGTGGCAGCTCTATCTGCGGACTTCTTTGGCCTTTTGGTTGGCTTAGAAGGTCCGGAGGAAGAAGCAAATGCGGCCCCCCTCTTCTTCGGTGTGACCGGGATAGGCTCACCCGTGGCAAGGGGAGGATCTTCATGGATCTGCCCACCGGGTTTAGCTGATGCCGGAAAAGCGTAAGAAAGGGGGACAGCATCAAATGCCTCCATCACCTCAACGTCTGAATCATCTTCATCGTCAGGCCAATCTCTAATGGAAAAGTATGTATCAGTGTGTCGCTTGGTCGCATCAGGGAACGGAAGGAACATCTCCTGATCCGGCTCCTCCTCGTCCGAGGTATCTCGATCAGGCGCCCACTTGAGAGAAGGGTCGGTGCCATCCTCAAGGGTTTGCTGAAGAAACATCTAGGAGAAAGAAAAGGCAAAGGGATCAAACCCACAACAAAATCCGACATATGATGTAACTTGAAAAAGGATTGGGGCACGAGACTTACCACGGGAGGAAGCCTATCTCGGCAGAAGTGCTCGATCCCCCACACCCACTCAGCAGAGAAGTTCTTGTTGGCGGTAAATTTCGGTGTTGCCCAACTCGAATGAGGAGGTTCGCTTGGGGTCACGGCGCTAGCTCATGTGGCAAAGTTTATCTGTGCATTTCTGGAGGGGGGAGATCCGGTTGCGGACGAAGGTGATCATTGCGTACTCGTTGTGCAATCCCTGATCCTTCAGCTCCTAGATCCATTTGTTGACTTGGTTCGCCAGGACAGTCGGTTTCTTGGGGACCTTGTCCCACAGATCCGGATTAGTAGGACCTAGAGCGTAGGGGCGCAGTCGAATCAGATCTTCATCCGTGCCATTTCTGACATAGAAGAAGGTTCAGGCCCAGCCCTTCTAGGAGTCAAGCCCCGTGACTCAGGGGAAGATGGATTCTTTCCGAGGAGAGATAGAAGCTGCGCCGAACTGCGTGAGTTGCTTATCCTCCGGGTCAAGCTCTCTATTCGGAATTACATTCCGGCGGAGACCGAAAAACCGGATCCAGGGCTCCTTGGTGGGCCATAATCTGGCGTAGCCCTCGATGGTGGAAGCAAAAGCAGAGAGGGAAGTGATGGCGTTAGCCAGAATATGATGCGGCTGAAGCTTGTAGGTGTTGAGCCAGTCGTGGAAAAAGTCGCTGACAGGGAGGCCGAACCCACGTTGGAAGTGGGAGAGGAATACTACGAACTCACCCGGATTGGGTGAGGGAGCATGTTCCTCAGCAGCGAGGCGGGCGATGACACCCTCCGGGATACGCCGGGTGCGGTACAACCAATCGAGGTCATCCTGACACACCTAGGGCCCAGCCCAAGCGCCGCGGTCGGCGTTCTCCGCTTCCTCCTCCATTTCCTGCTCCGCGATAGCAAGTTCCTCCTCTGTCATCTCTAAATCGATGTCCTCACTGGCCCTAACGGCAGTGGGGGCAGTGGCCTAGACTGACGTGGACCCGTGGCGGAGGGGCAGCAACGCTGGCGCCCGAGGGATGGTGCAGCAGAGGAACAGGTAAGCAAGTCCTGCAGCAGCAGCGGCGCTGTCGCTGGAGAGGAAGAGGAAGAAGAAGAGGCAGAGGGGTGCTAAGGTGGGGAGAAGACCCAAGGGGCGCGCCCCTCACCTATTTAACCACGCCCTAGAGGGGTAGTGGGATCGTGTTGTGTGGACGGGCCACACGGTGTGGCCGTGTATGACTCGGATCAACCAATCAGAAACGAGCCACAGGAAGGGCCACAGGGCACAGCGAATCCGACGACGTGACGTTATGATACAGTTAACAAGGAGACAGACACGATGTGACGTGCACAACAGTAAATTCTGACAATAACTGCGGCGGTTACTGGCGCATGCCCTTAAAATGAGGCAAAGTAATGAGTACCCTCCATGTGGGGAAGCGTACAAGAGAATGAAGAGTGACTCGGATGAGTATGAGGTGAACCGGCCAGCGAGTGAAAGCTCGGAATGTGCCAAGGGAAAGTAAACCTGTGGAATCCAAGATAGGATGTAACTCGGAAGAAGGAGCGAAAGGCTCGGTAAAATTGAACCTGTTGTGGCCTTAGCAGCTAATGCAGCTAAGACCGCACCAGCTTCGGGGACTAATGTTGGGGGGATACCCCCGGGTAGGGTCACGCCGGGTATAAAGGCCGAGTTAGCCGAGGTACGGCAAGGTCAAAGCAAGTGCTAGCCGAGTCACCTCAAGGCAGGCCGACTCACGAAGTAACCCGGACTAGGGGATGTCCACCTAACTAGGTCTCAGCCGACTTATGTCGTATGTCGGCAGGATATATCTAACTTGTATGTAGGTCCAGGCGTGACCAGATTAACCAGGCATGATCCGGGTTATATCTGGCTTGCAAGAGAAGGAAGGTATCTCATTGGTCAAAAGGTGGCCACTGTACGCAGAGCGTGAGCGAAGCGGATAGAGGCTAGGACCACCGAGGCGTGGCCGACAAGGGTGACGTTGCCTATGTCGGATGACGCAGGGGCCGCAGAGGCTCACGTAGCCTCTGCATGGCTTACGTTGGGGAAAAGTGACCCAGTCGGTTTGCTATTTTGGGAAGAGGCATATTCCCTGGAATATGCCTCCACGTATGCCCTAATTGGAGACCTAGCTACCCCTATATAAGGAGGGCTAGGGCCTCTATAAGAGGGGTTGGTTTTTACTGGTTCAGTACTAGTTTTCCTGAGAGCTAGCTAGTGGTGAGAGTAAGAGAGTTCCTTCTTCCTCCTCTCCCCAAGACAGCTCAAGGAGCACTTGTAACCTTGGAATCTCATTGAATACAAAGCAACTGTGTGTGGAATCACCACACTATCCCTCCCTGGATTCCTCTAGTGCATTTAGTCCCCACCTTTAGCCTATCCATGGCATCTGCCATGACACCAACACGACAAGATTCAATGGAGCAACCGTATCGAAGAAGAAGCCACTTGGGAGCGGGAAGATTACATTAGGACAGAGTTCCCAAATCTCTTTAGTTCCTAGTTTTCTTTCGTAAATCTCGGGACGAGATTTTGTTTAAGGGGGGAAGGTTTGTAACATCCCAAAACCTTAATCCAAGAGATCAAGATCAAATCTACCCAATTTAGGGTTAACAAAAAAAATTTCTATTTAAAATAATTAAGCATTCATATGTGTGTGCATTTAAATTAGGAGTTGTTTTGAATTGCCATGTTTGAGTGATCCATTGGTTGTAAAATGATTCTAAAATGAATTAAACATCATCTAGATCATTCCCAACCAAATCCCAAAGAAAAAGAAATCAAATTGAATAAAATAAGCAAATGGTCACTTTTGCCATTTTAATCACCTAGCCTACTTTGGCTATTCCTAGAACTCAAATCTTAACAGAGGTAATTGTGGATCTTTGGACCCCTTGCTAATACAAGTACTGATGTACAAGGCCCACTTTGTTTCATCCCAAAAACTTACAAACAGTAAATTTAAATGACAATTGAAAATTGAATGTAGTTCATATGTGTGATCACACTAATTCAAAAACCACTGAACCAACCAAGGCAAGCCATCATTAACAATGCAAGCTAACCCTTGCAAGCTAGATAACCTAAGCAAGATACATTAGGCATGCTTTGGTTATACCACTTTGACTATTACCTACCCCAAGTGTTATTTACAAACTTTACTTTCTTTACTTTACCAAAATCCTTTACTTGTTTGAAGTTAGCATAAAAAGTATAAAACTTGACCTATCTAGATAAACTTAGATGTCATTCTATGGCATGAGATTGATCTTAGCATCCCATATTAGTGAACAATCTTAAATTAGTAGTTTAGAGCTAAACTAGAAGTTGAGTCACTTTAGATGGGAACACTTGGTGAAAATGAATTGTGAAAACCTTGGAATGATGAGTCATTATATTGAGATGTTTTGACATTTGTTGAGAAACACAAATGGGTTATGATGATGAAAATGTTGAGGCATGAGCCTTAACCCTTTTACAAAACTGATGGTTGGGTTCGTATGCGATACCATTCCAATTTTACTGTACAACCACAATACCTGAATTGGGTAAGGCTTAGCCGGAAGTTTATATGCATTAGTATTAGTTCCCTCACGGGAGAGGTTTGAGCTGAGGCTACCTCTTGATGTTGTCCACCTATGTAGTGCCCAAGATGGCAGATGGTCATGGTTGGGAGGCCATACTCATAGGAGAAGTTCTTATACTAGGGTGTGTAAAGGAAAGGTTATGTTTGATTATCTGCATTCTAAGTATGATGATTCAGGTTTATCCTGACAGATGTATCTAATCTTGTGGTGAAAGTGTACCACCTCTGCAGAGTGTCAAACTATTCGAATAGCCGCGTCCGCAGTTATGGACAGTTGGAGTGGCCATACTGTTCCGTTGTCAGATTTTTCAAACAACTTATGAAATGAATTGTGACTTGACTTGACCATAACAGAGTTGTGACTATGATGATTTAAGTTCCCACTTAGGTGATTTCAAACTTTATTTTATATTTCTTTATTTCTGAACTCATCTTAGGTTTTAAACTTAACTTTACAATTAAACTTAGAGTTGGCATTTCCTACTAGAACTACCTTACTTGTTAGTGATAGTTTGCGAGTACTTAAAAAGTACTCATGGCTTTTTCCCTGGCTATTCCTATGGCCTGACTATGAAGGAGACTACCAAGATGAAGGACAGGAGGACGGCTATGATAACTAGGACTATCTTCCATCGTCAGCATTGCATGTGACTCTGAAGATAGACCCCACTGCTATGCTTATTAATTATTCTGATGCTTGTTGTATTAATACTGGATCATGAGATCCTTTAGTCGTATAAGACCTTATTATGTTTTGTAATGGATGATGTACTGTGATATCCAATCTATTATGTCTCGCAAAAATAGTAATCCTGGGATTGCGATGTATGGCATAACATGCATCTGGGATTAAAAATCCGGGTGTTGACACTAGATAGGCCAAGTTTTATACTTTTTATGCTATCTATAAACAAAGTAAAGAACTTTGGTAAAGTAAAAAAAGTAAAGATTGTAGATAAGACTTGGGATGGTATAAGTCAAAAATGTATAACCAAAGCATGCTTAAGGCATCTTGCTCAGGGAATCTAGCTTGCAAGGGTTAGCTTGCATTGTTAATGATGGCTTGCTAAGTATAATACTTGCAAGTGTTAGCTTGCCTTGGGTAGTGCAGTGGTTGAAATTCTCTTCCTCCTCGTCTTGGTAGAACTCCTCCTCCTCGAAGACTTGGTCGGTACTATCATCTATAAATACATACGGAATACACAATCACCAAAAAATAGTTAACTAGTCTACTTAGAACACTAAGGGACACATTGGATGATCTATCATCATCACAAACATCACATGGTTCAATGAACTAGTTTCATTTATTTTATTTGAGAGAAGTAATTTCTACTCATTGAAAATAACTAAGATTTAATATTCTCCAATTAAAATATGGGATCATATGGACACATTTCATCACCACATATTCTAAAACATGGGAATGTGATTTAAAGGTTGGATCACATTTTAATAAGTTTAAGTTTAATATTTAATGATTTAAGGTGACTAGAAATGCCTATATAGCATTATTTTGGTACTAGTCCAAAGTCACTGCATGCAAACCTTAATATTATTACATATTTAGATAGGTATGGTTAAATGTGATTTTTGAGAGTTGGAATCAACTCAAAATCTATTATGATTGATTTTATAAAAATGTTTGAATGTGAAAAAGCTTCTGTCTTGTTATTTTAGCTAGGAGAGATCTATAACTCTAAATGATTTAAATCCAACAAAATTGGAATGACACAATTTGGATTTGTAAACCTCTCTGAATTGAATTTCGAACTAAGGGACATAACTAAGTTTCAGTTAAAATAGGAAAATCTAAATTTGAATCTACGGGCTTGTGCGGGAACACTAATGGGCCGGCCCAGATTCACTCCACGGCGCTTAGGACTGCTAACATGGGGGGTCCTGCCTCTTAGTGGCTCATTAAACGTGGAGCAGTACAGGGCATTGTGGACCGTAGGATCAGAGATAGAATCTACAGCTAGGGCTTACCGTCGACGATGGACTCGTCGTCGGCGAGGTGGAACCCTAACGGCTCGGATGGGGTGCAGTGGGGGCATACTAGGGCTCCAGCGAGTGCGGCGAGGTGGGCGTTTGAACGTGTAGACAATGGTGGACTCAGGCAAGGTCGCGGCAGCTCTGGGGGTGGACGAAATTGATGGGAGTGTCTCCTCCTCGGCTGCGGCTGTCTCCGGCGAAATTCCGGCGGCTGGCTGCTAGAGCTGCTACGGCGAGAGGTGGGGAAGGACTAGTGGAGAGAGGGGAGTGTGAAGGAGTGAATAATTAATGCTGGGGAGGCTCCCTTATATAGGCCTGGCGAGGCGGCAGAGAGGTGTGGGCGGACCTCGTCGGTGACGACGGCACAGGGGGATATCGGCGTGGGCAAGGTAGGCGGACGGTGGGTGGTTCCCTGGCGGTCAGCTAGGGATTAAAGGTGATGCGAGGGGCGGTGGCTAGCCGTCGGGAGCGACTTGCGCTCTGAGAGACAGAGGCGGTGCTCGACGTGGTTCCCGGCGACCGTGGGTCTAGCGGCGGGGTACAGGTGTGTCTAGCAGGGTGAGGTGGTCAAGGCGGAGCGGCGCGCGCGGGCTATGGTCGAGGCGTGGCATGTGGCATGCTGGCCGTGACGGCTCTCTAGCGTGCGCTGGTGCGGCGCAGAGAGTTTAGTGCGGGGCTTATCCTTAGTGGTCCAGGCCGTGGCAGTGGCCGTGGGGTGTACCGTGGACGGCGGTGAGGTCACGCCTGCCTTCCTGGAGCGGAGGAGAGGGGCTGGTGGTCTCCTGCGGTGGGTGCACGGTTGGCCGGCGAGCATGGTGTCGGGGTGGCGTTCCACTGCTGCTAGGGACTAGGGGATGGGCTGGTTATGACCTGGTTGGGTCTGGGGGAGACCAAGAGGGTTAATGTGGCTCAAATGGCTCGACAATTTTTGATCAAAAAACAGTAATAGTTAGGCCAATTTGATTCTGCTCACAAGGTGTTTGACAAAATGGCCGAAAGAAACCAAGTTTTCAATTTTGAAATGAAATTTGGTGGAGTTGTTTGTCACATGCTTAAGCATCTCTGGTTGTGTGGGATTTTTCAAATGGAGTTCATTTAGATGGTTTTTGAAAAAGTGTGATCTAGATACATACACTTGATTCCATTTTCAAATGTCTTTTAAATTTAGAGTTTGAATGTTTTTTGAAGATCACAAAGCTCCACCTCTACTTGTACTAGCAAGGGGTGCAAAGATGCACAATTGTTTCTGTTTGAAATTGAGTTCTAGCAACACCCAAAGTGGGTTAGTTGATTAAAATGGCCAAAGTGACCATTTCCATTTATTATTTCTATTTGATTTCTTTTTCTTTGGTTTTTGCTTGGAAAAGATCTAGATGATGTGTAATTTACCTTAGAGTCATTTTAAAACCAATAGAACGCTCAATCATGGCAATTCAAAACAATTCCTATTTAATGCAACACACATATGCATGCTTGATTATTTAAATGGGAAAACGTTTTTGTTATTCTAAATTGGGTTATTAGGATCTTGATAACTTGGATTAAAGTTTTGGGATGTTACAGTGCGTCTCCGGGGATGCAACCATCCTTACCACCGCAAGTGCATCTTCACTTGGTTTGAGACCAACGCCAGCTACCCTATCTGCCGAGACAATGTGCTCGCCCATCTCTACTGACACGAGGTGTATATGCCCCCTTCTTTATGAAACTTGTCATGTGGTTGATAATTAATTAATGTACGGAACCAATGTTTCTGCTGCACGCCAAGTGACCATGTTCTATATATGTTTGCACTTATCATGTTAAGCTTAATCCAATTTAGACAGGGAAAACAATTAGTCTAGGATTATAATCCAACAGGAATTTGTCATCATGTCTCATACATTTTACAAAGAGAAAACCAGTACGAATCACCATTCATCATATCACTGCATAATACGAAACAACAGTCTAATCATCGTCACCATCATCGCTTTCGGCACCGACGCGTTCTAGATCCACATATTCCCACTTGGTTGGATATTCTTCCCCTTGCCATTTATCATACATGTCTTAAGATTCAGCAGGTAGAACTAGTTTATTCCTATGTTTGTCGACTACACTAACCTCGATAGTGAAATCTACTTATCCATCATGCGCAGAGCTGCCTTTGGCAATCAAATTTTCATCGACGGCAGCCAGTTACGTTACCATACAACCACTTGGATCATCTTGGTGGGCAACATCTGTGGTGCCTGGCTCGTCATACTTATTCACATCATAGGTGTGATGACCCACAAGTATAGTGGGTGTATCGCTGTATTTTCGAGGGAAGTGAAACCCAATTTATTGATTCGACACAAGGGGAGCCAAAGAATATTTATAAGCCTTAACAACAAAGTTGTCAATTCAGCTGCACCTGGAAACGATCTTGCTCACAGCAGTTTATCAGTAGCAACAGTTTTGTAATAGCAATAGCAAAGTAACACCTGAAGTAAAAGTAAAGACAGTAGTAACAATTGCATAAACAATAGGATTAAAGCGCGGTAGGCATAGGGATGGATGGATGGGCGTTGCATGGACAAGGCAATTCATATGGCAATGAAAACATAGGGCATTTGCAAATAAATAAGATAAAGCATCCAAGTACTAAATAATCATAGGAATGTGTTCCATATCTAGTCATACGTGCTCTCAATGAGAACTTGCACAACATCTTTTGTCCTGCCAGCCCGTTTGCAGTGGGGCCTCAAGGGAACTACTGGCAATTAAGGTGCTCCTTTTAATAGAGCACCGGAGCAAAGCATTAACACACCATGCACACATGTGATCCTCACATCAAATCCATTCTCTCCGGTTATCCCGATTGCTGTCACTTCGGGGCCTTTGGTTCCGGACAACAATATGTGTATACAACTTGCAGGTAAGACCATAAACAATACTATCATAATAAATCAATAACATGTTCAGATCTAAAATCATGGCACTCGGCCCCTAGTGACAAGTATTCCGCATAACAAGTTGCAACAAAGTAAAAAAAACACTAATAATAGATACTAGGCACCATGCCCTAACAATCTAATGACATTACATGAACGATCTCATCAAATCCCTACCATCCCCATAGCCTACAGCGAGGGATTACTCACTCATAAATGAGGGAATCATGGATGGTCGACGGAGAAGTGATGGAAGCGATGATCGCGATGATCTCCTCAAATTCCCCGTCCCGGCAGGGTGCCAGAACGGAGTTTCTGGGTCCGAATCACGGAATCTGGTGGTGGCGGCGCAGCGGAACTCTTTCTGGAAAAACGTCGAACCCCCCTTGGTTTTTAGGTCAAGAGGCATCTTATAGGCAAAGAGGGAGGCCGAGGGGGTGACCGAGGCGGCCACACCACCCCCAGGCATGGCCTGGCTTGGCCTGGCCCGTGCGGCCAGGTGGTATGGGCACCTCGTGCCCTCCTCTGTCTCGTCTTCTGGCTCCATGAGTCTTCTGGTGAAATAGGATTTTTGGCATATTTTTCGGGATTTTTCCTGATAGTTGATTTTCTGCACAAAAACTAGACACCAAGGTAATTCTGTTGAAAACAGCGTCAGTCCGTGTTAGTTGTATCCAAATCACACAAGTTTAGAGAAAAAACAATAGCAAAAGTGTTCGAGAAGGTAGATACATTTTGGACGTATCAACTCCCCCCAAGCTTAGCTTATTGCTTGTCCTTAAGTAATTCAGTTGAAAACTGAGAGCGATAAAAGAAACTTTCACGAACACAATTGCTTCATAAGATGTACATATTCTCAGCATATGATCAAGTACTTGGTCAATTCGTAATAAGGAGCATGCAAATATGGTTACTCAATAGTCCTTGCAAGCTATGAAGAGATTCTAACTGAAAAATAGTAAGTAGCATGAAACATAAACATAAGCAACATTGCAATGCTCATAAAAATGTATGATAGAGTTTTATATCGCTTGCCTTTGATTGTAGAGCAAATATAAATGCCAAGGCACCTCTGAAGTTCAAGTGAAGACTAGAAGTAAAGATATCAAAGATACAAGCATCAAGGTCATAACACAATTAATCAAGTTTTGAGACAAGCACATTACACTAAGAATGACAACCATGCTCTCAAGAAGGTGCTCATAGAGTATGTGGTGACTCAACAAGGAAGTGAAAAGGATTTCAAAAGTTTGAAAGGCTTCCAAATGCTGAAAGTATGGTACTCATTAGATTTGAGCTCTCATTGCCCCTATCAGAAGCATCTTTAAATGGTTAAGGTTAAAGTGACAAAACTAAGAGGATATGCTTGACAAGTTATAAGTTGAAATCTCATGCCCCTTACTTACAAGTACCGAACCTCATGCTACTCAACTTCAGTCACAAGTAAGCTCTTGTCATTGTAAGTACATATGTATCATAGAGAACCGCCAACGGGGTACCCCTTGCACAAGATACATGAGCTATCCCATAATCAAAATGACAAGGCAAGCAGACAATGAACATCTCAGCGATCTTTTTATTTGCTATTTGCATAGGTTTTTATTGAGGATGCTTCATAGAATGCTCATTATGGTTATGCTGCAAGTTTCCACCATGATTAGGCATGGCTTAGGCTAGTGGCCCAGGCGTTTCTCTACACATATACAAACTCCATGATCTTACAAGTTCCCCTTTTATTTCACATCGCCGGGATCCATAAGCAAAAGAATCATGATATCAATGAGGTACAAAGTACCAGTGCAATGTTGAAAGTGATCCTCATGATACATGGTTCTGCTAACTTCAACTTATAAAGCGCAAGCATATACGTAACAACGATGGACACAATGGTTCAAGTTTATTAAGTCCAAGAAAATAAAGTGTGCCATCAAGTTCATGAGAGCTTTACTAACTAACTTTCTCATAACAAGCAAACATTTTATTCGGAAGAAAACAAGGCATGCTGAATATGCGCGGACTAGCAAATGATGCTAATAGGTAGGTATGGTGGATACTTTTGGCAATATTGGTTTGGGGGAGTTGGAAACATGAGTAGAACTCATACTCAGTGCAAGTGAAGGCTAGCAAAAGTAAGGGAGTGACAAACAAGAGAGCAATAACTGTCATAATCATGCTTTCAACAAAACAGGACTAATCATGGCATGAAAGTGATTCAAGACCCATGAGGCAAAATAATTCATTGAGGCTTAACTGATTATTGTTTTAGTCATATGCATGCGTGAGCATGTGCCAAGTCAATTCAAGTGAAACATTCAGAGGAGGATACCACAGTGTCAAACCAAGTTATGAATAGAGCAATGCAAGCAAAAATTCATATGACATGCTACAAACTATTAGCAAGATGGAGCTAATCATCAGAAAGCAAGAACTACTAAGCATCCATAAATAACATACACCCTACATGAACAGACTAAACATGCCCACAATGATGAGTATATGTAATAAATGAAAACAAATAGAGTTCGCTACCAGCTTCTTACCAAACCTCAAGTTGTCATTAATCCTCATTATTGCCCTTCACTTGTGTAGCTTGAATAATAACATGAAACCAAATTCCACTGAGGACGGCCGAACCGTGCAACAAACTTCACAAAACCAAAGAAGAACAACAAATATTTTTGGTGTTTTTTGATTTTTAAAAGCAAGAACCAAAAGAAAGAACAAGCAAAGAAAAATCTTTTGGGGTTTTTCGAATAATTAAGACAAATCCAAAAGGAAAAAAGCAAACCAAGGAAAAAAGAAAAAGAAGCAAACAAAGATAAACAAATAAAATATTTTTGGTCTTTTTGTGTTTTAGAAAGGAAAAGTAAAGAAAGAACAAAAACTAAAAAGAGAATGAAGCATGGATATAAAAAGTACCGACTAAACATGATATGTAGATGAGTGTGATGTCGGTGTACCTCCCCCCAAGCTTAGGCTTTTGGCCTAAGTGGGTATCAATCCCAAGCTCGCCAAGATGGAGCGCCTCCGTATTGTGGCAAGGAGGTACCCTCGTCCTGATATGAGCTCGAGGATGCCCGACTGTAGTGCGCAGAGTAGTCGTAAGAAGGCACATCCTCCTGGTGCTGCATGTGGAAACCAAGCAAGCGGAGCTGCTCATCCACCTCCTCCTTAGATTGCAACCATGGCCTGCTGTAAATACTGAACAACGTGGATTATGGCAAAGGAATTTCCCTCTCATCTCCGTCAGTAAACAACATCATGTATACTAAATTGTCTGTATCAAAGTCACAAGTGATGAAGTGACGTGTTTTCATAGCGGCAAGATCAAGCCTTTGTGGTTCCAACAAAGGGTCATTAGGATCCACAGAAAGTTCTAATGCAACAACCATACGTGAGGAAATAATGCCCCCATAAATAGGTCCCCTAGCAGCTGGACGGCGAGCAATGAGAGAGCCAATATTATACTTGGTATCATTATTAATTGCAATAGCGAGGAGGGCTAAATGATAATTAGAGATATTACTAGTGTTCTCCCTACCAAGAATGCTAGTGGCAAGATAATAAGCAAAATATCTAAGAGCTGGGAGTTGAATATTCCTTATCTTCCCGCGATGAGCTACGCTGTCATCATCATTTGTAACACTTCGGTAGAGATCGAACAAAACAGCGGGTCGGACTTGGATCTTGTTCACTGTCCCCATCATGCCTATACCTATAATGCTGCAAAATCTTTCCAATGACATGGTAATAGGCTGATTATAAATTCTGAACGAAACAGTTGACTGATAAGGGGTGTTAGTGAAAACGAAACTCTCAACGAAAGTTTTGGTGAGCATGGCATATTGCTCACTCTCATCTTGCATGTAAGAGGTCAAACTGGCCCTCTGAACTAGTAGTAACAAATCATCGAGGATCCCTACAGCTTGTAAAAAGGTAAAACAAGGGAAGGTAGATGGGTGAGCATATCCCTCATCTCCTTCATTGCCAAAGTGTGGTGCAATAAGATCTTCATTGTATGAAGGCCTAAACTGAGAGGCTGATCTTGAGGTTCTTGACCTTCTAGGTGTGTCCCTCTCAAATATTTATCCAAATGTGTGGTTGTTCATCTTTGATATTCTGAAATTTAAACATCCATTGTATAAGTGATTGCGAAGTGAATACATAATGAAGGGAACTACTCATAGGGACTTGTAAGAGGCCTAAACATGCATCAAAACAATATCTCTAAGCATTGCACAAGCTTACAAGCTCTCATAACCTATCACCTACAGCAGCAAAATACTCAAGATATAAACCACTAAACACAAATCTACTTGGACATGCGGAGGAGTCACATACCAGAGAACAAATGCTCCAAATTTCAGCAGCAAAGATGGGCTGAGCAAGGAGATCAAAAAATCATGGACAAGAACAGCAAGAACGCGATTTCGAGCAATGAGTTGATGTTTTCTCGGGAGAGAGAAGGCAGAGGGAAGTGAGAGAGTGAGTGGAGGGCCAGGGGTGGCCCACACCATGGCCAGGCGCGCACCTAGGCTGGCCGCGCCACCAGGTGGTGTGCCTGCCTGCTGGGCCCCCTAATACTCTCCGGGCACTTCTCTGCCCCTTTTTCACATAAAAATTTAATATGAATTTTCTGGAATTTTTGAGACACTTTATTTTTGAGCAATTTTCAGGTAGAGATGAATGATTTTCTGAGGGAAAAAAGTTTCTGGAATGATGCAATGACAAAACAAATCCAAAACTTCAGAAGTTCTAAGCCACTCTAATATGCAAGCAACTAACAACATAAAGGTAAACTAAACGAAAGCAAAAACTAAAAATGGATAAGATAAAAGTAAATGGAGATAATCATGGTGAAAACATTGTTTTGTTTAGTAAAATTCCTTTGTTAACAAGGCTGATGAGGTCCTGTTACCAAAACAGTTTTATAAGAAACAGAACTTTGCATTCCGCTGATGATTATGTTACCTTGATGTCTATGCACTTCTATTCTTGTAGACAGTTGTTGGGCCTCCAAGTGTAGAGGTTTGTAGAACAGTAGCAAGTTTTCCCTTAAGTGGGTCACCCAAGGTTTATCAAACTCAGGGAGGAAGTGGTCAAAGGTATCCCCTCTCAAGCAACCCTGCAATCAAGATACAAGAAGTTTCTTGTGTCCCCAACACACCCAATACACTTGTCAGGTGTATAGGTGCACTAGTTTGGCGAAGAGATAGTTAAATACAAGTGGTATGGATATAAGACAACGGTGCGAGAAAATAGCTTGATGGCGTGTGGTTGATGTTGGAAAATACTAAAGGAAAACTGAAATAAATATAAAAGCAAGCAAACATGTAACAAATCTAGTAGCAAACGAAGTATCAATGCTTAAAAAAAAGGCCCAGGGATCATACTTTCACTAGTGAACACTCTCATATAAATATATTATCTTCATGATACTACTCTTAACTACTCTCCGGTTGGACACTCTAATCGATGATAGGGCTATAACAGCACACCTCAAAGTTCATCTTTCCCATCTAGATAACCCCACACTATCACCTTGAGCACTAGATGTTTCCAACAAAGACCACAATTTCATAGAGAAATCCAACTAAAAATATAAGTCATAACAAGTATTTGTAATCTCTAGCCTAAGTGCCACCATGGTGAGCACGCTGTCACTTTCACACACATGGGGAGAGCAGAGATCTATTAAAGCACTTGAGTAGCAAGGTAGATCTATAGATTACAAGCTCATGATCACAATATGATCATGCATAGAGAGAGATGAACACATAGCTATCGGTAGAACCCTTAGCCTCGAGAGATAACTACTCCCTCCTCATCATGGGAATCAGCAACGGTGGTGGAGATGGTGGTGGAGATGGCTCCGGGGGAACTTCCCCGTCCCGGCAGGGTGCCGGAATAGAGACTTTCTGTCCCCCGAATCTCCCCTTCGGTGGCGGCGGCGCTGCAGAACTTTTCGTGGATTTCTGATTGACCATTTAGGGTTTTGGTATGGGGAGGCTCTTATAGGCGAAGGAGGCAAGGTTGGTGGCCAGCCAGGGGGGCCACACCATGCCCTGGTGCGGCCTAGGCTGGCCCGCGCCAAGGGGGTGTGGCCACCCTGTGGCCCCTCTACGACTCTCCTTCTGGCTCCGTGAGTCCAATTTCGAGAATATTCATTTTCTGACTTCCTGGAAACCAAAAACAGCAGAAAATAGGCAACTGGCACTATGGCATCTTGTTAATAGGTTAGTCCAAGAAATCATATGAAAAGTACTCCAAAGTGTGGACAAAACACAAGAAAGTAGATAAAACCAAGCATTGAACATCAAAAATTATAGATACATTTGCAATGTATCAACATCCCCAAGCTTAACTCTTGCTCGTCCTTGAGTAGGTGAGTGATAAAAGAAAGAATAATTTTTGAGATGACATGCACTATCATAAACTTGATCAAAGTATTTGTAAAACATCCAAAGCTGGGATCATAGTACTTCAATCAGAATATGAAAGACAAAGTTTTAGCAATAAGACAAAGAAACTACGTTGCAACATGAAAAGGCACAAACAAAAGATTCATGAATAACAATGCTTTGCAAGACGTTTGTTTGTTTCACATAAATAAAACATAGCATAATAGCATTCAGCTTGTTCCTCACAGAGTAGCAAATATAAATGCATAGGACACCTTCAAAGTTCATAAGAGTGACTAGATACAAATAGTTTAAAACAAGCAATATCAAATTATGCATCAATCAACTAGTCTTGGGACAATGCACATAGAACTAAGAATGGCCACTATGCTCTCAAAGTAGGTGCATAAAGGTAGAAGGTGGGGACTCAATATAATTGTGGAAGAAAGGCCTTCATAAAAGGAAGTAGGGATTCAAGTCTCATAAAGAGCTTCCAAAACTTATGGTACTTATAGTTTTCAGCTCTCATTGCCCCTATCATAAGCATCTTGAAGTGAATAAGGTTAAAGTGAACAAACTATGTTGTACATGCCTGACGAAGTATAACTTACAAATATGATGTCCCTTTTATACGAGGTCCGCTCCTCATGCTACTCAAGTTCAGTCACTGGTAAGTTCTTGTCATCGTAAGTACATGTGTACCATAGAGAACCGCCAACGGGGTACCCCTTGCCCGATGATACGGAAGAATACCCATATCAAAATGACAAGGCAAGCGGACAACGAGCATCTCAGCAATCTTCTTATTTACCATGGGAATATGGTGCTTTTTCTCCTTTCCTCTTTTCATAATCTCTTTTTTTTCTTTTTCTCTTTTTTTCTCAATACATGACTCTTTTTTATAAGAAGAATGCTTCATAGACAGCTCAGTATGGTTACGCTGCAGGTTTCCACCATGTCAGCATGGATTAGACCAGCGGCCCAGGCGTTTCTCTAACACATATACATAACTCCATGGACTTACAAGCTCCCCTTTCATTTCACACCGACGACATCCATATACAAAAGAGCATGATATCAACTAGGTACAAAGTACCCATGCAATGTTGAAAGCGTTCCCCATGACAGCATGGTTCTGCTAATTCCTAACAAATAAGTGCAAGCATATACAACATAGACGACACAATGGTTCAAGTTTATTAAGGGCAAGAAAAGTAAAGTGTGCCATCAAGTTTGTGAGAGCTTTAATCACTAGTTTTCTCATAACAAGTTTAATTTGGAAGGTAAACAAAAGCATGAATATACTTGGAATAGCATATGCTAATAGGTAGGTAAGGTGGACTATTTGGAATAACTTGGTTTAAGGAGTTGGATGCATGAGTGGAACTCATACTTGGTTGTGCAGGCTAGCAAAAGACTGGGAGCGACAAACTAAGAGAGCAATAATGGCCAGAATCATGCAGAGCGACAAAACATCATTGATCAAAGCATAAAGTGATACTACAAGTTGAAAACTAAAGGATAATAAAGGATATGGTGACTTGGGATGGTCATAACATGGTGTGAGCATGCGCCAAGTCAACCCAAATAAAGCATCAAAGGAGAATACCACTATACTGTGCTTTAATATGCTAAAACAACGCATGATTCATCCAAGGCACATTAAGAAATCTCAATTGCTTATAACAAGTCATGCTACAACAAAGAATACTAAGCATAAAACCAAAACAATATCAAGCATGGCATGACAGAGCATAGGCCACAGTCAAAAACAAGCTCTCTTTACCACTTAAGCATGAACTTTCCTACTCTTTTCCAATCCAAACCAAACTATTTGAAAACCAATGTAAGAAAGAGGGGGTACAACCAATTTATCCAGAAAACTAAGAAAACCAAGCATACTAAAAACCAAAACGAAAATGAAAAAGAAGACGCTCCAAGAACAACACAACTGTGCATGAAACAATAAAAATGAAGCGTTTGGAAGAAACCTGGGATTTTTACTGATGAAGAAGGGGATGCCTTGGGCATCCCCAAGCTTTGATGCTTGTACTTCTTGGATTTTTTTGCGGTGACCTGCGTGGCATCCCCAAGCTTGAGGTTTAGTTCATCTTTCATCTCATTACTCATTCCTTCCATCCACGTGAAATTTTTCCTTCATACAAAACTTCACACAATCTTTATTAGCAACATTATTAAACTCAAGATAATTAGTCTTGAGGTTCAGTTCCAACACCAATAAACCTCCATTAGAACACTATCTACTGAAGCACTTCCCTTAAAAAGCTCAATTCCCGAAAAGAACTCAAAAAGGAACCAACAAGAAGCAAATGTAGAAAATGGCAGAAATCTGTCAAAACAGACCAGCAGGTAAAGACGAATTTTTTCAAAGACTTTCTGTTGCTCAAATAAAAAAGTGTTGAACTAACGAAAGTTAGATAACAACCTGGGGCAGAAGCAAAAAAATTCACGCCTCAAAAGGACGTACAGAGATTATACACGAATTTTTACGGTGAAGCACAGAAATCTGTTTCGGGACAGCAACTTTCCCAATCATTACTTTTCTCTCATTAGAGGTTACTCTTGGCACAAAAAGCAAATAAAAAGGATAAGGAGAGGTTATTACAGAGGCAATAACTTCCAAGACTCATCTAAAACTTTTGGGTTATCTCCCAATAAGTACTTTTCTTTAACGCCTTTAAGTTAGGCATGATAGTTTGAGAAGATGCTCACATAAGAAATATGAATTTAAATAAAAGAGAGCATCAAGAAGCAAATTAAAATCACATTTAAGTCTAACCCACTTCCTATGCATAGGAATATTGTAAAGAAACAAGTCATGAAAGCACAAAGCAGCAAGCATAGGAAAGCAAAACAAGTGCAACTTCAAGACTTTCAACATAAAGAGGGGAAACTTAATATTGTGGAGATACATAAAACCATGTTTCCCTCTCTCATAATAACTTTTAGTAGCATCATGAATAAAATTAACAATATAACTATCACAAGAAACATTCTTATCATGATCCACATGCATATAAGAATTAATACTCCCCTCATAAACATAGTCATTCTTATTAATGATAGTGGGAGCAAATTCAACAGAATAGCTATCATTATTATTCTCATCACCATAATCATCAAATATAGGAGGCATATTGTAATCATAACTAAATTTCTCCTCAATAGTAGGTGGACTGAAAATATCATATTCGTCATTGTAATCATCATATATTGGAGGCATAGTATGATCAAAGTAAATTTTCTCCTCCGTGCTTGGGGGGCTAAAAAGATCATTTTCATAAAAACTAGCTTCCCCAAGCTTAGACTTTTCCATAGCATTAGCAATAATGGTGTGCAGAGAATTCATACTAATAACATTGCTATTAGCACGCGAATAAAGTTCCATGAGTTTTTTAATTTTCTCTTCAAACACTTCATGTCCTAACTCAAGATAAATACTATAAAGCTCTCCAATTTTTTGTTGTTTTCCATTGAGCCTAACTAGTGAAAACAAGAAACAAAAAGACAAAATTGCAGAATCTAACGGACATAACTTCGAGTACTCACACCAGAGGATGTGAGTACCTTTTACCTTACCTCCCCAGCAACGGCGCCAGAAAATAGGCGTTTGCCGTGGGAGGTTCTTCTTCTTTAATCCTCCGGTGTGAATACCTTTTACCTTACCTCCCCGGCAACGGCGCCAGAAAATAGCTTGCTGTCTACGCACTTCTATTCTGGTAGACAGTTGTTGGGCCTCCAAGTGCAGAGGTTTGTAGAACAGCAGCAAGTTTTCCCTTAAGTGGATCACCTAAGGTTTATCGAACTTAGGGAGGAAGTGGTCAAAGGTATCCCCTCTCAAGCAACCCTGCAATCAAGATACAAGAAGTCTCTTGGGTCCCCAACACACCCAATACACTTGTCAGGTGTATAGGTGCACTAGTTCGGCGAAGAGATAGTGAAATACAAGTGGTATGGATATAAGACAACGGTGCGAGAAAATAGCTTGATGGCGTGTGGTTGATGTGGGAAAAGACTAAAGGAAAACTGAAATAAAGATAGAAGCAAGCAAACATGTAACAGATCTAGTAGCAAACGAAGTATCAATGCTTAAAAACAAGGCCTAGGGATCATACTTTCACTAGTGAACACTCTCATATAAATATATTATCTTCATGATACTACTCTTAACTATTCTCTGGTTGGACACTCTAATCGATGATAGGGCTATAACAACACACCTCAAAGTTCATCTTTCCCATCTAGAAAACCCCACACTATCACCTTGAGCACTAGATGGTTCCAACAAACACCACAATTTCATAGAGAAATACAACTACAAATATAACTCATAACAAGTATTTGTAATCTCTAGCCTAAGTGCCACCATGGTGAGCACGCTGTCACTTTCACACACATGGGGAGAGCAGAGATCTATTAAAGCACTTGAGTAGCAAGGTAGATCTATTGATTACAAGCTCATGATCACAATATGATCATGCATAGAGAGAGATGAACACATAGCTACCGGTAGAACCCGTAGCCTGGAGAGAGAACTACTCCCTCCTCATCATGGAAATCAGCAACAGTGGTGGAGATGGTGGTGGAGATCGATGGAGATGGCTCCGAGGGCACTTACCCGTCCCGGCAGGGTGCCAGAACAGAGACTTTCTGTCCCCTGAATCTCCCCTTCGGTGGCGGCGGTGCTGTGGAACTTTTCGTGGATTTCTGATTGACCATTTAGGGTTTTGGTATCGGGAGGCTCTTATAGACGAAGGAGCCAAGGTCGGTGGCCATCTAGGGGGCCCACACCATGCCCTAGCCCGGCCTAGGCTGGCCCGCGCCAAGGGGGTGTGGACACCCTGTGGCCCCTCTCCGACTCTCCTTCTGGCTCCGTGAGTCTTCCGGGAAAATAGTAACTTTGGCTTTTGTCCCGTCCAATTCCTAGAATATTCATTTTTTTACTTCCTAGAACCAAAAACAGTAGAAAATAGTCAGCAGGCACTGAGGCATCTTGTTAATAGATTAGTCCAAGAAATCATATGAAAAGTACTCCAAAGTGTGGACAAAACACAAGAAAGTAGATAAAACCAAGCATGGAACATCAAAAAGTATGGATACATTTGCAATGTATCATACCTCAACCTTGATATCAATGGTCTTGATCATAATAGTTTCATATTTTTCTCGTGGTATGGGACAATATATTTCTCCAACTTTAATGCCCTCAACATGTTCAACTAAATTTAAACCATAAGTCCTATCAATCTTCCTTGGAAAATAGATAATATGCTCCTTGTCATTAATATCAAAAGTCACTTTTCCTTGATTACAATTAATAACAGCTCCTGCAGTATTAAGGAAAGGTCTCCCAAGAATAATAGAAATATTATCATCTTCAGGCATTTCAAGCACAACAAAATCAGTTAATCTCAAGCAATTATGTGCCACTTGAACAGGTACATCCTCACATATACCAATAGGAATAGTAGTAGATTTATCAGCCATTTGCAAAGATATATCAATTGGTATTAGTTTTTTCCAATTGAAGTCTCTTGTAGAGAGAAAAAGGCATAACACTAACTCCTGCTCCCAAATCACACAAAGCAGTTCTAACATAACTATTTTTAATAGAACATGGAATAGTTGGAATCCCTTGGTATCCAAGTTTCTTTGGAACCTTACCATTAAAGGAATAATTAGCAAGCTGATGGCTCTGAGTATGGCGCCCAGAAAAGTGTTGGTGTGTGGTTGATGTAGAGCTCGTTGGGAACCCCAAGAGGAAGGTATGATGAGCACAGTAGAAAGTTTCCCTCAGTAATGAAACCAAGGTTTAATTGAACCAGTAGGAGCAAGGAAACACCCCAAAAGTGTTACTAGCTGAGCTTTGGCAGGGTGCACTACCGGTGCTAGTAGCAACATGGAGACCTGCACAACACAACAACAGAACTTTGTCCCCAACTTGCGATGAGGTTGTCAATCTCACTGTGTTTTGTGGAAAACAAAGGATTAAACGTATCGAATGGAAAGAAGTAATAGTTTGCAGAAAGTAAACACAAAGTAGTAAACAATTTATAGATTGTATGTAAAGGACAAGGACCGAGATCCATAGTTCACTAGAGGTGGCTGTTCTTAAGATAGATAACATTCTGGGTGAACAAATTACAGCAGGGCAATTGACAAACATCGAGAAAGCAATACATGCATATACTAATCATCTTGACTCCTTTCGAACTTGATTGTGCATTACAACATTATACATAGACCGCCATCCAACTACATCTATGACTAATAATCCACATTCAGGTTATCATCCGAACTCCCTCCAGTATTAAGTTGCAAGCAACAGATTATTGCTTTACGAACTACGTTTAAAGTAAACAATACGATTGTTCTATGAACAAAGGATTGTCATTTTCTCCCTAGTAGCAACAGCACATCTAGTACCTTAGAGATTTCTATCACTTCCCCAGATTACCAGAGGCATGAACCCACTATCGAGCATAAATACTAGCTCTTGGAGTTGCTAGCATCTACATGGCCAAGATAGCTACTAACAAAGGAAAGCATGCAAGATCACAAATAACAAAGACATGATAGAATCAATAATCAATCTGAAATAGCATCTCAATATCCATCGGATCCCCGCATACACAACATGCAGAATTACAAATAGATTATCTTGATCATGAACGGAGCTCACAAGATCGAAACATGAAAGCACAAAGGAGGAGAACCAGCCATCTAGCTACTACATGGATCCGTAGTCCAAGGATGAACTACTCACGCATCACACCGGAGGCTTGAATGATGATGAAGAAGGTCTCCAGGGTGAATTCCCCTCTCCGCCAGGGTGTCGAGAAGAGCTTTAGATCCCTCCCGATCTAGGGATGGAGATGAACGCGGCTACAGACTCTTTCATGGATTTTTGATCGGGCACTTAGGGTTTTCTTCCCGAGGGCATCTTATATTCGAAAGGGTAGGCCGAGGGGGTACCAGGGCTGGCCTCACCACCCCCTAGCGCGGGCCAGGCTGGGCCGCGTGGCCAGGTGGTGTGGTGGCCCCCTGGCCCCTCTCCGTCTCGTATTCTGGCACTTGATGACTTCCGGAAAAATAGGCACTTTAGCTTTTGTCCCGTCCAATTCCGAGAATATTCATTTTCTGAATTTCCTGGAACCAAAAACAGCAGAAAACAGGTAGCTGGCACTGTGGCTCTTGTTAATAGGTTAGTCCAAGAAATCATATGAAAAGTACTCCAAAGTTGGAACAAAACACAAGAAAGTCGATAAAACTAAGCATGGAACATCAAAAATTATAGATACATTTGCAATGTATCAACATCCCCAAGCTTAACTCCTACTCGTCCTCGAGTAGGTAAGTGATAAACAGAAAGAATAATTTTTGAGGTGACATGCACTATCAAAGACTTGATCAAATTATTTGCAAAACATTCAAAGCGGAATCATAGTACTTCAATCATAACATGAAAGACAAAGTTCTAGCAATAAGACAAAGAAACTATGATGCAACATGAAAAGGCACAAAGAAAAGATTCATAAATAACAATGATTTGCAAGATGTTTGTTTGTTTCACATAAAGAAAACATAGCATAATAGTATTCAGCTTGTACCTCAATAGAGTAGCAAATATAAATGCATAGGACACCTTCAAAGTTCATAAGAGTGACTAGATACAATAGTTTAAAACAAGCAATAACAAGTTATGCATCAGTCAACTAGTCTTGGGACAATGCACATAGAACTAAGAATGGCCACTATGCTCTCAAAGTAGGTGCATAAATATAGAAGGTGGAGACTCAATGTAATGGTGGAAGAAAGGCCTTTGTAAAAGGAAGTAGGGATTCAAGTCTAATAAAGATCTTACAAAAATTATGGTACTTATAGCTTTCAACTCTCATTTCCCTATCATAAGCATCTTTAAGGTGATTAAGGTTAAAGTGACACAACTAAGAGGATATGCTTGACAAGTTATAAACTGAAATCTCATGCCCCTTACTTACAAAGACCGATCCTCATGCTACTCAACTTCAGTCACAAGTAATCTCTTGTCATTGTAAGTACATGTGTATCATTAAGAACCGCCAACGGGGTACCCCTTGCACATGATACAGGAGCATTCCCATAATCAAAATGACAACGCAAGCAGACAATGAGTATCTCAGTGATCTTTTTATTTGCTATTTGCATAGGTTTTTATTGAGGATGCTTCATAGAGTGCTCATTATGGTGATGCTGCAAGTTTCCACCATAATTAGGCATGGCTTAGGCTAGCGGCCCAGACGTTTCTCTAACACACATACAAACTCCATGATCTTACAAGTTCCACTTTTATTTCACACCGCCGGGATCCGTAAGCATAAGGACATGATATCAACGGGGTACAAAGTACAAGTGCAATGTTGAAAGCGTTCCCCATGAAACATGGTTCTGCTAATTTCAACTTATAACGCGCAAGCATATACGCAACAAAGAAGGACCCAATTCATATACTTCATATACTTGATGACTTCCGGAAAAATAGGCACTTTGGCTTTTGTCCCGTCCAATTCCGAGAATATTCATTTTCTTACTTTCCTGGAACCAAAAACAGCAGAAAACAGGCAGCTGGCACTGTGGCTCTTGTTAATAGGTTAGTCCAAGAAATCATATGAAAAGTACTCCAAAGTTGGAACAAAACACAAGAAAGTGGATAAAACTAAGCAGGGAACATCAAACATTATAGATACATTTGCAATGTATCACAAGCAAAGTAGAAATTTCTTCGTTAGGGATCTTCCTTTTATTAGAGACAATATCCTTCATATACTTTGAATAAGGTGGCAATTTTATAGCATCAGTCAAAGTAATTTGCAAAAATAAAGGTTTCATCCACTCACAAAACTTATTATAGTGTTCATCTTAATTTGACTTGTGTTTCTTATCAGGGAAAGGCATAGGTTTTTGGACCCAAGGCTCTCTTTCACTACCATGTTCCTTAGCAACAAAATCTTCTTTAGTGTATTTAGTATTCTTAGTTTGCCTTTCAGGTTCTTCTACAACTTTTTCTTTATGAGGAGCATCATTTTCCTCATTACCACTTTCAGTTTCAGCATCAGAGACAGATATGCTATTGGGATCTATAGCAGGCTTAGGGGATTCTACAATAGTTTTACGTTTATTATTTCTTTTCTTAGGAGAAGTGCCACTATTTTCAATTTGTTGAGAATCATGCTCAATTCTTTTAGGATGCCCCTCAGGATATAGAGTATCCTGGGTAGCAGCACCTCTTCTAGTTCTAATTTCATAAGCATGTTTTTCCTTAGTAGCATTAACTAGCAAGTCTTTTTGTACTTTAATAAGCTGATCAATTTGAGTTTGAACCATTTGGAAGTGTTTAACAAGCATT
This sequence comes from Avena eriantha, assembly GCA_910589775.1. Taxonomy (NCBI): domain Eukaryota; kingdom Viridiplantae; phylum Streptophyta; class Magnoliopsida; order Poales; family Poaceae; genus Avena; species Avena eriantha. The sequence continues at coordinate 63,355,860 of OU342740.1, forward strand.
TTAACATCATTATAGGTTCTTTCCACAATATCTTTTAACTCAATAATAGCTCTAGAGTTTTCCATTAAATGATTTTGCACCCTTTTATTAAAATTATCTTGCTTAACAATAAAAATATCAAATTCTTCTAAGCATTGATCAGGAGGTTTAGAGTAAGGAATATCACCTTCATCAAAGTGTTGGAGAGAGTGTACCTCAATAGTGGATGAGTGGGAGATTGGCTTACATAGTTCTTCTATAGGAGGTAAATTATTGACGTATGCAGCTTTAATTCCCTTCTCCTTAAGAAATTTCTTTGCTTCCTTCATCACTTCATCATTTAGTTCAATAACTCCCCTCTTATTTGATGTTGGTATAGGCACAGGAATAGTTGGTTCAGGTATAGTTGTCTCAGGTATAGTTGTTTCAGGAGGAGTCCAATCTTCATAGTTCTTGCTTATTTTAGCCATTAATTCATCAGCTTCCTTGGGAGTCCTATTCCTGAAAACACAATCAGCACAACTATCCAGGTATGTCCTAGAATTCTTCAGTTAGTCCATTATAAAATATATCAAGAAGCTCATTCTTTGGTAATGGACATCCAGCCTGTGCATGAATCAAGGCACAAAACCTTGCCCATGATTTAGGCAATATCTCTTTTTCTCCCTGTTTAAAATCAAAAAGTTCCTGCAAAATAGCATGTCTAACACTAGGAGGGAAATATTTCTAAAGGAAGGTACTAATCAAGCAATCAGGGCTATCAATAGATCCAGGAGGTAAATTATTAAACCAAGTTTTAGCTTCTCCTTTCAACGAAAAAGGGAAAATTTAGCAATAAAGTAGGTGCACATCTTAATATCATCAGAAAACAGGCCACTCAAGGTAGAAAGCTCGGTCATATGTGCTACCGCACTTTCATTCTTAGTCCCACAAAAAGGTTCTTTCTGAACAATAGTTATGTAAGAAAGATCAAGAGAGAAATCATAATCCTTATCTTTAATGTAAATGGGAGATGCAGCAAACTTAACATTAGGAGACAATTTGGGTTTTATAGTACACCTCTCGGGGAGACTCTTAATAGCACTCCTATCATGGGTGTTTTGACATTCTTTAATAAATTCATCGATCATCTCTATATAACCGTCTTCAATATCATAGATCTCTCTAGACTTAGGTGAACTGACAGGTGTAGTAATGTCTTCATTAGGAGTTTCAGTATTTCCAGCTATAGTTCTAGCAATCGTAGCATCTAGGCAAGGACCTAATGAACCACTTTTATCAAGCACAGTAGAAGCAGCATCATAAGTATCAGAAGTTTCAGATTCAGTAGTAGTAGCAGTATGTGTAGCATGTGTATGTGGTGGTCTAAGGAGCTTACTCATAACAGATGGTGAATCAAGAACAACAAAGGTGTTCAGAACCGTACCTCTCCTTGTAATGGATGGTAAAATAGGAACCTTGCCATCACGAGACTTACCCATGATGGATGGATGGTAGCGAACAATAGTGATTCCAATTGAACTTGATAAATAGAGCTATGCTCCCCTGTAACGGCGCCAGAAAATAGTCTTGATGACCCACAAGTATAGGGGGTGTATCGCAGTATTTTCGAGGGAAGTGAAACCCAATTTATTGATTCGACACAAGGGGAGTCAAAGAATATTTATAAGCCTTAACAACTAAGTTGTCAATTCAGCTGCACATAAAAACAATCTTGCTCCCAACAGTTTATCAATAGCAACAGTTTTGTAATAGCAATAGCAAAGTAACAGCAGTAGTAAAAGTAAAGACAGTAGTCACAATTGAAGTAAATAGTAAGATTAAATCGTGGTAGGCATAGGGATAGATGGACGTACGTTGCATGGACAAGACAACTCATTCGGCAATCAAAACATAGGGCATTTGTAGATAAATAAGATAAAGCATCCAAGTACTAAATAATCATAGGCATGTGTTCCATATATAGTCATACGTGCTCACAAGTAGAACTTGCACAAATTCTTTTGTCCTCCCAGCCCGTTTATAGCGGGGCCTCAAGGGAACTCCTGGCAATTAAGGTGCTCCATTTAATAGAGCACCGGAGCAAAGCATTAACACTCCGTGAACACATGTGATCCTCACATCAAATCCATTCCCTCCGGTTATCCCGATTGCTGTCACTTTGGGGCCTTTGGTTCCGGACGACAATATGTGTATACAACTTGCAGGTAAGACCATAAACAATACTATCATAATGAATCAATAACATGTTCATATCTGAAATCATGGCACTCGGGCCCTAGTGACAAGCATTAAGCATAACAAGTTGCAACAAAGTCAAAATGCACTAATAATAGATACTAGGCACCATGCCCTACTAATCTAATGACATTACATGAACGATCTCATCAAATCCCTACCATCCCCATAGCCTACAGTGAGGGATTACTCACTCATATATGGGGGAATCATGGATGGTCGATGGAGAAGCGATGGAAGCAATGATGGAAATGATCTCCTCAAATTCCCTGTCTGTGCAGGGTGCCATAACGGAGTTTCTGGGTCCGAATCGCGGAATCTGGTGGTGGCGGTGCAGCGGAATTTTGGAAAAACGCCGAACCCCCTTGGTTTTTAGGTCCCGAGGCATCTTATAGGCAAAGAGGGAGGCCGAGGGGGTGACCGAGGCGGCCACACCACCCCCAGGCGCGGCCTGGCCTAGCCCGCACGGCCAGGTGGTGTGGGCCCCTCGTGGCCCTCCTTCGTCTCGTCTTCTGGCTCCGTGAGACTTCTGGTGAAATAGGATTTTTGGCATATTTTTGGGATTTTTGTTGATAGTTGATTTTCTGCACAAAAACTAGACACCAAGGTAATTCTGCTGAAAACAGCGTCAGTCCGTGTTAGTTGTATCCAAAGCACACAAGTTTAGAGAAAAACAATAGGAAAAAGTGTTCGGGAAAGTAGATACGTTTTGGACATATCAAGGTGCTCCTTGCCTCAAAATTTTGCACATATTGCCAGTCCTTATTATCTCTGTCATCCAAGAAAATTACCTTGGAAGCTTGAGTTACCAAAATATAAGGTTCCTCCTTTTACCACTCGGCAGTAGTATTGATCGATATGAAATTCCCATCATTTTTGGGGCCTCTTTTCTTGTTCGGATCTTGGCCATACCAATAACACTTGAATAGAACCACAGATCGACCACCAGTCTTGTCGTTATAATTCAACTCAGTAACCTCTTTTATGCGGCCAAAATGATCATAGTCATCTGACTTCTTCATTTGGTTGTCAAGTGCTCTCCACTGGTCGTGATGCCACTGTTTTGTGTCTTCAAATTTTTCTCACGCTCATAAGTACTGTAGTGGATACCATCGTCATTACAAGTTGAAGCTGTCTGCACCCTCTTTGCTGGACCATGTGATAGGGCATAGAGACCATCACTACCATTGCCCGGATTCTCTTCACATAGCTTCATGATCTGCGGTTATACAAAATAATCAAGAGGTCATCTCATGTGCACAATTCGTATGCAATTCAAAGTTCAATTGACCATCTTACATGATTCCTAAACCATTCCTGAAACCCACCCCCACATACTGGTGCAGCATAATCATTTCCTTTGGTTGCTTTAAATAACCTACAAAATTGATACTCAAGTAAGACATCTAAACATATCTTGCTACAAGTTTCATTTCATATATGTGATGATATGTATAAATAGTTCTTACGCAACAAAGTTTTCAGCCTCATCAGTGTTATTCAGCGCATACCAAGTAAGTTGGTCATATTCGTGTTGCATTAATGTTCTATGTTCCTTCTTTCCTACTAGGCAAACACTATGGTTAAAAAACATTTTTCAACTTCTTCAATTCTGCCACCCATACTAGATCTCATTTTACGATCAGGATTGTATCTTGAGAAAAATGCAAATGCTTCAGCAGCAATGTATGCCTCTGCAATGCAAGCCTCTGCTCTAATTGTTCCTGACAGTACCTTGAAAGTGGAAACTCGACGTTCTATAGGGTACATCCGTCTGTACTATACGGGACCTCTATAAAGTGCATCTTCAGTCAGATGAACAGCCACATGCGCCATCACATCAAAGAAGGCTGGTGGATATATCAACTCAAGCTTGCACAAGATTTCTGCTATGTCCGTCTGAAGACGCGCTACAACTCTTCTATCCAGAGTTTTGCTACAGATTTCCCTAAATAAATTTCCCAACTCTGCAAGCATGTTGTACAAATCCTTGTTCACTAAACCTTTAATGCCAAGAGCTAAAATCCTTTGTAGTAGGATGTGGCAATCGTGAGTTTTCAACCCTTGGAGCTTGTTCCCCTCTACATTGGTATAATTTGCAATGTTGGAAACAAATCCAGATGGGAACTTCACACCTCGGAGGAAGTCACAAAATAGTACCCTTTTATTCATCAGCAAGGTAAATTATGCTCCTCGAAATTTGTAATGGTTTTCACCGCCCTTGTCAGCCATATCTTCAAGATGCGACTTCAAGTTGTTGTTAACATTGAGTTCTTCGCAGTCAAGCCTAGCATTATAGCTATCTTTTGTCTTAGATGGAATGTTGAGTAATGTGCCTATAATGCTGTCACATATATTTTTCTCCATGTGCATGAGATCAATATTATGTCAAAGTGTCTTACCAGCCCAATACGGCAAGTCCCATAGAGTGGATCTGCGCTTATAAAATATTCTGGGTTCCTTTTCCTTCCCCTGGGAATCTGCTGCTACTTCTTCTGCTCTCTTCCTTTTTGATGCTGCTCCTACTATCAGTGCATCTTCTGTATTCTTTCTTTTACCTTGTCTAGCAGCTGGTTGTTTTCCTGGTTTGACATTTCCGACCTTTTGTGAATGCGCTTGCAACTCAGCTGTAGTGAACTTTTGTGGTGCAGTGCCATATTCAGTCCTCTTTCCATAGAACTGTAATTTTTTCAAGTTTTTTCGGAATTTGTGGCCTTGAGGAAGAAAACCGAGGTGGCCAAAGAAACCATTCTTATTTTGTAGCCTCACTGTGACCTGTTTTGTCTCACAGTGAACACATGCGTTATAACCTGCTGTCACTCTGCCTGACATAGTGCCAAGAGCTGGAAAATCATGGGTGCAGAATAACACAGCAGCACGCATAGGGAACTTGGCATCTTCATGGTTGCTGGCAAGGATATCAGGAGTCATGACACCCTTCCATAGTTCCTACAAGTCTCGTATAAGAGGCTGCATGAATAGATCAAAATCCTTCCCAGGTGATTTGGGACCTGGGATGAATAAAGCCAGCAAGCAGTTCGACTAATCAATGCATGCCTAGGGAGGAAGGTTGTACATTGTAACAAGTACTGGCCACATGTTGTACGAGTTACTCATGTTGCCAAATGGGTTAAATCCATCTGTAGCTAGGCCAAGTCTTAGGTTCCTTGGATCCGCTGCAAATCCTGGATAGGCCTTATCAAAGTTCTTCCATTCATCGCCATCAGCTAGATGTCTAAGTAAGTAATCGTCTGGCTTTAGAATCTATTTGTGCCATCTCTTCAATCTATCTATAATTGAAAAATATCTCAGAACCGTACAAGGATTTTTCTTCTTTTTATCACCATTTTTCCATATTGATTCATTACATACTAGGCATTCATCGAGGTTTTCATAATCCTCCCAGAACAGTACACAGTTATTTGGAAAAAATTGGATCTTCTCATATGATAGCCCAAGTACCTTGATGTATTGTTTCATCTCATAAAAGGATTTTGGCAGTCCTTCCCTAGGGATTGACTCGTTGTACACCTTAATCACTAAATCGAAAGCTTTGTTGGTAATCTTGTTGAATGACTTCTCCTTTAGTAATTTCATTACCAGTTAGAATCTTGAGATACTAGAATCAGGGTCCACTGAACACTTGGCATCTTCTATCAGGTCAGAGAAAAGTGATCTTTTAAGAGAAGGGGCGCCTTTTTTGCTTGCAGTGGGGTACATGTCCCTTAACAAACCAGAAAGGTCCTCATTCTCGATCTGATGAGCTTCAGGCGGATAAGCATCAGCTAGAGGATCAAGAACAGGCTGATCATATGGTTCACCATGTTTAGTCCACCTAATATATGTGCGTTGCATCCCATTAATGAAAGTATGGTCTACGCCTCTGCTCTTACTCAGCTTTTTATAATTAAGGTATTGTCGGCATGGGAAAACACATCTAAGTCGCCGTTATGCTGTCTAACAAACTTCATGAATTCATTAACACCTTCCCAATATGAAGGTGTTGCTTTTTTCTATTCAATATCCAATATCTGTCCATCTGTTGGGGATAGAGATGGTCAGAAGCTTTCAAGATATTTAACCGAACATGTTGATTATAGATCTAATTAAGCCAAGATATATGAGGAACCGGATTGAATATATAACTATAAATGCCACATAATTTTAGCTTATTTCAGAAATTGAGTGCAGAACTATGTTATATATTTGAGAGAACAGATCGACCGATCACAAAATGACAACCAATTCGAACAAACAGATCAAGTGCAGAATAATGTCAAACAAGCAGATCGAGTATGAAACTACTTCTAGGGAATGATTGAGCAAACTAAGGGTATTATAATCGTACCGTGGGGATCGACCAGTCGACCGTCGGCCTTTGTGCGTCTCGAAAGGAACGGCGCCGCCAGCAATGGTGTCAGGCCGCCGCGGCTAATAGACGGAGTGTGAATGTTTTGGTGCGCGGCTTGTGGTTTTGACCGCCTGCGCGTCTCTAGAAGAATGGTGCAAAGAGATAGTAGCGGGCTGCTGGAGTGAAGGCGCGAGTGGGAAAGTTTTGGCGCACACGGGGTATGTGTCCTGGTTGTCAACAATTTTCACGCGAAAATATCGGCCAAAATTTTCTCCCTCGTTTTTTTCTTCCTTGTTGAGGTCTAGAATTTTTATTACTGAGCCCATGAAATTAACCTATCAGACCCAATCATAGCCCAAAACCTTCAATTCAGCCTTTTCATTGTCTTGTGGCCGCCGACCATAGCGCATTCAGTTTCGGAGTGAGTCCATGAAGAATAGGGCATCTGCCCCCAGTTATCCCAGAATCATTTTAATTCGGCCTTTATGGTCATTCCCTTCCCCAGCCCCCCCCCCCAGAACAAGCTTCGCCTACCTATGTTGTTTTGTTGAAACTACTGCATTACTAGTAAGTTCCATGTACCCTGCACGTGAGAACCAGATAATAGGCATATGACATATCATCACTACATAAAATTATAATAGATAATTTTCAAAAAAAATGATCAACATCTATATAGTATGTGTGTATATTTGGTCATTTAATTTGTACCATGTATATTTAGACCTAGCAACGGACCAATGTCAAAACAGCGGAAGGGGCTGAAAAAAAAGTCCATCATGCGCATGTTTCATTTACGGAGAGGCTAACACATGGGACCCAGCAGCGCGGCCTTATAGAGATGTTGCATCGAGGAACATTGCCAAGTTCGAAATACGGAGGCGCGCGCGAGAAAAAAGTCCAGCATGGTGAGAGGCTAACATGGAGGACGTAGCAATGTTATCAAGTTTGACCCGAAAAAACAGTCCAACATACATACACGCCTTTTTGAGGTTAGGGAGCTGTTTTTTTAGCACAGGGTCAGGGAACTGCTGAGCATAGGCCAGTGAAATTTGAGAAAGGATCCCATGGACCATAGGCAAGAACATTTTGATTTAACCTTGTCAAGATCAAGGGACTGCTTAGCATAGCCCAGTGAAATTTAAGAAAGGAGGCCATGGAGTGTAGCGCATGTAGATGGACCATGTGGAATAGTTGAAAATATTTTTAATTCGGCCTTTTGAGCATTTCCCCCCACCTCTTAAAAACGCTGCTATATTTTTAAGAAACTAGTCCATTATTGACGAGGGTTTAACTCATCAATGCCCATTGTTATGGACTTGGGTTTTGGAGAAGGAGGGAGCGCTGGAGACATCTATCGGCTAGCAGACGAGCACATAGGGGACAAAGGATTTACCCAGGTTCAGGCCTCGTAGAGGTCCCTACTCCTGCTTGTCTGCTCGTGGAATTATCGAAGGAATCGAAACTTACAATGGTGCGTAGATGCAATCTGGCGAGGGTTGTGGAAACTAGGGTTGCGTGTGTCCTCTTCGCCGCCCCCTCCTAGCCTTTATGTAGATAGGCTAGGTCTCGGGTAGCAGGTCGAGTCGGTTACAAGTTAGGGTTTTTCCCCTTCAAACTTTCCATCTTTAACTTCTTCTTGTTCTTCAAGCAATCGAGAGTCTATAGGCCACTCGAATCCCTTGTTTTGGGCCTTGGCGGCACCATGGGCCTGTAAGTATTTGGACTATATATACCAAGATCGAGTACCTGTAGGGTATACCCATGTCAGTAGCCCCCGAGTGTCCAGTGGAATCGTAGATTCGATTGGGGACTTTTTGAAGTCTTCGAGTGCCTGGGTGCATTTCGACTGCTTTTATTTGTGTCATAGGGATTGTTGATATACACGCCTGATATAACCGAAGTATCGGTATCAGTTAACCACCTTAGGGTCAAACAACGCAATCTACTCGAACTCGAGTCCCCAGACTAGAATCCGGAAAAGTGCTGGCGTAATTCGACTCAGGCCGCAGAGGTCTTACAGGAGTCGAATTCCAGTTATATGGGTGTGAGCACTCGACGCATCCGTCAAGGCATGTTCTTCGTACCTGTAGGCACGGATATATTTCTGGTAGTGCGCAGCTAATGCATTGCCAGGCCTTATTCAGGTCTTACCTTCACGCTGTAAGCGTGGCATCCGAATTTTATCATCGCGGAGATGATTCGGGTGGCCCAGGAGATGCAGTCTCTTTGTGGGTAAAATTATGAGGCGGTGTCGCCATGGGCTTTGAGTGTGGATGTTATCAACACATAGCTTTCTGTATAAATAATCATAGGGTGCGCGACCAGCGCTCCCTATGGGAGTAGCCCCCGAGTGCCTGGTTGAGTCGAAGACTCGGGCAGGGACTAAATAGCCTTTGCGACTGCTGTCGTCTTTTGCTTGCTGGTTTCAGTCGAATTTGTTTTCGACGCTCCCTATGGGAGTAACCCATGTCCATAGTCGAACCGTATTTCGAGTGGTTGGGTTTACTTTTGATTGTCCATGTTCCTGAAAAAAGAAAATAAAATCGTAGGGTGCGCGGCCAGCGCTCCCTCTGGGAGTAGCCCCCGAGTGCTTGGTGGAGTCGAAGACTCCAGCAAGGACTAAAGTACTCGAATTTTTCAACTGCGTAGCTTTGATGACGTCAAAGCTGACGCTTGCATGACCTCAGTTGCCCACGTGAGCGAGTTTGACGGGATGTGACGAGCGGTGGGTCCCACTTCCTGACTTTGATTTGACTGGGCGTGCGTAATCTTTATTATAACTACGCCTCCTCAATTTCCGTGCGTAATGGGAGTAGTGGAGGGACGGTTCGTGCTTCCTCTTCTCCACGTGTCCAACGCGATGTGCGCCACGCGTCCGGTAGGGTTTTTCTGAGCCATTGGATCGCATCTTCCAGGGGTTAAGTAGCGGTGCTGCGACGGTAATTTTCCTATTTGCGCTCTTTCTTCCTTGCTGTCATCGCCATTGTTGTTGCTCTCTGCTTCCTTGCGCTCTTTCTTGCTACGGCGCTGGACCAGCTCTGCATCTTCCCCAGCTACTTCCTCTGTTCTCACCACCGTCGCGCAATGGGAAAGAAGAAGGGAGGCGCTGTTGTTGATTCCGTGGTCACCGCTGCCGCAGCAAAGAAGAAAGGTGGCTCCTCTGTTGCGGGCACCAGCACCGCTGTCGGCGGGAAGAAGAAGGTCGCGGGCACCCGCGTGACAAATGGTGCCTGGTGCCCTTCCATCATCAAGCCATCGGATCTCCGTCTTCTTCGCCAAGACAGAGTTATCTCCGCAGCAGTCGCCGATACGCGCGTCCCCAACGGTGAGGCCATTCCTGCTCCTCCCGATGGTTTTCGAGTGATGTTTCTTGCATTCGTCATTCGCGGTCTTTCCTTGCCTCTCCACCCCTTTCTTATGGGGTCTTCTTTGTTTCTACGGGCTCCAGCTCCATCAGTTGTCCCCAAATTTGATTCTCAACATCTCCTGCTTCATCACTCTTTGCGAGTACTGGCTCGGAATCGAGACACACTTTGGTCTTTTCAAGCGCATTTTTAAATTGAAGCATCAGTCCGCATCTGGCTCTTTAGTTTATGACGTAGGTGGTTGTGGAATCCACGTCGACCCCTCTGCCACCTACTTCGACATCAAGCTCACCAAGTCCGTCCAGGGATGGAGGGACAGATGGTTCTATGTCGGTAATCAGAAGTCCAAATATGAGCACTTTTGACTCGCGCCCTTCGATCTCGCGACTCCCTGCAAGAAGATGCGTTCCTGGAAGAACGTAGTTATGCCTGGCGAGCTCGCGCAGACAGACATGCTGTATCAACGCGTGTGCGACCTCGAGAGTCACATAGGCGCAGAAGAGGGAGGTTGCGCCCTTATCCGAACCTGGTTGCACCGTCGCGTCCAACCCCTTCAAGCTAGAGTTCATCCCATGTTTCAATGGGCTGGCACCGATGATGCCACTCGCGTGTCTGCCGATGGCATGTCCGCGAGTGAGGTGGATAAGAGAGTTCAACTGGTCACGACGTACACCGGCAAGGATGTGCTTCCGAATGAGTCAGTTGTTCCTCCTTTTGATGCTTCGAATCCTCCTCCTGAGGTACAGTTGTGCTACGCAATAGCTTATTTTTCTCGATTACCTTTTTGTTGCTTACTTGATTTTTGCTGATTTTTGTTGTCTGTATGCAGGATTGGGCGGTGTCGCCGTGCATGCCTCCTCTCCCTGAGGGGGTTATTCCTCGAGAAGCTTTGGAAGAGGACGAGTCTGAGTCGACTGTCCCTTCTGATGTGGAGGAGGAACCCCCGAGTCCGAGAGTCTGGACACTCACAAGCGTTCGTGCAGCGAGGATTTGGACGCGTCGTCTCCTTCGACTCCATAAGGTACGGGTGGTGGTGCGGAGTCGCCAATTCCTGCCGTCCCTGTGAGGACTGTGGCACCGTCTTCTCGCAAGAAGATGCGATTGCCTAAGGAGTCTTTGTCAGAGTCGGCGGAGGCCACGTTTGATCTTGACAAGTTTGACTGGTAAGTTGTCAAGTTCATTTGCTCTTCTCTGTTTTCTTCTTTTTGACTTGCCCTGGAGTTTGCCTTTTCTCAAGGTAAGTTTTGCTCTTGTAGTCAAGAGGCGTCATCATCTTCTGGCGACGTCGAGTTTTTGAAGGAATCTGGAGTCGCGACCTCAAAGGCCAAGAAAGAGGTCGAGCGCGCTCCTTCCCCTCCAGTGGCGGCCCACTCTGGTCACAACTCTTCCAGCTCTCCCCATGCAGGGGAGCATCGAATCGTTGCCCGGATGACGGCACAGCAAACATCTTCAGAGTCGTTGGAGGACCATGTAAGTATAGTTGTTTCCTCCTTTGTAGTGTTGCAGTCGACGTTATAAATTTCCTCTGATGGTGCTTTGGTTGTGCGATAGCTCCTTGTAAAGGAAGCCGCGCAAGTGGCAGAGTAGGTGATGGCGATGGGTCGCCAACATGCAATGCTGGAGACGCGTCACCGCATGGTCGAAAGTGAGTGTTCTACACTTATTCTTTTTCGTCTTCTCCTTTGTTTGTATAGTCGACTGATAGTCAACTTTTGATTGCCATGTACCTGAACATAACGCTTTACTGCGCAACATCGCCACCTTGGAGAAAACGCTTACCGCGGCTGTGAAGGGTCGCGACGAGGCACTCGCGGCTCGTGACGAGGCATAGAAGCGTGAGGAGGATCTGCGTGCCTCCTTTTGGGCTAGGGAGAAGTTGTTCGAAGAACAACTATTCTCAGTCGCCAAGGCTCTCTCAGGTATTTTTGCTTGTGGATATTGTTGTCCTTCTCTGCGTCGAATTTTTTTGCTGGTGACATTGAAGTTTTGATCCATGTGTGGGTTCATGTACAGATACTGGCGATTTGAGCTTCGACACACAGGCCCTTCGTCGCGATGACGCTCTGGCAGGTGTGGTGGCTGCAGTCGAGGACCGTAGCGCCACTGTCCAAGATACACTTTCCAAGGCCAAGGTCGCCCTCAGTCGCCTCCGGGAGGAGTTGATGCCGAAGGCGGAGCTGGTCGATAATATGGACGAGCTGGCGGAGTCACTCGCCGGGGGTGTGCCTTCCACCTACAAGAACTCCCTCCGCGTGGCTAGCACGACCATGTCACTTGCCATGGTGCAGGCCCACGGAATCGAGATCGATCCCTCCGCGGTGTCGAAGGCGATGCCTATTGGCGCAGATGGTCAGCAGGTAGTCTTCGCTCCTTTTGCGACTGCCTGTGGCAGATACGGCCATCACTTGATAAATACTGTCGCGAAGTACTCGGAGGAGCTCCAACGTGCTAAGAAGGCGGCGAAGGCTTCGGCCTCAGGGGCCGGCGGAAAGTCAGTGGCATCTGACACTGCCACGGATTTTATGAAGCCCCCGAAGCCGTCGAAGTCGAAGAAGCCAGCTGCTCCGTAGTTAGCTTTTTGTAATAGTTGATTAATTGTCCTTTTGTTTAAGAACATGCCTACTGGCGAGTGTGTCTGTTGATACTTATGCCGGTCTTGAATGCATCTGACCCTTTTGCCTTTGTGTTGATTTAGTCGCCTTATTTGCTTCTATCTTGACTTGTGGTAGGGTACATCAAGTAATCCCGTGGGGGGAACCCAGGACTCGCCATCTCTTGGTGATACAGTGGCACCACCGCGCTCCAGGGTAGAGGAGCTACCGTTGCTTTCGCGAATGTGTGACCGTGTGAAGCAGCTGGAGCGTGAGTTGCCCGTGATCCGCAGTAGCGCAGACATGTGGAAGTCGAAGGCGGAAAAAGCCGCCGCCCGTGAGCAGTATCTTCTTGGCGAGGTGGCGCAGCTAGGCGACCAGTTTAAGTGTTAGTTTGCCTATTCTCATCTTTTCCTTTGTAGTTTCTCGCAGCGGTACGTTGTACTCATGCTATTGATGCTGCTTCGTGTAGTTGTTAGCGCACGCCATCCGCAGGGAGAAGGATAGAATTTCCATTCGCCTTCATGATCTCACCCAGGAGCAACTTCAAGAGAGTGGATACTTCTGGGTAGATCATGATCGTGGGACTGCGTTGGCGACCCTGCAGGATCGCGCGTCGCGAGTGCTGTTTTTTCTGAAGAAGTCGCAGTCGTGCCTGAAGAACATTTATCGGGTGATGTTTCCGCTGGACGACACTCCATCAAGCCTGCTAGCTCTTCTTGCCAAATTTCAAGATTTGTCTGCGGTTCGCGAGTGCGTGAGGCAGCAGTTGGTGGTTGGTGCCAAGGCTGCCCTCTCAATGGTGCGATTGCATAGGCCTGACGTGGATATTGCCTCTGGGCCGCCAGCGCCACCAGCAGGATCTGCCTGGAATATGGTACCGCACTATCAGGCAGTGGGCCGTCCAGCAGAGGAGATCATCGACTTCTTTGAGGACCAAACTAACGTTCATCTGTTGCAAGAGTAGCCAAATTTGTATCCTGCACATAAGTGTACTTGTGTTGTAAACTTCGTATAGATGTTGTAGATAATTAATTGTCGAATGTGTTTAAAGAGCTCTGTGAGCGTGAGGTGCGTTGCACTATGCGAGTCCTTTTCGTTAGCCTGGCCATCTTTTATCTCGGTCCATTGTCAACCTGTCAGGTGCGTTGCAGCTGAGTTGAGGTCATGTTTTAAGGGTTTCGATTGATGTACCAGCTACTCAGGATACCGCGTTTTGGTTTGAAGAACAGATGTGTATAGGGTGGCGCAGTCCCCGAGTATATAAATTGAAAAGGTAAAGGAGAACACAGAGTTTTGGGGCACTTAGCTTTTATTTATTCGAAGAATAGTGCGAGGTACAATGTGTGGCTAAGTAGCCTTGGCTGAGTAGCCTTATTTGCAATGTAAAAGTAAAAACGAACTAAGGGTAGAAGCGTCGTAGCTGTGCGACGTTCCAGGGGTTGGAGTATGCGAATCCTGTCTCTAAATCTTTAAGGCGATATGCGCCACCTAGGATTACTTCTGTAATTACCTACGGTCCTTCCCAGGGGGACTCGAGCTTGAGATGCCCTTGTTGCTTCAGTCGCAAGACCAGGTCACCTTTGACGAAGGATCTGGGGCGAAGCCTCCTACTGTGGTAGTTACGCAGGTTCTGCTGGTAGATTGTGGATCTTTCTGCGGCGATTTCTCTTGCTTCGTCAAGGAGGTCGATAGAGTCTTCGAGTGCGAGGGATGATTCTTGTTCGCTGTAGGCGACCACACGTGGCGCTTTGTACCGTACTTCGGCGGGTAGCACTGCCTCTGCTCCGTGCACCATAAAGAATGGCGTGTAGCCCGTGGCGCTGTTTGGAGTTGTACGTAGCCTCCAGAGTACGGATTGCAGTTCATCCGGCCAACAGCCTACGGCTTGTTCGACTGGTCGGAGGAGTCGCTTCTTGATGCCGGTGCAGACGAGCCCGTTTGCCTTTTCCACCTGACCGTAGGTCTATGGATGCGCTACTGAGGCGTAGCTCATGTTGATCCCTAGGTTCTCGCAGAATTATTGGAACTCCTTAGATGTGAAGTTCGTCCCGTTGTCGGTGATGATGCTATGTGGCACCCCGAAGCGATAGACGATGGACTCAAAGAATTTGAATGCGCTGTGCGCGTATTGGTTGGTTGCTGGCATGGCCTCAATCTACTTGGTGAATTTGTCGACTGCTACCAAGAGGTAGACGTAGCCTCCTCGCGAGGAGCTTGGAAGCATGCCGACCATGTCGAGCCCCCATTGTGCGAAGGGCCAGGCCAATGGGATTGGCCGTAGCTCTGCGCCCGGTGCGTGCAGATTGTCCGTGAATTGTTGGCAAGCGTTGCATTTTTGGACGATATCCTTGGCGTCGCGCATGGCCGTAGGCCAGTAGAATCCAGCTCGTAGAGCTTTGGCCACAAGGGCGCGACTGCCAGCGTGGTGCCCGCAGGTCCCTTCATGGATGTCGAGGAGAACTGCTCTTCCATCGGCAATGGAGACGCATCGTTGTAGCACCCCTGTGATGCTGCGTTTATACAGTTCGCCGTTGATAACGGCGAATGCCTTGGAGCACCGCACGATGTGCCGTGCATCTGTCGGATCGTCCAGTAGCCTCTTGCTGAGGAGGTCGTGATGTACGGCTGCGTCCATGATTGCTCAATCAACGTGACGCTCATAGGTCCTTCGAGTCCGGTGTCCAGCTCCAAGTCATCGAGTGCCATGTGCTCATTGGGTGGCGTAGCCCCCGAGTCCCTTGTTGCGCTTGTTTTCTTCTCTGCGGCCTTTGGCTTGATGGAGCGTTCGCATATGCGCTCGAGAAATACCCCAGGTGGTATGGGGGCGCAGGTAGAGCCTATGTTGGCGAGTGCATCCGCCTCCTCGTTGCTTTCGCGACCTACGTGTCGTAGCTCGCAACCATCAAAGTCTCCTTCGAGTGTATCGTAGAGATCACGGTACACGATCATGTTATCGTTCAGTGCGTCGCACTCATGCATTGTTTGGTTGACGACCAACTTGGAATCGCCATATATGATGAGCCTCTTGGCACCGCAAGCTTTGGCCATCCTCATCCCGTGCAACAGGGCCTCGTATTCAGCCTTGTTGTTTGAGACCGTGAACTACATTCGCAGGATATACTTCAGCTTGTCCCCTCGAGGTGATGTTAGTATGACACCTGCGCTTGCTCTGTCTTTCCGCTTGGACCCATCCAAGTGCATTGTCAAGAGGTAGGACATATCTGGGTTGTGTGGGAGTTGGTTCTCCATCCAGTGCACGAGGAAGTCAGGGAGAACTCGCGACTTGATTGCGTCGCGTTTTTCGTACGTGATGTCTCGTGGAGACAATTCTATTCCCCAAAGCGCGACTCGCCCCGTGGCATCGGGATTATTGAGGATATGTCCCAACGGGGCGTCACTGACTACCACGATTGGGTGTTCCTGGAAGTAGTGGCGCAGTCGCCGGGCGGTCATAAAGACGCCGTACGCCAACTTCTGGTAGTGCGGGTACCGCTGTTTTGTTGGCGTGAGGATCTCGCTGAGGTAGTATACTGGGCGTTGTATGCCGTGGACCTTGTTTTCCTCAGCCCGCTCAACGACGAGCACAGTGCTGACCACCTGGTTGGTGGCGGAGATGTACAGCAATAGTGGTTCCCTTTCTCGTGGAGTCACCAACACTGGCGAAGTGGATAGAAGGCGCTTGAGATCTTCGAATGCTTCTTGTGCTTCATTGGTCCACTTGAATTTTTCAGCTTTGCGGAGGAGCTGGTAGAAGGGCAGTGCCTTTTCACCCATCTGACTGATAAATCGACCGAGGGCCGCGATTCGTCTGGCCAGTTGCTGGACGCCTCTTATGTTCTTCGGCTTCTCCATGGCCAGTATGGCTTTTATCTTCTTCGGGTTCGCCTCGATTTCCCTCGCGGAGATGAGATACCCAAGTAGCTTCCCAGATGGTACGTCGAAGGCGCATTTGTACGGATTGAGCTTTATCCGGTAGCGATCGAGGTTGGCGAAGGTTTCGTCCAAATCGTCGATTAGAGAGGCTTCCTCCTTGGTCTTGATTACTATGTCGTCGACATAGACTTGGATGTTGCGACCCAGCTGTTCCTTGAGGCAAGCCTGCATGCACCGCTAGTAGGTGGCCCCCGCGTTTTTTAGCCCGAAGGGCATGGTGTTGTAGCAGAACACACCAAAGGGCGTTGTAAACGTTGTTTTCTCTTGATCTTCCTCCTTCATTCGAATTTGATTATAACCTGAGTAGGCATCGAGGAAGCAGAGGCGCTCGCATCCCGCGGTGGAGTCGATGATCAGGTTGATCCGTGGCAGCGGGAAGTGATCCTTTGGGCAGTGCTTGTTCAGAGAAGTGAAGTCCACGCACATCCGCAGGATATCCGTGTCCTTTTTTTGTACCAGCACCGTATTGGCGAGCCAAGTGCTTTCCTAGATCTCGCGTATGAACTTGGCCTCGAGGAGTCTGTTGATCTCCATTCCGACTGCCTGTGCCCGTGGCTTAGACAGTCGCCTGATTGTTTGCTTGACTGGCCTTGCGTCAGGGTTGACGTTGAGTGTGTGCTCGGCGAATTTCCTGGGAACTCCTGGCATGTCCACAGGACACCAGGCAAAAATTTCCTAGTGCTCACAGAGGAATTCGACGAGCGCGAGTTCCTATGCGGGACTCAAGATGTTGGCGATGAGGGCCGTCTTGGCGGGATCCGATGGATGGACCTGCACCTTCTTTGTGTGCACAGATGAGTCGAAGGAGAGGTTAGGTGAGCTTGGCCTGCTCAGGGGGGCAGACTGTTGTCTGTCGTCTCTTTCAGTCTTGCGAGTTCCTCCTACATGCCAAAGGACTGGGAGATTCTGTTGAATTCCCTGTCGCAACTGTCAGATCGCTCAAAGCTCCCGTTGATCGTGATGACGCCATTGGGGCCTAGCATTTTCATCTGCAGGTAGGCGTAGTGGGGCACTACCATGAACCTAGCGAACGCAACACGCCCGAGGATGCAGTGGTATTATGAGGTCCAGTCGACGACCTCAAAGTCAATGCGTTCGCGCCGGAAGTTCTTTGGCGTGCCGAAGATGACATCGAGGTTGATTTTGCCCACGGGGTATACGCCTTTCCCTGGAACGATGCCATGGAACGTTGTGTCCGATGCCTCCAGGCAGGTTAGAGGGATCCTCATCGCTCGCAAGGTACTCGCGAATATGATGTTGATTCCGCTTCCGCCGTCCATGAAGACGCGCCTCATGTCGAATCCTCCAATTTGCGCCTCGAGTACAAGGGGGCAATGACCTGGGCGAGGTATCTGGGGCGGGTGGTCGCGTTTGTCGAAGGTGATGCACGACTCGCTGCCACTGAGGTACTCAGTGGTGGATGGTGGCGAGTGCGTGGCCAAGTTGACTTGGCGAGTGATGGCCTTCTGCACCCTGTTGGAGGGGTGCCCTTTTTGGATCATCATGGTACCCATGGCCCGTGGGTACGGTTCTCCTCTGTGGTGCTTGTCCGGTGCGGCTCCGTTCGGGGGTGCCCAGGTGGTGGTGGTGGTGTGCCGTGTGCCACAGCACCTGGAGCGGCTCCGTAGCCTCTTTCGACTGCGTTGCGGTTCATCCGAACCAATCCCTCGTGTAGCTTGAGGAACTCGCGGCAGTCTTTGAGGAGGTGGCTGGACTTTCTCTTGCCGTCATGCTTGTTGATGTAGAAGTG
Source organism: Avena eriantha (assembly GCA_910589775.1). Lineage (NCBI taxonomy): Eukaryota > Viridiplantae > Streptophyta > Magnoliopsida > Poales > Poaceae > Avena > Avena eriantha. The sequence continues at coordinate 63,374,073 of OU342740.1, forward strand.
TACCATGCATGGCCCGGACAGTTTATCCTCGATGGAGGTCGCCGATACCTCATCGCGAGTGCGGCGCTGCCATACTTGCGTGGTTTTCCCGGAGTCGCGGTATCCGCCGCTACGGTATCCGCTGTTGCGGTTATCGTCGCGTCTATCGGCGTAGGCGGCTACGACCATGTTGACGTCGTCGCGATCATCGTAGATGCGCATGCAACGCTTGCCTCGGCGGTCGCGTCTGCGTTCGATTTCCGCCTCCTCGTCGGAGTGAGCGCGATTCTTCACCGAATCTTCTCCATCGGACCACCGATTCGCGATCTCCATCAGGTGGTCGATGGTCTGGGGCTTTGAGCGGCCCAGCTCCTCCCTGAGCTCTAGGCGGCGGACGCCACCATTGAATGCATCAATCGCACGGTCTTCTGAGATGTTTTCCGCGGAGTTCTTGATGATGGACCACTTTTGGATGTATGAGCGCAGCGATTTGCCAGATCTTTGCTGGCAGCATCTCAGTTCTTCGATTGATGCGGGCCGTTTGTACGTGCCCTTAAAGTTGCGCACAAACCTGTAAACCAGCTCATCCCAAATGCGAATGGATCAGCATGGGTGGTTATTGAGCCATGCTCGGGCGGCGCCCTGCAGCTGTAGCTGCAAACATTGCATGGCAGTACTTCGACTGCCTCCGTGGAGCCTGACGGAGGAGATGTGATCCTCCAGCCAGATCTTGGGGTCTTGCAAACCGTCAAATTTCGGGTTCTCCGACGGGAGTTTAAACCCTTTAGGCATCCGCTTCTGCCTAATGGATCTACTGAAGCATCTGGCGCCGCAGAGCTCCCCATCTTCTTCTTCCGTATTAGTTTACCGAGCACTTCGTGCCCTTGACTTGTCGACCTTGCGTTGCGTGAGGTCGTCGCGCGCATCGTAGTCACGATCATGTCGTCGTGAGTGGCGGCGCCGAGACAGGTCTTGACTGTCGTCGCTGGATGATGGTGAGGAGTGGCGCTTTGCTAGCGCTTTGCCCTTTTATGGGTCATGTGGTGGCTCCTTGTCAAGGGCAGCCTCGATTAATCCCAAGCCCGCAATCGTAGATCGGTGCATGGCATTTCGGGGATCTCTAGCCTGCGGCTGGTTGTTTAGGAGGTACATGGTGGCTGCCGTCACCGCAGCCTGCGGCGTTCTGGGAACCACGTTGCCTCTCGTGTCGACTGTCATAGAGCCGAAGTCGAGGACTTTCGCGGCCTCTATGCGCTCTTGTTCAGTGAGGTGAGCCATCCGCGACTGCCTCTTCTTGGCGAGGTATTCATTACCCTTTGAGGAGGATCCTCTGTAGGAGGAGAGCCTGGCGCGACGAAGGCTCGATTCGTCCACTGCCTTTTTACGCGCCTCAAGTTGCGCGATTGTTTGCACCTGGTGCTTGAATTGTTCCTTCAATAGCCAGTGGTAGCCCATCAGCAGTTCTTGCAGGGACCCAAAGGTTAGAGGTGTGCCCCGTAGGGCCTCGCGGTAGCGAGCCCACTCTTGCTCGTTGAGCTTGATTACGACGTGTTCGCCGGTTTGCTCATTGATTATGCTAGGAGGTTTGACTGCTCCTCCGTTGTTGATGGGAACGCGATTACTGCTGTTACCGCCGTTGCCACCGTTGCCGGCGTTGGGTGGATCGGTGCCATTGCCAGCGTTGCCACTGTTGTCGTGATTGGTAGAGGTGTCGCCGATGTTGATGACGGCACACATGAAGTGATTGGGGAAGCTGTTCCTTCCAGAACTCTCAGATCCGGAACCGTAGGTTCCATCTTGTGTGGCCCAATCGCTTAGATCGGAATCGCGACTACTGTCGCTGACCGTGTTCTCGACTGCCACCGGAGCGTTGAGCTCGCTGAGGGTACCGATCGATGGAGGGAACCATGACGCCAGGGCAATCGCCGGTGCTGTCGGCTGATCAGGCATGCGAAGGGTGCCCATCTGACCAACTTGGAAGCGGAATCTCCCAATCGCCAGGCTGATTCCGTCGCATACGGACTCGGAAGGCCGAGCGGGTGGCCGGCGTGTGAAGTCGAAGGAACCAAAGAGCTGGAGAATCTCCACTGTTGCGGAGTCGTATATCGCATTTGATGGGGCCGAAGAAGCCGCAACATCAGCACTCCCAATTCCCACTGACGGCGCCAATTGGTGAGGGTTTAACTCATCAATGCCCATTGTTATGGACTTGGGTTTTGGAGAAGGAGGGTGCGCTGGAGACATCTATCGGCTAGCAAAAAAGCACACAGGGGACAAAGGATTTACCCAGGTTCAGACCTTGTAGAGGTCCCTACTCCTGCTTGTCTGCTCGTGGAATTATCGAAGGAGTCGAAAGTTACAATGGTGCGGAGATGCAATCTGGCGAGGGTTGTGGAAACTAGGGCTGCGTGTGTCCTCTTCGTCGCCCCCTCCTAGCCTTTATATAGATAGGATAGGTCTCGGGTAGCAGGTCGAGTCGGTTACAAGTTAGGGTTTTCCCCTTCAAACTTTCCATCTTTAACTTCTTCTTATTCTTCAAGCAATCGAGAGTCCGTAGGCCACTCGAATCCCTTGTTTTGGGCCTTGGCGACACCGTGGGCCTGTATGTATTTGGACCGTATATACCAAGCTCGAGTACCTGTAGGGTATACCCATGTCAATTTTATTTGTGGCATTTTATAAATTGAAATGCCGGGAGGCTGCCCTTTTATTTTTAAAAATATAAACACGGACACACGACATCTTTTTAAAAACATTAAAACATAACTTGAAGGTACTAAGGAATGTTTAATAATATATTTTCTATAAATATCTTTGGCGTAGTGGAGACACACACAGTTTAAATCTATTGGAAGTCCAAAACAGCAAACGCGGCCGAAAAAAGGTCTATCATACATACAAACGTTTCATTTAAAGATCGACCGACATGTGGGTCCCACCAGCGCGGCCTTATACAGGTGCTGTATCGAGCAATGTTGCCAAGCTCGAAACAAGGAGGCGCGAGCGAGAAAAATTACATCATGCACACGTTGGTTCTAATGAGAGGCTGACATGGGGGGACCCAGTAGCCTGAAAAAACGGTTGATGCAGTGAGCAACGTTATCAAGTTCGAAACACGGAGCGCGAGCAGAGAAAAAAGTCAATCATACAACCGATCCTTCTAATGAGAGGCTGTCATGTGGGACCTAGCTGCGTGACCAAACGGCAGATTCGTCAAGCAACGCTATCTAGTTAGGAACAGGGTGGCGCTAGAGTAGAAAAAAAGTCCATCATACCCACGATTCTTCTAATGTGAGACTGACATAAGGAACCCACCAGCACGGCTGATGCAACGAGCAACGCTATCAAGTTGGGAACATGGAGGCGCGACTGAGGGAAAAATTCTATCATACACACGTTCTTCTAATGAGAGGATGACATGTGGGGTCCAGGAGTTTGATTAAACGGCTGATGCAGCGAGCAACGCTATCAAGTTCAGAACTCGGAGGTGCGACAGAGGGTAAAAAATCCATCATACACACATTTCTTCTAATGAGAGGATGACATGTGGGGCCCAACATCGTGATTAAATGGTAGATGCATCGACCAACACTATCAAGTTCGAAAGAGGGTAGCGTGAGTGAAGGGAAAAAATCCATCATACACACGTTTCTTCTAATGAGAGGATGACATGTGGGGATCAGGAGGTTGGTTAAATGGTAGATGCATCGATTAGCGCTATCAACTTGGAACATGGTAGCACCAGCGAAGGAAAAAATTCCATCATACACACGTTTCTTCTAATGAGAGGATGACATGTGGGTCCCAGGAGGTTGATTAGACGGTAGATGCATCGAGCAGCGCTATCAACCTCGGAACAGGATAGCGCGAGTAAAGGAAAAAATCCATCATACACATGATCCTTCTAATGAGATGCTGACATGTGGGACCTCGCAGCCTGACTAAATGGCAGACGCCTCGAGCTACGTTATCGAGTTCAAATCAGGGAGGCACGACCGAAAAGTATGGTCCGCTAGAGACACTGACATCCGGGACCCACACGCCTCAAAAGACTTCGGCGAGTCAACATCGCGCGAGGAAACGAAAATCTTGCTTCTGCCATGCACTGGCCGAGCTTCCTCCATGTTTTTAGCAGATCCGTCATAGTAGAGGGCCGCGAAACCGGAAAAAAAGGTTTTCCATTAGCCATGGCCGAGCCGAGAATTTCGTCGCGGAAGACGCGCCTTCTATGACGACCGTCGGGCCAATTAGTTGCAGAAGGACACTTTTCTTGTAGTGAGAGATGACCAAAAACTCATCGTTTTCACGCTTTATGACCGTTTTCAAGATCTATTGCCCATAGTTTTAGGGTTTTAGGGCGATTCTCAACGATCATAACACCTGATACATGTTTGAGAGTTATGACCAAAAACTCATAGTTTTCGCGTTTTATGACTGTTTTCATGAGCTATTTCCCATAGTTTTAGGGTTCCAGGGAGATTTCAAATAGCCATAAGACCCGATATATGTTCGAGAGAGATGACCAAAAACTCGTTGTTTTCGCGCTTTATAAATGTTTTCAAGATCTATTGCCCATAGCTTTAGGCTTCTAGTGCGATTGTCAACGATCGTAAGACCTGATGCATGTTCGACACTTATGACCAAAAACTCACCATTTTCGTGTTTTATGACCGTTTTAATGAGCCATTTCCCACAGTTTTGAGGTTCCAGGGCGATTTACAACGGTCGTCAGACCCAATATATGTTCGAGAGAGATGACCAAAACACGTCGTTTTCGTGCTTTATGGCCGTTTTCAAGATCTATTGCCCATAGTTTAAGGGTTCTAGGGAGATTGTCAATGATCGTTAGACTAGATACATGTTTGACAGTTATGACCAAAAACTCACCATTTTCGTGTTTTATGACCGCTTTTATGAGCTATTTCCCACAGTTTTGAGGTTTTAGGGCGATTTACAACGGCCGTAAGAACCGATATATGTTCGAGAGAGATGACCAAAAACTCCTCGTTTTCGGGCTTTATGGCTATTTTCAAGATCTATTGCCCATACTCTTAGGGTTCTAGGGCGATTGTCAGCGATCGTAAGACCTGATACATGTTTGAGAATTATGACCAAAAACTCACCGTTTTCATGTTTTATGACCATTTCAAGATCTATTGCCCATAGTCTTAGGGTTATTGGGAGATTGTCAACGATCATAAGACCTGATACAAGTTTTAAAGTTATGACAAAAACTCATTGTTTTCACGTGATATGACCGTAATACCCGATATATGTTAGAGAGAAATGACCAAAAACTCGTCGTCTTCGCGCTTTATGGCCATTTTCAAGATCTATTGCCCATGGTTTTAGGGTTCTAGGGTGATTTACAACGGTTGTAAGACCCGATATATGTCCGAGAGAGATAACCAAAAACTCGTCGTTTTCGCGCTTTGTGACCGTTTTTAAGATTTATTGCCCATAGTTTTGGGGTTCTAGGATGATTGTCAATGATCATGTCCTGATACATGTTTGACAGTTATGACCATTTTATGACCGTTTTCATGAGCTATTTCCCGTAGTTTTGAGGTTTCAGGGCGATTTACAATGGCCGTAAGACCCGACATATGTTCGAGATAGATGACCAAACACTCGTCGTTTTTGCGCTTTATGGCTGTTTTCAAGATCTATTGCCCATAGTTTTGGGGTTTTAGGGCGATTGTCAATGATCGTAAGACCTGATACATGTTTAACAGTTATGACCAAAAAGTCATCATCTTCGCGTTTTGTGACCGTTTTCATTAACAATTTCCCACAGTTTTGAGGTTCCAGGGCGATTTACAACGGCCGTAAGACCCGATATATGGTCGAGAGAGATGACCAAAAATTCATTATTTTCATGCTTTATAGATGTTTTGAAGATCTATTGCCCATAGTTTTAGGGTTCTAGGGCGACTGTCAACGATCATAAGACCTCATACATGCCGGATAGTTATGACTAAAAACTCATTGTTTTCGTGTTTTATGATCGTTTTTATTAGCAATTTCCCACAGTTCTGAGGTTCCAGGGCGATTCACAATGGCCGTAAGCCCCGATATATGGTCGAGAGAGATGACCAAAAACTCATCGTTTTCTTGCTTTATAGACGTTTTCAAGATCTATTCCCCATAGTTTTGGAGTTCTAGGGCGATTGTCAACGATCATAAGACCTTATACATGTTTGATAGTTATGACAAAAAACTCATCGTTTTCACGTTTTGTGATCTAAAGTCGTTTTGTCCAGACATGACATTTTTTAGGAAAATATATCAAAATTCATGTTTGTCAATTTCCCCTACAAGTATACCCCAAGATATAGGTTGTTGAATCAAATATAAAATTTCAAGATGATTGTTTTGATAGGTTAAAGATTTTCTACGGAGGTCGTATGAAAAATCTAAAGTCGTTTTACCAAGACATGACCTTTTTTGCAAAATACGTCGAAATTGATTTTCTTCAATTTCCCCAACATGTATACCCCGAAGATATAGGTTTTTGAAACCAAGTAGAAAATTTCGAGATCGTTTTGATAGGTTAAAGATTTTCTAGAGAGGTCGTATGCAAATGCTAGAGTCGTTTTACCGAGAAATGATCTTTTTTGGAAAATACGTTGAAACTCATATTTTTCAATTTCTCCTACAAGTATATCCCAAGATATAGATTGTTGAATTCGAATAGAAAATTTCAAGATCATCGTTTGATAGGTTAAAGACTTTCTACGGAAGTCGTATACACGATCTAGAGCCATTTTACCGAGAAATTTCCTTTTTCCAATATACATCAAAACTCACATTTTTCGATTTCCCCTACAAGTATACACTAAGATTTAGGTTTTCGAATTCGATAAGAAAAATTCGAGACCATCAATTTCATGGGTTAATGATTTTCTACGGAGGTATGCGAGATTTAAAGCCATTTTATCAAGACATGAAATTTGTTTGCAAAATACGTCGAAATTTATGTTTTTCAATTTTCCCTACAAATATACCGCAAGATATAGGTTGTTGAATTCAAATAAGAAATTTAGAAACGATTGTTTTGATAGGTTAAAGCTTTTCTCCGAAGATGCAAAATCTAGAGTTGTTTTTGTGAGACATGACCTTTTTGCGAAATATGTCAAACCCCATGTTTTTCAATTTCTCATACAACTATACCCTAGGATATAGGTTGTTGAATTCGACTAGGGAATTTCAAGACAATTGTTATGATAGGTTCAAGATTTTCTAAAGAGGTCATATGCAAAATCTAGAGCCGTTTTACCGAGACAAAACCTTTATTTCAAAATACTTCAAAATTTATGTTTTTAAATTTCCCATACAACATTACGCCAAGATATAGGTTGTCGAATTTGAGTAGGAAAATTCGAGAAGATCGTTTGGATAGGTTAAATATTTTCTAGGGGGTCCTATGCAAAATGTAGAGCTGTTTTACCGAGACATCACAATTTTTGCAAAACACCTCGAAACTCATGTTTTTCAATTTCCTCTACAAGTGTACCCGCAAGACATAGGTTGTTGATTTCGAACAGGAAATTTCGAGACGATCGTTTTGATAGGTTAAAGATTTTCTATGAAGGTCATATGGAAAATCTAAAGCAATTTTACCGAGACATGTCCTTTTTTCCAATGTACATCGAAATTGATTTTTACAATTTCCCGTACAAGTATACCCCAAGATATTAGTTGTTGAATTCAAATAGAAAATTTAGAGAGAATCGTTTGTTTTGATAGATTAAAGATTTTCTACGGAGGTCGTATACAAAATCTAGAGCCATCTTATCGAGATTAAAGATCTGTAAAATACATCGAAAATCATGTTTTTCAACTTTCCCAACAAGTATACCCCGAGATGTAGGTTGTTTAATTCGAGTAGGGAATTTTGAAATGATCGTTCTGATAGGTTAAAGATTTTCTACGGAGGTCGTATGCAAAGTTTAGAGCCATTTTATCGAGGCATGACTTTTTTTGCAAAATACGTCGAAATTTATGTTTTTCAATTTTCCCTACAACTATACCCTAAGATATAGGTTATTGAATTCCAGTAAGTAATTTCTACAGAGCTCGTATGCAAAATTCAGTGTCGTTTTACTCATGACCTTTTTACAAAACACATAAAAATTCATGTGCTTCAACTTCTCCTACAACTATACATCAAGTTTTAGGTTGTTGAGTTCGAGAAGAAAATTTAGAGACAATCATTTTGATAGGTTAAAGATTTTCTACAGAAATCATATGCAAAATCTAGAGTCGTTTTACCGAGAGATGACCTTTTTTGCAAAATACGTCAAAACTCATATTTTTCGATTTCCCATACAACTATACGCAAAGATATAGGTTGTTGAAGTCGAGTAGGGAATTTCAAGACCATTGTTTGGATAGGTTAAACATTTTTTATGGAGGTCGTATGCAAAATCTAAAGTCGTGTTGTCGAGACATGACATTTTTTGCAAAAATATGTTGAAATTCATGTTTCTCAATTTCCTCTACAAATATACCCCAAGATCTAGGTTGTTGAATTTGAATAGAAAATTTCAAGATAATCGTTTTGATAGGTTAAAGATTTTCTACGGAGGTGGTATGGAAAATCTAAAGTCAGTTTACCGAGACATGACCTTTTTTGCAAAATACGTCGAAATTGATTTTTTTCAATTTCCTTGAAAAGTATACCCCGAAGATATAGGCTTTTCAAATTAAGTACGAAATTTTGAGACGATCATTTTGATAGGTTAAAAATTTTCTACAGAGGTCATATGCAATTGCTCGAGTCGTTTTACCAAGAAATGATCCTTTTTGTAAAATACATCGAAACTCATATTTTTCAATTTCCCCTACAAGTATACCACAAGATATAGGTTGTTCAATTCGAATGGAAAATTTCGATATGATCGTTTTGATAGGTTAAAGCCTTTCTACGGAAGTCATATACACAATCTAGAGATGTTTTATCGAGATATGACCTTTTTTGCAAAATACGTTGAAACTCATGTTTTTCAACTTCTTCTACAAGTATACCCCGAGAGATAGGTTGTTGAATTCGAGTAGGAAATTTGAAATGATTGTTTTGATAGGTTAAAAAATTTCTACGGAGGTCGTATGCAAGTTTTAGAGCCGTTTTACCGAGGCATGACCTTTTTTTGCAAAGCACGTCGGAAATCATGTTTTTCAATTTTCCCTACAACTATACCCCAAGATGTAGGTTGTTGAATTCCAATAAGTCATTTTGAGACGATCGTTTTGATAGGTTAAAGATTTTCTACGGAGGTCGTATGCAAAATTTAGTGCCGCTTTACCGAGGCTTGAACTATTTTGCAAAATACGTCAAAATTTTATGTTTTTCAATATCTCCTAGAACTATACGCCAAGATATAGGTTGTTGAATTCATTTAGAAAACTTAGAGACGATCATTTTGATAGTTTAAAGATTTTCTACGGAGGTCGTATGCAAAATCTAGAGCTGTTTTACCGAGACATGAGTTTTTTTCCAAAATACGTCAAACCTCATATTTTTCGATTTCCCCTACAAGTATACACCAAGATTTAGGTTCTCTAATTCGAGAAGAAAAATTCGAGACCATATTTTGATAGGTTAAAGTTTTTCTACAAGGTCATATCCAAAATTTAATTTCATTAGTTAGGCTTAATAGAAAATTAGGGACTTTTATAGTATTTATCTTGAGTTAGAACATGAAATGTTTGAAGAGAAAATTAAAAAACCTATGGAACTTTATTTGCATGCTAATAGAAATATTATTAGTATGAATTCTTTGAACACTATTATTGCTAATGCTATGGAAAAGTCTAAGCTTGGGGAAGCTGGTTTTGATGAGCATGATATTTTTAGTCCCCCAAGCATAGAGGAGAAAATCTATTTTGATGATACTATACCTCCAATATATTATGATTACAATGATAAATATGATATTTTCTGTCCACCTACTATTGAGGAGGAAATTAATTATGATTATAATATGCCTCCTATATTTGATGATTATGGTGATGAGAATAATAATGATAGTTATTTTGTTGAATTTTCTCTCACTATAATTAATAAAAGTAACTATGCTTATGTGGAGAGTAATAATGATTATATGAATGTGGCTCATGATAAGAATGTTTTATGTGATAGTTATATTGTTAATTTTATTCATGATGCTACTGAAAGTTATTATGAGAGAGGGAAACATGATTTATGCATCTCAATAATATTAAGTTTCCCCTCTTTATGTTGAAAGTCTTGAATTTGCACTTGTTTTGCTTTCCTATGCTTGTTGTTTTGTGCTTTCAAGACTTGTTTATTTACAATATTCCTATGCATAGGAAGTGGGTTAGACTTAAATGTGCTTTGAATTTGCTTCTTGATGCTCTCTTTTATCATCTTCTCGAACTATCATGCCTAACTTAAAGGCGTTAAAGAAAAGTACTTCTTGGGAGATAACCCAATAGTTTTAGATGAGTCTTGGAAGTTATTACTTCTGTAATAACCGCTCCATGTCCTTTTTATTTGATTTTTGTGCCAAGAGTAACCTCTAATGAGAGAAAAGTAATGCTTGGGAAAGTTGTTGTCCCGAAACAGATTTCAGTTCTTCACCGTAAAAATTCGTGTAAAATCTATGTACATCCTTTTGAGGCGTAAATTTTTTTGCTTCTGCCCCAGGTTGTTATGTAACTTTCGTTAGTTCAACAGGTTTTGATTTGAGCAACCTAAGGTCTTCGAAAAAATTCATCTTTACCTACTTGTCTGTTTTGACAGATTTCTACCATTATTTGCATTTGCTTCTTGTTGGTTCCTTTTTGAGTTCTTTTGGGAAATTGAGCTTTTTGAGGGAAGTGCTACAGTAGCTTGTGTTTTAATGGAAGTTTTATTAGTGTTGAAACTGAACCCAAAGACTTATTATCTTGAGTGCACTAATGTTACTAATAAAGATTGTGTGAAGTTTTGTATGAAGGAAAAATTTCAGGTGTATGGAAGGAACGAGTAATGAGATCAAGAATTGTAACATCCCGAATTTTGCAAATTCAGATGTTACTAGAAGCATGCATCATGGCATCACATATCAAAAAAACTGGGTCAGGGTTTTTCCAAAAAAAACCATAGTCATATAAAGACAAAAAGGTTAAAACAAAATCAACCCACCTAAAACCTTTGCAAAAGTGTTATTTTATAATCCTATCCTAATCCCCTTCTTTTTACAAAATTTTAGAGACAAATTTCGTCTAATTCGGAGTCCATTTGCGAAAGTTATCAAACAAATAGCAAAACAGAAAATAATAAAAGGATAAAAAAACCTAACCTAACCGGGCCGGCCGAGCCAGCCCGGTGCCTATCTACCGCGCGTGCCAGCGAGCGGCGTGCAGCGCAGCCGACGCCAAGGCCGGCCCAGCAGCCGCGCCAGCCGCCAGCCCGCCTCCGCCGCCACAGCCGCTGACACCCCGGCCCCACCCGTCAGCCGCAACCTCCGTGACCGGCTCGAGCACGCCGCCGAGTCCGCGTTGGCGCCAACCGCCGCCGGCGAATCCGGAACAGACTCCGCGACCCCTGCGCCAAGTAACCCGCCTTTATAGAGCACTCGGCATGCCTCCCGAAAACCCTAGGTTTTTTTTCCGCAGCCCGCACCACGCCGCCGCAATTTCTCGCCAGAGCCCCGCCGCCTCCACCGCCTCCAGCCGCCGCCAGCCATCGCCTCGGGAAGGAAGGGCCGATGTCGCCCCCGGGAATGCGACCACGACGAGGAGCCAGTCACCGTCGTCTTTTTCGCCGGGCCAGAGGACCATCGCTGGAGCCCCGCAGCCGCCCGCCGCCTCCAGTCGTCGCCCGCCACGGTAAGCCGCCGGCCACCCCCCTCTCCGACTGTCAGATCGGGATCCAACGGATCCAATTGGTTAAACAGCCCCGGCCAACCGCGTCGCGCCGCGTGGCAGCCGCCACGTCGACGCCGCGTCACCACCGTGTCGGCGTCACGCGCGCCCGGCGGACCAATCTCGAGCCGCCACGTGTCGCCGCCTCACTGGTCGCCCTTTTGTTTTTCTTTTATAATAGGCAGAAATAGTTCCAATCTCGTAAAATTCATAGAAATTCGAATATTAGTCCAAAAATTGCGTATAATATATCGTTGGATTTATATTTTCGATTAGACCACAGATCTACAATAATATTACTGTTTTGCCACAGCAATATTGCAGTAGGATTTAAAGTTTAGATTAGTTTATTTTAATTCTAGAAAATTATCCGTAACTCTGTTTTAGTTGATTCTTGTTGCGTTGGATTTGTTTCGACAAGAACTTCTGTAGAAAATTACCATATCATGTTTAGGGTGTTCAGATCTATCTCGAGGAAGATTAGAGTTGTAGATCTAGTATTAAGCTTGGTTATTTAGGGTTTAACCCAAAATACTTAAAATCTGTGGGGAATTAATTCTAATGACATCCCCAACTCAACAACACCCCTGGTTAAAATCCTTGGTCGAAATCAAATCCATCCTTACATATTACCATGTTGCATGCATGCATAATTGACTTCGTGACTTGTTTTGTGCAATTTGTAATTGGACCCATGTTTGTTTCGTTAGATTGCTCGGAGTGCGCTAAGGAGTACTGTTGTGTAGATTGCTGCTCGGATCAAGGCAAGTTACAGCACTTGTTCATGTTTATGCCCCAGTTTTGACTATGCATGTTTTACTCTTCAAAAATTCTGTAGTACGCATGTGTAGGATTTTGGTAGATTTTTCTTAGTACTATTTTGCAAGTGCGGTTTTGTAGTATGCCATGAGTAGCTCTATGCTTAGGATTTTTCCATCCCAATAGGTTATCACGTTTTTCTAAGTTTTGCTTGCCATGCTATATACTTATATATATCAAGTACCGTTGGGAGGGTTCGAAAGACTCAAGAATTTTCTAAGTACGAGAGCTCTCTCGAGCGAACTTTTCTTCTCAAAACCCCCTTCAAAGTAAAACTAAGTTTTCCTTCTGGGCGGAAATGGTTGTCGGGTCAACGAGTGGGATTTTGGTGGAGTACGGCCACTCAGGAATCAAAGAAGTCTGCCATGTTTCAGAATTCAGAAGCTTCCCGTGCAACCACAATACATATGGGCTCTGTCTTGGCTTAGTACTTAGTGGGAAACCTCACCGGGGTACCAACATTTGGAGGTTCTTGGCACGGTTGGATCTAGCTGGTAGAGGGGCTATTAAGGGAAGGCTTCGCCATGGTCTTGTCTGTAAAAGGACTTGACCGTGGATTGTGGGGAAAGTGCACAACCTCTCGAGAGTATTGCAATCTGATCGATCAGCCGTGTTCACGGAAACAGAACAACATTGAGCACCTGAAGGATGGAGCCTCTGGAAGATCTTCCTCTCTCTCTTTTCCAAACTTAACGTTTTATAAACCCCAGGGTGTGAGTAATATCGTCATTGGGTGGGATTTTGGGAACTTGGTGCGTAATATCCAAGTGCTAGGTTGATTTGGGCACTTGGTGAGTAATATCCACGTGTTCCATTCAACCCTATACTATTTATCAAAGTTTACAAAGTAGGGAAAACTTTCTTCCACTTTTCTTATTACACTGATAAAATTGGCTTTACGCAAATGAACCCCAGAGCCTACTCTTAGCCTTGCATGTAGAGATAGTCTTACTCTTTCCTTGGTGTAATTTGCCAATACATTCAAAGTATTGACCCAACTTATTGGCTGCACGTCTTATGTGCAGAATCCGAAGATTGAAAGATGCGTAGGGATCGCAGGTCTTCACGCAGCTAGCCTGAGGCGTTGATGGACTCAAGTTTTACTTAGTTTCCGCTGTTTTGTTTGAGCTAGCTATAAACTCTGCAAGTTGTAATAATTATACTCTGGATTATTCGTGTAATAATGACTTGTGTTTTACATGATATTCATCGACTGTGAAGTGCTAGCTATTGATCCAGGGACTAGCATGTTAATCACAGGGACTTAGGATCCTTAACAATCCGAGGTCGCAACAGATGGTATCAGAGCACAAAGTTGCCTGTAGGACGTGACCCCTAGGATTGGAAACCACCTTTACCATGTGTGTTTTGCTTTCTATATTCTTCTAAGTTATTTGTACTCTTCTAGTATTTCTCTTCCTTATCACCTTGTGTCTAATTTTCTCTCTCCTAACCTAAAGATGACAGCCTTCTACTATGACACCACCGAAGACATCAAGTGTCTGCGCTTCGGGGAATGCCTTCTGGACATCATCAAGACACTGCAGTTACCCATGCCATCAATCAAGGGAAGCGAGTTGAGGAAGATGCACAAGGAAGGATGCTGGGCGATTGAAGTCATCCAACTAGGGCGCAGTCAGGCGGAACCCAAGACAGAGGCCATTGTACTCAACGTCACTAGCGACTCCAAGGAGAAAGGACTTAGCATCAGCTTGTAGGAACTCATTGGACGCCTTTGCGGACGCCACCATGAAGAGGTTGAAGGCCACTACATCAAACTCTTTGGAAGACGTGATGAGAAGGGAGTTCCAATCGAGTTAACCCCAGAGGAAAGGAAGACATGCAAGCATCGAAGAATCCAATATCAAGACTTGGAGTTCCACATCAATGACCTTCAGAAGGGGAACTGCCTTGAGATCGTGAGGAATGACGAGCTTTGTGCCCTAGTCAAGGAGAAGGACGAGAATATCGAAGAGCTGGAAGAGAAGATCAAGTCCCTAGGAGGGGAACTCACCGCCCAAGACAAGAGGTTCGCTAATTAAGAGAAGAGGGTGCAAGATAAGAACAAGAGGATTAAGTCTAGTACTCGCAAAGAACGAGCTGAAGTTCAAGAACCTTGCCACCATGATGAACGACCTGCGAGCAGCTAAGAGGAGCTTGGAGGAGAAGATCACGCCCGTAACTATGGGGTCAGGTTTGATCAAGAAGCTACAGAAGGAGAAGAAGGAACTCCGAGCAAAGCTGGAAGCTGCTACCCAGGAGCTGCAAGAGGTGAAGGAACTTCAAGGGAGGCTCGAAGCTACAACACCGGAGCCACAGGAGGTAAAGGAACTTCAAGAGAAGCTTGAAGCCACAACAAGGGACATGGAGTTATACAAGTCACTGCTGGAGAAGGAAGGCTTCATCATTGAGGATGAGGAAGTAGATGATGAGTAGAGTAGTTGGACCACCTTTAGTTCTATAGTCAAACATTATTCGCGATTGTAATGAGTACAAAAAATTATATTGGTTAGTTAAACTTGGTTGAGTGTGTGGAACTATGTGCCTTGCTTTTCTCGTGTGTTTTTCTTCTCTTGTTTACATAAGGGTAGGAGTTTATTCCTTAGGCTGTCTATCTATTTCTTAACTCGCCTCCCAAACTCTGTAGATGGCGAGACGTGGAAACAACAATAACAACATGCCCCCAGAGATAGCACAACTTCTGAACTCCCAGAATCAGCTGATCCAACTCCTCACTCAAAACATGCAAAACAACAACAACAACCCGCCACCTCCACCGCCTCCACCGCCCCAACAAGATCGCTTGACTCGGTTCTTGAGGTTGAACCCTCCAACTTTCTCAAGTAGTTCTGAGCCAATTGTGGCAAACGACTGGCTCCGCACCACCAACAAGAAGTTAGACACCGTCCAGGTTGTTGGAGCCGACAGGGTGCGCTTTGCCACGCACCAACTAGAGGGATCAGCTGCTGAATGGTGGGATAACTACCAGGTCACCCACCCCGATATTGAAGCTATCACCTGGAACCAGTTTGAAGCAGCCTTTCGTACTCATGACGTAGCCGCGGGAGTCATGTCACTTAAGAGACGTGAGTTCCGCGACTTGAAACAACTGCACCGCTCTGTCTCCGAGTATGGGGACCTTTTCAACAAGCTGGCACATTATGCACCTGATGATGTATCCACTGATTCCAAGAGACAAGAGGAGTTCTTGAGGGGACTTAATGATGAAATATCTATTCAGCTTGAGGCTCTGAAGTTCCATAACTACCAGGAACTCCAGGACAGGGCAGTGGTGGTTGAAGCAAAGCAAAGGAGTATAGAGAACCGGAAGAGAAAGTCCACCTCACACAAGCACAACTCTGCCCCATATTAGAAGCAACGCACTTCGTCACCACCACCCCACAACCACAATGGCCACAACCACAATGGTCATCGTCATGGAGGACATAGCCACACTGGCCATAATCACCGCAATGGAAATGGCAATGGGAAGGATTTGAGTGAAGTGACATGCTTCAAGTGTAACAAGACAGGGCATTATGCGACTACTTGCCCCGAAAAGACGAAGAATGGGAATGGTAATGGAAAAGACAACGGACACAACCATGGCAATGGTAATGGAAATGGGAAGAAGCCGAATCCGTTCGTCAAAGCCACGGTGAATCATGTCTCCATGGAGGATGCTCGTGAGGCACCTGACTCCGTGATGGTAAGTTCAAGCTTAACTCCACCCCTGCAGTTGTTCTTTTTGATACTGGTGCATCGCATTCATTCATATCAAGGGTATTTGTGGATAGAGGCAAGATACCTACGGAGACTATTAGTACTCCCCTAAGGTTAAGTTCTCCTGGAGGAGAAATAGTGGCAAACTCTGGATGCCATGGGTTAGAACTAAGGATTGGGGCGCACTCTTTTCCCACCAGCCTAGTCGTTCTGGAATCACAAGGCTTAGATATAATTCTAGGCATGAATTGGATGACCGAATATGAGGGAGTCATAGATTGTGCCAAAAGAACTATCGCACTCACAACTCCGGATAAGAAAAGGATCCGCTTTAAGTCAGCTTTCGCACCCAAAGGAAGTATGATGAACTCTCTTAAGGGGGTTAGCTTGGAGGATGTGCCAATTGTGAAGGAGTATCCAGATGTGTTTCCGGAAGAATTGCCAGGGATGCCTCCTGACCGTGACATCGAGTTTCTCATTGACTTGATGCCAGGTACTGGACCAATAGCAAAGAGACCGTACAAGATGGATGTGGATGAGTTGAAGGAACTTAAGAAACAGCTTAGAGAGCAATTGGACAAAGGCTTCATTCAACCAAGTGCGTCATCTTGGGGAGCACCTGTCTTATTCGTGGAGAAGAAGGATAAGACCAAGAGGCTAGTCGTGGACTACCGGTCGTTGAATGAAGTGACAATCAAGAACAAATACCCTCTACCCAGTATTAACGACCTGTTTGACGAATTAAAGGGAGCTAGTGTGTTCTCTAAGATTGATCTCTGGTCAGGATATTTCCAGCTAAAGATCCGAGAATAGGATGTACCCAAGATAGCCTTCACCACAAGATACGGATTGTATGAGTACACCGTGATGTCGTTTGGCTTAACCAATGCCCCAGCATACTTCATGACTATGATGAACAAGGTGTTCATGGAGTACTTGGATAAGTTTATTGTGGTATTCATTGATGACATACTCATATACTCCAAGGACGAGAAGGAACATGAGCGGCACCTGCGCCTGATTATGGAGAAGTTAAGGGAACACAAGTTGTATGCCAAATTTAGCAAATGTGAGTTCTGGTTGAAAGAAGTGGGTTTCCTTGGTCATATTGTGTCGGCTAAAGGTGTTGCCATGGACCCAAGTAAGGTAGCTTCTGTGACAGAATGGGAGTCTCCTAAGAATGTGGGTGATATTAGGAGTTTTCTGGGCCTTGCGGGATATTACCGAAGATTCATTGAAAACTTTTCCAAGATAGCAAAGCCTATGACAGAGTTGCTGAAGATAGAGAAGAAATTCTGATGGACCGAGGCATGTGAAGCAAGTTTTCAAGAGTTGAAGAAGCGCCTAGTAACAGCACCGGTTCTGTGCCTCCCTGATATCCAAAAATATTTTCAAGTCTATTGCGACGCTTCCCGGCAAGGACTGGGTAGTGTTCTGATGCAAGATGGAAAAGTAGTGTCTTATGCCTCTCGGCAACTTAAGCACCATGAGCATAACTACCCCACGCATGATTTGGAACTAGCATCAGTTGTGCATGCGCTCAAGGTATGGAGACATTACCTAATGGGCAAACATTGTGATGTGTTCACGGATCACAAGAGTCTTAAGTATATCTTCACTCAAAAGGAATTAAATATGAGGCAAAGGAGATGGCTTGAGCTCATCAAGGATTATGACTTAGACCTACAGTACCATCCTAGAAAGGCCAACGTTGTGGCTGACGCCTTAAGCCGGAAAGTCTATGTAAATGGACTTGCCGTGGGAGAACTTCCAAAAGATTTGTGTGAACAATTTAAGGACCTCAGGTTGGAAATAGTTCCGGAGGGATACTTAGAAACTATGGAGATAGTGCCAGCACTTCTGGACCAAATCAAAGAGGCCCAGAAGGGGAACAAAGAGTTGGAAGAAATAAGAGCTAATATCAGCAAGGGTAAAGCAAAAGGGTTTCACATGGATGAACAAGGAACACTTTGGTATGAGAAGCGTCTGTGCGTTCCCGATAACCCTGATATCAGGAAGTTAATCCTTCAGGAAGCTCACGGTTCGCCTTACTCAATTCATCCCGGTAATACAAAGATGTACATGGATGTAAAAGAGAGATTCTGGTGGAACAACATGAAAAGAGAAATTGCTGAATATATCTCCTTGTGTGACGTGTGCAACAGAGTCAAGGCCGAACATCAAAAACCCGCAGGACTGCTGCAGCCACTACCTGTGCCCGATTGGAAGTGGGACAAGGTAGGCATGGATTTTATCACAGGACTACCGCGGACTCGTTCTGGGTATGATTCCATCAGGGTAGTGGTCGACCACTTCACAAAGGTGGCCCACTTTATTCCCGTAAAGACCACCTATACGAGTGCTAAAGTTGCCAAGATTTATATGTCAAGGATCGTAAGTCTTCACGGAGGACCCAAGGGGATTGACTCTGATAGAGGTACCCAATTCACCTCTAAGTTTTGGCGACAGCTACACGAATCTCTAGGGACATGACTGGAGGATAATACCGCCTTCCACCCACAAATAGATGGACAGACAGAAAGAGTCAACTAGATCTTGGAGGACATGTTAAAAGCCTGTCCGCTAGACTATGGGTCTAGTTAGGATGATAATTTGCCATATGCGGAATTCTCATACAATAACTGTTACCAAACTAGCATCAAGATGGCTCCATTTGAAGTTCTATATGGCAGAAAGTGTAGGACTCCGCTGCTATGGACTGAAGTTGGAAAACATAGTTTGTTTGGACCTGAACTGATCAAGGATGCCGAAGAAAAAGTGAGACAGATTCAAGACAGGTTAAAAATAGCCCAATCCAGACAAAAGAGTTATGCTGATTCCAAGCACAGGGATGTGACTTATGAAGTGGGAGACCGTGCGTATCTCCGAGTTTCGCCGCTACGAGGAGTTAAGAGATTTGGTATCAAGGGTAAGTTAGCACCCCGATTCATCGGACCCTGCAAGATCTTGGGTCGTAGAGGGGAAGTTGCCTATCAGTTGGAATTACCCGAAGTGCTAACAGTGCACGATGTTTTCCATGTGTCGCAACTAAAGAAGTGTCACCCGGAAATGGCTGAAACCCCACTAAAGGATACAGTTCCATTGGAAGAAGTTCAATTGGAAAACGATCTCACCTATGAGGAAAAACCCACTAGGATTCTGGAGACAGCCGAGAGAATTACTCGTACCAAGACTATCATATTTTGCAAAGTTCAATGGAATCACCATTCCGAGGAAGAGGTCACGTGGGAACGTGAAGAAGACCTGAAGAAAGAACACCCACACCTATTTGCTAACCAACCTGAATCTCGGGGACGAGATTCTTCTTAAGGGGGGTAGGTTTGTAACATCCTGAATTTCGCAAATTCAGATGTTATTAGAAGCATGCATCATATCATTGCATCATGGCATCACATATCAAAAAAACTGCGTCAGGGTTTTTCCAAAAAACCCCATAGTCATATAAAGACAAAAAGGATAAAACAAAATCAACCCTCCTAAAACCTTTGCAAAAGTGTTATTTTATAATCCTATCCTAATCCCTTCTTTTTACAAAATTTTAGAGACAAATTTCTTCTAATTCGGAGTCCGTTTGCGGAAGTTATCAAACAAATAGCAAAACAGAAAATAATAAAAGGATAAAAAAAAACCTAACCTAACCGGGCCGGCCGAGCCAGCCCGGGGCCTATCTACCGTGCGCGCCAGCGAGCGAGCGGCATGCAGCGCAGCCGACGCCCAGGCCGGCCCAGCAGCCGCGCCAGCCGCCATAGCCGCTGACACCCTGGCCCCACCCGTCAGCCGCAACCTCCGTGACCGGCTCGAGCATGCCGCCGAGTCCGCGTCGGCGCCAACCGCCGCCGGCGAATCCGGACAGGACTCCGCGACCCCCGCGCCAAGTAACCCGCCTTTATATAGCCCTCGGCACGCCTCCCGAAAACCCTAGGTTTTTTTTCACAGCCCGCACCACGCCGCCGCAATTTCTCGCCGGAGCCCCGCCGCCTCCACCGCCTCCATCCGCCGCCCGCCGTAGCCTCGGGGAGGAAGGGCCGACGTCGCCCCCGGGAACACGACCACGACGAGGAGCCAGTTGCCGTTGTCTTTTTCGCCGGGCCGGAGGAGCAGCGCCGCCCACCGCCTCCAGTCGCCGCCCGCCATGGTAAGCCGCCGGCCACCCCCCTCTCCGACCATCAGATCGGGATCCAACGGATCCAATCGGTTAAACAGCCCCGGCCAACCGCGTCGCGCCGCGTGGCAGCCGCCACGTCGACGCCGCGTCACCACCGCGTCGGCGTCACGCGCGCCCGGCGGACCAATCTCGAGCCGCCACATGTCACCGCCTCACTGGTCGCCCTTTTGTTTTTCTTTTATAATAGGCAGAAATAGTTCCAATCTCGTAAAATTCATAGAAATTCGAATATTAGTCCAAAAATTGCGTATAATATACCGTTGGATTCATATTTTCGAGTAGACCACAGATCTACAATAATATTACTGTTTTTCCACAGCAATCTTGCAGTAGGAATTAAAGTTTAGATTATAGTATTTTAATTCTAGAAAATTATCCGTAATTCCGTTTTAGTTGATTCTTGTTGCGTTGGCTTTGTTTAGACAAGACCTTCTGTAGAAAATTACCATATCATGCTTAGGGTGTTCAGATCTATCTCGAGGAAGATTAGAGTTGTAGATCTAGTATTGAGCTTGGTTATTTAGGGTTTAACCCAAAATACTTAAAATCTGTGGGGAATTAATTCTAATGACATCCCCAACTCAACAACACCCCTGGTTAAAACCCTTGGTCGAAATCAAATCCATCCTTGCATATTACCATGCTGCATGCATGCATAATTGACTTCGTGACTTGTTTTGTGCAATTTGTAATTGGACCCATGTTTGTTTCGTTAGATTGCTCGGAGTGCTCTAAGGAGTACTGTTGTGTAGATTGCTGCTCGGATCAAGGCAAGTTACACCACTTGTTCATGTTTATGCCCCAGTTTTGACTATGCATGTTTTGCTCTTCAAAAAATTTGTAGTACGCATGTGTAGGATTTTGGTAGATTTTTCTTAGTACTATTTTGCAAGTGCGGTTTTGTAGTACGCCATGAGTAGCTCTATGCTTAGGATTTTTCCATCCCAATAGGTTATCCCATTTTTCTAAGTTATGCTTGCTATGGTATATACTTATATATATCAAGTACCGTTGGGACGGCTCGAAAGACTCAAGAATTTTCTAAGTACGAGAGCTCTCTCGAGCGAACTTTTCTTCTCAAAACCCCCTTCAAAATAAAAATAAGTTTTCCTTCTAGGAGGAAATGGTTGTTGGGTGAACGATTGGGATTTTGGTGGAGGACGACCGCCCAGGAATCAAAGAAGTCTGCCATGTTTCAGAATTCAGAAGCTTCCCGTGCAACCACAATACATATGGGCTCTGTCTTGGCTTAGTACTTAGTGAAAAACCTCACCGGGGTACCAACATTTGGAGGTTCTTGGCACGGTTGGATCCAGCTGGTAGAGGGGCTACTAAGGGAAGGCTTCGCCATGGTCTTGTCTGTAAAAGGACTTGACCGTGGATTGTGGGGAAAGTGCACAACCTCTCGAGAGTATTGCAATCTGATCGATCAGTCGTGTTCACAGAAACAGAACAACATTGAGCACCTGAAGGATGGAGCCTCTAGAAGATCTTCCTCTCTCTCTTTTCCAAACTTAACGTTTTATAAACCCTAGGGCGTGAGTAATATCGTCATTGGGTGGGATTTTGGGAACTTGGTGCGTAATATCCAAGTGCTAGGTTGATTTGGGCACTTGGTGAGTAATATCCACGTGTTCCATTCAACCCTATACTATTTATCAAAGTTTACAAAGTAGGGAAAACTTTCTTCCTCTTTTCTTATTACACTGATAAAATTGGCTTTACGCAAATGAACCCCAGAGCCTACTCTTAGCCTTGCATGTAGAGATAGTCTTACTCTTTCCTTGGTGTAATTTGCCAATACATTCAAAGTATTGACCCAACTTGTTGGTTGCACGTCTTATGTGCAGAATCCGAAGATTGAAAGGTGCGTAGGGATCGCGGGTCTTCACGCAGCTAGCCTGAGGCATTGATGGACTCAAGTTTTACTTAGTTTCCGTTGTTTTGTTTGAGCTAGCTATAAGCTATGCAAGTTGTAATAATTATACTCTAGATTATTCGTGTAATAATGACTTGTGTTTTACATGATATTCATCGACTGTGAAGTGCTAGCTATTGATCCAGGGACTAGCATGTTAATCACAGGGACTTAGGATCCTTAACGATCCGAGGTCGCAACAAGAATGGAATAAAGCTCAAGCTTGGAGATGCCACACGTGTCACCCCAAGAAATATCCAAGAAGTACAAGCGTCAAAGCTTGGGGATGCCCAAGGCATCCCCTTCTTCATTAATAAAAATCCCAGGTTTCTTCCAAACGCTTCAATTTTATTATTTCATGCACAGTTGTGTTGTTCTTGGAGCGTCTTCTTTTTTGTTTTCGTTTTGGTTTTTCGTTTGCTTGGTTTTCTTAGTTTGCTGAATAAATTGGTTGGACCCCCTCTTTCATATATTGGTTTTCAAATAAGTTGGTTTGGATTGGAAAAGAGTAGGAAAAGTTCATGCTTAAGTTGTAAAGAGAGCTTGTTTTTGACTGTGGCCTATGCTTTGTCATGCCATGCTTGATATTGTTTTGTCTTTATGCTTAGTGATCTTTGCCGTAGCATGACACGTTATAAACAATTGAGATTTCTTAATATGCCTTGGAAGAATCATGCATTGTTCTAGCATATTAAAGCATAGTATTGTGGTATTCTCCTTTGATGTTTTGTTTGGGTTGACTTGGCGCATGCTCACACCATGTTATGACTATCCCAAGTCACCATAGCCTTTATGATCCTTTAATTTTCGACTTGTAATATCACTTTATGCTTTAATCAATGATGTTTTGTCGCTTTGCATGATTATGGCCATTATTGCTCTCTTAGTTGGTCGCTCCCAGTCTTTTGCTAGCCTCCATAACCAACTATGAGTTCCACTCATGCATCCAACTCCAAATAAAACCAAGTTATTCCAAAGAGTCCACCATACCTACCTATTAGCATTTTCTTCATGCTTTTATCTACCTTCTGAATTAAATTTGTTATGTGAAAATTAGTGATTAAATCTCTCACGAACTTGATGGCACACTTTACTTTTCTTGCACTTAATAAACTTGAACCATCGTGTCCATCTTTGCTACATATATGATTGCGCTTTATAAGTTGAAGTTAGCAGAACCATGTATCATGGGGAACACTTTCAACATTGCACTTGTACATTGTACCATGTTGATATCATGATTCTTTTGCTTATGGATCCCGGCGGTGTGAAATAAAAGTGGAACTTGTAAGATCATGGAGTTTGTATGTGTGTTAAAGAAACGTCTGGGCCGCTGGTCTAATCCATGCGTGATCATGGTGGAAACCTACAGCGTAACCATAATGAGCAATCTATGAAGCATTCTTCTTATAAAAAAGATATAGATCTTGAGAAAAAAGAGAAAAAGAAAAAAAGATGAGAAAAGAGGAAAGAGAGAGAAAAAAAAAGCACCATTAAATAAGAAGATCGTTGAGATGCTCATTGTTTGCTTGCCTTGTCATTTTGATTATGGGATAACTCCTGTATCATGTGCAAGGGGTACCCCGTTGGCGGTTCTCTATGATACATATGTACTTACTATGACAAGAGCTTACTTGTGACTAAAGTTGAGTAGCATGAGGTTCGGTCTTCGTAAGTAAGGGGCATGAGATTTCGGATTATAACTTGTCAAGCATATCCTCTTAGTTGTGTCACTTTAACCTTAATCACTTCAAGATGCTTATGATAGGGGCTATGGAGCTGAAAGCTAATACTTCCTTCTATGAAGGCCTTTCTTTTACTTTTATGTTGAGTCTCCACCTTCTATCTTTATGCACCTACTTTGAGAGCATAGTGGTCATTCTCAGTTCTATGTGCATTGTCCCAAGACTTGTTGATTGATGCATAACTCGATATTGTTTGTTGTTAAACTACCTATATCTAGTCACACTTATGAAATTTGAAGGTGTCCTATGCATTTATGTTTCCTACTCTATGAGGGACAAGCTGAATGCCACCATGCTATGTTTTCTTTGTTGGAGATATGCCCAAGAGGCAATAATAAAAGTGATTATTATTATATCTTTGTGTTTATGATGAATGTTTACATCCCATGCTATAATTGTATTAACTAGAAACATTAATACATGTGTGTTTTGTAAACATAAAAGAGTCCCTAGTAAGCCTCTTGTTGAACTAGCTTGTTGATTAATAGATGATCATGGTTTCCTGATCATGGACATTGGATATCGTTAATAACAAGATCATATCATTAGGAGAATGATGTGATGGACACACACCCATAGTAAGCGTAGCATAAGATCAAGTCATTAAGTTCGTATTTCTATAAGCTTTCAAATGCATAGTAACCTAATCCTTCGACCATGAGGTTATGTTAATCACCATCACCGGATGGATACTTTGATGACATCAAACGCCGCTTCGTAACTGGGTGGTTAGAAAGGTGTCATTGGGTATTCTGGAAGTATGTGTTGAAGAGCATGGACCAAGATTGGGATTTGTCCATCCATATGACGGATAGATATGCTCTAGGCCCTCTCAGTGGAATGTCATCTAGTTAGCTTGCAATCATGTGACTAGGTCACAAGGGATGACGTATCACGAAACGAGTAAAGAGTACTTATCAGTAACGAGGTAGAACTAGGTATGGAGATACCGACGATCAAACCTCGGATAAGTAGAATATCGCGTGACAAAGGGAATTGGTTTCGTATGTTAATGGTTCTATCGATCACGAAGTCATCGTTGAGTATGTGGGAGCCGTTATGGATCTCCAGATCCCGCTGATGGTTATTGATCGGAGAGGTGTCTTCATCATGTCTGCATATTCACGAACCGTTGGGTGACACACTTAAGGTTCGAAGTTGTTTTAAGTAGATATGGAATGTGCGTTGGAGACCGAATGTTGTTCGGAGTCTCGGATTGGATCCGGGACATCACGAGGAGATCCGGAATTGTCTGGAGAATAAGATTCATATATAGGGGATCATTTTCTGAGTTAGGAAATGTTCCGGAGTATTTGTATGAGGTTTCTAGAAGGTTTTGGAATGTTCTGGAAGGTTCTAGAGGATTTCTTGGAGTTTGCTTGAAAACCAAGAAAGGGTCAAAGGAAACCTAGTGGGGCAAGACACGGATTCGTGGGGGAGGAGGACTCCTCCCCCCTTCCCACCGCCGGCCATAGGAGGGAAGTCCTACTAGGACTCCCCCTCCCCACGCGCGCCTCCCCCCCTTAAATAGAAGGGCAGGGGCGCCCCCTCCTACCCCGCTCCCATAACTCCCAATCTCTGCCGCCTCTCTCCTCCACCTTTCTTCTGCATAGGCATAGGCGAAGCCCTGTAGAATTCTCTACTCCACCACCACCACCACGCCGTCGTGCTGCTGGGATTCCGTGGAGAAGATCTACTACCTCCGCTGCTCGCTGGAACGGGGAGAGGAAGGTCTGCTTCGACTCCGCACGTGTGACCGACTGCGGAAGCGCTGCCCGAACGCGGCACCGGAAGGATCGTCCACTTGACCGACTACGGAAGCACTGCCGGAAAGCGACGCCGGAAGGATCGTCCACACGATCTTGAGATCGGCAAGTGATCGACTACATCAACCACGAGATCTAATCTTGTTAACACTTTTCGGATCTACGAGGGTTAGTTCCTATCTATCTCGTTGCACATGTCTAATAGATTAGATCTTGGCTTTTATCTAGATTAGATCTGGGTTTTGTTCGTTCTTGCGGTAGAAAATTTTTGTTTTCCATGCTACGAACCCATCATTCTTTATGTGAAACAAACAAACGTCTTGCAAAGCATGTTATTCATGAATCTTTTGTTATTACCCTTTCATGTTGCAACGTAGTTGCTTTGTCTTATTGCTAGACCTTTGTGTTTCATGTTATGATTGAAGTACTATGATCCCAGCTTTGAATGTTTTACAAATACTTTGATCATGTTTATGATGGTGCATGTCACCTCAAAAATTATTCTTTCTTTTTATCACTTACGTACTCGAGGACGAGCAGGAGTTAATCTTGGGGATGTTGATACGTTGCTAACGTATCCATTATTTTTTATGTTCCATGCTTGGTTTTATATACTTTCTTATGTTTTGTCTACACTTTGGAGTACTTTTCATATGATTTCTTGGACTAACCTATTAACAAAGAGCCATAGTGCCAGCTGCCTGTTTTCTGTTGTTTTTGGTTCCAGGAAGTCAGAAAATCAATATTCTCGGAATTGGACCGGACAAAAGCCAAAGTTGTTATTTTCCTGGAAGATTCACGGAGCCAGAAGGAGAGACGAAGGGGGGCCACATGGTGGCCACACCACTCCTAGGCGTGGGTCCCCGTGGCCGCGCCAGGGCATGGTGTGGGCCCCCTGGCCGGCCACCGACCTTGCCTCCTTCGCCTATAAAGTCCTCCCGATGCAAAAGCCCTAAATTGAAAAGCCTCCAGCCACGAAAAGTTCCACAACACCGCCGCCACTGAAGGGGAGATTCGGGGGACAGAAAGTCTCTGTTCCGACACCCTGCCGGGACGGGGAAGTGCCCCCGGAGCCATCTCCATCGATCTCCACCACCATCTCCATCGGCGTTGCTAATTCCCATGATGATGAGGGAGTAGTTCTTCCTCGAGGCTAAGGGTTCTACCGATAGCTATGTGTTCATCTCTCTCTATGCATGATCATATTGTGATCATGAGCTTTGTAATCAAGTAGATCTACCTTGCTACTCAAGTGATTCAATAGATCTCTGCTCTCCCCATGTGTGTGAAAGTGCCAGCGTGCACACCATGGTGGCACTTAGGCTAGAGATTACAAATACTTTTTATGAGTTATATTTGGAGTTGGATGTCTTTACGAAATTGTGATGTTTGCCATCTAGTGCTCAAGGTGACAGTGTGGGGTTATCTAGATGGGAAAGGCTTACTTTTAGGTGTGTTGTTATAGCCCTACCATGGATTAGATTGTCCAACCGGAGAGTAGTTCAGAGTAGTATCATGAAGATAATATATTTATATGGGAGTGTTCACTAGTGAAAGTACGATCCCTAGGCCTTGTCTCTAAGCATTAAACACCGTTTGCTACTAGATCTATTACATGTTTGCTTGCTTCCATCTTTATTTAAGTTTGCCTTTAGTATCTTCCACACCATCAAGCTATTTTCTAGCACCGTTGTATATTATCCATACCACTTGTATTTCACTATCTCTTCGCCGAACTAGTGCACCTATACACCTGACAAGTGTATTGGGTGTGTTGGGGACACAAGAGACTTCTTGTATCTTGATTGTAGGATTTCTTGAGACGGAATACCTTTGACCACTTCCTCCCTGAGTTCGATAAACCTTGGGTGATCCACTTAAGGGAAAACTTGCTGCTGTTCTACAAACCTCTGCACTTGGAGGCCAAACAACTGTCTACCAGAATAGAAGTGCGTAGACATCATCCCCAACTGTAGGCTATGGGGATGGTAGGGATTGGATGAGATTGTTCATGTAATGGCATCGGATTGTTAGGGCATGGTGCATAGTATCTATTATTAGTGCCTTTTGACTTTGTTGCAACTTGTTATGATTAATGCTTGTCACTAGGGCCCGAGTGCCATGATTTTAGATCTGAACATATTATTGATTTATTATGATAGTATTGTTTATGGTCTTACCTGCAAGTTGTATGCACATTTTATTGTCCGGAACCAATGGCCCCGAAGTGACAACAATCGGGATAACCGGAGGGAATGGCTTTGATGTGAGGATCACATGTGTTCACGGAGTCTTAATGCTTTGCTCCGGTGCTCTATTAAAGGGAGCACCTTAATTTCCAGTAGTTCCCTTGAGGCCCCGCTGCAAACGGGCAAGCAGGACAAAAGATGTTGTACAAGTTCTCATTGCGAGCACATATGACTATATATGGAACACATGCCTATGATTATGTTGTACTTGGATGCTTTATCTTATTTATCTGCAATTGCCCTATGTCTTGATTGCCATATGAATTGTCTTGTCCATGCAATGCTTGTCCATCCATATGCCTACCGTGTTTTAATCCTACTGTTTACTGCTATTGTTACTACTGTCTTAATTTTACTAATGCTGCTACTTCACTATTGCCGCCATAAAAATGTTGCTACTGATAAACTGATGTGAGCAAGATTGTTTCCAGGTGCAGCTGAATTGACAACTCAGTTGTTAAGGATTATAAATATTCTTTGGATCCCCTTGTGTGGAATCAATAAATTGGGTTTCACTTCCCTCGAAAATACTGCGATACACCCCCTATACTTGTGGGTCATCAAGCCTATTTTCTGGCGCTATTGCCGGGGAGCATAGATTTATTTATCAAGTTCACTTAGAATCACTATTGTTCGCTGCCATCCATCCATCATGGGTAAGTCACGTGATGGCAAGGTTCCTATTTTACCATCCACTACAAGAAGAGGTACGGTTCTGAACACCTCTGTTGCTCTTGATTCACCATCTGTTATGAGTAAGTTACTTACACCACCACATACACATCCTACACACACTGCTACTATTGCTGAATCTAAAACTTCCGATACTTATGACGTTGCTTCTACTGTTCTTGATAAGAGTGGTTCATTAGGTCCTTTCCTAGATGCTACGATTGCTAAAACTATAGCTGGAAATACTGAAACTCCTAATGAAGACACTAGTACACCTGTTAGTTCACCTGAGTCTAGAGAGATCTATCATATTGAAGATGGTTATATTGAGATGACCGATGCATTTATTAAAGAATGTCAAAACACCCATCATAGGAATGCTGTTAAGAGTCTCCTTGAGAGGCGTACTATAAAACCCAAATTGTCTCCTAATGCTAAGTTTGCTGCATCTCCCATAAACATTAAAGATAAGGATTATGATTTCTCTCTTGATCTATCTTACATAGCTATTGTTGAGAAAGAACCTTTTTGTGGGACTAAGAATGAAAGTGCGGTAGCACATATGACTGAACTTTCTACCATGAGTGGCCTGTTTTCTGATGATACTAAGATGCGCACCTACTTTGTTGCTAAGATTTTCCCTTTTTCGCTGAAAGGAGAAGCTAAAACTTGGTTTAATAATTTACCTCCGAGATCTATTGATATCCCTGATTGCTTAATTAGTACTTTCCTGCAGAAATATTTTCCTCCTTGTGCTAGACATGCTATTTTGCAAGAACTTTTTGATTTTAAACAGGGAGAAAAAGAGATATTGCCTAAATCATGGGGAAGGTTTTGTGCTTTGATTCATGCACATGCTGGGTGTACATTACCTAAGAATGAGCTTCTTGATATATTTTATAATGGACTAACTGGAGAATCTAGGACATACCTGGATAGTTGTGCTAATTGTGTTTTCAGGAATAGGACTCCCAAGGAAGCTAAGGAATTAATGGCTAAAATAAGTAGGAATTATGAAGACTGGACTCCTCCTGAACCAGCTATACCTGAAACAATTATACCTGAACCAACTATTCATGCGCCTACACCAATATCAAAGAAGAGGGGACTTATTGAACAAAATGATGAAGTGATGAAGGAAGCTAAGAAATGTCTTAAGGAGAAGGGAATTAAAGCTGCAGATGTCAGGAATTTACCTCCTATAGAAGAATTATGTAAGCCAATCCCCCACTCATACACTATTGAGGTACACTCTCTCCAACATTTTGATGAAGGTGACATACCTTAGTCCAAACATCCTGATTAATGCTTAGAAGAATTCGATATTTTTATTGTTAAGTAAGATAATTTTAATAAAAGGGTGCAAAATCATTTAATGGAAAACTCTAGAGCTATTGTTGAGTTAAAAAGATATTGTGGAAAGAACCTCTAATGATGTTAAAGTGCTTGTTAAACATTTTCAAATGGTTCAAACTCAAATAGATCAACTTATTAAAGTGCAAAAAGACTTGCTAGTTAATGCTGCTAAAGAAAAATATGCTTCTGAAATTAGAACTAGAAGTGGTGGTGCTACCCAGGATCCTCTATATCCTGAGGGGCATCCTAAAAGAATTGAGCAGGATTCTCAACAAGCTGAAAATAATGGTACTACTCCTAAGAAAAGAAAGAAGAACCGTCTGAACCTACTAAAGATCTTAATAGTATATCTGTCTCTAATGCTGAAACTGAAAGTGGTAATGAACAAAACGATGCTCCTGATAAAGAAAAAGTTGAAGAAGAACCTGAAAAGCACATTAAGAACTAAATACACTAAAGAAGATTTTGTTGCTAAGAAACATGGTAATGAAAGAGAGCCTTGGGTCCAAAAACCTATGCCTTTCCCTGATAAGAAACACAAGTCAAAGGAAGATGAACACTATAATAAATTTTGTGAGTGGATGAAAGCCTTATTCTTGCAAATTCCTTTGACTGGTGCTATTAAATTTCCTCCTTATTCAAAGTATATGAAGGATATTGTTTCGAATAAAGGAAGATCCCTAATGAAGAAATTTCTACTTTGCTTGCTAATTATTCCTTTAATGGTAAGGTTCCTAAGAAACTTGGAGACCCAGGGATTCCAACTATCCCGTGCTCTATTAAAAATAGTTATGTAAGAACTGCTTTGTGTGATTTGGGAGCAGGAGTTCGTGTTATGCCTTTTTCTCTCTACAAGAGACTTCAACTGGAAAAACTAATACCAACTAATATATCTTTGCAAATGGCTGATAAACTACCACTATTCATGTTGGTATATGTGAGGATGTACCTATTCAAGTGGCTCATAATTGCTTGATATTAACTGATTTTGTTGTGCTTGAAATGCCTGAAGATGATAATATGTCTATTATTCTTGGGAGACCTTTTCTTAATACTACAGGAGCTGTTATTAATTGTAATCAAGGAAAGGTGACTTTCAATGTTAATGACAAGGAGCATACTGTCTATTTCCCCAAGAAGATTGATAGGACTTACGGTTTGAATTCAATTGAACATGTTGAGGGCATTCAAGTTGGAGAAATATATTGTCCCATACCAAGAGAAAAATATGAAACTATTATGATTGGGACTATTTCTATCAAAGTTGAGGTAACATAATCATTAGTGGAATACAAAGTTTTGTTTCATATAAAATTGTTTTCGTAACAAGACCTGATCAACCTTGTTAACAAAAGGATTTCAATGAACAAAAAAAGTTTTCACCATGATTATCTCCGCTTACTTTCATTTTATCCATTTTAGTTTTTGCTTTCGCTTAGTTTACTTTTCTGTTGTTAGCTGCTTGCATATTAGAGTGTCTTAGAACTTCTGAAATTTTGGTTTTGTTTTGTTTTTGCATCTTTTCAAAATCACTTTTCTGCAGAAAAATCATTCATATATACCTAAAAATTTCTCAAAAATAAAGTGTCTCGAAAAATTCCAGAAAATTCATATTAAATTTTTACATGAAAAAAGGGGCAGAGAAGTGTCTAGGGAGTACCAGGGGGCCCACCAGGCAGGCACACCACCTGGTGGTGCGGCCAGCCCAGGGGCACGCCTGGCCATGGTGTGGGCCACCCCTGGCCCTCGACTCACTCTCTCACTTGCCACTTCTTTCTCTCTCCCGAGAAAACATCAGTTCTTTGCTCAAAATCTCGTTCTTGTTGTGCTTGTCCACAATTTTTGGATCTCCTTGCTCAGCCCATCTTTGCTGCTGAAATTTGGAGTATTTGTTCTCCGGTATGTGACTCCTCCACTTGTGCAAGTAGATTTGTGTTTAGTGGTTTATATCTTGAGTATTTTGCTGCTGTAGGTGACAGGTTATGAGAGCTTGTAAGCTTGTTCAATGCTTAGAGTTATTGTTTTGATGCATGTTTAGGCCTCCTACAAGTCCCTATGAGTAGTGCCCTTCATTATGTATTCACTTTGCAATCACTTGTTTAATGGATATTTAAATTTCAGAATAGAAGATGAATGAGCATCAACTCAACCAACATGAGCTGAGGGTGCCTGAAGTTATGAAGGTTCACCGAGAGGAGGAAGTTTTTACTTCCATCTATCCATGCTCCGAAGTCATGAGGGCTGCAAGAATTTCCCAGGACTTCCATACTTTAGTTGCTAATGCAGGATTGGAGCACTTTGTGGAAGATGAACCTTGTCAATTTGTGAAACTAACTATGTCTGTAGTGTAGGACTTTCGATTTAGTTACTCTTTGCCTAACCCCATGGTCCACTACAAAATTTACAATATAGCTGTCGACCTTCCTCTTGATGACTTTTGTGCAGCTATTAAGGTACCTCAGTGGGGATCATGTGGAAGGATTAAAGAGCGACCTACACCACTCATGGACTTGTACGCAGAGATTTGCCAAGGGAGCAGCTTCTCAAAGGAGAATGGGAAAATCCGTAACATTCATCTCCCATCTATTCACTACTTTGCTTACTTTATTGCCAAGTGTGTCCTCGCTAGGAAAACTGCTAATAAGTTATCCTCATATGATCTAGCATTCATCTCAGCTACTTTAAAACGAGATATAACTTATAACTTGGGTGCCTTGATAGCCTTCCGTCTTGCTCCTAACCGCGAGAAAGGTGGAATTTGTGGAGGCCTCATTGCCTCTCGTTTATTAGCTTTGCATGGCTTAGTGCCTCATCATCTAGACCTACAGTTTCCCATAGAAAGGCTTGATCTTAATTCCATGATACATCATAAGTTTGTTTCTTCTTGGGCTAATTTGAGTGAGTTGTCTTATGAAATAACCATTCTCAAAGTTGGTTGGAGAAACAGTAAGACCGAGCGATTTGTTATTTTTCCTGCACTTGTTTTGTTTAACCTTGATACCAGGGTAGAATGGTCACCTACTAAGGAGGAGCTTGTTATGTACCGGGGAGAGCTCTCCCAACAGGAGCAGCATACTAGAAGGGAGATTACAAATGATTCAGTCCAACCCTCGAATGAGGGAGAGTCTTCATATCAGCAGCCTACCTATGATTGGGGAGCTTCTTCTTCTTCCCAAGGGCCTAACCACGATCATTCTTACGATGACCCGCCTGCTTGGAACCCTTACCTGCATTGGTATTGATACCCACTTAGGCCAAAAGCCTAAGCTTGGGGGAGGTACACCGACATCAGACTCATCTCCATATCATGTTTAGTCGGTACTTTGTCTATCCATGCTTCGTTCTCTTTTTAGTTTTCGTTCTTTCTTTGCTTTTGTTTTCTGAAACACAAAAAGACCAAAAATATTTGTGTTGTTTCTCTTTGTTTGCTTCTTCTTCTTTTTGCCTTGGTTTGCTTCTTCCGTTTGGTTTTGTTTTGATTATTCGAAAAAAAACCCAAAAATATTTTGCTTTGCTTGTTTTTCCTTTTTGTTCTTGCTTTTTAAAATTAAAAAGACCAAAAATATTTGTTCTTCTTCTTTGGTTTTGTGAAGTTCGTTGCAGGGTTCAGCAGACCTCAGTAGAGTTTGGTTTTCATGTTATTATTCAAGCCACACAAGTAAAGGGCAATAATGAGGATTAATGACAACTTGAGGTGTGGTAAGAGGCTGGTAACGAACTCTATGTGTTTTCATTTTTGTACATATACTCATCATTGTGGGCATGCTTAGTCTGTTCATGTAGGGTGTATGTTATTTATGGATGCTTAGTAGCTCTTGCTTTCTTATGATTAGTTCCAGCTTGCTAATAGTTTGTAGCATGTCATATGAATGTTTGCTTGCATTGCTCTATTCATAACTTGGTATGACACTGTGGTATCCTCCTCTGAATGTTTCACTTGAATTGGCTTGGCACATGCTCACGCATGCATATGACTGAAATAATCAGTTAAGCCTCGATGAATTATTTTGCCTCAGGGGTCTTGAATCACTTTCATGCCATGATTAGTCCTATTTTGTTGCAAGCATGATTATGACAGTTATTGCTCTCTCGTTTTTCGCTCCCTCTCTATTGCTAGCCTTCACTTGTGCTGAGTATAAGCTTTACTCGTGCATCCAACTCCACAAAACCAATATTGCCAAAAGAGTCCACCATACCAACCTATTAGCACCATTGCTACTCCTTGCATATTTATTATGCTCTGTTTTCTTCCGAATGAAATGTTTGCTTGTTATGAGAAAGTTAGTTAGTAAAGCTCTCACGAACTTGATGGAACACTTTATTTTTGGCACTTAATAAACCTGAACCATTGTGACTGTCCATGAAAGTTATATGCTTGCAAATTATAGGCTGGGGATTAGCAGAACCGTGTTGTCATGAGGAACGCCTTCAACACCTGTAAATATATACCCAGTTGATATCATGCTCTTTTGTTTACGGATGTTGTCGGTGTGAACTAAAAAAGGAGCTTGTAAGTCCATGGAGTTATGTATGTGTGTTAGAGAAATGCCTGGGCCGCCGGTCTAATCCATGCCTAATCATGGTGAAAACCTGCAGCGTAACCGTAATGAGTATCTATGAGACATTCTTCCTATAAAAAAAGAGAAGAGATAGCTATTGAGAAAAAAAGAGAGAGATATGAGAAAAGAGGAAAGAGAGAAAAAAACACCGTTTTCCCATGGTAAATAAGGGGATTGCTGAGATACTCGTTGTTTGCTTGCCTTGTCATTTTGATATGGGGATTCTTCCGTATCATCGGGCAAGGGGTACCCCATTGGCGGTTCTCTATGATACACATGTTTTTACTATGACAAGAACTTACCGGTAACTAAAGTTGAGTAGCATGAGGAGCGGCCCTCGTACTCAAGAGACATGAGATTTCCAGTTTATAGTCTGTCAAGCATATAACTCAGATTGGACCTCACTTTCACCTTAACCATTTAAAGATGCTCATGATAGGGGTAATGAGAGCTCAAAGCTAATGAGTACCATACTTTTAGCATTTGGAAGCCCTTCAAACTTTTCAAAACCGTTTCGTTTCCTTGTTGAGTCACCACCCATTCTATGAGCACTTTCTTGATAGCACAGTTATCATTCTTAGTATAATGTGCTTGTCTCAAAACTAGATTAACTGTGTTATGACTTTGATGCTTGTATCTTTGACATCTTTACTTCTAGTCTTCACTTAAACTTCAGAGGTGCCTTGGCATTTATGTTTGCTCTACAATCAAAGGCAAGCGAGATACTGCTCTATCATACCTTGTTATGAGCATTGCAATATTGCTTATGCTTATGTTTCATGCTACTTATTATTTTTGAGTTGGAATCTCTTCATAGCTTGCAATGACTAATAAGTAAACTTAGTAGCATACTCTTTATTGTGAATTGTCTAAGTAGTTGATCACATGTTGAGAATATATACATCATATGAAGCAAATGTGTTCTCGAAAGTTTCTTTTATCGCACTCAGTTTCCAACTGAATTGCTTGAGGACAAGCAATAAGCTAAGCTTGGGGGGAGTTGATACGTCCAAAATGTATCTACTTTCCTGAACACTATTTCTATTGGTTTTCCTCTAAACTTGTGTGATTTGGATACAACTAACATGGACTGACGTTGTTTTCAGCATAATTACCTTGGTGTCTAGTTTTTGTGCAGAAAATCAACTATCAGGAAAAATCCCGGAAAATATGCCAAAAATCCTATTTCACCAGAAGACTCACGGAGCCAGAAGACGAGACGGAGTAGGGCCACGAGGGACCCACACCACCTAGCCGCGCCGGCCAGGCCAGGTCGCGTCTGGGGGTGGTGTGGCCGCCTCGGCCTCCCTCTTCGCCTATAAGTTGCCTCTTGACCTAAAAACCGAGGGGGTCGAAGTTTTTCTAGAAAGAGTTCCGCTTCGCCGCCACCACCAGATTCCGTTAATCATCACCAAAAACTCTGTTCTAGCACCCTGCCGGGACAGGGAATTGGAGGGGATCATCACCATCATCACCATCATCGCCACCATCGCTTCTCCATTGACCATCCATGTTTCCCCCATCTATGAGTGAGTAATCCCCCACTATAGGCTATGGGGATGGTAGGGATTGGATCAGATTGTTCATGTAATGGCATCGGATTGTTAGGTCATGGTGTCTAGTATCTATTATTAGTGCTTTTTGACTTTGTTGCAACTTGTTATGCTTAATGCTTGTCACTAGGGCCCAAGTGCCATGATTTACGATCTAAACATATTATTGATTCATTATGATAGTATTGTTTATGGTCTTACCTGCAAGTTGTATGCACGTGTTATTGTCCGGAACCAATGGCCCCGAAGTGACAGCAATCGGGATAACCGGAGGGAATGGCTTTGATGTGAGGATCACATGTGTTCACGGAGTGTTAATGCTTTGCTCCGGTGCTCTATTAAAAGGAGCACCTTAATTGCCAGTAGTTCCCTTGAGGCCCCGCTGCAAACGGGCTGGCAGGACAAAAGATGTTGTGCAAGTTCTCATTGCGAGCACGTATGATTATATATGGAACACATGCCTAGGATTATCTAGTACTTGGATGCTTTATCTTATTTATCTGCAATTGCCCTATGTCTTGATTGCCATGTGAATTGTCTTGTCCATGCAATGCCCGTCCATCTATCCCTATGCCTACCGCGTTTTAATCGTACTGTTTACTGCTATTGTTACTAATGTCTTACTTTTACTACTTCTACTACTTCACTATTGCTAGCATAAAACTATTGCTACTGATAAACTACTGTGAGCAAGATTATTTCCAGGTGCAGCTGAATTGACAACTCAGTTGTTAAGGCTTATAAATATTATTTCGCTCCCCTTGTGTCAAATCAATAAATTGGGTTTCACTTCCCTCAAAAATACTGCGATACACCCCCTATACTTGTGGGTCATCATCCCCGAGTGCTTGGTTGAGTCGAAGACTCGAGTAAGGACTAGAGTAGTCAAAATGTGCTCCTGCTGGAGTCGATGACCTCAGTTGCCCGCGTGAGCGGCTTTGACGGGACGTGACGAGTAGTGGGTCCCATTTTCTGACTTGGACTTGACTAGGCGTGCGTAATCTTCTGGTTTAACTGTGTCTCCTCGATTCTCGCGCGTAATGGGTGGAGTGGGGCGACGGTTCGTGGGTTACCCTTGCCACACGTCGATGTCAATTTGTTCCACGCATCGGGTTGGTTTTCTCCTAGACGTTGGATGGCATCTGCTGTGAGTTTAAGTAGGGGTTCACCATGCGGTAATTTCCCCACATCTTCTTTCTCGCTCACGCACCTCCGCCATTGCTGTTCTTGTTGTTCCATTGTGCACATATCCTTCGTGGCATTGGACCAACTCTTTACCTTCCCTAGCTACTTCTTACGCTCACACTGCCAGCGCAAGATGGGCAAGAAGAAAGGAGGCTCCGCCGTTGGATCTGCGGCTACCATTGTCACCGCCAAGAAGAAGGGTGCCACCACCACGGGCACTAGCGTCGCCGCAGCTGGGAAGAAGAAGGGCGCGGGGACTCGCATCACCAACGGGTCGTGGCACCAGTCCGTCATCAAGTCCTCTGAGTTGTTCACTCGGCACCAGGACGGGGCGCTCTCTGCCGCGGAGGATGATTCTCGCATTCCCAGCGACGAGGTAATCCCCAGTCCTCATGCGGATTTTCGAGTGATGTTCCTTGTGCTCATCATTCGCGGTCTTTCTCTCTCCCTACATCCGTTTGTTAGGGGTCTTCTTTGCTTCTACGGGCTCCAGCTGCACCAGCTATCCCCGAACTCTATCCTCCACATCGCCTGCTTCATAACTCTTTGTGAGTGCTGGCTCGAAATTGAGCCACACTTCGGCCTCTTCAAAAAACTCTTCAAGCTCAAGCGTCAGTCGGGGTCGGGTTCTGTAGTCTACGATGTAGGGTGTTTCAGGATCCACGTCGACTCCAGTGTCACTTATTTCTCCATCAAGATCACTGCATCTGTCCAAGGGTGGAGGGATAAGTGGTTCTACATCCGTGACCAGAAGGCTGATGGAGAGCACTACGGACTCGCGCCCTTTGGTCTGATGGCAGCCTGCAAGAGGAGGAGGTCTTGGAAGAACGTAGTGATGCCCAATGAAGTCGAGGAAACAGAGACCCTATATCAGCGTGTCTGTGACCTTGAACATCTCATAGGAAAATAAGTAGGCGGCGCAGAGCTCATTCACACTTGGATACGTCACCGTGTACAGCCTCTGTAGGTCAGGGTACACCCGATGTTCCACTGGATCGGTGCTGGCGATGTCACTCACATATCTGTGGAGGGTATTTCCTCTGGTGAAGTGGACAGGAGGTTGCGACTGGTGACCTAGTACACCACAAAGGAGGATCTCCTGGGTGACTCAGTCGTGCCTCCATTCTATGCCAGCAAACCTCCACCTGAGGTGAATTTTCCTTTGATGTTTCTTGATTTTCAATTGCCTATTAGGTGCCTTATATACTGAAGCTTCTTCTCATTGTAGGACTGGAAAGTGCGCGCTAGCTTGCCTCCCCAGCCTGAAGGAATTATCCCGCGTGAGGCGGAGGAAGAGGACGAGTTGGGCTCCACCGTCCCTATTGGGAAGGAGCAGGAAGCTCCCGAGTCCAGTGATCACGGGACTCACAAGCGCTCATGTAGCAAGGATTCGGATGCCTCCTCACCATCGATGCTAGAGGATCCTTCTGCTGCTGCAGAGGAGCCAATCCCCGTCGTGCCTGTGCGCGCCATGGCCTCGAGAATTTTGACGGGTAAGTCTTTATACTTGCGTGTTTGTATTGTTTCCCCCCGAAGTTTTTCTTCTAAAGTGGTGTTGGGTATTTGCAGTCAAACGGCGATGTCGTCTTCCGACGACTGCCAATTTGTTAAGGAATCCGGAGTCGTAGACTCCAAGAACAAGGAGGTGGCCATACGGTCTCCTTTTCCTCCAGTGGCGGCCCACTCCGGCGCCAATTCTTCGAGTTACCCCCATACTAGGGGGCACCAGATGGTAGCACGGACGTCGACTCGATAGGAACCTTCGGGGTCCCTAGAGGAACACGTAAGTTTTCATAGTGCCGGTGGCATTCGAGTTTTGCATTAATGCTCATACTACTTTTCTTTTCTTGTAGCCTATCATGAAGGATTCCACTCGCCTAGCGGAGCAGATCCTTTCCCTGGGTCGGCAGCATGCCTTGCTCGATAACCGCCATCGTGCAGTCGAAGGTTAGTGCTAATCTTGTCTCTCCGCTCTTCTTGAATAGAGGTTGGTAAACTCAAATATTGCTATATTTGTCCCTTGCAGGTGAGCATAATGAACTTCTTCGTCACGTCACTTCCCTCGAGAAGGGACTTCTCGCAGCGGAGAAGAAACGCGTCGAGGAAGTTGCGGCTCTGGAGGAGTCACAAAAGTGCGAGGAAGATCTGCGTCCTTCCACTGCTGAGAGGGAGAAATTGTTCGTAGAACAGCTTTTATCGATTGCGAAAGCGCTCTCAGGTATTTCGCCACTTCATTTGCATTTGTCGATGCACTTTTCCTTCATGATGCTTTGCTGACATGTGTTTTCTTCAGATGCCGCTGGCGTGAGCTTTGATGCCTAGGCTCTAGCTCGCACGGATGGCCTGGCCGGTGCCGTGGCTGCAGTCGGGGACCACAGCGTCTCCCTCTGAGACACGCTAGGAAAGGCCAAGGGGGTGCTGAGCCGCCTTCAAGAGGACATGGTACCCAAGGCCAGCTTAATCGAAAATTTTGATGGCTTGGTGGAATCCTTCGCAGAAGCCATCCCCATGGACTTCAGGAATGCGCAGCAGTCTGTTGGTGCAAAAATGGCACTCGCACTGGCGCAAGCCCACGTTGTGGAGCTGGACAAAGTACGATCTCCAAGGCGATGCCTGTCAACGCAGATGGCCAGCAGGTAGTGTTTGCTCCCTGCGCCACTAGTTGCAGTAAGTATGGGCCTCGTCTCATTGAGATAGTCGTCAAATATTCTGAGGAGCTGCGGCGAGTGAAGGTAGCAAAGGATGTGGCGTATGGGGCTACCACTAGGAAGTCTGTGGCATCAGAGACTGCCACAAATTCGAGGAAGCCCCTAAAGTTGAGGTCAAAGTCGAAGAAGCACAGCGTTCCTTAGCTGCCATATGTAATAATTTAGCTTTCCTTTTGCTGAACCATATTTTGTAGGGGTACCCCTGTTGATACTTTGCCGAATTTGAATGTACTCCACCCTTTTTATCGATGTATAGTTGGTCTTATTTTCCTCTTGTTTGGTTGTAATAGGGTCCGTCGAGTGGTCCTCCTGACTCTCCTCCCACTGATGAAACTGCGGCACGACCGAGTTCAAAGGTGGAGGAGCTGTCGCTTCTTGTGCAACTGCGTGATCGCGTAAATCAGTTGGAGCGACAGTTGGCCATTATCCGTGGTAACGCGAACGTGTGGAAGTCAAAGGCTGAGAAGGCCACTTCTCGTGAGAAGTATCTCCTTCACGAAGTTGCGCAGTTGAACGAGCAATTTAAATGTTAGCTCTCTATCTTCTCATCCTTTTCTTTAGCCATTCGTGGTGCTCTATCTTATGCTCTGGTCTAGCTTTTTGTAGTTGTTAGCGCTCGTCATCTGTAGGATGAGAGGGACCGGGTTGCCATTCAAATAAATGGCTTGACCCAGGAGCAGCTGCAGGCCAGTGGGTACTTCTGGGTGGACCACGATCGTGCAGTCGCGTTAGCGATGTTGCAGGATCGTGCATCACGTGTGCTTTAGTGTTTGAAGAACGCGTAGTTGTGCCTGAGGCATATCGTCCAAGCGATGTTTCCCCTGGACATGGTGCCATCAAGCTAGCTAGCTTTGCTAGCGAAGTTTCAAGATATCAGCACGGTCCACGAGTGCATGCGCCAATAGCTGGTCCTAGGTGCCAAGGTTGTGTTGGCGCTTGTTCGATTGCATCGGCTAGATGTAGATGTCCCGGCTGTTGCCACAGGACCGCCGTCGCCACTAGAAGGGATGACCTGGAACATGATGCCACACTACCAGGCGGTTGATCGCCCAGCCAAAGATATCGTCGAATTCTTTGAAGAGCAAACAAATGTTCTCCTCTTGCAGTATTAGTGTAGTATATACCCTGCACATAAATGTATAAGTGTTGTAAAAAATTATACGATTGTGTCGGGGGTAGCTCTGTAGCCCCGGTTGATCGCATCGCGATTCATCTGGGCCAGACCTTCGTGGAGCTTGAGGAACTCGCGATAGTGCTTGAGAAGGTGGCTAGACATTTTCTTGTCATCATGCTTGTCGATGTAGAAGTGTATGTTGCACAGTCCAGACAGTTTCTCCTGGATGGATGTTCCAGGGGCCTCGTCACGCGTGCGGCACTGCCACACTTGCATGTTTTTCCGCTATCATAGTATCCACGGCTGCGGTATCCACTATTGTGGTTGTCGTCGCGTTTGTCAGCATAGATAGCCGCGACCATGTCGACCTCTTCGCAGTCCTCATAACCGTGCATTCGACGTTTCCCTCGGCAATCACATCTGCGCCCGAGGTCGTCGTCATCATTGGAGTAGGCACGATTTTTCAGTGAGTCCTCTCCATTGGCCCACCTATTCATGATCTCCATCAGGTGGTCGATTGTCTTGGGCTTCAAGCGGCCCAGCTCCTCCCTAAGCTCTCTACGGCGCACGCTGCCGTTAAATGCGTCGATTGCGGAATCCTCAGAGATGTCTTCTGCATAGTTCTTGATGATGGACCATCTCTGGATGTACGAGCGCAGCGACTCGCCAGCTTTGGTGGCAGCATCTTAATTTCTCGATTGATGCGAGCCTTTTGTAAGTGCCCTTGAAGGTTCGCACGAAGTTGTAGACCAGCTCTTCCTAGCTGCGAATGGATCCGCGCGGGAGGTTATTAAGCCACGCATGAGTGGCGCCTTGCAGCTGTAGCTGGAGGCATTGCATCGCCGTGCTCGAGCTTTCGCCATGCAGCCTAACGGAGGAGATGTGATCTTCCAGCCAGATTTTTGGGTCCTGCAGGCCGTCGAATTTTGGGTTCTCCGATGGGAGTTTGAACCCCTTAGGCATTCGCTTTTCCCTGATGGCTCTACTGAAGCATCTGGCGCCGCAGAGCTCTATTTCATCATATCCGAGTCAATCAAATGAGCATGCCTCACCCGCATCATATCAACCTTGCGATGCGTGATGTCATCACGCACATCGTAGTCACGGCCGTGCCACCATGAGCGGCACCACCGAGACAAATCGTGGTTGCAATCTCTCGATGAAGGCGATGAATAGCGCTTGGCCAAAGCTTTACTTTTCTTTGGCTCCAGTGTTGGCTCCTTGATGAGGGAAGCTTTGACTAGCCCTAAGCCCGCGATCATAGATCGATGCATGGGAGCTAGCGGATCCCCAGCCGGTGGCTGGTTGTTGAGGAGGTACATCGTGGCCGCCGTCACCGCCGCCTGTGGCGTGTTCGGGAGCATGTTACCCCCGTGTATCCACCATCATAGAGCCAAAGTCGAGGACTCGCACGGCTTCTTATCGCTCCTTATCGATGAGGTATGCCAGTCGAGAGCGCCTTTTGGTGGCCACATGGTCATTGCCCTTGGAGGAGGATCCTCCAAAAAGGAAGAGAGTTGAGCCCGCCGGAGGCTCGACTCATCCGCCGTCTTTCTGCGCGTGTTGAGTTGTGCGATTACTTGTTGTTGGCGCTTGTACTCCTCTTTGAGCGGCCAGTGGTAACCCATCAGCATCTCTTGCGATGAGTTTAGGGGTAGGGGATTTCCCTCTAGAGCTTCTCGACAGCGGGTCCACTCGTTGTCGTTGAGTTTGATCAACACACGCTCTTCGGTGCGCTCTTTCGTCGTGAGGTGCGGTTCTTCTGTCCCGTTGTTTTTGGGAGCGCCATTGGCGGGACCATCGTTCGCAACTAGGATGTCGCCATTGGCCGGGCCAGTGCTAGCGTTTTTGAGGTTGACGCCAGTGTCGCCTACGTTGATGACGATGCACATGTAGTGATTAGGGAAGTTGTTGCTCCCACAACTTTCAGATCCGGAGCCGTAGGCTCCATCTTCTGTGGCTAGATCACCTAGATCAGATTCGCGACTGTTGTCGCTGTCCGTGCTCTCGACAGCTGTCAGGGTGTTGAGCTCGCTCAGGGTACCGATTGGTGGCAGATACCACGATGCTGGAGCAATCGCGGGGACCATCGGCTGATTAGGAAGGCGAAGTGTGCCTAGCTGACCAACTTGGAAGCGCAAGCTCCTGATCGCCAAGCCGATCCCATCACCCGCAGACTCGAAGCCAGGCGAGTGGCTGGCGTGTGGACAACAAAGTCGAAGGCACCGAAGAGGAGGCAAATCTCAGATGTTGCAGAGTTGTAGATCACGGTTGATGGGGCCGAAGAAGCCGCGACATCAGCACTCCTAATTCCCATAGACGGTGCCCATTGACGAGGGCTAAACTCATCAATGCCCATTGTTATGGACTTGGGTTTTGAAAAGGAGGGAGCGTTGGAAGCATCAA
The DNA here is from genome assembly GCA_910589775.1 of Avena eriantha. NCBI lineage: Eukaryota > Viridiplantae > Streptophyta > Magnoliopsida > Poales > Poaceae > Avena > Avena eriantha. The sequence continues at coordinate 63,417,885 of OU342740.1, forward strand.
TCAGCTAGCAAACAAGCACACAGGGACGCAAGGTTTACCCAGGTTCAAGTCTCGTAGAGGTCCCTGCTCCTGCTTGTCTGCTCTTGGAATTATCGAGGGAGTCAAAAGTTATAGAGGGTGCGCAGATGCAATCTGGCGATGGTTGTGGAAACTAGGGTTGTGATTGTCCTGCTCGCCGCCCCCTCCTAGCCTTTATATAGATAGGCTAGGTCTCAGATAGAAGGTCGAGTCGGTTACAAGTTAGGGTTTGTCCCTTTTAAACTTTCTATCTTTAAACGTGTCTTGCGCTGCAAGCAGTCGGAGTCTCCGTGGGTCAACCGAATCCTGAATTGGGCCCTGGTAACGTCGTGGGCTCCTGCCAAACTGGACGGTATATGTCAATCTCGAGTACATGTAGGGTATGCCCACATCAGAAATTAAGTAGGAAATTTCGAGACGGTCGTTTTGATAGGATAAAGATTTTCTACGGAGGTTGTATGCAAAATCTTGAGCCACCGTGACATGACCATTTTTGCAAAATACGCCGAAACTCGTGTTTTTCAATTTCCTCTACAAGTATACACCCAAGATATAGGTTGCTGAATTCGAACAGAAAATTTTGACACGATCATATTGATAGGTTAAAGATTTTCTACGGAGGTCGTATGCAAAATTTAAACCCGTTTTACCGAGACATGACATTTTTTGTAAAATATGTCAAAACCCATGTTTTTAAATTTCCCCTACAAGTATACCCCAAAGATATAGGTTGTTGAATTCGAGTATGTAATTTCGAGACGGTCGTTTTGATAGGTTAAAGTTTTTCTACAGAGGTCATATGCAAATGCTAGAGTCATTTTACCGAGAAATGATCTTTTTTCACAATACAAAAAAACTCATATTTTTACAATTTATGCTACATGTATACCTCAAAATATAGGTCGTTGAATTCGAGTAGAAAATTTCGATATTATCGTTTTGATAGGTTAAGTATTTTCTACAGAGGTCGTATACGAAATCTAGAGCCATTTTATCGAGATAAGACCTTTTTGGCAAACTACGTTGAAACTAATGTTTTCCAATTTTCCCTACAACTCTACCCCAAGATATTGGTTGTTGAATTCCAGTAAGTAATTTTGGGACGATCGTTTTGATAGGTTAAAGATTTTCTACGGAGGTCGTATGCAAAATTCATTGATATTTTACCGAGGCATGACTTTTTTTTGCAAAATACGTCGAAATTCATGTTTTTCAATTTCTCCTACAACTATACCCCAAGATATAGGTTGTTGAATTCGGGTAGAAAATTTAGAGACGATCGTTTTGATAGGTTAAATTTTTTTACTGAGGTCATATGCAAAATCAGAGCCATTTTATCGAGACATGACCTTTTTGGAAAATACGTCAAAACTCATTTCGATTTCCCATACAACTATACGCCAAGATCTAGATTGTTGCATTTTGATACCATCGTTTTGATAGGTTAAAGATTTTCTATGGAGATCGAATGCAAAATCTAAAACCGTTTTATCGATACACGACATTTTTTGCAAAATACGTCGAAATCCATTTTTTTTCAATTTCCCCTACAAGTATACCCAAGATATAGGTTTTTGAATTCGAATAAGAAATTTCGAGATGATCGGTTTGATAGGTTATAGATTTTCTACAAAGCTCATATGCAAAATCTAAAGCCGTTTTACCGAGCCATGACTTTTTTTGCAAAACACGTCGAAATTGATTTTTTTAATTTCCCCTACAAACATACCCCAAAGATATAGGTTTTTGAAACTGAGTAGAAAATTTCGAGACGATCGTTTTGATAGGTGGAACATTTTCTAGGGAGGTCATGTGCAAAATTCAGTGCCATTTTACCAAGGCGTGAACTTTTTTGCAAAATACGTCGAAGTTTTATTTTTTCAATTTCTCCTACAACTATACTCCAAGATATAGGTCGTTGAATTCGAGTAGAAAATTTAGAGACGATCGTTTTGATAGGTTAATGATTTTCTACGGAGGTCGTATGCAAAATATAGAGCTATTTAACCGAGACACTACCTTTTTTGTAAAATATATCAAAAATCATATTTTTCGATTTCCCCTACAAGTATACACCAACACTTTGTTTGGATGCACATAATTGAATCCAGGAAATGAATCGGGTGGGAATTCCAAATCCAGCCTGGAAAGGAAATGGCTGCTAATTCGAATTCTGTTGTTTGGGTGGTTTGGAATTTGCTGTCAGAATCAGATGGTGCTACCCAATTCCAATTCATGTTTGGATGTTCAAACCATGAAATTGGATTTTTTTGCTCGTTTGGCTATTTTGTACTTCTATTAATTTATGAATAGTCGCATGTATATATATTATAATGTATACATTTTATTTTCTACACATAGTAACATTAAAATAATCTGAACAAGATCACAAGAAGCAAATATGTAATTTATGTCTGTTACACATAGCACATACTTACCATGAGTGGATAATTCATAATCAACCAAGTATGTAGTACTTCAGTTTAACATTCACACATCATAGTAAAGATCAAGGCAAGGTCAAGAGATATGTCTTCCTGAAGTTCGTGGGGAGAGCCATGAATGCTTCAAACAAGCGCTCATTGATGATTAACTTCTGATAAGCCTTGATCATATCAGAATCCTCCAACCCAGGTATTTGTATAAGTGCATCAAGGATTTCCGCTAGAGGAGTCACCTTTGGCATTGAAAGTGGCTCGGTTGTCTTCAAAGCCTCATAAAATGATGTCCCATCATGCACAAGATGACTTTCCCGGTGCATTGCTTCTTCTAGGGCACCTGAAGAGACTCTTCAGGAACCGGTGTGCTCGAACCATCTGCACCGCTCACGTGATCTTCTTTAACAAACTTAGTTGTTGTCCTAGCACCTGCTCCCGGTGCATGGTCTTTTGAATAGATAGTCTGAATTGCATCCTAGTTCCTGACGACCTTGTTCCGATATTTATCTGCTTCCTTGTTAGCCTACATAATACACAAATATGTTATCATACATGGTATTTAAGTTGTAAATGATAACACAAAATAGAGGAAGACATGACATCTCCGACAACTTCATTGTTAATACTATCCTTTTCTTTTTCTCCGTTTACTATCTTTGGTGATGTAAGCAACCAAATCTTGTTGGGGCATGATGCTACAATTCACACAACATTTGAATTATTATATAACCATACACAGTACCTGTAACATCCCAAAACTTCAATCCAAGCTTATCAAGATCTAAATCATCAAATTTGGGGTTAACAAAAACTTTTCCAAATTAAAAATAAAAGCATTCATGTGTATGAGCATTTAAAATAGGAATTGATTTTGAATTGCCATGGTTCTATGATTCTTTGGTTATAAAATGTTTCTTAGGTGATTTAAACATCATCTACATCATTCCTAAACTTTTCCTAAAGAAAATCAAATAAAAAACAATTAAAAAGGACGAATGGTCATTTTGGCCATTTTAATCCACTACACTACTTTGAGTGTTCCTAGCACTCATTTCTTAACAGAAACAATTCATGATCTTTGCACCCCCTACTAGTACACATTATGAGGTACCAAGGCCCACCTTTTGATCTGCTAAAAACATTCTTTTACTTATTTTATTTGGCATGTGAAAATTGAATCCAATGCATAGATCACCCCTATTTCAAAAACCATCTATTTGAGCTCCACTTTCAAAACCCTTGCAACCAGGGACTACCTAGAACTAGTGGAGAACACCCAAAAAATTTGAAACCAAAATTCAAAAGTTTTTCTCTTTCGGCCATTCTATCAAACACCTTGCGGGCAAGATCAAAGTGGCCTAACTATTACTGTTATAGGCTTGATCTTGTCTAGCAAATTGGAGTGCTTTGATCACTCTTGTCTCCCTCAAGCCTAACTAGACCAACACCAACACCTCGTCTACCCCCTAGCTGCACTGCAAGGCCATGCCGAGCCACCCCACGCCGGCCGACCATGCACTCGCAGCAGCAGACCACTTCCCCCTCTCTTGCCATGTCTACAAGCTCGCTAGTGGTCCACCGCCACCGTCCAACCAGCCGCAGCCCAGAGACAGAGAGCAGAACGGCCAGGAACCACCGCGCCCGGAGCTGGTCGACCATGCCGACGCCGCCCGCAGAGCACGCCCTGACCCCGCGTGCACAGACCGCCCCTCGGCCACAGCCCGTGCTTATCGCTCCGCCATGACCTAGTGAACACCCCAAACACCCCCGCTGGCCGCCCAACTCACCCCAGCCACTGCTCGCCATCGAACCCGTCGCCTCTGCCGCCCAGAGCGCGTGACGCGCCCGACCAACATAGAGCCCGCCTTGCCGTGCCTTTAAGCCTCAGCGCACCGCCAGGAGATAGACCACCGCCCCTACCTCGAGCCACGCCGCTAGCCCCCTGTGCCGCCCTCGCCGGAGTCGCCTGCCCACACCGCTCGGTCTCACCGTCGGGCCTATATAAGCCGGCCTCCCCAGCACCATTTCTTCACACCCACTCACTCCCCACCTCTCACTGAACCTCACCCACCTCTCGCCGACGCCGCTCGAGCTCTGCCTCACCGGAATTGGAGCCGGAGTCGCCGCAACAGGAGGAGAAGGGCGCATGCGATTTAGGGCACCCCAAGCTGCGCCGCAACCGCGCCTCGCCTCGCCGTCGTCTTCCAGTTCATTTGCCCGCCTCGCCGTCATCACTGGAGTCCTGGTACGTCTCCGATAGACCCCCACCGAGCCACTAGGGCAAACTCTCGCCGGCGACCTGTTCGTCGTCGACGACGACCCTCGACCATAGATCCCACTTCTAATCCTACGGCCCCCAGCACGCGTATTGTTTCGCGTGTTAAGAACCACTGACAAGCAGGACCCCCCTGTCAAGTGAGCCCCGCGCCGCGGAGCGCCACTGGGCCGGCCCATGTTCTTTCCCGCGCTACCCCAACCGTTCAAATTTGGTTTATTTCTTTTTAAGTTGAATCTAGTTTCTGTCCACTAGTTTAAAATTCAATTCTGAGAGTTTTACAAATCCAAAATTGCATGAAACCAATTTTGCCTGAAAGGTATTGAAATGATCTATCCAAGACCGTTGGATTTAATTCAATTAGAGTTATAGATCTCTCCTAGTAAAAATAACAAACAGAAGTATTTGCAACTTGCAACATTTTTATAAAATCAACTAAGTTAGCTTTTGAGTTGATTCCAACTCTCAAAAATCACATTTCATCATATCTATCTAAATATGTAATAATATTAAGGTTTACATGTAGTTACTTTGGACTAGTACCAAAATAATGCTATATAGGCATTTCTAGTCACTTTAAATCATTAAATGATAAACTTAAACCAAAGTAATATTGATCCAACCTTTAATTCTCATTCCCAGGTGTTAAGATATGTGGTGATGACATGTGTCAATATGATCCCATATTTTAAATGGAGAATATTAAATTTTAGTTAATTTTTCAATGAGTAGAAATTACTTTTCTAGTTTAAAAAGAATGAAACTAGTGATTTAAACTTGTGATGCTTGTGATGATAATAGATCATAAAATGTGTGTCCTAGAATGCTACTTAGCCTAGTTAAGTATTGTTTGGTTATTGTGTGTTCCGTATGTCTTTATAGATGATAGTACCGACCAAGCTTTCGAGGAGGAGGAGTTCTACCAAGAAGAAGAAGAAAACTTCAACCACTGCACCAACCAAGGCAAGCCACCATTAACAATGCAAGCTAACACTTGCAAGTTTAGTGCTCAGCAAGCTAGGATCAAACTAGATGGTTTATCAAAGATGCCTTAGGCATGCTTTGATCACCCCCTTTGACTATTAGTACCCCAAGTCTTATTTACAGGTTTTACCTCCCTTAGTTTACACAAAGTTCTTTACTTGTTTTGAAGGTAGCATAAAAAGCATAAAACTTGACCTATTTAGAAACCTTTAGATGTCATTCTATGGCATGAGATTGAACCCATCCTTTCCATCTTAGTGAACACTCTTAACTTAGTAGTTTAGAGTAGATCAAAAACTTGAGTCACTTTAGATGGGAACACTTGGTGAAAATGAATTATGAAAACCTTGGAATGATGAGTCATTCTATTCAAATGTTTTTTGATGTGTTGAGAAACACAAATGGTGGATGATGATGAAAATGTTGAGGCATGAGCCTTAACCCTTTTATAAAACTGATGGTTGGATTCGGATGCGATACCATTCCAAATTTACCGTACAACCACACTACCTGAATTGGGTAAGGCTTAGCTGGAAATTTATATGCATTAGTATTAGTTCCCTTGCGGGAGAGGTTTAAGCTGAGGCTACCTCTCATGATGTCCACCTATGCAGTGCCCAAGATGACAGATGGTCATGGTTGGGAGGCCATGCTCATAGGAGAGGCGCTTATACTAGGGTGTGTAAAGGGAAGGTTATGTTTGATTATCTGCATACTAAGTATGATGATTCAGGGTTATCCCTGACAGATGTATCGAATCTTGTTGTGAAAGTGTACCACCTCTGCAGAGTGTCAAACTATTCGAATAGCCGCATCCGCGGTTATGGACAGTTGGAATGGCCATACTGTTTCGTTGTCAGATGTTTTCCAAATAAATTGAAATGAATGATAAATCTTGACTTGACCACAACAGGGTAGTGTTTATGACACTAGCTTCCCAACTTAAGTGATTCTAGAATTTTACTTTATCTTTCTTTGCTTCAGAACTCAGCTTAGGTTCCAAACTTGACTTTATAGTTAATCATAGAGTTAGCCCTTTAACTTAGAATTATAATACTTGTTAGTGGTAGTTTACGAGTACTTAAAGAGTACTCATGGCTTTTGTCCCTGGCTATTATCATGGCCAGACTATGAAGGAGACTATCAAGATGATGGCCATCAGGACGGCTAAGATAACTAGGACTGTCTGCCTTCATCAGCATTGCCTGTGCCCCTGAAGATGGACCCCACCACTATGCTTTATATTTATTTCCGCTGCTTGTGGTATTAAGACTGGATCATGAGATCCTTATTTGTGTAAGACCTTATGTATGGTTTGTAATGGATGATGTACTGTGATATCCAATCCGTTATGTCTCGCAAAAATGGTAATCCTGGGATTGCAAGGTATGGCATAAGGGGCATCTAGGATTAAAAATCCGGGTGTTGACAAGTTGGTATCAGAGCCATCCTGACCATAGGAGACCCTAGTTAGAATGGACGTTCAAACAATTACGAAAAACTATCTCCTCTCTTACCCTTGGGAATTCTTTCCTTCTCAAAAATTCATGTTTCTTGTATCTTTGGGCATTTAATGTTGCTTGTATCTCAAAAAACCCTAGTTAGAATGTTGCTTGTATCTCAAAAATTCATGTTGCTTGTTAGAATGGGCATTTAATGTCCATGCATGGGCCATGCAAATTATCACCATCCTTTTCTTTTGGGATTTTGCTTGTATCTTTGGAAGTGTGGCATGGTTTTTTGAGATTCAATTCAAGGTGGCCATTCTTTGCTCCTCACCAAACCACATCCCCCTCTCTCTCTTTATCCAACATCTATCCAAGCATGGTCATGTGGGCTTCTTCCACATAAACCACCATCTCCTCCATCACATGTTTTAACTCATGTTGGCTTGTCACAAAACCCTACCCCATGTCCTCCACTTCATCTCCTTCTCACCCTCCACCCATGTATGACCTAGTGTGGCTAAACCAAACCCTAACACCTACCCTCTCTCCCCAAACCCTAATTTTTCTTAACTAAACCCTAACCCTTAACCTCACTCACCTCTCTCTCTTTCTCTCTCTTTCTACCATGCTGGCCCTACCTCAGCTACCCTCCTACCCTAGACCTAACATCAAGCCCTAGACCGAGCCATCTACCCACACTACTAAGCCCTAACCGAGGCTAGACCTAGCTCGCTCGAGCCTCCTCTCCCCTCTTTCTTTCTCTCTTCCTGCCGAGCTAGCCCCACACCGACCCAGCCCCACAGCCACGCCATCCCCACCTGGCAGCCCTACCTGCGCCTGCCCTGGCTGCCCGTGGCAAGCACGTGAGAAGGAGGAGTAAAGGTGGTCGAGGCCACCTTTATCTCTACCCACTCCCGCACGTCACCCCAGCCCCTCCCTATCCACTTCATCGCCTCACGCGCCCTGGCATCGCCAGATCCACCCCAGGTCCCTGCCTCTCCCCTCCTTCCTCTCCACCGACGCATCTTTCCTCTCGCCGGTCACCGCCAGTACCGCCGCCGCTCCCTCGTTCCAGCCGGCATGGGTGACATGGAGGTGGTCGAGGAGACCGAGGAGGACCCCCTGCTTCACCCTGGACGCGCCAGCGAAGAGGAGAAGCCCCACGTCTGCCGCAGCACCGCGACATCGTTGAAACCCTAATCTCGCCGGCCCTCTACCTCGACGTCGCCCTGCCGCTCCCCAAGCCGATCCGCCGCCACCAACCACCCTGCGGTGAGTCCCTCTCCCGCCTAGACATCCTCCGCCTCACCAGGAAACCCTAGCCGCGCCAGGCGTTTCACCGGGCACTCTCCGTGCGCCGTGTGTGTGCTGATCGAGTGTGTGTTGCTATTCGTGCGTCGTGTGTGCACCGGGAGGTTGATCGAGTGTGTGTTGCTATTCGTGCACCCCTGCAGGGTAAATCTTTCTGAAAGCCGTGTCCGCGGTTATGGACGACTTGGAGCACAGTTTCTCGATCATAGACAAGTATAACTAAAGTACCACTTTTAATTTGACTAAGTACTTGACTAGTAAATAGTGCAATACTCATGGAATGGTTAATAAAACTGCCAACGGATGATGGGGGTTGTTCGTCCGCTTGCTCGTTGGTAAGCGAGGAGGAGGATGGATCTATTAATTATACTGTTATAACTGTTGGTCTTAATTCACGGACTTCCGTTATCATTGGTTAGGTGGATGGTTAGCGAGTATCTATAGAATTGTTAGATATTATCTTTTGCTGCAATTGCGTCACCCCAGGTTGTGTCCCCTTTAGTGGCATAAAGACTTGCTGAGTACCCCTAGGGTCTCACACGATAAATTGTTTGATTTAGATGAACAGGTGTACTCGCAAGATGGATACTGGGTGGAGGAGACAGATGATGTTGGCAACGATCATTCGGTGTAGAGATTCCGGGAACGGGGATCCTTGAGATCTGTGGGCGGGATGTGTTTATTTATGTGGCATCTTATGCCGATTTGCTTCTTATCCGTACTCGGACTTTGTTTTCCGCTTCCGCCTGGTACTCTGATGTGTGATGCATGAGGAGCTATCCTAAAATATTATCTCTATCTAGGATATTTGAATCTTGCCGTATGGCGTTGCAATATTTCTATTTCTTTTAGATGGAATGGCTCTGAGAACTGGTGTATGTGGCTTGCATACATACTCACTTGTGTATGTAGTTGATCCCTTCGCCTGCTGATTACGCCGCTCGTTCTTGTCCCGATGTTCTGAAAGTGGTTAGGATGGCCGAAAGGTCTACCGTGAGTGGCCCCGGGCCCCACCGTACTATTTTAACCACTTTCGCTCATCCAGGCATGCAACTAAGAGCGTAATTCACCGAGGTAGTTACAATTGGTATCAGAGCCATCCCGCCCTTCAGGGTCTCAGCCAAATGGTCATTGTCAGTCTAGCAAATATTTTTGGTAGCTATGTATACTAGGGAAAAACAAAACATGAGAGTAGGACTGCTTCCATTTTTCTTCTTACCCACCCACCCACCCTTTTCTGGTAAGGAAGTTTAACGTTTTCGATCCTCTTCTAAAATTCAAACTAGGATTCACGTGTTCTGGGTTCCGTCGTACCATAGGTTGTGTGTGTGTGTGTGTGAATTCCTTGTTTATCTGTTGCATCCAACATGTTATCACTATCTGCCTTTTGGTTATCAACTGTTGGTACATTCCATACCGACAGTCCTTTGTAAACCGACGCGATCTATCCGATTCGTTGTATACCAATGCGATCTGTCTTACTCTTTGTTATCCGACGTTATCTTGTTTGGGGTGTTCGTTTCCGTAGTTACTAATCTTTAGGTTCGTCTTAAGAAGAAGGTGTTGGGATATGTGTTTTACTGATTCATATACGGTGTAATGATTTGAGTGCGGGATGGAGTCACGACCATACCACTACTTTTATCATTCGCTCTTGTATGTTGAATTGGTAGAGTTACTAATCTTGATTCGTAAGTGGTTTCGCGCATATAGTGGTATCTTAATGCCGAAATTTGCGGAAATTTTTTCTTTGTTAGCTTGTGTACCACACTCCTTGTTTAGTTGTGTGTGTTATGCTTAATATCTTCTAGGTGCTTTGAACTTTGTTGATATTTTAATATCATCTCAGTGAATTGTGTCCTTTAATCTTGGTTAATTCCAATTTGGTACTATTTTGGATTATTATTATTCTCCATTATAGTACTGACTTGTGTTTTATATCAATTATAGGATGGCACCACCACGCCGTTTTGAGGAGGACATACCACCTGAACTGGGGGCTGCTTTGGCAAGTATTGCTAATGCCTTGGGAACAATGCAGCAGAACCAGCAGCGATTCGAAGAAAGTGTCATGAGGAATGAGTTTGTTCCGCTACCTCCACCTCCCAAGCGAGGAGACATCAAGAGTTTTCTCAAGTTCAACCCACGCCAATTTGAGGTGTCTGATCAGCCACTTGACGCTGATGATTGGCTGCGTGAAATGTCAAGGTTGCTGATGACTGCGGATGTTCCTGAGCAAGAATGGGTAAAATGTGCCACTCACCTTCTGAAGGGAGATGCAGCTCTATGGTGGGAAAATTACCTGAAGGCAGACCACTCTGGTTTTCAGCCTACTTGGGAGCAATTCACTGCGGCTTTCAAAGAGCAATATCTGTCAGAGATTGTCATGGAAAGGATGAAGGAAGTGTTTCTCAACCTCAAGCAGGGCAATGACAATGTCAATACCTATATCAGAAAGTTCATGAACCTTTCTTGGTATGGTGGTGATGAGATCTCTGATGACAAGAAGAAGCAAAAGAGGTTTAGGCAAGGCCTCAATGTATCCATCAAATATGCAATCACTCATGCAAGGCCGGGGTCTTTTCTAGAACTCCAACATACAGCTCTGCGGGAAGAAGCAAGTAGGCAAGTGTTTGAGGTGTCAAAGAAACACAGCCGTGATGCAGCAAGCTCTTCAGCTATGACAGCTCCTTCTAAGCGCCGCGTGTGGGTTCCTAACACCCCACCGTCGCTCCCAGCTCCACCAAGACCGTCAAGCTACGCGGCAAGGCCACCAAACTCCTTCACCACGGCTCCTAGGGGCTACAACCACAACTACCCTGGAGCGCCTGGCGGAGTCCCTGGCTACTTTGCTCCACGTCCACTTGGTGCTTGCTACACTTGTGGAAACACTGGGCATCAGCACTGGAATTGTCCAATGAACAACAAAGCTCTTCCTCCACCACCTCCAAGACCTGCAGCAAGTTCTTCTATGGTTCGTGCACCTCCACCTCGGGCTCTCAACATCAACACCAAGCCCGGGTCTACGGTTGCTCGTGCCAACTGTGTCAACGTCGCTCAAGCTGAGCATGCTCCTGGAGTTGTGATGGGTACGCTTCCCGTTAACTCAGTTCCTGCACGAGTTTTGTTTGATTCTGGTGCTTCACATTCTTTTGTTTCTCACAAGTTTGCAAATGAGAATGAGTTAGCAATGGATCCTCTCCCCAAGAGTTTAATGGTCCTTTCTCCTGGAGCAACAATGGCATCTTCTAAAATCAGCCATAACAATCAAATTGAGATTGGTGGTTCTTCGTTTCCAGCTTCTTTGTTTATTCTGGGTAATTCTGACATTGATGTTATCTTGGGCATGGATTGGTTAACAGCAGCTGTGATTGATTGTGCTGAACGTTCGGTTTCTCTGAAAATTCCTAAAGGCCATATAGTCTATTCTCCAAGTCTGACTCCTGCAATTCAGTTTTTCTCTTTGGCGGCTCTAAATGATGATGCTATGGAAGCTATTCAGTGTGCTCCGGTAGTCTGTGAGTTTCCAAATGTCTTTCCTGAAGAGTTGTTAGGTATGCCTCCTGACCGAGAGGTTGAGTTTGTGATTGAACTTGAACCTGGTACCGCTCCTATCTCCAGGCGGCCTTATAAAATGGGTCCTGCTGAGTTGGCTGAACTCAAACGTCAATTGGATGAACAAGAGAAGTTGGGTTTCATTCAGAACAGTACTTCTTCTTGGGGTAGTCCCACCATCTTTGTGAAGACGCGACACAAGACTGATAGACTTTGTGTTGACTATCGGGCACTCAATGCTTAAAACAATCAAGAATAAATATCCCCTCCCGCGGATTAATGATCTCTTCGATCAGCTAGCTGGAGCTGTGGTATTCTCTAAGCTGGATTTGAGAAGTGGATATCACCAAATCAAGATTCGCAAGGAAGATGTTCCCAAAACAGCTTTAACCACCCGCTGTGGCCTGTATGAGTACACGGTCATGTCTTTCGGTCTCACCAATGCACCTGCCACCTTCTCGAGGCTTATGAACTCGGTTTTCATGGAGTATCTTGATAAGTTCGTTGTGGTCTATCTGGATGACATTCTAGTCTATTCTAAGTCAAAAGAAGAACATGAAGAACACCTTCGGTGTGTCCTAAACAAGCTTCGTGAGAACCGCCTGTATGCTAAGTTCTCCAAGTGTGAATTCTGGCTGCCTCAAGTCACCTACCTTGGTCACGTCATCTCTGCCAAGGGCATTTCCGTCAACCCAGAAACTATTAAGACAATTATGGACTGGCTTCCACCCATAAATGTAAAAGAAGTCCGAAGTTTCCTTGGTTTGGCCAGTTACTGCTGTCGCTTCGTTCAAAACTTCTCGAAGATTGCGAAGCCTCTTACCGATCTCCTCAAGAAAGGCAAGAAATACCTTTGGACTCCTGCATGTCAAGCAAGCTTTGAAACACTCAAAGAGAAGCTCATTTCCACACCAGTCTTAGTTCCTTCAGATATATCAAAGCCTTTCCAGATATTCTGTGATGCCTCATTGCAAGGATTGGGTGCGGTCCTTATGCAAGAAAAACAAGTTGTTGCTTATGCCTCTCGATAGTTGAAGACGCATGAGATCAACTATTGTAACTACCTCGGTGAATTACGCTCTTAGTTAATGCCTGGACGAACGAAAGTGGTTAAAACAGTACGGTGGGGCCTAGGGCCACTCACGGTAGACCTTTCGGCCGTCCTAACCCCTTTCAGACAACGGGACAAGAACGAGCGGCGTAATCGGCAGGCGAAGGGATCAACTACATACACAAATGAGTATGTATGCAAGCCACATACAACAGTCCTCAGAGCCATTCCATCTAAAAGAAATAGAAATATTGCAACGCCATACGGCAAGATCCAAATGTCCTAGATAGATATAATAATTTAGGATAGCTCCTCATACATCACACATCAGAGTGTCAGGCGGAAGCGGAAAACAAGATCCGAGTACGGATAAGAAGCAAATCGGCATAAGATGCCCCATAAATAAACACATCCCGCCCACAGATCACACGGATCCCCGTTCCCGGAATCTCTACACCGAATGATCGTTGCCAACATCATCTGTCTCTTCCACCCAATATCCATCTTGCGGGTACACCTGTTCATGTGAATCAAACAATTTATCGTGTGAGACCCTAGGGGTACTCAGCAAGTCGTTATGCCACTAAAGGGGACACAACCTGGGGTGACGCAATTGCAGCAAAAGATAATACCTAACAATTCTATAGAGACTCGCTAACCTGCCGCCTAACCAATGATAGACGGAAGTCCATGAATTAAGAACAACAGTTCTAACAGTATAATTTACAGATCCATCCTCCTCCTCGCTTACCAACGAGGAAGCGGACGAATAACCCCCATCATCCATTGGCAGTTTTATTAACCATTCCATGAGCATTGCACTATTTACTAGTCGAGTATTTAGTCAGATTGAAAGCGGTACTTTAGTTATACTTGTCTATGATCGAGAAACTGTGCTCCAAGTCGTCCATAACCGCGGACACGGCTTTCAGAAAGATTTACCCTGCAGGGGTGCACGAATAGCAACACACACTCGATCAACCTCGGAAAAACCAAATCAAAACCCAACGAGGCATTCACGACAAAGCAATCACAGGATTCAGAAATATTTCAGGGGGCCACCCCATTAAGCTACCCGCAACGAAGTTGGCCGGCTCCGAGACGGACCCAAGGTTTGTGTGGACGGCGGTAAACGACTGGGAACCCGAAAATGTGACTGGGCTTGTCGATACAGCGAAAACGTGTCACGATCCAAAACGGTACAGGTGCTCCGCGCACAATCTTAAATAAAACAGTAACATGGCATAAGTACTGAATAGTAATAAAGCCCCAAACTAATTGTGGCCCCAAGAAATAAGAAGGAATCAAACTCTGGCTCAGGGGGGTCCATAAGGCCTCCCGGATGTGGATAGTGCGAATATTCAAGGAACAGGAATCAAGTACTCGGGGTCCTACGGGACACGAGTGAGCATGAAAAACCAAATAACAGATATTGCTCACCGGTGCCTCTTTCATTAATTATCCCATTACTACTCAGGTTATGTTGTTTAGGTACCTCATTATCCATCACACACTCACATACCCTACTCATGCTTTTCTACGACTCTCATCGCTCAAACAACTCCTGTAGTAATGGCTCATGGGACCGGAACAGGCTTAATGTGGTTTAAAAGTAAAGGCTATGCAGTACTTGGGATTCAATTTAATGCAATCGCGACTCAATGATGCAAGAATAAGATAGAGGCAATAGGTACTGTATGTATGCAAGCATGTGGTAGTGCTTGCCTGGCAGCCCAGTTGAAGCGAGAGATGGATCTGGGTAATACTCCTGTGATTCCTGGTAATTCTCCTGCTGGGCGTCTATTCGAAGAAGAACCAAACAAACAAGGGCCAATATAAATAAAGTGCACAAGCATATGAATTAAAATGCGACAAGCAAACAAGCATGCCATGATGAATGATGCACAATTTGCATGGCATTTAAGTAGCATGGCAAAGGTGAGGTGTGGATACAAGAAATAAAGCACTTTATTATCTATTTGCCCAAGTTTTATTGTCATAAACGGTTCAGATTTTAAATGACAATATGATGCATGCTTCAATTCAGAACAAGGATTGCATAGATAGAACGGGCTCGTCGCGCTGAGCGATTTAGACATATTATTTGTCAAATTTGGAGTTATAAAACAAAAGTTATGAATTAAATAAGGAAAAGGGCATTTTCTTGTAATTTTAATCATCTCGAAATTTTAAAGTGCTCAAACAATATTTTGAATGTCATATTTGAATTCCTCACATTTTTCTGATTCAAAAACATATATTATTTGGATTTGTAAATTAAAAGTTATTTGAAAACTGATTGGAATTTGAATTTAAATAATTTTGAATTTGTTTTGTTTAAACAGTTAAACAGGAAGTCTTTTGTCACCCAGGTAAACCTAGCCACAACCGCTGACGGTGGGCCAGCTGCTGACTGGGCGAGACCCGCGCGCAAAACTTTTCACACCGGGGCTCTGTCTAGCCCGTGCGACTACGAGGTGGGACCAACCGGCTGAGGCCCACGTGACAGTGAACGAACTCGCAGAGGCTGGCAGGTGGGACCGAGCTGGAGCGCGGGTTAAGATAATAACAGGCTGGGGGGTTTTCTGAAAGAAGGTCACGGCGGCTGATAGGTGGGGTAGGATGGACTGCGGGTTGAGCGAAAAATCAAAAAGGGGGTTTTCTGCAAAAACGGGGCCGCGGTACTGTTCTTCTGTTTTCTCTGAACCGCGGACGGGTCTGAGATCGACCGGCGCGGGGCGCGGCGCGCGGGGTTCGAACTCGCGTCGCGGGCGCGCGCGCTGCGGTGTTAGCCAGTGCGGCTGGTTACGCGGTGGTGACAGAGGAGCGGCGGGCGGCTAGATATGCCTCTGCGAGGCGCGGCGCGGACCAGACGGCAACGTCTGCCGTGCACTGACGGCGCTCGGCGAAACGAACGGCGGCGCAAGACGGCGACAGCGAGGCAGAGGTTGTCAGGGAGGAAGAGGGGCTCACCGAGGAGAGGTCGGTGTGGACGGATCGGCCTGGGAGACGCTGCAACGACGAGGACGCAGAGGCCGGGGGACTAGGGTTTCCAACGATGATGATATGAGCATGATATATTTATGATGCAACAATTATATACAGGAAGTAGCCAATATCTTACTAGACCAAGTAGCATTACAATTGTTAGACAATTGGGATGCTACAACTCTCCCCCACTAAACAGGAATCTCGCCCCGAGATTCTAGGAAGAAGAAGACTCAAAGAGGGTAGGATACTTGGCATGGAGCTCATCTTCACGTTCCCAAGTGGCTTCATCAACAGAACGGTGCGACCACTGCACCTTGCAGAACTTGATGGACTTGTTGCGAGTCCTTCTTTCTGTGACTTCAAGTATTTTTATTGGGTGTTTTTGATAAGAAAGATCTTCTTGGAGATTGATGAGTTCATGGTCCACGGTCCTGCCGGGATCCTTGAAGCACTTCTTGAGTTGAGAGATGTGGAAAACATCATGGACTTTGAGTTGTTCAGAGAGCTCAAGAGCATATGCAACTTCTCCTCTTCTTCCACGAATTTTGAAAGGACCGATGTATCTAGGAGCCAGCTTTCCTTTGATACCAAAACGGTGCGTGCCTCGCATGGGAGTGACACGAAGGTAAACGAGATCACCAGGGACATACTCCATGTCCGTGTGCTTTCTGTCATAATTGCTCTTCTAGCGACTTTGAGCAATTTTCAGATTTTCAAGAATGATGTGAACTTTCTCCTCCGCTTGAGTTACAATGTCGGGGCCAAACAATATTCTTTCACCTGCACCAGACCAACCAATCGGAGTTCTGCATTTGCGACCATAGAGAGCCTCAAATGGTGCCATCTTTAGACTTTTCTAGAAACTGTTGTTGTAAGAGAATTCAGCATAAGGAAGACATTCTTCCCACTTCATGCCGAAAGAGATAACGCAAACACGGAGCATATCTTCTAGAATCTGATTGATCCTTTCAACTTGTCCTTGCGACTGAGGGTGGTAAGCTATGCTGAAGTTTAATTTTGTTCCCAAAGCATTTTGGAAACTTCCCCAGAACTTGGAAGTGAAGATGCTTCCACGGTCTGAACTGATCTCAAGAGGAACTCCATACAGAGACAATTCTGTTGACATAGAGCTCAGCCAACTGAATTGCAGAAATTGTTTCCTTGACTGGAAAGAAGTGAGCTACTTTGGAAAGCCTGTCAATGACAACAAAGATTGCATTGTTGCCCTTCCGAGACATATTTGGCACAATATCGTTTCAAACCAGGCCACCAATATTGTGTTTTCAAGTCCATGTACATCTTAGTGCTGCCAGGGTGGATAGAAAGAACAGAATCATGCGCCTCCTTGAGAACTTGCTCTCTTAAACCCGGGTAGTTCGGAACAAACATCCGGTGTTCAAAGAAAAGAGTGCCTTGGTCGTCTACGTGGAAAGACTCGTACTTTGGAAGCTGGATGTTGGAAATGATCTTTTTAGTGTAAGGGTCACCAAGCTGAATGGAACGGACCTTTTCTTCCAAGAGTGGTGTTGCTAGAAGGTTCAGAAGATAACCTTGATCCACAATTTCAAGGTTTAGCTTGCGGAATTCCTCGCACAAGAGAGGCTGTTGTTCTTCCACCATGAGGTTGTTGACATAAGCTTTTCGGCTGAGAGCATCGGCCATGACATTGGCTTTGCCCGGAGTGTAGTTGATGGTCAAATCGAAATCATTGATTGTTTCAATCCACCTCCTCTGACGAAGGTTGAGATCAGGCTGTGTGAAGATATACTTCAGACTCTTGTGATCAGAAAAGATCTCACAACGGTTGCCAAGCAAGTAATGCCTCCATACTTTCAAAGCAAAGACAACTGCTACAAGTTCGAGGTCATGTGTAGGATAGTTGATCTCATGCGTCTTTAACTGACGAGATGCATAAGCAACAACTTGTTTTTCTTGCATAAGAACTACACCCAATCCTTGCAATGAAGCATCACAGAAAATCTGGAAAGGCTTTGATGTATCTGGAGGAACCAAGACTGGTGTGGAAGTGAGCTTCTCTTTGAGTGTTTCAAAGCTTGCTTGACATGCAGGAGTCCAATGGTATTTCTTTCCTTTCTTGAGGAGATCGGTAAGAGGCTTCGCAATCTTTGAAAAGTTTTGAACGAATCGACGGCAGTAACTGGCCAAACCAAGGAAACTCCAGACTTCTTTGACATTTATGGGTGGAAGCCAGTCCATAATTGTCTTAATAGTTTCTGGGTTGACGGCAATGCCCTTGGCAGAGATGACGTGACCAAGGTAGGTGACTTGAGGCAGCCAGAATTCACACTTGGAGAACTTTGCATACAGGCGGTTCTCACGAAGCTTGTTTAGGACACACCGAAGGTGTTCTTCATGTTCTTCCTTAGACTTAGAATAGACCAGAATGTCATCCAGATAGACCACAACGAACTTATCAAGATACTCCATGAAAACCGAGTTCATAAGCCTCGAGAAGGTGGCAGGTGCATTGGTGAGACCGAAAGACATGACCGTGTACTCATACAGGCCATAACGGGTGGTGAAAGCTGTTTTGGGAACATCTTCCTTGCGAATCTTGATTTGATGATAACCACTTCTCAAATCAAGCTTAGAGAATACCACAGCTCCAGCTAGCTGATCAAAGAGATCATTAATCCGCGGAAGGGGATATTTATTCTTGATTGTTTTAGCATTGAGTGCCCGATAGTCAACACAAAGTCTATCAGTCTTGTCCCGCTTCTTCACAAAGATGGTTGGACTACCCCAAGAAGAAGTACTGTGCTGAATGAAACCCAACTTCTCTTGTTCATCCAACTGACGTTTGAGTTCAGCCAACTCAGCAGGACTCATTTTATAAGGCCGCTTGGAAATAGGAGCGATACCAGGTTCAAGTTCAATGACAAACTCGACCTCACCATTCGGAGGCATACCTGGCAACTCTTCAGGAAAAACATCTGGAAACTCACAGACTACAGGAAAACTCTGAATACCTTCCATAGCATCATCATTCAAAACTGCCAAAGAGTAAAGCTGAATTGTAGGAGTCAGACTTGGAGAATAGACTATATGGCCTTCAGGAATTTTCAGAGAAACCGAACGTTCAACACAATCAATCACAGCTGCATTTGCTGTTAACCAATCCATGCCCAAGATAACATCAATATCAGAATTGCCCAGAATAATTAAGGAAGCCGGAAACAAAGAGCCACCAATCTCATTTTGATTGTCACGGCTGATTTTAGAAGCCCTCATGTTTGAACCAGGAGATTGCACCATAAGGCGAGTTGGTAAAGCATCAGAAGGTAACCCATTACTCTCCGCAAACTTGTATGACACGAAAGAATGTGAACCACCAGAATCAAACAAAACTCGTGCAGGAACTGAGTTAACAGGAAGCATACCCATGACAACTCCAGGTGCATGCTCAGCTTGAGCGACGTTGACACAGTTGGCACGAGCAACCGTAGACCCAGGTTTGGTGTTGATGTTGAGAGCCTGAGGTGGAGGTGCACGAATCATAGGAGCACTTGCCGCAGGTCTTGGAGGTGGTGGTGGAAGAGCTTTGTTGTTCAAAGGACAATTCCAGTGCTGATGCCCAGTGTTTCCACAAGTATAGCAAGCACCAGGTGGACGTGGAGCAACGTAGCCAGGGACTCCGCCAGGCGCAACAGGGTAGTTGTGGTTGTAGCCCCTGGGAGCCGCAGTGAAGGAGTTTGGTGGCCTTGGTGCGTAGCTTGACGGTCTTGGTGGAGCAGGGAGTGACGGTGGGGTGTTAGGAACCCAGACACGACGCTTAAAAGGGGCTGTCATAGCAGAAGAGCTTGCTGTATCACGGCTGTGTTTCTTTGACTCCTCAAACACTTGCCTACTTGCTTCTTCCTGCAGAGCTGTGTGTTGGAGTTCCAGAAAAGACGCCGGCCTTGCATGAGTGATAGCATATTTGATAGAAGCATTGAGGCCTTGCCGAAACCTCTTTTGCTTCTTCTTGTCATCGGAGATCTCATCGCCACCATAACAAGAAAGGTTCATGAAGTTTCTGATGTAGATGTTGACATTGTCAGTGCCCTGCTTGAGGTTGAGAAACAGTTCCTTCATCCTTTCCATGACAATTTCTGACAGATATTGCTCTTTGAAAGTAGCAGTGAACCGCTCCCAAGTAGGCTAAAAACCAGAAAGATCTGCCTTGAGTTAATTTTTCCACCACAGAGCTGCATCTCCCTTCAAAAGGTGAGTAGCACATTTGACCCATTCTTGCTCGAGAACATCCGCAGTCATCAGCAACCTTGACACTTCACGAAGCCAATCATCCGCATCAAGTGGCTGATCAGACACCTCAAATTGGCGTGGGTTGAACTTGAGAAAACTCTTGATGTCTCCTCGCTTGGGAGGTGGAGGTAGCGAAACAAATTCATTCCTCCTCACGCTTTCCTCGAAGCGCTGCTGGTTCTGCTGCATAGTGCCCAAAGCATTTGCAATACTTGCCAAAGCAGCCCCAAGTTCAGGTGGTATGTCCTCCTCAGAACGGCGTGGTGGTGCCATCCTGTGATTGATATAAAACACAAGTCAGTACTATAATGGAGAATGATAATAATACAAAATAGTACCAAAATGGAATTAACCAAGATTAAAGGATGCAATTCACTGAGATGATATTAAAATATCAACAAAGTTCAAGGCAACTAGAAGATATTAAGCATAACGCACACGACTGAACAAGGAGTGTGGTACACAACTAACAAAGAAAAAATTTCCGCAAATTTTGGCATTAAAATATCACTATATGCACAAAACCACTTAACGAATCAAGATTAGTAACTCTACTAGTTCAATATACAAAAGCAAATGATAAAAGTGGTGGTATGGTCGCGACTCCATCCCGCACTCAAATCATTACTCCGCACATGAATCAGTAAAACACATATCCCGACACCTTCTTCTTAAGATGAACCTAAAGATTGGTAACTACGAAAAAGAACGTCCCAACAAGATAACGTCGGATAACAAAGAGTAAGATAGATCGCATCGGTATACAATGAATCAGAATAGATCGCGTCGGTTTACAAAGGTCTGTCGGTATGGAATGTACCAACAGTTGATAACCAAAAGGCAGACAGTGATAGCATTTGGATGCAACAGATAGACAAGGAGTTCACACACACACACACACACAACCTATGGTACTACGGAACCCAGAACACGTGAATCCTAGTTTGAATTTTAGAAGAGGATTGAAAACGTCACACTTTCTTACCAGAAAAGGGTGGGTGGGTGGGTAAGAAGAAAAATGGAAGCAGTCCTAGTCTCACGTTTTGTTTTTCCCTACTATACATAACTACCAAAATATTTGCTAGACTGACAACGACCATTTTGGCCGAGACCCTGAAGGGCGGGATGGCTCTGATACCAATTGTAACTACCTCGGTGAATTACGCTCTTAGTTACATGCCTGGACGAACGAAAGTGCTTAAAATAGTACGGTGGGGCCCAGGGCCACTCACGGTAGACCTTTCGGCCGTCCTAACCACTTTCAGAACATCGGGACAAGAACGAGCGGCGTAATCGGCAGGCGAAGGGATCAACTACATACATAAATGAGTATGTATGCAAGCCACATACAATAGTCCTCAGAGCCATTCCATCTAAAAGAAATAGAAATATTGCAACGCCATATGGCAAGATTCAAATATCCTACATAGAGATAATAATTTAGGATAGCTCCTCATACAACAAACATCAGAGTATCAGGCGGAAGCGGAAACAAGATCCGAGTATGGATAAGAAGCAAAACGGCATAAGATGCCCCATAAATAAACACATCCCGCCCACAGATCTCACGAATCCCCGTTCCCGGAATCTCTACACCGAATGATCGTTGCCAACATCATCTGTCTCTTCCACCCAGTATCCATCTTGCGGGGACACCTGTTCATCTAAATCAAACAATTTATCGTGTGAGACCCTAGGGGTACTCAGCAAGTCTTTATGCCGCTAAAGGGGACACAACCTGGGGTGACGCAATTGCAGCAAAAGATAATACCTAACAATTCTACAGATACTCGCTAACCATCCGCCTAACCAATGATAGACAGATGTCCGTGAATTAAGAACAACCGTTATAACAGTATAATTAACAGATCCATCCTCCTCGCTTACCAACGAGGAAGCGGACGAACAACCCCCATCATCCGTTGGCAGTTTTATTAACCATTCCATGAGTATTGCACTATTTACTAGTCAAGTACTTAGTCAATTTAAAAGCGGTACTTTAGTTATACTTGTCTATGATCGAGAAACTGTGCTCCAAGTCGTCCATAACCGCGGACACGGCTTTCAGAAAGATTTACCCTGCAGGGGTGCACGAATAGCAACACACACTCGATCAACCTCAGAAAAACCAAATCAAAACCCAGCGAGGCATTCACGACAAAGCAAGCACAGGATTCATAAGTATTTCAGGGGGCCACCCCAATAAGCTACCCGCAACGAAGTTGGCCGGCTCCGAGACGGACCCAGGGTTTGCGACGACGGCTGTAAACGACTGGAAACCCGAAAATGTGACTGGGCTTGTCGATACCGCGGAAACGTGGCGCGGTCCAAAACAGTACAGGTGCTCCTCGCACAATCTTAAATAAAGCAGTAACATGGCATAAGTACATAATAGTAGTAAAGCTCCAAACTAATTGTGGCCCCAGGAAATAAGAATGAATCAAGCTCTGGCTCAGGGGGGGTCCATAAGGCCTCCCGGATGTGGATAGTGCGAATAGTCAAGGAACAGGAATCAAGTACTTGGGGTCCTATGGGACACAAGTGAGCATGAAAAACCAAATAGCAGATATTGCTCACCGTTGCCTCTTTCTTTAGTTATCCCATTACTACTCAGGTTATGTTTTTTTGGTACCTCGTTATCCATCAGACACTCACATACCCTACACATGCTTTTCTACGACTCGCATGGCTCAAACAACTCCTGTAGTAATGGCTCATGGGATGGAGGTACAAGCTTCGGTGGGGTTTAAAAGTAAAGGCTATGCAGTACTTAGGATTCAATTTAATGCAATCGCGACTCAATGATGCAAGAATAAGATAGAGGCAATAGGTATTGTATGTATGCAAGCATGTGGTAGTGCTTGACTAGCAGCTCAGTTGAAGCGAGAGATGGATCTGGGTAGTACTCCTGTGGTTCCTGATAATTCTCCTGCGGGGCGTCTATTCGAAAAAGAACCAAACAAACAAGGGACAACGTAAATAAAGTGCACAAGCATATGAATTAAAATGCGACAAGCAAACAAGCATGCCATGATGAATGATGCACAATTTACATGGCATTAAAGTAGCATGGCAAGGGTGAGGTGTGGTGCAAGAATTTAAGCATTTTATTATTTATTTAGTACAATTTTTATTGCCATAAACAGTTCAGATTTGTAAGAATGACATGATGCATGCTTCAATTCAGAACAAGTATTGCATAGATAGAACAGGCTCGTCGCGCTGATCGATTTAGACATATTATTTGCCAAATTTGGAGTTATAGAATAAAAGGGCATTTTATTGTAATTTTAATCATCTCGAAATTTTAAAGTGCTCAAACAATATTTTGAATGTCATATTTGAATTCCTCACATTTTTCTGATTCAAAAACATATATTATTTGTATTATTTGGATTTGTAAATTAAAAGTTATTTGAAAACTGATTTGAATTTGAATTTGTTTTGTTTAAACAGTTAAACAGGAAGTCTTTTGTCACCCAGGTAAACCTAGCCACAGCCGCTGACGGTGGGCCAGCTGCTGACTGGGCGAGACCCGCGCGCAAAACTTTTCACACCGGGGCTTTGTCTAGCCCGTGCGACTACGAGGTGGGACCAACCGGCTGAGGCCCACGTGACAGTGAACGAACTCGCAGAGGCTGGCAGGTGGGACCGACCTGGAGCGCGGGTTAAGATAATAACAGGCTGGGGGGTTTTCTGAAAGAAGGTCACGGCGGCTGACAGGTGGGGTAGGATGGACTGCGGGTTGAGCGAAAAATCAAAAAGGTGGTTTTCTGCAAAAAGGGGGCCGCGGTACTGTTTTTTTGTTTTCTCTGAACCGCGGACAGGTCTGAGATCGACCGGCGCGGGGTTCGAACTCGCGTCGCGGGCGCGCGCGCTGCGGTGTTAGCCAGTGCGGCTGGTTACGGGGTGGTGACAGAGGAGCGGCGGGCGGCTAGATATGCCTCTGCGAGGCGCGGCGCGGAACAGACGGCAACGTCTGCCGTGCACTGACGGCGCTCGGCGAAACGAACGACGGTGCAAGACGGCGACAGCGAGGCGGAGGTTGTCAGGGAGGAAGAGGGGCTCACCGAGGAGAGGTCGGTGTGGACAGATCGGCCTAGGAGACGCTGCAACAACGAGGACGCAGAGGCCGGGGGACTAGGGTTTCGGCGGAGCGGCGAGGATGCTGGCGGTCCTGGGGGCTTCCTCCTTCGCGTCGGCGTGTCCAGGGCGAAGCAGGGGACTGCTCCTGGTCTCCTCATTCACCTCCACGTCGAGCACGTCGGCGGGAGCGCGAGGAAGACGGCGGTGCTGGCGGCGAGAGCTGGGCGTCGTCGGGAGAGGAAGGAGAGGAAGGCAGTGACCTAGGGTGGATCTGGGAGAGGCGGGGAAGCCGTGAAGAAGGATGAAAGCGAGGGGGAGGAAAGAGTGGCGTGTGGGCACGGGGTAGATGGAAAAGTGGCTTCAGCCCTTTTCCTTTCTCCTCGATCACGTGGTCGAGCTGGGGCTCGACCTGGGTAGCCAGGGCAGGGCAGGGTGAGGTGGTGGAGGCTGCCAGGTGGGGACGGCGTGAGTAGCAGCTGGGGCCAGCATGGCAGGTAGAAAGAAAGAGAGAGGAGAGGAGGGCTCGGGTGAGCTAGGGCGAGCTAGGGCATGGGCTAGGGTTTGGGGTGGTTAGATGGGTAGATGGGGTGTGGGCCAGGGAGAGAGAGGGGGCCAGGTGGGGCCAGCATGATAGAGAGAGAGAGAGGTGATAGAGGTGTGGTAGGGTTAGGGTTTAAGTAGAACTAGGGTTAGGGGAATAATTAAAGAGAGAGAAAGATAGATTAGGTTTTTGATTAGGGTTTTAGGTTTTTGAATTTGTTTATGAGATCATACCAAGAGGAAATGGGGCTGGATGTAGCATAGGCTAAGGTGAAGGAGAAACCAAGAAAAAGAGAGAGAATTGAGATATGTAGAATGAGCCTCATTTGATTATGCACGAAGAAAAACTAAAATGGGATGGAGGAGAATATGGGGATGGTGGAGAGAGGGATGGAGATGATCCACAAAGAAAAGACCCAATAAAACCAAGAGGACTCAAATGGGATAAAGGTGGTGGTACTCTTGCATGGCCCATGCAAAAATAATAAAGGCCATGATTTATTTTGTAAAAACAATAATAATAATATAGCAATATTTTTATGCATTCACAAGAGTGGAGTAAAGGCCAAGCAAAAAGAAGTTGGGATTAGATCCACCCCATCCACATGAGCTAGAATAAAATCAAAAGAAAAAGAATTACAAGCTCATGGATAATAGGATGGTGGAATTATAAGGTGGTGAAAGAAAGGTGATGGAGTGGAATAAAAGATATGCCCCCAACTCAACTTGGGCATTAAACAATATATCAATAACCAAATACAATATCAAGAGGCAAATACAATTAATAATGCATATGAGAGAAGAACCAAAGAAACAGGGTTTTATATGATGCTCAAATGCAAGGTGGCATGATGATATGAGCATGATATATTTATGATACAATAATTATATATAGGAAGTAGCCAATATCTTACTAGACCAAGTAGCATTACAATTGTTGGACAATTGGGATGCTACAAGAGGTGTTGACTCATTGAGGTGATTTCTTTTCACCATTCTGTTGGTGCTCTCACTACGTTGAGTCGATGTCATTCTCCCGCAGAAAATGCCCTTGAAGTAGGCAGCAATCCAACTTGCACGGTGCTCGTACAGATCACGCAATGTGGAATCATTGTCGAGTCCATGCTCAATTACCATCTCCTGCCATGCATTCTCGAACTCGACAAGGGTTAGTGGGTGATTTACCGCTGTGAGTAGCTTACCTTCCAACCCTTTATGCAAGTAAAAAATGTGGTGTCAAATGTGACCACCTCTCTAAACTCAGCATAGTTAGCTTGGCAGCTAGCATGACTCCAGAAAATATTCATCACTACACCCTCCGAGTCATGCTCAATATCAGAATAAAATTTTGGGTTTTGTGCTCTACACTCATTGAAGAAGGCCAAAAGTTTTTTTACATCATCCACTTGCTCATTTCGTAAATTAGGCGCCCTTCTGCAGTTCATACATAAGTTTATATCATTGCAGAGTGATGAAGTTGACGGGTACAACACCAAATAGGGTTAAAAGAAAGATACAAGTAAGTCAGACTTTATGTACCTGTTTTCCAGGTCACGTTCGTTCATTTGCAAGAGTCCACGGTCCCCATACAATCTAGTCAACACATTCATGGTTGCTTTAGGGGTGACTCCACTGTGCTGCAGATCATCAACAAAATCCATAATAACACTGTCCTTGTTCTTGTGCGCACGCATGTGCTTCACCTCATATGGATTAGGATTGAGAGTATGGTTGTGCTCCAACTATACTTTTTCGTAGAACCATTCTTTTCCTCTCAGCTTCAGCTTAACCGATGCCTTGCAGCCAATCCTCTTTGACATCTTTGCACGTTTGCGGTCCTCCTCGTCCTTGTAAAATTTATAAGAACCTTGCTGAGAGCAAGCATACAAGCGCGACATCACCTTGTTCCTGTGTTTCTTACTTCCAAACCCAGCTTCTCTTGCATATTGCCGATAAAACTCGTAGGCTTCCTCTTCTATAGCAAAAACAATATTTTCCTTTGGGATACAATCCTCACAAACCTGCTCACCCTGACATTGATAATAAACATAAGTAAGTGAAAAATGTTGCCATAATATTTTTGTGTTCCATAATATCTTGAGAGCTAACATACATGTATATATCTTGCGTTGGGATCAGGTGTCATCATTTCGTGCGGTTCAACCGGTTGCGGTGGCGTTATCATGGACACGTGCATTGTTGGATGATACACCGTTGGGTTCTCACCATCCATCAATCCAGTTGAGCAGCCGGCGCCTGAAGTTCCTGTGCCATGGCTTGGAGTGCGGAAGGATGTTTGCGGATGCACATGTCCAGGCACAACCACTTTTTCCAGAAAATCTGATGTGTCATCAGGACCTCGCCGGCTGAAGCCTGGAGAGGAGTCCATGGTAGTATCCTGCATTTCATTTTGGAGCAGAACATAAGATTGCTGGCCACACAGATTCATCTCTACTGTCTCGTAAGGAATGCACTATAGTTAAATTATTTTTTATAATAGTTGCTATCATGGAGAAACCATCTCATTCATGCTGCTGTGTACATAATTAAAAATTTACTAATTTGGACACCTCGTTTACTATCCTGTGAGGCCCAGTCATATTTCCACATGCCAAATTAAAGATAGGATAAGAAACGCACTTGGACTGATAGTACATGGTACTGCTTGGTTTGTTTAGGATCTAGTGTCATTTCAGGAAAGCAACAGTGCGTACTGATTAGCAATACTGGCCAAATCTCTCTGAACTTGATCAGCAGGAAATGCTTATTCCTCGTATCTTAACCACATAGACTAGTTCCCCTACCTGTATCCTGGCTCTACTAATTTTACCTGGAGTTTATGTGCAAAATAAAAGATAGGATAATTTTACATAACACAACCCGACACACTCGTTATAATTACAAATTACAAAAGGGAACCAAAACGTATGCATCAATCATCAGAACATGAAAATGGCATTGTTTCACGTAGTCACTTTTTTAAACAGTAGGTAGTGCAGGAAACTTGAAGAATTCATCTGCTAACTCATGTTCCATTAGTATATCAAAGAAAACCAGAGAGATCGTTGAAGAGTATTTATGAGATGCAAGTGTGATTACTGCAAACTTTATCTCCATTTGTAAATGTCGCCCGTAATTGATTTCAGATGATACCGGCGGCGCGCGGCGTGTCCGGTACCTGCGTCGTCGGCAACGGCTATGCGCTCGGAGGTGTATCGCCGGTGTCTCGGCGTTCGAAGCTGGTCCGGTCGCCGGACTCGAGAGAGGTCACTTAAGGTGAGAGGGGAACAGGGTGGGCGTGAGGGCTCGTAGTTCTCTTTACTGGCGCCCGTGATAACCACCACGAGCCCCAAGATCCGATGTTGCCGCGCATGGGATTGACCGGCAGTTGCCATGGTCGTCGGAGGCGACTCGGGGGGATTGGGGGAGGTGGCTCCCGGGGGATTGGGGAGGTGGCGGTGCAGGGGATGGTCGTGGTGTCGCGGCAGTGGATGAGGGGTGCGGCGCGGGGGGCGATGGGAGCTGTCGCGGGGGCCGATGGGAGGTGCCGCGCCGGAGCTGCGGCAGCTGCAGTGAAAGTCGATGGAGGTGACCAGATGCAGTTTTCAGGTTGCTGCCGTAAGGATAGGGTGCTTTTTTTTACCTCGCGTGCAAGCCTACGTTGACACGCAGACAGAATAAACAATTCAGACTTTCTGTTAAATTCATGACCATTTTTTCTCTTGGTGGAACTATTTGTTCATGCAGAATATCGTTTTCATTATTTCATTTAACCAGTGTACTTATAGTCAAAAAAATTTAATCCCTCATATGCTATGTCCGTGGTGTTCTTCATCAACTTTTTCACACTTGTTTAATTTTACTTCGTATTTTCATCATGGCATAACTTGTCAGAAATTATTTTTTTACATGGTTAGTTTAGTTGCTCACTGTCAAAAAAAATATGAACACTCGATTGGCCACTTTTAGTTGATGGTGTACACTAAACCGGTTTGAACTATATAAATACCACTTATCGTGCATAATCGATGCCACAATTATTGCACAAAAGGCATATTGAGAGGAAACAACTCAAAAAATCGTAACTAGCTTCCACGTCGTCCACTAGTGAGTGTCGACGGAGGATGTACATTCGTCCAGCTCGTGCAGCTCTTGTTCGGCCTCATATTCCGCTATTGAAAAAAAATCAAGATTACCTTTAGGTTAATTCAAATCATAAGTACAAAGCTATTTTTAGAACTTTTTAAGTAAAATGGAACAAAACTGACCTATTGTGCATCTAGGAAGTGCGATACCGCCCGACCCTGATAGCCGGCGTACATGGCCAAGAGTTAGGTGGTCATGGATAAATGTGCCCATGACAAAACGAAGCTCGTCGCCTTGCTTAATGTTGTAAATGCTTACGAACATCTCCCATTCTCCTTCAATGTAGTATCTTTCCTCTTCCTTCCGTATATCGAACTCATACCATTCAAGTGTTGGCTCCACCTCCAATTTCATCTCTCTTCTGAAACGAATGAAGTGCTCCCCTCACGTGCAAGGTATCACCTACATATTTATAATTAATATCGGAGAATGTTAATGATCAAACATTGTGGATAACAAATGTTACATCTTACCATGCGAGTCTTGAATTCTCCTGATATTGTGAGTACATTGATGTAGTCCAATGAGAACTCCTCAGCACATACATCCTTCGGGTATTTACAAACATTGCATGTTGAATCAACATTTTGGCCTGCCATTGTGAATGATATCAAAAAGGTTGGGTGGAACTTCTATTTATAACAATACGATTGGGATCTATTGCATTTCTAACCACCCAAATCTAGCGCAGAGTGCGGTGCTTTCTAAATCACCACGACTGGAAATTCATGTTGATGCACTCTAAACCACTCGAAACGAGCATTCCGTCAAGTACATGCTAAATAGAGGATTTCTATAATTAGCACATATGCTCCAAGCCATTCATAGATGATAGCCTACAATCACAATATCTTTACGTTGACTTTACTTTTTTTACACAAACTTGGTCAACTAAAAAATAGCCAAATACTCCGTTGTTAAATCTACAATAATGCCAAACATGATTCCCCCAAAAAAATCCTTTACTTCCTTCATTTTGAATTTCATCGTAGTTGATTCATAATTTTTTACTACTGCTATTTTAATCTATTTGATGGTCAATTAATAGTCACAACTGAGGTGCAGCTAGCTTCTTGTAGTTCTCTTACGTAGGTACAATTTTTACATCATATAAACTTTGATTCCTAGTTTTGGACATCATCTTATTGCTAAAATACTTGGGTCATATGGACTGTGAGATGAATAATATAATTTTTAAAATGTCTGATGGTCCATGGGCGTCACATCCATGCTCTTATGGCTGCCAAACCAAACTATGGAAACACTTACACTGTCCGTAACTTTCTTACGTTGCATAACTTTCTTACGTTACATGCGCGCCGGCTGTAGCGGATCAACGTCAAAAGTTTACGTAGCATGCTGCCGGATTTTTATGTCGCGCGGGCTGAGCCAGAAGCGGACATACGGACGGACCGGCCTGGCCTGGCGCGTGATACTGGCGGGATGCAGAATAATATTCTGCATCGAGGGAGTCAAATAGCGCGACTCTCTCTCTCTCTATATATATATATACACACACACGCAGCCACAAGTGCTGAGTTGTAATAGTCTAATACGTGCATTATATGGTAATGGAAGCTTCAGTTATACATGGGTATTCCAATAAATCTCAAACAAGGAAACAAAATGCATAGTATGTGTGTTCCTCGAATTAAAACTCATGATGGAGACAATTGGCAAGCTAAAAGAATTGCAGAATAATTGATCAATAACTAACCTAACAAGCAACCAAGCAAACAAGGAAACAAACCTGGTAGTGGAAACTATTCACCAACTAAAAAGGCTTGAAGGCCTCAAATAATAGGAAATCGGAGGAACTAGAAGCACACAATGCAACCCAAAATATACCGAAAGGAAAACAAGCTTTACAAAGAAATAGGGTTGCTCTTTTACATGCCACAAAAACTAAATGACATCACGTAGGTAGGCCTGAGCCGAAAATAAGGTTCTCTTCTAACCTGCCCCTAACATGTATATTTTGAAAAAGTGTTCAACTTAGAGCATATTCAAAATCTACAGTGCTTTAAAAACCCAATAATCCAATACTCATATATAGGAGACAATGACTTCCATACCGCAAAACTAACTAAGGCATGAAAATCATTAATGAATATGAAGAATTTGCATGTGCTGACGATTGAAACATTCAAGGGAACAATATCATTGACTTTAGCAGAAAGAAAAACAAGGGAGTTTAACTAAAGAAAGAAAGAGAACTTGAATTTGTTACAATTTTCTTCATTTGACAACATAGTATGAACTATGAAGGCAGAAAATAGTCTTAATAATCAATCAATTTTATTAGGGGAAGGAGTGCATAAGAAATGATATGTAGAGGGGAAATAACTTAAATATTTCTAAGAATATCCTATTTTTACATATTTAATATCAAGTTTTGAATGGAAAACCTGCAATATCTAAGTTATTAGACCAACAGTTTAGGGGTGAAAAAATTAGGGATATTATAACCGAGACAAGATGGAGCAATCTCACAGCCTTTGCGTTTGTGGTCGTCGGATTGTGTCATTTGCCTCTTTCTGGCCATTGGATTTTTCTCAGATCCCACTTGGGCCGAAGTATCCCTTGGGGACGCTCCTCTGCGCGTCAAGAAGACTTCCTCCGATTTTTTTTATTTTTTTGATCATAGACTTTCTCCGATTAATTTGGCGCCGAACGCAGCCCATTAATTCTGATCGACAGAATTTACCTGGTACCAAAAAAGGGGGCTTTTTAGACATGATTCCGCAGGGGAAGAAAAAGAGACGGCAGGAGGGATTGGGGATGCGATGCGGCAGGGCGAAGTTGAGTGACGATGCGGCAAGGGAGAAGATGAATCAGACCACGTGTCAAGGGAGAAGACGAGTCAGGCGATGCGGCGGTGGTGTCTCTTCCCCAGACCACATCTCGTGTTGCGGAGCCTCTCCCCTGGCCTCTTTCACATGCAGTGGCGCCTATCCCTCCATCCGACGTCTTGCGTCGCCGTGCCTGAGGTTCACAGCCACCCGGCTCGCTCTCTGATGCATCTGGACGAGGCACGGGAAGGAAAGAAGAGTCAGTGGCTGGTGATACCTCATTTGGCATGCTTCCAATCCAAAGGTCTGGAGGCCTAGGTGACCTTCTCCTGTCATTCTTCTCCATGTGCTTCCCTGTGATCTGCTGATCAGATATTCAGATATAGCGGAAAGGGACTGTTCCCTCCTCCTAAGGTCTGCTATCTCTCCTCATGAGAGCTCTTTCTTTATTTTGCAGCATCTGATTTTTATTGTTGATATATTGATCAATTATGTTGGACTGATAACCTCTATGAAGATGGCGTTGCTGATTTGTTGTGTTGATGTCTAATGGACATCTCGACAGGATGTTGTGAGAACAGTCAGTGTACTGTTTTGTATGGCAGATTATTCTAAAGTTTCTGTGTTCAATTTAAATATAGTTTCACTTCACATGTTTATTTGTATTACTGTTGTAACATACATGAGCTTGACTTTACTTGTCTTTTTTATCTATGAAGGTGCCACATAGCCCCCGTATGTGTGTGCATGCTTGAGGCATGTTTTTCATGGGTGGCAACTTTGTGAACTCGCCACGAGATTACGATCGCAAAATGGCGAGTTTAGGATAAAAAAATCTCCCAGTCAAGAAAAACATGGTACCGCACCCATGTTTTTCATCAGCGGGAACTTTGTGAATCTGAACTCGGGAATCCATTGTGTCAGTTTTTTTCTCGGTGGGCATTTTGTGGACATGAACTCAGGAATCCATGTATGACTCATGTTTTTCATTAGTAGGAACTCTCTGAACTTTAACTCGGGTATGATTTCAGGTTCACAAAGTGGCGAGTTCAGGTTCAACATTTTCTCATTAATGACAAACGGTGTCTACAATCCTGCTTTTCGATCGATGGGAGCCTGAAAATGGGAATCCTCATGGTACGCTACACTAGGCCCAAGTAATGCTACAGGTTTGTGTATGTCATTGCTTATATCTTTGAATCGTTGTTTTCTGTAGTTAAATTAGGCATAAACATGTGCTTTATTCCATCTGGCTTACAGAACTGTGTTGATCATTTGCTTTGGAGATATGAACGTGGTTCCGATTTCATGCCTCTTTATCTTCCGTTTTAGATACCTACCTTTAATTTATCCTTTGGAGCTACGAAGGTTCCAGTGTTTGTTTCTGATGGAGTTCTGTACTTGTTTAATTTCCATCGAATTGCTAGCCTCATAGAGTAGTGGAGTAGCAGTACCTAGTTAACTGGTGGTGGTGTTGGGTGTGTACATGTGCAGGAGGGGGTTGCCATGACGAACCTTAGCAGCCGAAGAAGCAGCTTCTACGCGACTCTCGGAGCTCGCTCGACGTCTTCAACATCTTCTCCTCCTCCGTCGACCCGTCGCCGCCATGTCCTCCTCCTCGGCTCACCAAGGAAGTAGCATGCGACATTGAGGATGTCTTCAAGGCGACACAATGGGAGACGGAGTGGGGACTCGTGCTCAAGTTTCAGACCAACGAGCATAATGGTTGACCACCTTGAGCACTCAGCGTAGCGCCGTCCGGAGTTAGGGGATGGGAGCCTGTGCGAGATGCGGGCGCACACCTCCTCGGGCATCGTGGTAGCACAGCATAACAGATGTGCAAGGTATCTGAAGAAAACATATTACTGTATAGATTGTATAAGGGCAAAGTCCTCATAAAGAATGCCCATGCAAACTACCATTACCCCAGTTTGGATCGTTTCAGCCTAAAAAAGCATCCCAACAAATCTGATCGTTGTCTACTTCCTACAGCTTCACATAGAAATTGGACTATTGTCGCTGATTGTTACATCTAGAAGAATTTAGGAATCATGTACCTGTCAATGATGAATTCTTATGTGTCTAATCGCCATCGCCAACCTGTTAAATGAACAAGAAGATAATAGAACCATATAAGTGTTCATCTTGGCAGAAAAAGGAACCAAGCTTCCAATTGTCTTTTTTTTTGAAGCATATGGCTGTAACTAAAATACTCCTATGTGTTAACAGAAAAAATCGAGAGAAAGAAAGTTCCATTAATGACTTGATAAAAGAAATCACTAAGGGGTCCATAGTTAAGAATCCCAGCAAATCTGATCGGTGTCTACTTCCTATAGCTTCACACGAAAATTGGACTATTGTCGCTGATTGTTACATCTAGAAGAATTTAGGAATCATGTACCTGTCAATGATGAATTCTAGTGCAAGCAAGTAATCCAACCGCCATCGCCAACCTGTTAAATGAACAAGAAGATAATAGAACCATATAAGTGTTCATCTTGGCAGAAAAGGTAACAAGCTTCCAATTGTCTTTTTTTGAAACATATGGTTGTAACTAAAATACTCCTATGTGTTAAAAAAAATCCGAGAGAAAGAAAGTTCCATTAATGACTTGATAAAAGAAATCACTAAGGGGGCCATAGTTAGAATTGTAGGAAAAGTACACACAATGTTTTGTTTTCGTCAATGAGTATACCTTTTGATGTAATGATAGGAAACACGTAATTCAAAGACCTT
The DNA here is from genome assembly GCA_910589775.1 of Avena eriantha. Lineage (NCBI taxonomy): Eukaryota > Viridiplantae > Streptophyta > Magnoliopsida > Poales > Poaceae > Avena > Avena eriantha. The sequence continues at coordinate 63,452,522 of OU342740.1, forward strand.
GCAATTCAGGTATTCCATGCATACCACCAAGAATTGAAAATTTGACCAACTATCACATGTGTTTGCATGAAAGAGGTTGTACAAACAGAATCAATATAATCTGAACATACAAAGAACTTATGGCATGTTGCAAACAGAATTAAGCTTCTAGTAGTGCAAAATCGGTATGTTTGACTGTATCTGACAGTATTGATGGTAGCGTCTGTGATCATATTCACCATTGCACATATGTCTGTTTCCAAACATAATTAACCTTCTAGTAGTGCAAAATCAATATGACTTAATGTATCTGACAAAACTTACGGTAAGGTCTATTATCATTTTCACCATTGCCTCAATTTGATATGTGAAGTCGTCTACCTGCCTGACTTACATGCGACATTCCCATCCACAATTGATTTTAATAATAAAAATAAGATATAAAAAATAAAGTATTTGGACTACTGGGCCCTCATAAATTTGTAGACAAAAATTTATTGAAATATAACAAAAATATAGTATATCCTTTTTGTAATTGACAGAAGCTATGGTACCCCTGCTACATAGAGAGAAACGTAACATACAGTTCCAGAAGTACATCCTTTCTCTCATGGATGAGGAGATGATATTTTCAATTTTCAAATATGCATATACACTTGAAAACAACCGAGAGCGTCTTCAGTAACATCGAGTAGATTCATGGAAGACCAAATTGGGCCAATATATTCTTTAGGAAAATGAACTATTATCTCAAAAAACAGGTGTGAAACAGAACAATTTTACATTTCAAAGCAATGCCGATGGAGTTGAAGGGTTGAAGGGCACGTAGACAAGTGCACACCTAACGCCGAAGGGCGTGTTGTGGAGCTCCCATCCATTGTTCTCCATTCCATGCACCAGCTCCTCAAACGATCCCTCCTTCAACGGAGTCCCTATTCCCTTCCGCATTGAACATCGGCTCGTCCTGCACGCCCATAGCGGACGAAGACAAGATAATTTGTTGGTAAAAGAATTAATACTTATAATTACAATCTTATAAAAGAACTTCAGATGTTCTATATTCCAAATTTGGCTAAACGATTTTATCTGTGATCTAAGCTAGGCTAACACTTCCTCAAAATTCAGTGAACGATTTGTTCTCTGTCAAGAATGTATGAACCAAAATAAGAGCACATGAGCATATTTGCTCACTTTGTACATTATCATCAGCATCCAAGTCAATTATGATTTACTTCAGAAAAGCGACGAGTGTCAAGGTTCAAAACATCAGTGACAATCTAAAGATAGTCGCCTCATCACGGCAACTCCATATTTCTAGTGCACTTTTGAAGACATAGAGAGGTGATATGCTCATTTCTCTAACTCTGCATACCACACTAAAACTTTAAAACGCTGGAATGGAGAGAGAGCTTTGCGCTGGTATTTCCAGTGGCCTCACAAAACAACAACCATCAACATAACAAGAGCGAACATCTCTCCTACACCAATATACAAACAAACAGCCAGTACAATGCTAAGTTAATGTTTGTGAGGCATTGGCTAGCACTGGATAATCAACAGCCGAAACAGATTTGCTGTAATCTACAGTGGTTTCAATTTTTAAAATTGCGGACTATATATGAACATAGAAAACGGATGAGGATGAATCATGGCGGTAGGAAAGTTAAAAAAAGAGTGGTTCATGGTGACTCTGAAGTCTGAACATTGAGCATGCGATAACCAAAGAAACAGCTGACCTGATATAGTCAGATGATACGGATGCACCTAAGTTTCTGCAGCCAAGGAAATTGATGATTAGGACAATTGCATATCCGCACCATCGCATGAGTTGATTATTTCACTACTGCTCCAAAAACCAATATCGAAATCGAACGAAAGACATTTCCTCCCAACATAAAGTAAAACCAGAACACATATGCTTTCCAAATCACTATATGAGTGCCCCCCACGAGGGACTTTAGAGCAGGGACACGGGTGAAATTGCTGGAGCAGTTACCTGGGCGGCCACATGAAATGCAATTTCTGCAATACCCACGCCATGACGCCCCGGCCTGCACCGCCTCCGCCAGTGCATAACCGGCAGCGCTCATCTCCTAGGGCCCACAGCGTGCCCCGCCATCGTCATCTTTGCCCGAATCACGCGCAACGATGTTGGCACCACAACCATCGATGGGAGTGTCGGCTAACGTTCACTCAACTCCGCATATCAGCTAAGTTTCAGGAAAGCATGTATACGAGTTCATTCAACTCTGAATCTTCACAGATCCAGGTGAAGGAAACAACCCTCAAACAGAGAAAGAGAAAAAATAGCTGACCAGGGCTGCCAAATTGGGGCATGGATTTGGCGTTGAGAGTCATCACACCGACACCCTATCTGCTTTGGCAATGCCAGCACCATCATCAACCCGGATAGGGCTCGAGAGGGCCTCCGTGGTGGGCATGGGCGGAACGAGTGAGAAGACCATCCATCCATCCTCGTCCTCGAGAAGAAGCTATGCATCGAAAAAGAAGGAGGTTGCCTCGGTGGTGCGTCCCTGGATTGAGGTAGCCTGGAGGAGGGTCGAGGGGCGTAGGCTAGTACCGAGGGGAGCGAGCGCGATGATAACACGATGTCTGTTAGAGAAACAGGAATTGCGTCCGAAGCGCGACGATAGGGTAGCACGCGACGACGACGTAGTTGCAGAAAACGGAACCCCTTCGTCCTTTTTAGATAGTAGAGATAAAACGGTGGAATGGAGAGAGAGCTTTGCGCTGGTATTTCCAGTGGCCTCGCAAAACAACAACCATCAACATAACAAGAGTGAACATCTCTCCTACACCAATATACAAACAAACAGCTAGTACAATGCTAAGTTAATGTTTGTGAGGCATTGGCCAGCACTGGATAATCAACAGCTGAAACAGATTTGTTGTAATCTACAGTGGTTTCAATTTTTAAAATTGCGGACTATATATGAACAGAGAAAACGGATGAGAATGAATCATGGCGGCAGGAAAGTTAAAAATGAGTGGTTCATGGTGACTCTGAAGTCTGAACATTGAGCATGCGATAACCAACGAAACAACTGACCTGATATAGTCAGATGATACGGATGCACCTAAGTTTCTATAGCCAAGGAAATTGATGATTAGGACAATTGCATATCCGCACCATCGCATGAGTTGATTATTTCACTACTGCTCCAAAAACCAATATCGAAATCGAACGAAAGACATTTCCTCCCAACATAAAGTAAAACCAGAACACGTATGCTTTCCAAATCACTATATGAGTGCCCCCCGCGAGGGACTTTAGAGCAGGGACACGGGTGAAATTGCTGGAGCAGTTACCTGTGCGGCCACATGAAATCCAATTTCTGCAATACCCACGCCACGACGCCCCGGCCTGCACCGCCTCCGCCAGCGCATAATCGGCGGCGCTCATCTCCTAGGGCACACAGCGTGCCCCGCCATCTTCATCTTCGCCTGGATCACGCGCAACGATGCCGGCACCACAACCATCGATGGGAGGGTCGGCTAACGTTCACTCAACTCCGCATATCAGCTAGGTTTCAGGAAAGCTTGTATACGAGTTCATTCAACTCTGAATCTTCACAGTTCCAGGCGAAGGAAACAACCCTCAAACAGAGAAAGAGGAAAAATAGCTGACCAGGGCTGCCAAATTGGGGCATGGATTTGGCGTTGGGAGTCATCACACCGACATCGTATCTGCTTCGGCAATGCCAGCACCATCATCAACCCTGATAGGGTTCGAGAGGGCCTCCGTGGTGGGCATGGGCGGAACGAGTGAATCCATCCTCGTCCTCGAGAAGAAGCTATGCATCGAAAAAGAAGGAGGTTGCCTCGGTGGTGCGTCCCTGGATTGAGGTAGCCTGGAGGAGGGTCGAGGGGCGTAGGCTGGTACCGAGGGGAGCGAGCGCGATGATAACACGATGTCTGTTAGAGAAACAGGAATTGCGTCCGAAGCGCGATGACAAGGTAGCACGCAACGACGACGTAGTGGCAGAAAACGGAACCCATTCGTTCTTTTTAGATAGGAGAGATACTTCAAAATTCATCCTTTTCAATTTCCCCTCCATGTATACCTCAAGATTTAGGTTATTGAATTCAAGTAGGGAATTTCGAGACGATCATTTTGATAGGTTTATAGATTTTCTATAGAGGTCGTATGCAAAATCTAGAGCCGTTTTACCGAAACAAAACCTTTTTTTTTCAAAATACGTCGAAATTCATGTTTTTCAATCTCCTCTACAGCTATACCCAAAGATATAGGTTGTTGAATTCGAATAGGAAATTTAGAGACGGTTGTTTTGACAGGTTATAGATTTTTTACGGAGGCCGTGTGCAAAATCTAGATTCCTTTTATAGAGACATGACTTTTTTTTGCAAAATACATCAAAAATCATAATCTTCAGCCCCCCCAACAAATATACCCCAAGATATAGGTTGTTGAATTCTAGTAAAGTTAATGATTTTCTACGGAGGTCGTATGCAAAATTCAGAGCCATTTTAGCAAGGCATGACCTTTTTTTCAAAATACATCGAAATTCATGTTTTTCAATTCCCCCTACAACTATACCCCAAGATATAGGTTGTTGAATTCGAGCAGAAAATTTAGAGACGATCGTTTTGATAGGTTAAAAAATTTCTACGGAGATCGTATTCAAAATCTAGAGCCGTTTTACATAGACATGACCTTTTTTTTTGCAAAATAGTCGAAACTCATGCTTTTCAATTTCCCCTATAAGTATACCGCTAAGATATAGGTTGTTCATTTTGAATAGGAAATTCCAAGACGATCGTTTTGATAAGTTAAAGATTTCCTACGGAGGTCGTATGAAAAATCTAAAGTCGTTTTAACAAGACATGATCTTTTTTGCAAAATACGTTAAAACTCATGTTTTCCAATTTCCCTACAGGTATACACCAAGATATAGGTTGTTGAATTCAACTCGTTTTCAAGATCTATTACGCATTGTTTTAATGTTGTAGGGCAATTATCGACGATTATAAGACCTGATACATGTTTGAGAGTTATGACCAAAAACTTATCGTTTTCATGTTTTATGGCTGTTTTTATGAGCTATTTACCACAGTTTTGAGGTTCCAAGGCGGTTTATAACGACCGTAAGACTCAATATATGTTCGAGAGAGATGACCAAAAACTCGTCGTTTTCACGCTTTATGGACGTTTTCAAAATATATTGCCCATTGTTTTGGGGTTCTAGGGCGCTTTTCAACGATCATAAGACCTGATACAAGTTTGAGAGATATGACCAAAAACTCATTGTTTTCGTGTTTTATTGCTATTTTTATGAGCTTTTCCCATAGTTTTGATGTTTCGGGATGATTTACAATGACCATAAAACCCGATATATGTTTGAGAGTGATGACCAAAAACTCTTTTTTTCGCGCTTTATGGCTGTTTTGATGAGTTATTGCCCATAGTTTTGGGGTTCTATTGCGATTTAAAATGACCTTAAGACCTGATATATGTATGAGAGATATGACCAAAACCCGTCTTTTTCGTGTTTGCGATAGTTTTAGTGAGGTATTTCCAATAGTGTTGGCGTTCTAGGGCGATTAAAAATGGCCGTAAGACCCAATACATGTTTGAGAGATAGGACTAAAACTCATTTTTTCGCGTTTTATGACAATTTTCATGAGCTATTTGCCATAGTTTTGGGTTCTAGGGTGATTAGCAACGACCGTAAGACCCGATACATGTTTGAGAGTTATTACCAAAAACACGTCGTTTTCGGGCTTTATGGCTGTTTTCAATATCTATTGCCCACAGTTTGGAGTTTTAGGGCGATTTATAATGGTCGTAAGACCCGATACATGTTTGAGAGTTATCACCAAAAACTCGTCATTTTCGCGCTTTATGGCCATTTTCAAGATCTATTGCCCAGAGTATTAGGGTTCTAGGGCGATTGTCAATGATCGTAAGACCTCATACATGTTTGAGAGTTAGGACCAAAAACTCATCGTTTTCGCATTTTATCATCGTTTTCATGAGCTATTTCCCATAGTTTTGAGGTTCCAGGGAGATTTTACAACAGCCGTAAGACCCGATATATGTTTGAGAGAGATGACCAAGAACTCGTCATTTTCATGCTTTATGGTCATTTTCAAAATCTATTGCCCATTGTTTTAGGGTTCTAGGGCGATTGTCAACGATCATAAGACCTGATATATGTTTGAGAGTAATGACCAAAAACTCATCGTTTTCACGTTTTATGACCGTTTTCATGAGCTATTTCCGACAGTTTGAGGTTCAAGGATGATTTACAACGGCCATAAGACCTGATATACGTTTGAGGGAGATGACCAAAAACTCGTCATTTTCGCGTTTTATGGCCGTTTCAATATCTATTGCCCATTGTTTTAGGGTTCTAGGGCGATTATCAATGACCATAAGACCTGATACATGTTTGAGAGTTATGACCAAAAACTCATCATTTTTGCGTTTTATGACCGTTTTGATGAGCTATTTTCCATAGTTTTGAGGTATCAGGGTGATTTACAATGGCCGTTAGACCCGATATATGTTTGCGGGAGATGACCAAAAACTCATCATTTTCGTGCTTTATGGTCGTTTTCATGAGCTGCCCATAGCTTTGGGGTTCTATTGCGAATTTAAACAACCATAAGACTAGATACATGTTTGAGAGATATAACCAAAAACCTGACATTTTCGTGTTTTGTGACCGCTTCATGAGGTAGTTTCCACAGTTTTGGCATTATAGGGCGATTTACAACGGCCGTAAGACCCACTGCATGTTTAAGATTTATGACCAAAAACTCATCGTTTTCGCATTTTATGTTCATTTTCATGAGCTATTTCCCATAGTTTTGGGGTCCCAGGGCGATTTACAACGGCTTTAAGTGTAACATCCCACTTTCAGCAATACTGATTGATTGACCAGAATGCAAAAATTAGGGGGAACAAAAAAAATTCTTATTAAGTAATGCAGTGCTTGCTTGCTTGTTAGTGTTTATGCATCTGACTGTGTATTACATTATATACTCCTTACCTCACCCTCATTTGACAAAAGCTATTTAACAAAACTGTCTTGGCTCATTGTACATATTCTCATATGTTTTGGCATTTCAAAAACCTTAGCCAAGATGCCTTTGCAACAACAACTATTTTCCTAGTTTCTATTAAAAATTATGGAGATCTATAAGATATAATCTCCTGATGTTTTCAAGACAAGACCCTTCAAAATACTCTTACCCCTAGGCTTTTCAAAACATTTTATAAAACCTTGAACTCCACTCTTGGTAGAAATACCAAGGGACTCTAATATACTTCAAAACACAACCTTTCAAAATACCCATCATTACCTCAAGCTAGGCTTGCAGGTATCCATAGTAGTAGATGTGTTCTACTTGTAAGATGAGTTCCCTTAATCAACTGTTTGATGAATTGCCTTGATCTAGTGTCTGACTTATTTGCTTAGGAAGTAGTATGAGCTACTTTAGGAGCTCATCCTCTAGGAATCAACTAAGTTAAGAAATACCAAACCCTAAGCAAATTACCAAAGCTTGATCTAACCTCTGGTCACTAAAGTGACTATCTAATCCCTTAATTAGATCACCTTTGAATTTATTCATTCTAGAAGCTTCCAAGTCAATGAAGACCAACTCCAAGCTTGGGTCCTTTCTACTCAATCTAAACTTCAATATCATACCCTTGATGATGGGTTGGAACCTTGCAACCAACCAAAAACATTAACTCTTGTGTTCTAGCCAAAAACCCTAAATCTTCCAAGTATGACTCTCTGGAAAATTGTTATCAAAGTCTCATCTTTGAGTCTCCCTCTTTCTCAACCATTTTTGGAAATGCACTTGAACCATATTGTAGACCCTCTTAAGGACTACCAAGGCCCACTCTTGCCCTTAGATATATCATCCTTTAACCCACTTGTTATTGATGGTTTGTGTCAGAGATTTGTCTCACAAAGGAAATAGGGTCCAACGATCCCTTGGTTAGAGAGGGGGCTGAACACACGACTCCGAAGGAACTCGGCGACAGCTATGGCGGCAGAGCAGATACACGATAGAGAGTAGACACGGTTTTTTTCCTAGGTTCAGGACCCTCGTGAGGAAGTAAATCCCCTACTCCTTCTTTGTTGTATTGCACTCTTGCCTCGTGAGGTTACAATGGTGGAAGAAAGTCTAGGGTTTCAGATCTCTGGGATCCGTCCCTTGCATGGTATGAGAAGGGCCCTTTATATAGGGCAGCATCGGGCCTCTCCCCTGGTCCATGGGGGGAGGGCTACCACAGTGTCGCCCCCGTGGGCACGGTCTAGGAGGCCACTTTACATGGACTTGGTCCAGCCCACCGTGCGTCACTCTATGCTCCCGTAAAGCGTCCTTGGTTGACGTCCCTTGTCTTCATCCGACACTCTCTACCTTTTCCCCTTTCACTAAAGCGGCAACTGGGGAAGCCCTTCACCGTGAGGCCGCATGCCCCTTCCCTGTGAAAAGGGGTGGACTGAGTCTTCTTTACCGAGGCGACTGACACCGCAGTAACCATGCGCTTATTGTCGAGCTGTAGTTTCTACCCTATTTTGCATAGTTACCGTCCTACCCCTGGAGGCGCCCGAGGGTATCCGAGGTGTGCGGGCGACACATGATGTCGCAGCAACCTCCCTTGGGAGGAGTCACTTCTAAAGAGGGGGGATACCTCTCCCTAGAGAGGGGGCATTGCGATGCCTGCCCGGCTTACCCTCCTCCCGGAGGTGTCTCACCTCTCGAAGGCGAGGACTCCCGGGGCGCAGGGCTTGTCTAGTACAGGGACGTGGCACCTCGGGTGCCAGGGCTCCGACATTAGCCCCCGGGCGCTTGGCCTGCACGCGTCCCCTTGGGGGCTCGAAGAGCAGGCGGCCCAGATGGCGGACGGGCCTCTGCGTTGGCTTGGTCAAGGAAGACCAGGTCATGTGTCCCAACCATCCACGAGTGCCCGCCCATGGATTTGGGTGCACCACTTTAGGGGGTGTTCCCATGATTCGACGGCGCGTGGGGCCTAGCAGTTAATACCCCGCGCGCAGCGCAGTGATATGTCTTTTCAACTAGCAGGGTTAAAGGTGGGGAAAGAATCTTTAACTCCCACTCTGCTGCTTTCTTCCCTCCTCCCTCGCGCTCTTGTGTGGAACACCCCTCCTCCTCTCGATGACACCCCGCGTTTCTTGGCTGAGGAGAAGGGCAAGGCAGTGATGGCCGAGGTGGCGGAGGCACCGCCGGTGAAGCGCGGTCGAGGGCATCCTCACGGAAGCGATCGGGGGAGGCGTGGCGGCCATAGTGTGGCTCTCGTCGTGTTTGCACCTGCGGAGACGAGCGCGGCCTCAGGGGAGGCTCTCCCCAAGCGCGGTCGGCGCCGCCCAGCGGGAGCGGTAGGGGTCACCGCGGAGGGCGCGGTGGGGGATCTGGGGTCAGATCTGGCATAAACATTCCCTCTGCTATCTCAGCCCTTCCACCGAGGACCCTTGCTCCCGTGGTCATCAATATCGAGGATGACCCCGAACCGGAGAGGGTCATCGACTTCATCATCGTCCTCGACAACCCGGACAGGCTCGTGAGGGTGGAGCTCCCCCGCGGTTCGTGCGCGGGACCATGCATGACCTTCTGGGGGTGGCGCAACTGCGCCATTCTAGGGGCGTGAGAAGTGGGAGGTGAACATATTGGCCTTCTCCAGCAGCGAGAAGTTCCTCACTAGCAGCTGTCGTCACTTCCTCTCTGAGCACCCTATCCAGCGCGGCTTCATGCTTCGTTTCAAATATCTCGATGAGGGGGACTTCTCCATCTCCGTGTTCAACATGCAACTGTGTCATGTCGACTACCCCCTTTTCTCCAGGCTGCCCAGTAGACGCGGTCGTCACAGCGCTACCGAGGAGTGCCCGGCTCGGCCCCTAGAGGTGTGATGCCGAACTAGTTGTCAGCTCCCTTTTGCCTTGTAATTAGGACTTTTATGATGAACTTCCTAGCGAGGGGTGACACCATATAGTGCTATGTTCCTGTGTGGGGTTTGCAAGAGGACTAGTCTTCTATGCCTGTAAGCAGATCTTCACACCGGTTGTTTCCCCCTCGGCATATCCACAGTGTAGCGACCTCTTGCTGAGGCCCGCGATGGCAACTCGTGTTTTATTTCTGCAAGAATAGCCTTCCAGGCGAGCCGAGCATGTTCGTTGAAGGGTCAGGCGTTCAGGGGCGGAGCCCTCGCGAGGCGTGGTTGAGGGCAGGGTGCCTGGGGAGGCGGTTAGCGGGGCTGACTTTAGTTCCAGGATCGGCCCGTCACGGAGCGGGTCATGTCTGATTAGGTCGGTGATAATCTTGGTGCCTTGAGTGGATGGATCCCCATGGCCCATGGACTGCAGCGGGTCCAGGAGGCTCCCTCGAGGGGCTACCTTTGCGCGAACACTCGAGGAGGGTTCCCCTATTAACTTCTAGAGCCCACCCTCTTGAAAGGCAGCACGACCTCGCAACGTTCGTGTGCCCTTTCTGGGCGCCACTAGTGGGGGCAAATTGCGAGTGAGGTACCAACCCCGTCTCAGGTTGTAAGTTTTTAGAACCCACATTTTCCGGCCCTGCCAAGTTTAACCGCTGAAGAGGGTGTCTCCAGGGTCACCCTATAGGCCTCACGAGGAGAAACCACAGGATTATGCGCTCCTCCTTTCATCCCCCGTGCCGAGGGTGTTGGGGGTGAGGCGACTCACGGCCGTTGGGCAGGCCGCGGAGTTCAGGGCTCAGTACTCTAGGTCTGTCAAGCTCAGGCTGCAGAGAGGCAGGGCCTCATGAGCCATCGCGAGAATGGAGACGAGGTCAGGGACCGTGGGTGAGGTAACCCACAGTCGTGGGACGAGCCATAGAGTTCAGAGATCGACACTTTAGGCCCTGACGCACTAGGGCTGTAGAGGATAGGGCCTCATGAGCCGTTGCGAGGATAAAAACGGGGCCAAGAACTGCGGGTGAGGTAACTCACGGCCGAGGAATGGGCCTTAGAGTTCAAAGCTTGACACTTTAGGTCCTGATGAGCTAGGGCTGCGGAGGAACAAGGCCTCCTGAGCCGTTGAAAGGATAAAACATGGTTAGGAACCGTGGGTGAGGTAACTCACCGACCGAGGAATGGGCCGTGGAGTTCAGATCTCAACACTTTAGATCCTTACAAGCTCGGGCTGCGGAAGAACAGGGCCTCACGAGTTGTCGAAAGGATAAAACGCGATAAGGGACCGTGGGTGAGGTAACTCACGGCCGAGGAACGGGTTGTGGAGTTTAGAGCTCGACACTTTAGGTCCTAACAAGCTCGGGTTGTGGAGGAAAATGGCCTCGCGGGCTGTCGAAAGGATAAAAACCGGGTTAGGAACCGTGGGTGAGGTAACTCATGGCTGAGGTATGGGCCATGGAGTTCAGAGCTCAACACTTTAGGTCCTGACGAGCCCAGGCTACGGAGGAACACGACCTCGTGAGCCGTCGAAAGGATAAAAATGAGGTCAAGAACTATGGGTGAGGTAACTCACGACCGAAGAACGGGCCATAGAGTTCAGAGCTTGACACTTTAGGTCCTAACTAGCTCGGGATGCAGAGGAACAGGGTCTCGCAAGCCATCGAAAGGATAAAAACAAGGTCAGGAACCATGGGTGATGTAACTCACGGCTGAGGTACGGGCTGTGGAATTCAGAGCTCGACACTTTAGGTCCTCACGAGCTCGGGCTACGCAGGAACAGGGCCTTGCGAGCCCTCTAGAGGTACCTCATCACTAACGAGGATGGGAGGGGGAGCTCATGATCCCCTCTTGAGGTTGCGAGCACCGGTCACACCTGGTCCCTTTTGAGGTGGGAACAGTACGGCCGCTGCCCTCTTCGCCATGGTGTTCTCCTAGGCCATCACCTGCTTCCTCCTGGTGGAGCTTCTGACATAGTCCAGGGCGCCCACGTCCTTGGGATAGGTGGCATCAGCGGTCTTATAGGCATGCTCCAGGGAACATAAGGCCTCCACCTCGTCGCAACGGACCGTGATGACCCCGCCCGCTTCCGCCAGGCATCTTGAGCATGTTGTAGGCATGGTGAGTGGCGGCCATGAACTTGGCTAGCGTGGGGTAGCCAAGGATGACGTTGTACGGAAGGTTGATGTGCACTACATCAAAATCGACGATCTTGGTGCGGTAGTTGCCGCGCATCCCGAACGTGATGGAGAGGCGCACCTGCCCGATGGGTATGGTGGATCCACTTGTCACCTCGGAGATTGGCATGGTTGGCATCAGCCAGTCGTAGGGCACTTGTAGTTGGGCGAAAGTATCGGTGGATATCACATTCAGGCCCACACTTCTGTTGATTAGGGTCTTTGCAACTGTGATGTTGTTGATGGTGGGGGTCCAGACCAGAGGGAGTGTGCCCACAGGCCTGGTGGAGACGGGGTGATCGCTGGCATCAAAGGTGATGGTGCATTGGGACCACTTAAGCTTTGGTAAGGGGATTCCTGGTCTGGCGGCTGCGACCTTGCGAGTGAGTAGCTTGAAGTTCCAGTTGGATGTTGGGGCTTGGGAGCCACCAAGGATGCAGGCTATGGCTCCTTGTGGCACTCGGTAGCCCCCGGGATCCTCGGCGCGTCCTTGCTCCTGTGTGTGCGGGTGCTGCTGCATGGTGTTGGCTTGGTGACCTGCTGGGGGGCATCACACCCACCAGAGTTATTGTTCCAGCGGTTTCCTCCCTGGTTGCTCCTGCCTTGGCTGCCTTGCTCGCCTCCTGGCCTTCCCTTCCTTTGGCTGTTGCGCAGGTCATGGAGCTTCTAGAGCTTGTAGAAGTCATGAGTGGGGTGGCCTAGCTTCTTTTGGAACTGGAAGTACGAGCTGTTGTACTGTTCCCACTCGCCAGCCCCCGCGCGAGGGCTCTTGCGATCCGGCTCAACCGCCAAGACCATAGAGGTTTTGCGCTTTGGCTCCTTGTCCTTGCCCTTGGTCGTGCCCGAAGCCTTAGGGGTGGTTTCTGTCTCTGCAAGGCCAAACATCTGCCCCGCCTCGACCTTGGCGCACTTCTCGGCCATGACAAAGAGCTCGGCGGCGGTAGTGAGGCTGTCACCTCAGATCCCAATCTTTTCCCGCATCTTGACGTCCTTCACGCCCTTGGAGAAGGCTGTGATGATGTTGGAGTCTAAGATCTTGGGGATTTTGTTGCGGACTCGATTGAACCACTACAGGAACTTAAAGAGGGTCTCTCCTGGCTGCTGGTGTATCTAGCGGAGGTCGTAGTAGGTGAGCAGGTACTCGTAGGTCCCCTTGAAGTTGGGGATGAAGAGGGAGCTGAGCTCCGCCCATGAGTTGATTGACTCCTCGGGGAGGTTCATCAGCCAGGTGTTGGCGGCCTACTTCAGGCATAGGGGAACCAGTTCGCCATGCCACGGCCGTCTCCTCCTGCCGCCTCGACACCCGTGGTGTAGAGCTGGAGGAACTCGCATGGGTTCGGTGTGTTGTCGTAGCGCGCTGGTGGCTCTGGGAAGAATTTGTGAGGTCAGACCAAGCGGCAGAGGTTTTTGGTGAAGGCGAGGCAGACGTTGTCATGGACTACCTTGCCGTTATCGAGGGCCGCGCGGTTCTTCTGCCCCGCAGCGGCGATTTCCTCGGCAAGGCGGTCCTCGTGCTCGCATGGTAACACCGCGGCGACTGGTGGTGAGATGATTTCATAGCTGTTCACGGGTGGTGGGGAGGCATCACCCAGCTTGGCCGCACACCAATGTTGGCGGGGCGGGAGCTGACCCCTAGCCCTCGGCTCCCTACCGGCAGCCCGAGCCCCTAGTCCCTCCAGGGAGAGGGTGGCAGCGTCGAGCAGCTCGGCGATCCGGTCGTGCCACTTCTCCTGACCCTTCTCGGCTGGCAGGTGGTCCAGGAGCTCGCACACCATGCGCTTGGCGGCCTTCGGGGTGAGCGGCTCGGGGTGGCCAGGAGTGGATGCGGTGCGGGAGAGCGACATCACACCGTGCAAGGAAGGGGCCGGCTCCTGCGACGGGCGATAGGAGGAGCCCCCCTCGTCCTCCGACCATGGGGATTGTTCGAAGGCGGTGCGTGATGACTGCAAGTGCACAGATCGTTTGTAGCTAGTTTCGAAATAAAGATATCGATCCCACAGGGAGCAGGAGTCTGAAGTCTAATAACTCTTGAAATAAATGTTATGATAGAAATGCTATATAAAGTTCTAAGTGCCAAGGTAAAATGCGAGTATCATGTAAAAAGGTGTTTTGGGGTTTTGGGTATAAGAGCAATAATAAAGTAAAGCAAAATAACTTAGTACAAAAAGTAAGTATCATGTATGTAAGAAAGATTGGAACTGTAGTAGGGAAAAGGCGTTCCCAGGGAGTAGAAGATACACCACTAATATTGTAAATATTTAAGATAAAGATTATCATCATGAACATTGTCAACTATGTATGTGTGGGAGGAACTCCGTATTTGGACGAATAGGTAGCAACCACTGCTCACATCATCCTCATAACCACAACAGTCAGCAATCAACATCAATGGAATTATTGCGCTATTAAGGGACGTAATCCCGTAGTACGTATCCCATGGCATGGATAGTGTTTTGTGAGTTTCCTCGGTTTCCCAAGTTGATACGTAAGGGGTGCCAACAGCTTTATAGTCACTGTAAGTGTTAGCACGCCTCCGTCTACCAACAAGTAGTTTTCTCCATCAAGTCCCCATAAGAGGAAAATATTGAGAGGTCGACTTCTCTCAACATCAAGATGTAGAAAATCTAACAAATGGTCACAACGATGAATATCATAATAGACTTTATCTTATTTCAATCTCATACTAGGGTTTCGCCATCTCCCCAAGAACTAAAGATCTACTCAGACATGGAGGCAATCAACATCATGGCAATGGTAATGGAAACAATCATAGATGGATAGCACTTGTATAAATCCACAACGAGTATAGGAATTACAACAAGATCTAGAAAATATGTAGATGGGATGAATGGAGATGGTGGTGATGCAGTGGTGGATGATGAAGATCGATGCCTTAGCCTCCCGGATCTGCGAAGGGTGAAGATGGATCCCTGTGGATGAGTTCCTGATGGCTTAAAATATATTCGAGCTCGTTGGGAACCCCAAGAGGAAGGTATGATGAGCACAATAGCAAGTTTTCCCTCAGTTATGAAACCAAGGTTATCGAACCAGTAGGAGCAAGGAAACACCTCCAAGGTGTTGTTTCCAACTTGGAATCCTGCACAACACAACCACATAACTTTGCCCCAAATTACAGTGAGGTTGTCAATCTCACCGGTTTTGCTGAAAATAAAGGATTAAACGTATTGTGTGGAAGATAGTAATTGCTTGTAGAAAGTAAACAGAAAACAGTAAATATATGGTAGATTGATGGTAAAAGAATGAACCAGGGTCCATAGTTCACTAGAGGTGATTCTCTTAAAGATAGATGACATGTTGGGTGAACAAATTACAACGGGGCAATTGACACACACCGAGAAAGCATACATGCATATACTAATAATCTTGACTCCTGTGAGATTTGAGTGGGCATTACAACATTATACATAGACCGTAATCCAACTGCATCTATGACTAATAATCCACCTTCAGGTTACCATCCGAACCCCCTCCAGTATTAAGTTGCAAGCAATAGATAATTGCATTAAGCAAAGTGTGTAAAGTAAACAATGCGATTGCCCCATGGACAAAGGATTGTTGTTTTCTCCCTAGTAGCAACAAAAAATCTAGAACCTTAGAGATTCCTATCACTTCTCTAGATTACTAGAGGCATGAACCCACTATCGAGCATAAATACTCCCTCTTGGAGTTGCTAGCATCTACTTGGCCATGATAGCTACTAACAACGGAAATCATGTAAGATCACAAATAACATAGACATGATAGAATCAATAATCAATCTGAAATAGCATCTCCATATCCATCGGATCCCTGCAAACACAACATGTAAGATTACAAATAGATGATCTTGATCATGAACGGAGCTCATAAGATCAAAACATGATATCACAAAGGAGGAGAACCAACCATCTAGCTAGTACATGGACCCGTAGTCCAGGGATGAACTACTCACGCATCACACCGGAGGCAGTCATGGTGATGAAGGCCTCCAGGGTGATCTCTCCCCTCCGGTAGGGTGCCGGGAAGAGCTTCAGATCCCTCCCGATCTAGGGATGGAGATGGTGGCAGCTACAGACCCTTTCGTGGAATTTTGATCGGGTCCTTAGGGTTTTCGTCCCGGGAGGCTTTTATAGGCGAAGGGGCAAGGTCGGTGGAGCACCAGGGGGCTCACACCCCTGGTGGCGCCCCCTAGGCCGTGCCACCACCAGGTGTGGATGCCCTGGTGCACCACTTCGTCTCCCCTCGGGACTCCATGTTGCTTCGGGTAAAATATTGAGTTTGGCTTTTGTCCAGTCCAATTCCGAGAATATTTCCTTACTAGCTTTTCTGAAACCAAAAATAGTAGAAAACAGGCAACTGGCACTGTGGCATCTTGTTAATAAGTTAGTTCCAGAAAATGTGTAAAAATACTCCAAAGTGTGGACAAAACATAAGAAAGTAGATATAAAACAAGCATGGAACATCAAAAATTATAGATATGTTTACAACATATCAACATCCCCAACCTTAACTCCTGCTCGTCCTCGAGTAGGTAAGTGATAAAAAGAAAATAATTTTTGAGGTGATAGGCACCATCATAATCTTGATCAAGGTATTTGTAAAACATTGATAGCTAGGATCATAGTACTCTAACATAGACATGAAAGATATAGTTCTAACAATAAGACATAGCAACTATGTTGTAACATGAAAAGGTACAAACAAAAGATTCATGAATAACAATGCTTTGAAAGACGTTTGTTTGTTTCACATATAGAAAACATAATGAGAATGGTATTCAGCGTGTCCCTCATAGTGTAGCAAAACATAAATGCATAGGACACCTTCAAAGCTCATAAGGGTGACTAGATACAAATAGTTTAAGAACAAACAATATCAAAGTTATGAATCAATCAAAAAGTTCTGGGACAATGCACATTAAACTAAGAATGACCACTATGCTCTCTGAATAGGTGCATAAAGATAGAAGGTGGAGACTGAACATAAAAGTAAAAGAAAGGACCTTCATAGAAGGAAGCAGGGATTCAAGTCTCATAAAGAGCTTCCAAAAATTATGGTACTTATTACATATTAGCTCTCATTGCCCCTATCATAAGCATCTTTAGGTGGTTAAGGTTTAAAGTGAACAAATATGAGGATATGATTCATAAGTTATAAGTTGAAAATCTCATGCCCCTTGCTTACGAGTACCGAACCTCATGCTACTAAACTTTAGTCACGAGTAAGTTCTTGTCATTGTAAGTAGATGTGTATCATAGAGAACCGCCAATGGGGTACCCCTTGCCCAATGATACGGAAGCTTTCCCATATCAAAATGATAAGGCAAGCAGACAATGAGCATCTCAACGATCTTTTTATTTGATATTTGTATAGGTTTTTATTAAGGATGCTTCATAGATTGCTCACTATGGTTATGCTGCAAATTTCCACCATGATTAGGCATGGCTTAGGCTAGCCGCCCAGGAGTTTCTCTAACACATATACAAACTCCATGATCTTACAAGCTCCCCTTTTATTTCACACCGTCGAGATCCATAAGCAAAAGAATCATGATATCAACTAAATAATGTGCAATGTTGAAAGTGTTCCCCATGGTAACATGGTTCTGCTAATTCACAACTTACAAAGCGTAAGCATATACGCAACATAGATGGACACAATGTTTCAAGTTTATTAAGTGCAAGAAAGTAAAGTGTGCCATCAAGTTTGTGAGACCTTTAATCACTAATTTTCACATAATAAGTTTAATTCGAAAGATAGATAAAAACATGAATATACTTGGAATAGAAATAACGCCAATAGGTAGGTATACTGGACTCTTTGGAGTAACTTGGTTTTATTTGGAGTTGGATGCATGAGTGGAACTCATACTTGGTACATGTGGAGGCTAGCAAAAGACTGGGAGCGACCAACTAAGAGAGCAATAATGGCCATAATCATGCAAAGCGACTAAACATTATTAATTAAAGCATAAAGTGATATTACAAGTCGAAAACTAAATGATCATAGAGGCTATGGTGACTTGGTATAGTCTTAACATGGTGTGAGCATGCGCCAAGTCAACCCAAATAAAGCATCGAAGGAGAATACCAGAATATTATGCTTTTATATGCTAAAACAACACATGATTCTTTAAAGGCACATTAAGCAATCTCAATTGTTTGTAACAAGTCATGATACAGCAAAAATCACTAAGCATAAAGTCAAAGCAATATCAAGCATGACATAATAAAGTCTAGGCCACAGTCAAAAACAAGCTCCTTTTTGTACCACTTATAAGCATGAACTTTCCTACTCTTTTCCAATCCAAATAAACTTATTTGAAACTATATATGAATGCGGGGGTCCAACCAATTTATTCAAGCAAACTAAGCAAAATAAAACTAAAAACGAAACGAATACGCTCCAAGAACAACACAATTGTGCATGAAACAATAAAAATGAAGTGTCTGGAACAAAACCTGATATTTTTATTGATGAAGAAGGGGATGCCTTGGGCATCCCCAAGCTTTGACGCTTGTAGTTCTTGAATATTTATTGGGGTGACACGGGTGGCATACCCAAGCTTGATATTTTGTCCATACTTCATCTTATCACATTGTTCTTCCCTACACTTTAAAATTTCCTTAATACAAAACTTCACACAATCTTCATTAGCAACATTAGTGTACTCAAGATAATAAGTCTTTTGGTTCAGTTTCAACACAATTAAAACTTTCATTAAAACATAAGCTAATGTAGCACTTCGTTTTAAAAGTTCAAATGATCAAGGAGAACTCAAAGAGAAAGAGATTTAAGAGGCAAATGCAAATAATGGCAGAAATCTGTCAAAACAGACCATAAGGTAAAAACTGATTTTTTCGAAGACCTTATGTTTCTCAAATATAAGAGTGTTAATATAACGAAAGTTGGATAACAATCTGGGGCATAAGAACAAAAAATTACAACTCAGACCGACATACATAGATTTTTCATGAATTTTTACAGTGAAGCACATAAATCTGTTTCGGGAGAGCAACTTTCCCAAGCATATTTCTCTCTCATTAGAGGTTACTCTTGGCACAAAAAACCACACAAAAAGGATCAGGAGAGGTTATTACAGAGGCAATAACTTCCAAGGCTCAACAAAAGAAAAATTTATTGACTAAAAATTTGGGTTATCTCCCAATAAGTGCTTTTCTTTAATGCCTTTGAGCTAGGCATAAGAAGCAAGAATCAAGTATTCTCAAATGAAGAAGCATTAAGATCAATACCATAAATATCTTCAACAAGGCAAGGTATCTCATCCAAATAAGTTCTAGAGGATACTCTCTCAATGCTCTTGGGTTCACTATTTTCATCAAACGGGTTTTCAGGAACAATCCAATCAAAATTCTTTTCTAAGGCTTCATGCATTCCTACAAGCTTAAAAGATATTGGTATCTTAATTTCCTCCCCGTATTTAGGTTTGGTTTTGTCCATCTTTTCTCGTGTACCAATAACATCTACATATGAGCCTAGCATATTAAAACGATCAAAGACTTTTCTAGCTTCTTTAACAACATCATAGAATTCCTTAAGCAAAGTTTCTAGAATGAAATATCTTTTTTCAGTATCCTCAATATCTTCAAGTTTAAGAAACATTACTTGCATTATGGGGTTAAGGTTGAAAAACCTAGCTTCCAACATGTGAACTAAAGAAGCTGCAGTAATTTCATAATTTGGAGCGAGTTCTTCTAGGGATCTATCCTCAATATCCTCATGCTTGGTAACATGATTAAAGAATTTTTCATATTATCTTTCCCAATTACAGAGCCACTACCTATTGAAAGGTCCTTAATGGTAAACTTAGGGATCAACATGCTGAGAAAAGAACAAGTTGACAAATACAGAAAAGGACTAATTTTTTTTGTGTTTTTGATATAAAGAAGCAAACTAGTACAACTAATTTTTTTGTGTTTTTGATAAAGGAACAAGAAAACAAAGCAGAAATAAACTAAGGAAAAAAAAACAAAGTAAAGAGATTTGTTATGAGGGACTCCCCTTGTGAAGATGTCCTTGACTCCCCGGCAACGGCACCAGAAAAAAGACTTGATGGCTCAAAATATATTCGAGCTCGTTGGGAACCCAAAGAGGAAGGTATGATGAGCACAGCAGCAAGTTTTCCCTCAGTTATGAAACCAAGGTTATCGAATCAGTAGGAACAAGGAAACACCTCCAAGGTGTTGTTTCCAACTTGGAATCCTGTACAACACAAACATAGAACTTTTCCCCAACTTACAGTGAGGTTGTAAATCTCACCGGTTTTGCTAAAAACAAAGGATTAAACGTATTGTCTCGAAGATAGTAATTGCTTGTAGAAAGTAAACAGTAAATAGATGGTAGATTTATGGTAAAAGAATGGATCGGGGTCCATAGTTCACTAGAGGTGATTTTCCTTAAGATAGATGATATGTTGGGTGAACAAATTACAGTGGGGCAATTGACACACACCGAGAAAGCATACATGCATATACTAATCATCTTGACTCCTATGAGATTTTATTGGGCATTACAACATTA
The DNA here is from genome assembly GCA_910589775.1 of Avena eriantha. Lineage (NCBI taxonomy): Eukaryota > Viridiplantae > Streptophyta > Magnoliopsida > Poales > Poaceae > Avena > Avena eriantha. The sequence continues at coordinate 63,473,165 of OU342740.1, forward strand.
TACATAGACCGTAATCCAACTGCATCTATGACTAATAATCCACCTTCAGGTTATCATCTGAACCCCCTCCAGTATTAAGTTGCAAGCAACATATAATTTCATTAAGCAAAGTGTGTAAAGTAAACAATACGATTGCCCCATGGACAAAGGATTGTTGTTTTCTCCCTAGTAGCAACAGCACATCTAGTACCTTAGATATTCCTATCACTTCCCCAGATTACTAGACGCATGAACCCACTATCGAGCATAAATACTCCCTCTTGGAGTTGCTAGCATCTACTGGGCCATGATAGCTACTAACAACAGAAAGCATGCAAGATCACAAATAACATAGACATGATAGAATCAATAATCAATCTGAAATAGCATCTCAATATCCATCGGATCCCCGCAAACACAACATGTATGATTACAAATAGATGATCTTGATCATGAACGAAGCTCACAAGATCTAAACATGATAGCACAAAGGAGGAGAACCAACCATCTAGCTACTACATGGACCCGTAGTCCAGGGATGAACGACTCACGCATCACACCGGAGGCAGTCATGGTGATGAAGAAGGCCTCCAGGGTGATCTCTCGCATCCGGCAGGGTGCCGGGAAGAGCTTCAGATCCCTCCCGATCTAGGGATGGAGAAGGTGGTGGCTATAAACTCTTTCGTGGAATTTTGATCGGGTCCTTAGGGTTTTCTTCCCCGGAGGCTTTTATAGGTGAAGAGGCAAGGTCGGTGGAGCACCAGGGAGCCCACACCCCCTGGTGGTGCCCCCATGCCGCGTCGCCACCAGGTGTGTCCACCCTGGTGCACCAGTTCGTCTCCCCTCCGGACTCCGTGTTGCTTCGGGTAAAATATTAACTTTGGCTTTTATCCGGTCCAATTCCGAGAATAATTCTTTACTAGCTTTTCTGAAACCAAAAACAATAGAAAACGGGCAACTGGCACTGTGGCATCTTGTTAATAGGTTAGTTCTAGAAAATGTGTAAAAATACTCCAAAGTGTGGACAAAACATAAGAAAGTAGATATAAAACAAGCATGGAACATCAAAAATTATAGATACGTTTACAACGTACCAGTTCCCCCTCCAGATGCCTTTCGGAGGTGAGGTTTCTGCGATTTCTGGGTGTTTTGTATGTCGTATCTCCGAACCAATTGCACGGGGTGAAACTATTTGACGAGGCGGAGGCGGCTAACTATACAACCCCAGCTATACAACCGAAAAAATTGCTCCTATCGTATAGTTGGTCGTTGGACTCTCTGCCTCCCTTGTCCGCTTCTAGTATAACTGCTCCAAGAATTGTATCCATTGAATCTATCATCTGTCCTTATCCTGGTGAGAACAGACACAAAATGTGTGCGCGAGCGCCGTAAAATACCAAGATCCTACATCTACAATGCAAAATAATAATGTAAAACATGATGCAAATATGGACTCATCAGTGCGCCGCATGGCCGGCTCCATCTGGGCTTTGCTTGCTGCACGGCGGAGAGCCTGCTCAGCACGCGTCTCGTTGTTGGCCGGCATGCTGCCGAGGTCGCCGAAGATCCTCAAAGAACGCCTTAGCCCCTACCTGGCGTGCCAAATGTCAGAGATTTGTCCCGCGAAGGAACTAGGGTCCAACGATCCCTTGGTTCGTGAGGGGGCTGAACACACGACTCTGAAGCAACTCGGTGACGGCTACGATGGCGAAGTGGATACACGACAGAGAGTAGACACAAGTGTTTTTTACCTAGGTCTAGGACCCTCGTGAGGAGGTAAAGCCCCTACTCCTTCTTTGTAGTATTGATTGCTTGCCTCGCGAGGTTACAATGGTGGAAGAAAGTCTAGGGTTTCAGATCTCTGTGATCCTTCCCTTGCAAGGTAGGAGAAGGGCCCTTTATATTGGGTGGTGTCAAGCCTCTCCCCCTAGTCCATGGGGGTGGGGAGGGCTACCATAGTGCTGCCCCCCGTGGGCACGTTCTAGGAGGCCACTTTACATGGACTTGGTCCAGCCTGCCGTGCTTCACTCTACGCTCCCGTAAAGCATCCTTCGTTGATGTCACTTTTCTTCATCAGGCACTCTCTACCTTTTCCCCTTTCGCTAAAGCGGCATCTAGGGAAGCCCTTCATCATGAGGCTGCCTATCCCTTCCCTGCAAAAAGGTGGTGGACCGATTCTTTTTTATCAAAGCGGCTGATACCTAAGCAACCCTGCGCTTGTTGTCAGGCTAAAGTTCGTACCCTATTTGGCATAGTTACCGTCCTACCCTCGACCGTGCCCAAGGGTATCCAAGGCGTGCGTGCGACACATGATGTAGCAGCAACCTCCCTCAGGAGGTGTCACTTCTAAAGTGGGGGGAGGGGGGACCTCTCCCTAGAGAGGGGCCCTCGCGATGCCTAACCGGCTTACCTTCCTCACGGAGGTGTCTCACCTCTCAAAGGCGAGGACTCCCGGGGCGCAGGGCTCGTCCAGCATGGGTACGTGGCACCCCGGGTGCTAGGGCTCCGACAGTTTGGCAAGCAGCAAATTAATCTTTTCTACAAATCTCTCCTGTAAGACCTGATACATGTTTGAGAGTTATGACCAAAAACTCGTTGTTTTCGTACTTTATGGTTGTTTTCAAGATCTATTGCCCATTGTTTTAGGGTTCTAGGGCGATTGTCAACGATCGTAAGACCTGATACATGTTTGAGAGATGTGACCAAAAACTCATCATTTTCACGTTTTATGATCATTTTCATGAGCTATTTCCCACAATTTTTAGGTTCCTTGGTGAGTCAGAACAGCCGTAAAACTCGATATATGTTTGAGAGAGATGACCAAAAACTCGACGTTTTCGCACTTTATGGCTATTTTCAAGATCTATTGCTCATTGTTTTAGGGTTCTAGGGCGATTGTCAATGATCATAAGACATGATACATGTTTGAGAGATATGACCAAAAACTCATCGTTTTCGCGTTTTGTGACAGTTTTCATTACTCCCTCCGATCAATATTACTTGTCATTGAAATGGATGTATCTAGACATGTTTTAGTACTAGATACATCTATTTTAGCGACAAGTAATATGGATCAGAGGGAGTAGCTATTTCCCATAGTTTAGAGAATCTCCAGTCGTGGCCCTCAAAGGCCCCCCAAAGGCCTTTGAGGGCCGCCGGCGCCAATTTAGCGTCGGTTCCCTCCAAAATTAGCGTCGGTTCCCTCCAAAATTAGCCCCTACCTCCCACCTCCCCTCCCGCCTCACCTCCCACTCCCGCCATTACCCCAGCACAGACCAGATTGCGTCGCCATGCCACCGAAGAAGCACACCGCTCCCCGCGCGACTGTAGTAGCGCCGCCGACGAAGAAGAGGGGCAATCTGGAGAAGGAACGGCCGAAGGGGATGACGAACGCGGAGTGGGCGTTCGACCTGCAGCGCTGGCAGGTCGACAAACGCCAGCCACCGGGAGAGAGAGCTCAGGGCGAGGAAGAAGCGGGCCTCGGAGGCTCTGGCCGTGGAGGTGCTCATGGTGCAGAGAGCCGCCCACATGGCGGGCATGTCGAGCTTCCCCCCTCACGCGTGGGGGAGCCATGGGAGCGTCTCGTCATAGTCGCCGTCTTCGGAAACAACCTAGGCTAGCCTGATTTCCCAGGACAGCCAGGGTACAGCCAAGCTATCTCGCTTCTCGCCGTGCGGGCCAATCGACGTGGGCGGCAGCTTCAACCCCAATGCCTTCAGCGTCATCGACCTCAATGCCAGCTTCAACCCCAATGCCTTCAGCCAAGGTGCACCCAACCTAGCCGCCTCTCCTGCTCTCCACTGCCCCTCTTCCACGGCGGTATGGCCACCACCGCTGTTAGTAGCGGCGGCGGCCATGGGGTGCTCGACGAAACAACGATGGGAACTGACGCCATCATGACCGACATGATCAACGATGGGGGGCCGCCACTGTTCTACACGCAAGGGGAGGCGGAGGCCTACGACGGCTACGACGACAGCCAAGAACCCTGGGAGAACGATGCCTACGCGTTCGCCGAGGACGACGAGGAGGAGGCGCCGGTGCCCGAGGTGGCCGCGGGCCGAAGTGGAGCTCATGGGAGGATGAGTGTCTCGCCGAGGCTTGGAAATCGATCAGCATCGACCCCTTCACCGGTGCGAACCAGAGCTCCGAGGCCTACTAGCTGCGCATCAAGGTGGCGTACTACGAGCGGCAGCTCTTGGACCCCTACTTTAAGGACCTGTACCATGACCGCAATGACTCTGGCATGTCGCACCGTTGGCACATAATCCAGCATGCTTGCAACAAATGGCATGGCGTCATGGAGGAGGTGCGCCGTGTCCATGTTAGCGGCACCAACTTCGAGGACCAAGTAAGTGAACCCACCGTGTCCATTGTCCATCGTATCCTTGTGTTGGGTCACCGATCATTGATCACGGTCGTTTGTTTGATGCTTTGCGATGCTTTCGTAGATGCGCGCCATGATCACCGCCTACCGCGAGGACAACGACGACGTCGAGTTCAAGTTCATCCATGTGTTCGCCAGGATCGAGACGTCTGACAAGGGTAAGTCCGACCCTGACGTGCCGCCAGCTCTCTCCTCGGGAGGCCAAGGCGGCGAGGGATGCCGCGCCGACCATCAAGAAACTGCATAGCTTGATCATGGCCTGCATGGTGGATGCCGCCTCCCATGCTGCCGAGAGGGCGGAGCATGCCGCTAAGATGGAGCAGGTTACCGCGGTCAGGTGGGTGTCAATCATCGAGAGGCAGGACACCAAGATCGAGTTGATCAGGGCCAATGTGGTCGTGAAGAAGAGGAGGGAGGACCTGTCGATCCTCATGGTCGACACCAGGGACATTGTAACACCCTCGAATCGGCCCTATGCAAGTTTTAGCGCTTCCCGCCAAACCCGCATAGAAACGATTCAAGGATGCCCACCAGGCACTTTCGTGCGAGTGGAAAACAAAGTAATATCATTACACATTAGTCCACGATGGAACCCACAGAACATATATATACAACAACGACTCCATGAGTCAAGAATACAGATATACAATACAAAGATCCAAATCACCTTGAAAACGATAGAGCGTCCGACTATGGACAAGATGCAAATGGGGCTAAGAGCCCTGACGAATAACCAATGGCGTCCATAACCCGGCCCAGGCCAAGACGGAAGGGTAACCCTGCTAACGACGTCAATCTCAAACCTGCTAAAACAAAAGGGGTGCCGACAAAGGGCAAAGGAAAAAGAGGAGCGTCAGTATTGAGGCCAGTACACGGCGAGGCTAGAATTCGGCGGCTCTCGCCTACATAGGTATGGTGGACTGAACTGGCAGCGCAGCAGCACTAAACAACCTATAGAAACTCAGTAAAACTGGCGGCTATTAGAGAGGGATAAGAAAGACCTATTTGGATCCAACCTGATACTAACACCAAACATATCCATCCTCGCATTTCCCCCTCAATACCAAACGAGGAAGTCAAAGCCGAGGAACTCACATGGTTTGCAGTTTTATTCATTCGATTATAGTTGAAGCACTTACTAGTCAGATATATAGCATGAGTCATCCTGATAACATAAGTAGTGGGCCATTTTAGTTAACATTTCGTTGTAGTTGGAACATTTACTAGTCAGATGTAATTGTCCTGAGGAATCCCAAAACCTAGCAGTTGTTGGCACTTTTATCACATTCCATTGGAGTTGCAATACTAGGCAGGTACAGCATGTCACAAAACAACCCTAGATCCACCAGTTGTTGGCATTTTAATATCCATTCCGTGATAGTTGAATCTGATTACTAGTCATATATTAAGTCAAGTTTATAGCACTACTTTAGTTATGCTTGTCTATGATCGAGATACTGTGCTCCAAGTCGTCCATAACTACGGACACGGCTTTGAGAAATATTTACCCTGCAGGGGTGCACAAATAGCAACATACACATGATCAACCTCGGAAAAACCAACTCAAAACCCAACGAGGCTTTCACAACAAAGCAATCACAGGATTCATAAATTATTTCAGGGGGGCGCCCCATTAAGCTACCCGCAACGAAGTTGGTCAGCTTCGAGATGGACCCAAGGTTTGTGTGGACGGCTATAAACGACTGGGAACCCGAAAGTGTGATTGGGCTTGTCGATACAGCGAAAACGTGTCACGATCCTAAACAGTACAGGTGCTCCACGCACAATCGTAAATAAAGCAGTAAAGCATGGAATCAGTATAGGATAGTAATAAAGCCCCAAACTAGTTTGTGGCCCCAAGAAATAAGAAATGAATCAAGCTCTGGCTAAGGGGGATTCATAGAGTCTCCCGTATGTGGATAGTGCGAATAGTCAAGGAACAGGTATCAAGTACTCAGGGCCTACGGGACACAAGTGGGCATAAAAACCAAATAGCATATATTGCCCACCGGTTCCTCTTTCATTAGTTGTCCTAGCAATTTAATAGTTGTATTTACAGTCATGATCATCTCCACCATTAAGCATCTCCACCATTTTATCATGTGCCAACTTGCTGTCAACGGTGGAACGACAACGACAAGAAGCAACACAGAAGCAAGCAACTACGACTCGCAAGGCCGACTATCTATCAAACAACAAGCAATAGGATGTGTCCATGGCAATATAGAGGCTGCAGGCAGTTTAAATGGTACACGGAAGGTAAAGCATCGCAATACGGGTAGCAATAGATCAACAAGAGGAAGTAAATACTATAAAGGCAAAATAGGTAGAAGGGGAAGAGATGCTCGCCTAGGAAACACTGCCGATGGTTCATATCCGGAGAACTTGTCGATACTCGCATCAACTCATCGGCCTAATCCGCGAAGAAGCAAACACTAGAAGAAACACCAGATGCAATATTTAATACTACGGAAGAAGATCTGGCATGCTTATGATATGATGCATGGCATGGCAAAAGTGCAGTGCAATTAGGCAGTATTAAGCGGAACCGGGGTCCCGACATTTAATTAGACGGTTCAAGTTATTTAAAACCCCGCAATTTAAATGTTGTATTAACAAGGCAAAACATGGCATCGGTTCGCTAAACCAGTTTAAATGGAGTCCGGAATAAGACAAAGGTATCCCGCATATAGACTCCATATTTAATTATGAGGTGAATCGGCATAATGCCCCCCAAACAACAGACATGTATGCATGCATGAACAATTTAATATGCGACAGTTGATAATGTCATATTATAAAAATAGAGGCTTAGGGTCACACATCTGGGTTTGGAAGATCTTGGGTTCCGGGGGTCCGGGGTCGACAGGGTTCGACGGGGATCAGCGAGGTTCGGATACACGATGGAGAACTTTTCGTGACGGGGAACTTGGGTTCCACGTGGTCGATCTTACCATCGATGGCGAACTCGAATGGATCGGGTACCGGTGGTCTTCGGATCCGTGTAGGAGATCTTGACGCTTGCGACGAAGAACTCGGGTTCGGAAGGAGGTCTTGGCATTCCGATGGATCGGTCCTCCGGGTCGAAGAACTTGGGGCGCCAGGGTTCGGTTCGGTCTCGCCGGGATTGGTCTTCGGACTCTGGGAACAAGGCTCTAGGATCCGTGGGGAGATCTTGGCGTCCTGTCGAGGTTCTCGGGTGTCGGTACCGGACTTGGGTGCGGCGCCGATGGTCTTGGAGAGAGGAACTCGAGTTGCTCTTGTAGCACTGCATCCTGTCTTCGCATCTTCACGGGCACCATCATCACTGCAAACCACATAGCCATATCACGGTTACGAGCCGGGCACGGCGTCCAGGATATAAAGCAGAGCTCATCTGCGGGTGCCCGGAATGTAACAGGCAGCGAAGCTTGCCAATTGTGCTGGGACAGACGTCGTCGCCACAGGGAACATACAAGGGGTGACGAGGAGCTTCGGTGGTTCATGTAGGCATGCACGACGTGGCTGCGAGCTTGTGGCCAGAGGGACGGACAGCGTCCACACGGTCAGGGGCGCGGGCTCGCTCGCGGTGGTGCAGGGTCAGCGTGGAGGCGATGCTAGCCAGGGGGGAAGGCGATAGAGGCGGTCTCGGTTAAGGTCGGATGCGCAGAGGCGACATTGCTCTCAGCACCGGAGGACATGGCGGTGGGCCGAGGGAGATGAGGACGATGGCGGTGGCTCTGGATCGGAGAGGAGGAGGCAGTCCTGGGCAGAGGCCGACACGATGACAACCGGGCCCGGGGTAGTCGCAGCTGGCACAGAGAGGCGCAGCCGATTGCTGGCAAGGCGGCGACGTCGGGGAGAGATGGGAGAAGGGGACGAGCGCGGCGGAGCTCCTGGCGAGCCGGTGACGCGACGCCTGAGTACAGGTGGCTATGCACGGGCTTCAGTGCGGCGCCGGTACCGGTGGAGGCGGGGCGCGGGTGAGGCTGGGCGGTGGTTGGCGGGGCCGGGGCCTCGGAGCGGGGCTCGGCGGCGGCGCATCTGGCGGCAGGGATGTCGATGAGGGGGAGGAGGAGGCGTGCGGGAGAGGGTTGCGTGCGGGAGCGGGCGAGTGGGTGGGGCCGGGGAGAGGCGCGTGCACACGGTGAGGTGGGGCCAGGCGGGGACCAGGTGGGTGTGGGGGTGAGTGCAGGTGGCGGCGGGGTGGAGAGAGGGAGGGAGTGGCTGGCGGCGCGCGCGGGTGAGGGGAGTGCTCTGGCTGGGTAGGTTAGGGTTTGGGCGTTGTCTAGTGGGCCGGGTAGTAGACTGCTGGCTTGTTGGGCTTTTGGCCTGGCAGGCTGGCGGTCTCCCTGGTCTAAAAAGAAATAGTTTTATTTATTTTTTGTTTTGTCTGAAATAGTCTTTTGTAAATATTTTGTAGACAAAAGAAAATATCCGTAAGAGGCCGGGGTTTTAATTTGAAATAAATACGGGGCATTTAGAAAACAAAACCAGACCATTCGAAAATAGTTTTTAAACAAACCATGCAAGACGATGACGATGCTCAAATGCAATGTGGCATGATGACATGAGCATGCAGTCATGATGATGCAATGCACCAAAAACACGGCGATTTTCTAGTAGTGGTTTTAGTGGGATGCCACAGACATGGACACCGACGTGCGGGCGTGGTGGGAGGCCCAGCGCACCACGATCCTACACGAGGTTCGAGGCCCACCGGCATCCACTACCCTAGCACCTGCGGCATCCACTTCGCCATCGCCTGCGGCATCCACTACCCCAGCACCTGTGGCGCACCAGCGATAGGCACTCCCTCGCCGGTCATTGATGTTGACGCCGCCGTCTGATGTGCCGCTATGCTCTGCGATGCCGGCACGGCTTCTTTTGATCACTAGACTATGATGATTTGCAGCAATTTGCGACGATGTGATCGTTGAGACTTTGTTTTGTAACGCCGAGACTATTTATGTTCGGATATGCGATCGGCGATCGGCCGTTCTACCCGCCATATTATTTTTCTTGCTCGAATTTCTAATTTCTAATTTGAGGGCCGATTTGGGCGTCACGGCTGGAGACCGGCGCCTCCCCATAGCCGTTTTTTGCGTCGGCGCCCCCCCATATGGTCTTACACCGGGGTTAAATTGGGGGTTGCGAGTGGAGATGCTCTTCGGGGTTCCAGGGGTGATTTACAATGGCTGTAAGACCCGATATATGTTTCATAGAGATGATGAAAAACTCGTCGTTTTCGCGCTTTATGGCCGTTTTCTTGAGCTGCCCATAGTTTTGGGTTCTATTGTGATTTAGAATGACCTAAGACATGATATATCTTTGAGAGATATGAAGAAAAACCTATTGTTTTCGTGTTTTGTGACCGTTTACATGAGGTATTTCCCAAAGTTTTGGCATTCCAGGGCGATTTATAACGGCAGTAAGACCCGCTGCATGTTTAAGATTTATGACCAAAAACTCATCGTTTTCACATTTTATGACCGTTTTCATGAGCTATTTCCCACAGTTTTGGGGTTTTCGGGCGATATACAACAGCCGTAAGACCCAATATTTGTTTGAGATTGATGACCAAAAACTCACTGTTTTCGCGCTTTATGGCCATTTTCATGAGCTATTGCCAATAGTTTTGGGATTCTATTACGATTTAGAACGACCGTAAGACTGATACATGTTTGAGAGATATGACCAAAAACCCATCATTTTGGCATTTTTGTGACCATTTCCATGAGGTATTTCCCATAGTTTTTGTATTCCAGGGAGATTTACAGTAGCCGGTAGACCCGATACATGTTTGAGAGTTATGACCAAAACTCATTGTTTTTGCATTTTATGACCGTCTTAATGAGCTCCAGTGTGATTTAAAAGACGATAAGACCCGATATATGTTTGCGAGTGATGGCCAAAAACTCATCATTTTCATGAGCTATTGCCGATAGTTTTCGGATTCCAGAGCGATTTACAAGGACCGTAAGATCCGATACATGTTTGAGAGTTGTGACCAAAAACTTGTCGTTTTTGCGTTTTATGTACATTTTCATGATCTATTGCCAATAGTTTTGGGTTCCATGGCGATTTACAATGACCATAAGATCCCATACATGTTTGAGAGTTATGACCAAAAACTCATCGTTCTTATGCTTTATGGTGTTTCATGACCTATTGCCCATAGTTTTGTTGTTCTAGGGTGATTTAAAACGACCATAAGACTCGATTCATGTTTAAGAGTTACGTCCAAAAACTCATCGTTTTCACGTTTTATGGCCATTTTCATGAGCTATTTCCCATAGGTTTGGGATTCTAGGGCGATTTAAAATGTCCATAAGACACGATACATGTTTGAGAGTTATGACCAAGAACCCATTGTTTTTGTGTTTTATGACCGTTTTCATGAACTAGGTCCCATAGTTTTGGGGTTACAGGGAGATTTACAATGACCATAAGACCCGATAGATGTTTGAGAGATAGGACCAAAAACTTGTTGTTTTCGCGTTTTATGACCGTTTTCATGAGCTATTTCCCACAGTTTTATGGTTTCAGGGAGATTTACAACAACCTTAAGACCTGAAACATGTTTAATAGCTATGACCAAAAACTGGTCGTTTTCGTGTTTTATGGCCGTTTTCATTATCCTTTGCCCATAGTTGTTAGCAATTTCAGAGCGATTTCCAACGACCTTAAGACCCTATACATGTTTAAGAGATATGAGGCCAAACTCATAGTTTTCGACTTTTATGGTTGTTTTCATTAGTTCACCCACAATTGTCGATGTTCTAGGGTGATTTACAACGACCGTAAGACCAAATACATGTTTCAGAGTTATGACCAAAAACTCATCAATTTCACGTTTTATGGCCATTTTCATGATCTATTTCCCATAGCTTTGGAGTTCTATGGAGATTGGCAATGACCGTAAGACCTAATACATGTTTTAGAGTTATCACCAAAAACCCATCGTTTTTACGCTGTATGGCTGATTTCATGAGATATTTCCCATAGTTTTGTTGTACTAGGGTGATTTAAAATGACCGTAATACTAGATAAATGTTTCAGAGTTATGACCAAAAACTCATCGTTTTCACGCTTATGGTTGTTTTGATGAGTTATTGCCCATTATTTTGGGGTTTTAGGGCGATTTTAAACAGCTGTAAGACACGATACATGTTTAAGAGTTATGACCAGAATCTCATTGTTTTTGTGTTTTGTGACCATTTTTATGAGCTATTTCCCACAGTTTTTGGGTTCTAGGGTGATTGGCAATGACCGTAAGACCCGATACATGTTTGAGAGTTATGACCAAAAACTCATCGTTTTCGCACTTTATGGATGTTTTCAAGATCTATTGCCCATAGTTTTAAGGCTATAGGGTGATTATCAATGATCGTAATACCTGATACATGTTTGAGAGTTGTGACCAAAAACTCATCATTTTCATGTTTTATGATCATTTTCATGAGTTATTTCCCACAATTTTGAGGTTCCAGGGCGATTTAGAACGGCCATAAGACCCGATATATGTTTAATAGAGATGACCAAAAACTCGTCATTTTCGCACTTTGTGGCCGTTTCCAAGATCTATTGCCCATTGTTTTCGGGTTCTAGGGCGATTGTCAACGATCGTAAGACTTGATACATATTTGACAGATATGACCAAAAACTCATCGTTTTTGCGTTTTATGACCATTTTCATTAGCAATTTCCCACAGTTTAGATGTTCCAGGGTGATTTACAATGTCCATAAGACCCGATATATGTTTGAGAGAGATGACTAAAAACTTGTCGTTTTCGCGCTTTATGGTTGTTTTCTTGAGCTTCACATAGTTTTGGGGTTCTATTGCGATTTAAAATGACCGTAAGACCTGATATATGTTTGAGTGATATGCCAAGAACCCGTTGTTTTCGTGTTTTGTGACCGTTTTCATGAGGTATTTCCCAAAGTTTTGGCATTCTAGGGCGATTTACAACGGCCGTAAGACCCGCTGCATGTTTAAGATTTACGACCAAAAACTTGTCGTTTTCCCATTTTATGACCGTTTTCATGAGCTATTTCCCACATTTTTGGATTACAGGGCATTTTACAATGGCCGTAAGACCCGATATATGTTTGAGAGTGATGACCAAAAACTCATTGTTTTCGCACTTTATGGTCGTTTACATGAGCTATTCCCCATAGTTTTGGGATTGTATTACGATTTAAAATGACTGTAAGACCTTATATGTTTGAGAGATATGACCAAAAACCTGTCGTTTTCGTGTTTTGTGACCATTTTTATGAGGTATTTCCCATAGTTTTGGCATTCCAGGACGATTTACAACAGCCATGAGACCCGATAAATGTTTGAGAGTTATGATCAAAAACTCGTTGTTTTCGCATTTTATGACCGTTTTTATGAGCTATTTCATACAGTTTTGGCATTCGAAGGTGATTTAAAAGGCCGTAAGACCCATATATGTTTGTGAGTGACGAAAAAACTCATCGTTTTCACGCTTTAAAGCCGCTTTCATGATCTATTGCCAATAGTTTTTGGGTTCTAGAGAAATTTACAATGACCGTAATACATGTTTGAGAGTTATGACCAAAAACTTATCATTTTTATTCTTTATGACTGTTTCATGACCTATTACCCATAGTTTTGTTGTTCTAGGGCAATTTAAAACAACCGTAAGACTTGATTCATGTGTAAGAGTTACGACCAAAAACTTATCGTTTTCACGCTTTATGGCCGTTTTCATGAGCTATTGCCTATAGGTTTGGGATTTTAGGGCAATTTAAAATGGACGTAAGACATGATACATGTTTGAGAGTTATGACAAAAAACTCGTTGCTTTTGCGTTTTATGACTATTTTCATGAGCTTGCCCATAGTTTTAGGATTCCAGAGCGATTTATAACTACCGTAAGTCTCGATACATGTTTGAGAGATAGGACCAAAAACTCGTTGTTTTCGTGTTTTATGACCGTTTTCATGAGCTATTTCCACAGTTTTGGGTTTTCAGTGCGATTTATAATGACCTTAAGACCTGAAACATGTTTGAGAGTCATGACCAAAAACTCATTGTTTTCGCGTTTTATGGTCGTTTTCATTATCTTTTGGCCATAGTTTTTTGGGATTTCAGAGCGATTTCCAACGACCGTAAGACCCGATATATGTTTGTGAGATATGGCCCAAAACTCATAGTTTTTGAGTTTTATGGTTGTTTTCATTGGTATCACGCACAATTTTCAGGTTCTAGGGCGATTTACAACGACTGTAAGACCCAATACATGTTTGAGAATTATGACCAAAAACTTGTTGTTTTCGCGTTTTATGGCCATTTTCATGATCTATTGCCCATATTTTTGGGGTTCTAAGCGATTGGCAACGACCATAAGACTTGATACATGTTTGACAGTTATGACAAAAAACTCATCGTTTCTACGCTTTATGGCAACGACCATAAGACTTGAACCTGTCCCACCCACCCTAGCGGTGATGATAGAGGCAGAAGAATCTTCTAGGTCCCCTTTGTCCATGGAGGTGGCAGAGTTTCGGATCTCAGAAAACCCTAATCCCACCCAGCCCGCACCAGTTGCGAAGATAGTGGAGAAATCCGAGCCTGAAGCAGACCTAGCGGTCCAGATCGATTCTGGAGTGGATCTCCTAGGAGAGACCGAATCCCAAATTGACCCACCCACTGAAGTCGAAATCCAGGAGGAGCATAACAACGACACTGATCCTAGCTCTGATGACGATGGGACAGACAGGCCTTTCCTAAGGTACACGCTACGACGTATTATAATGCAAAACTCAAGCGCAAATGCAATTCTCGAGGCCATCAGAAGTTTTGACGAAGCTGATCGCGAGAGCCTGATGCCTCTGAGTATGGTGCCCAGAAAAATGCTGGAGCGGTGTTGATGCAGAGCTCGTTGGGAACCCCAAGAGGAAGGTATGATGAGCACATCAGCAAATTTCCCTCAGTTATGAAACCAAGGTTTAATTGAACCAGCAGGAGCAAGGAAACACCCCAAAGGTGTTACTAGCAGAGCCTTGGCAGGACGCACTACCGGTACTAGTAGCAACGTGGAGACCTGCACAACACAACCACAGAACTTTGTCCCCAACTTGCGATGAGGTTGTCAATCTCACTATGTTTTGCGGAAAACAAAGGATTAAACGTATCGAATGGAAAGAAGTAAAAGTTTGCAGAAAGTAAACACAAAGCAGTAAACAGTTTATAGATTGTATGTAAAAGACAAGGACCAGGATCCATTGTTCACTAGAGATGGCTCTCCTTAAGATAGATAACATGCTGGGTGAACAAATTACAGCGGGACAATTGACAAACATCGAGAAAGCAATACATGCATATACTAATCATCTTGACTCCTTTGAGACTTGATTGGGCATTACAACATTATACATAGACAGCCATCCAACTGCATCTATGACTAATAATCCACCTTCAGGTTATTATCCGAACCCCCTCCAGTATTAAGTTGCAAGCAACAGATTATTGCTTTATGAACCGCCTGTAAAGTAAACAATACGATTGTTCTATGAACAAAGGATTGTTGTTTTCTCCCTAGTAGCAATAGCACATCTAGTACCTTAGAGATTTCTATCACTTCCCTAGATTACTAGAGGCATGAACCCACAATCGAGCATAAATACTAACTCTTGGAGTTGCTAGCATCTACTTGGCCAAGATAGCTACTAACAACAGAAAGCATGCAAGATCACAAATAACAAAGACATGATAGAATCAATAATCAATCTGAAATAGCATCTCAATATCCATCTGATCCCCGCAAACACAACATGCAGAATTAAAAATAGATGATCTTGATCATGAGCGGAGCTCACAATATCTAAAGATGAAAGCACAAAGGAGGAGAACCAGCCATCTAGCTACTACATGGATCCGTAATCCAAGGATGAACTACTCACGCATCACACCGGAGGCTTGCATGGTGATAAAGAAGGCCTCCAGGGTGAATTCCCCTCTCCGGCTGGGTGCCGGGAAGAGCTTCAGATCCCTCCCGATCTAGGGATGGAGATGATGGCGGCTACAGACTCTTTCGTGGAATTTTGATCGGGCCTTTAGGGTTTCCGTCCCGAGGGCATCTTATAGGCGGAAGGGGAGGCCGAGGGGGTGCCAGGGGCCACCACACCACCCTTAGCGCGGGCCAAGCCTGGCCACGCACCCAGGTGGTGTGGCCGGCCTCTGGCCCCTCTCCGTCTCGTATTCTGGCATCTGATGACTTCCGGAAAAATAGGCACTTTGGCTTTTGTCCCGTCCAATTCCGAGAATATTCATTTTCTGACTTTCCTGGAACCAAAAACAGCAGAAAATAGGCAACTGGCACTGTGGCTCTTGTTAATAGGTTAGTCCAAGAAATCATATGAAAAGTACTCCAAAGTTGGAACAAAACACAAGAAAGTGGATAAAACCAAGCATGGAACATCAAAAATTATAGATACATTTGCAATGTATCAGAGCCACAGGTACCTCAGAAAGCACGCGTCGCACTTCGTCGGATATGTTGGATCTGGATCCGGCTCTGGCGATGCTGGAGACAACACCGACTCTGTGCTATAGGCAATTGGAACAAATGCCGACGTACCCGCATCCTCAGATGAATCGATGATGTCAGCAGATTTCCCAAAGTTCTCCGCGGAATATGAAGAGGAGTATAACTCCAAGGCTGCAGAAGAAGGAGAAGCCATGGATGAAGGATTCGGGCAACACTCTCCCAAAGCGCATGATGATATGGAAGTCGGAGATAATCCCGAAGTTCAGATGTCCGAAAGTACCGATCAGAGCTTGACTCCGGGAAACGGACCCAAAGTCGTCTTTGCTACCGGCGCTGCCAAGAAGGCAAAGAAAAAGAACTAGAAGAACAAAACCCCGGCAAAAGATCCTCTGGCAGAGGAGGTGATTGCCGAGGAATATGAGGAAGACTCGGATAGAGCACTTATCCCAAACGAGCCCAAAAAAGAAGAACCGGTGGATGGACACGTGATCACTAAAGGTGCGCGTAAATTCATCGATGCTGCATTATCCACACCTATCCCTACAGCTACAGAACTTACTGCTGAACATCTGGACAAAAGGGCCCAGGCCCTAGAAGCGCGTCGTCAACAACTCCTTGATGAAGCCAAAAACATCAAGGAGGAAAAGAAACGCATGGCAACTGCGGAGAAGTACATCTCTCGGTAGCATCAGAAGACCCGGAAACATCACACGCGTGACGATCAATTCCCGAAAGTACAAAAGGTTCTCTTTGAGGGAGATCCAGGGATGCCTCGTCTCGACAGCAAACGAGATCTCGTGTATCCAACACCGGTACAGAACACTGTCGCAGCACGAGATATCCTGTCAAATAATCCAGGCCTAGAACAGGTTTGATTGGGCATCAAGCTACTCACCAAGGGTCTGGAACAACAAATGGCTGCGAAATCTGGAAGCGGAAAACTGGTCTCCAAATCCAACCAATGTCGTACGAACTCAGCCTGGAATGATATAAGGCCCCAGCATGTTCCGGAACAGCATCACCGTTCCGACCGACAGGAAGACAACTGCTCCAGAACCGGATCATTAGGAGAACACCACAAAACTGCATGCGACTAGCGCAATGTTGCTCCAGCCACCGAGCAAGACGCAATTGCTGCACTGTATCCGAGAAATCCTCCCCGGAGAGAGTCGAACGATCGCAGGGAAGAAGACAAAGAGAAACGTCGGGAGGAGGACCGACAAAGAATGCCACCCCCTAGACATGCAAGCCGTCCGGCTGAGCCCCACCGTGGTGGGAACGACGGACGAAGGAACGGCGGACATCGTGCCGAGTCAAGCCGGCAGGGGGCTCGTCGTAATGAAGACCCTCCCTAGAACCGGAATAATGACGCTCCAGATGGAGGTCGGCGATCAGCCGGAAATAACCTAGCTGCTCCACCATCTCCACCAAGTAGCCATCACAACGGCTCTCAAGGAGGCCAGGGAGGGCGTCGAAGTGGAGGAGGTGGTGGCAGAAGCCGAAGTCTGGCTCCAAGGCACCGCAGCCACAGCCGACATTCGGGACGATCTCTATCCCCGAATGATGCAAGGCACAGAATCAAATCCAACATAGAGGCGCGACGCTATGAAAATGATGATATATACATGGGCCCAAAGTTCTTCGGACCATGCATAAGAGCCACAAAATTCCCGGAAGGATTTGCTATCTCGAGGCATATGCAAGCCTACGACATCATCGCTCGGCCAGATACGTGGCTACATGATTTCTTCCAAGCTTGCTGCATCGCAAAAGGCGGAAACAGCCTGGTCGCAACCCGGTACCTCCTACTCATGTTGCGGAAGACGGCACGATCATGGCTCAATGAACTTCCGGAGAATACCATCCACAACTGGTATGACATCCAAAGTGCGTTCTTTCAGAATTTCGAAGGCACATACCGGAGGCCCTGTACGGTCGGAGACCTACAGCGTTGCACCCAGAAAGCCGGAGAAACTTGCCGGGATTACCTCAGATGATGGATCGACACCAAGAACTCCTATGAAGGAGTAAATGACCAAACTATGATTGAAGCTTTCAATGCAGGTCTCCCAATTGGTTTACTACGTCATCGCTTGAAGTGCGAGAAAGTCACTGATTTGGGAGAAATGATAGAAACAACGAGCAAGTATGCGGATGCTGACGATGACGCAGAGGGATTACTCAACGCCCTAGATGTGCCATAGTCAGCAAAACAACCAAAGCAACAAGCTCAGAAGCGCAAGAACACCTCGGAAGAGAAACCCAACGCGGAAACGGTAGTGGTCATTGCTACTTTCGGGTCTGGAGGACGAGGAGGGTGTGGCGGAGGCCACGGGCGTGGTCGTGGGACTTTGAGAGTTCAAGGTACAGGAGACCAACAACCAGGCAAAACCTACACTTGGGTCGACATTGCCAATAACCCATGTGTGCATCACCTAGACGTCAATGGGGGCTCGTCCCACACCAAGGGTGAGTGTCGTTTCAATGATGACATTAAGAGAGATGACACTGCTGGCTACAAAGCTAAGCGAAAGAAGGGAAAGAAGAATCCTGAAAAATATAAAGAGACCAAGGAAGATTCCGACATGGAGGAAGCCGATGCTTCAAACCCCAAGCCGGAAGGAAAGAAGAAATTTCCGACCAAGAAAGACACTTATGTCACCTTCCTCGGATCTCAACCAGCAAAGGTCAACAAAGCAGTTCTACATGAGCTCAATGCAATAGTTCCAGCTGTCCCCCAATTTTTGGATTGGTCAGAAGTGGCAATCACGTTTGACCGCGCTGATCATCCGCCTAAGCTACACAGGCGAGGAAAATACGCCTTAATCGCCAACCCACTTATTGACGGTTATGGTTTCTCCAAGACTCTCATGGACGGCGGCAGCAGTATCAATATTCTGTATGTCGAAACTCTACGCCGGATGAAGATCTGGGAGACCTAGCTAAATCATAGCTCTATGATTTTTCACAGAGTTGTCCAAGGAAGACAAGCTAATTCCCTGGGAGAAATCACTTTGGATGTTACCTTTGGAACTCCAAAGAACTATCGGACAGAAGCACTTTCCTTCAAAGTGGTCCCGTTTAAGAGCGCGTACCACGCTATATTCAGACGTCTGGCTTACTAGGCCTTTATGGCTCGTCTGTGTTACATTTACAATATGATGAAAATTCCAGGTCCCAATGGCGTAATCACCATCAGGGGAGACCCAAAGAAAGCACGAGAGTGCGAGGATGGAAACGCCGCCTTTGCTGAAGCCATGCTGCACGCCTAGGAGTACCAGGAGATCAAGAAGAGCATAGATCCATCCGAGATGCCCGCAACAAAGAAGGAGGTGACAAAGCCGAATCCGGAGTTCAAGGCATCAGAAGAGACGAAGAAGATGCCATTGAAGGATGATTACCCCTCCAAGGTGACCCAGATAGGCGTAGGCCTAGATAGCGCATAGGAAAGCGCGCTCGTCAAGTTCCTCAAAGCAAATCAAGATATCTTCGCATGGCAGCCATCTGACATGACCGGAGTACCTAGGGAACTTTCCGAGCACTCTTTAAATGTAAACCCGAATGCTAAGCTCGTCAAATAGTCCTTACGACGTTTCGGCGATGAAAAGCGTAAGGCAATAGCTAATGAACTAGCACGGCTCGAGTTTGGTCATCCACACTGAGTGGTCGGCCAATCCTGCAATGGTCCCTAAAAAGGACACCACTAATTTAAGGATGTGTGTTTATTATACTGCCTTGAATAAGGCTTGTCCAAAAGATCTGTTTTCTCTGCCTAGGATTGATCAAGTTATCAATTATATGGCAGGCTTGGAACTCCTCTGTTTCTCGACGCATATTCTGGTTATCACCAAATTCGGATGAAGGAGTCTGACAAAGTCAAAACTTCATTTCTAACCCCATTCAGAACTTTCTATTTTGTTACGATGCCCTTTGGGCTGAAGAACACAGGAGCTACATACCAGCGTAGGATGCAGCGTTGCCTCCACGACCAACTCGGACGCAATGTACATGCATACGTGGATGATATTGTGGTGATGTCCAAAAAGAAGGAAACACTAATTTCCGACTTGGAGGAAACGTTCGCCAATCTATGAAAATACAACATAATGCTTAATCCAAAGAAATGCTTCTTTGGTATCCCAGCCGGAAAATTGTTAGGTTTCATCGTGTCTCAAAGAGGCATAGAGGTGAACCAGGACAAAATCAAGGCTATACTCAATATTTCCAGGCCAACTCGCCTGAAGGACGTACAAAGACTAACTGGTTGCATTGCTGTAGTCAGTCGGTTTGTAAGCCTGCTTGGTGAAAGAGCTGCACCCTTAACAAACTCCTGAAAAAGACTAAGGATTTTGTGTGGACCAACGAAGCTGAAGCTGTGTTACAAGACCTGAAGAAAGTACTCTCATCTGCTCCTATCCTTGCCGCACCGGAACCTCAGGAGCCGATGTTGCTTTATCTTGCTGCGACAAACAAAGTCGTTAGTATTGTCATGGTGGTGGAGAGACCGGAAGAAAATCAGGAACACTTAGTGCAGCGTCTGACTTACTTTGTCAGTGAGGTCTTGACAGAATCAAAACAGCGGTATCTGCACTATCAGAAGTTGGCTTACGGTGTCTTCTTGGCATCTCTTAAGCTACGACACTATTTCCAGGAGAATCCAATTACCGTGGTGAGCACAACTCACATGAGAGATATAATCAACAATAGTGACGTCACATGACGTGTCGCCAAATGGGGAATAGGGCTTTTAGCTTTCGATATTGAGTACAAACCTCGGACAACAATCAAATCCCAAATCCTTGCCGACTTTGTTGCTGATTGGACAGAGACAAAGGAGAATATGACCCTCCCTGAGTCAGAATATTGGACCCTGTATTTTGATGGGTCTAAGGCTCGTAGGGGCTCGGGGGCTGGCATGGTGCTCAAATCACCCCAAGGTGATAAACTTCTATATGTGTTGCAGATTCACTTCACAGCGACAAATAATATTGTCAAGTATGAAGCACTGCTACATGGAATCAGAATTGCTAAGGATATTGGCATTCAACGTTTGATGTGTTACGGAGATTCGGATCTTGTTGCTCAGCAAGTTTCAGATATTTGTAATGCAAATAAACACATGGCAGGATATAAAGCTGTCGTGGATGATCTAACTAAATCGTTCAAAGGGTTTGAGGCTCAACACATCCCTCGAGCAGAAAATGAGGAAGCAGATGCCTTATCTCGGATAGGCCCTACACGGAAAGAGGTCCCGGATGGCGCTTTTTTAGAGCACCTCAAAGTTCCCTCAATAAAGGGAGTGGATGAGGAATATCCGACCAAATCCGACTCACCTTTAATAGCAGTTCTGGCTATAATTCCTAGCTGGACTCAACCCTACCTCGATTATTTGGTAGATGGCAAATTACCCGAAGACGAGGTGATGAGCCGGCAGATTGTCCGACGAGCAAAAGCCTATACTATAGTTAAAGGTGAGATCTATAAGCGGAGTGTTTCTAGGGTTTTTCAGCGTTGTGTATCTCCGGAAGAAGGAGTGGAAATCCTAAGGGAAATCCACGAAGGCGAGTGTGGTCACCATGCTGCGGCCAAATCTTTAGTGGCAAAAGCCTTCAGACACAGTTTTTTCTGGCTTACAGCCCAGGCAGATGCCGAAGGGCTGGTCAAGACGTGCAAGGGCTACCAAAAGTACGCCAAACAAGATCATGTTCCGGCTGATCAGCTGTGAACAATATGTTGGAGGTATGCCCAAGAGGCAATAATAAAGTGATTATTATTATATCTTTATGTTTATGATAAATATTTACATCCCATGCTATAATTGTATTATTAGGAAACACTGATCCATGTGTGTTTTGTATTATTAGTAAGCCTCTTGTTGAAACTAGCTTGTTGATTAATTGATGATCATGGTTTCCTGATCATGGACATTAGGATGTGATTAATAACAAGGTTATATCATTAGGAGAATGATGTGATGGACACACACCCATAGTAAGCGTAGCATAAGATCAAGTCATTAAGTTCGTATTGCTGTAAGCTTTCAAATACATAGTAACCTAATCCTTCGACCATGAGGTTATGTTAATCACCATCACCGGATGGATACTTTGATGACATCAAACACCGCTTCGTAACTGGGTAGT
This sequence comes from Avena eriantha, assembly GCA_910589775.1. Lineage (NCBI taxonomy): Eukaryota > Viridiplantae > Streptophyta > Magnoliopsida > Poales > Poaceae > Avena > Avena eriantha. The sequence goes on from OU342740.1 coordinate 63,495,176, forward strand.
CATAAAGGTGTCATTGGGTATTCTGAAAGTATGTGTTGAAGCGCATGGACCAAGATTGGAATTTGTCCATCCATATGACGGATAGATATGCTCTGGGCCCTCTCGGTGGAATGTCATCTAGTTAGCTTGCAAGCATGTGACTGGGTCACAAGGGATGACATATCACGGAACGAGTAAAGAGTACTTATCAGTAACGAGGTAGAACTAGGTATGGAGATACCGACGATCAAACCTCGGATAAGTATAATATTGCGAGACAAAGGGAATTGGTTTCGTATGTAAATGGTGCAATCGATGACGAAGTCATCGTTGAGTATGTGAGAGCCATTATGGATCTCCAGGTCCCGCTGATGGTTATTGATAGGAGATGTGTCTCTGTCATGTCTACTTGAAGGATCGTCCACTTGACCGACTGCGGAAGCGTTGCTGGAATGCAACGCCGGAAGGATCGTCCACACGATCTTGAGATCGGCAAGTGATCGACTACATCAACCACGAGATCTAATCTCGTTAACGCTTTCGGATCTACGAGGGTTAGTTCCTTTCTATCTCGTTGCACATGTCTAATAGATTAGATCTTGGCTTTTATCTAGATTAGATCTGGGTTTTGTTCGTTCTTGCGGTAGAAATTTTTTGTTTTCCATGCTACGAACCCATCAGTGGTATCAGAGCCGTATCTATGCGTAGATCTGTTGCACGAGTAGAACACAATGTTTTTGTGGGCGTTGATGCTTTTGTTGTCGGTGTCTAAGCGTGTACTTTGCATCTTGCGGCATGGTGGGATGAAGCGGCTCGGGCTAACATTACATGTCATCGCACATGAGACTTACTCCACGCTTGACGTGCAACTTGCTTTGCACAAGTGGGTTTGCGGGTGTCTGTCTCTCCCACCATAGTTAAGATTCAATTTACAATGAGCATCTGACAACACTTGTATCAACGTTGTGGTCCTTGTTCGTAGGTAAGATCGGTCTTATGCAAAAGCCCCAAACCACGTAAAACATGCAAAGAAAATTAGAGGCGTCTAACTTGTTTTTGCAGGGGTTTTGTGATGTGATATGGCCATCATGTGATTATAATTATATTTGATGTATGCAATGATCCTTGTTGTAATATGGCAACCGGCAGGAGCCTAATGGTTGTCTTTTAATTCTGGTAAGACCTGCGTGTCTATTCATCTTGTAATAGCTTTATTCCAAGTAGTTGTAATAGTTACTAGTGATGATGGACAACCATGAAGCGGCGCCACTGACCTTGACGCAATGCTGGTGATGATGGAGATCATGTTCGTGCTTTGGAGATGGAGATCAAAGGCGCAAGAAGAAAGGGCCATATCATATCACACATATTATGGATTGCCTGTGATGTTAATCCTTTATGCATCTTGTATTGCTTAGATCGCGACGGTAGCATCATAAGATGATCCCTCTCACTAAATATCAAGTAATAAAGTGTTCACCCTTAGTTGGCACCATTGCTAAGACTCGTCGTTTCGAAGCATCTCGTGATGATCGGATGTGATAGATTCTACGTGTGCATACAACGGGTGCAAGCCAGATTTGCACATGCGGAAACTAAGGTTATATTGACGAGCCTAGCATGTACAGACATGGTCTCGGAACACGGAATACCGAAAGGTAGAGCATGAGTCATATAAATGATATGATGAACATGAAGATTGTTCGCCGATGAAACTACATCTTCTCTCGTGAAGGTCGGACTTGGTGTAGTGGACTTGCTTCGTGTAATCACTAAGACAATGTGAGGGATGTTGTTTTGAGTGGGAGTTCACCTAGTTAATTTAAGTATTAAATTTGAACTCAATTCATCATAAACTTAGTCTAAACTACTTGCAAATTTGTTGTAGATTATGGCGACCCCCTCCATCAATTTTAATGCATTCCTAGAGAAAGAAAAGCTTAAGAACAATGGAAGCAATTTCACGGACTGGTTCCGTGGACTGAAGATCGTCCTCAGGGCTGGTCAGTTGACCTATGTGCTCGAAGCACCGCTAGGTGACCCACCTGCAGAAGATGCCACCGATGACGTAAAGAATGTTTACGCCACTCGGAAAAATCATTACTCCACAGTTCAGTGTGCCATCCTGTATGGTTTAGAAGCAGAGCTCCAGAAGCGTTTTGAGCACCACGACCCGTTCGAGATCATTAAGGAGCTCAGGCTAATTTTTGAGACTCGCGCGGCCATGGAGAGCTATGAGGCCTCTGAAAAGTTCTTTAACTGTAAGATGGAAGAGGGTAGCTCCGTTAGCGAGCACGTGCTCACCATGTCTGGGTACGCAAACAAGCTCCAAGAGTTGGGGATATTGATTCCTAATGAGTTAGGGATTCACTGTCTCCTCCAATCACTACCACCGAGTTATAAGAACTTTGTGATGAACTACAATATGCACTTCATGAACAAGACGTTGCCTGAACTATCGTCCATGCTGAAAACTGCTGAAGTGGAGATCAAGAAGGAGCACCAAGTGTTGATGGTCAATAAGACCACAAATTTCAAGAGACAGGGCAAGCCTAAGAACAAGGGAAACTTCAAGAAGGACGGCAAGAAAGGTGCCGCACCTACTAAGAAGCTCAAGGCTGGTCCCAAGCCTGAAACTGAATGCTTCTACTGCAAGGGTGCTGCGTAATTACCCCAAGTACCCGGCGGATCTGAAGAACTGCAACATCAAGAAAAAAGGAATATTTGATATATATGTTATTGATGTGTATCTTACTAGTAATCGTAGTAGTGCCTGGGTATTTGATACTGGTCCGGTTGCTCATATTTGTAACTCGAAACAGGAGCTGCAGAATAAACGAAGACTGGCGAGAGACGAGGTGACGATGCGCGTTGGAAATGGCTCCAAGGTTGATGTGATCGCCGTCGGCACGCTCCCTCTACATCTACCTTTCTTCTGCTCAGGCATAGGCGAAGCCCTGCAGAATTCTCTACTCGACCACCACCACCACGCCGTCGTGCTGCTGGGATTCCGTGGAGAAGATCTACTACCTCCGCTGCTCGCTGGAACGGGGAGAGGAAGGTCTGCTTTGACTCTGCACGTGTGACCGACTGCGGAAGCGCTGCCGGAACGCGGCGCCGGAAGGATCGTCCACTCGATCTTGAGATCGGCAAGTGATCGACTACATCAACCACAAGATCCAATCTCGTAACGCTTTCGGATCTACAAGGGTTAGTACAGATCTATCTCGTTGCACATGTCTAATAGATTAGATCTTGGCTTTTATCTAGATTAGATCTGGGTTTTGTTCATTCTTGAAGTAGAAATTTTTTGTTTTCTATGCTACGAACCCATCAGTGGTATCAGAGCCATGTCTATGCGTAGATCTGTTGCACGAGTAGAACACAATGGTGTTGTGGGCGTTGGTGCTCGTGCCATCTTTTGCTTTGTGTACTTTGCATATTGCGGTATGGTGGGATGTAGCGGCTCGGGCTAACCTTACATGTCATCGCACATGAGACTTGCTCCACGCTTGACGTGTAACTTGCTTTGCACAAGTGGCTTTGCGGGTGTCTGTCTCTCCCACCATAGTATAGATCCAATTTACACTTTGCACTTGATGGCACTTGTATCAACGTTGTGGTTCAGTTTCGTAGGTAAGATCCGTTCTTATTTGAAAGCCCCAAACCACGTAAAACATGCAAAGAAAATTAGAGGCGTCTAACTTGTTTTTGCAGGGGTTTTGTGATGTGATATGGCCATCATGTGATTGTGATTATATTTGATGTATGCAATGATCCTTGTTGTAATATGGCAACCGGCAGGAGCCTAATGGTTGTCTTTAATTCTGTTAAGACCTGCGTGTCTATTCATCTTGTAATAGCTTTATTCCAAGTAGTTTTAATAGTTGCTAGTGATGATGGACAACCATGAAGCGGCGCCACTGACCTTGACGCAATGCTGGTGATGATGGAGATCATGTTCGTGCTTTGGAGATGGAGATCAAAGGCGCAAGAAGAAAGGGCCATATCATATCACACTAATTATGAATTGCCTGTGATGTTAATCCTTTATGCATCTTGTATTGCTTAGATCGCGACGGTAGCATTATAAGATGATCCCTCTCACTAAATATCAAGTAATAAAGTGTTCGTCCTTAGTTGGCACCGTTGCTAAATCTCGTCGTTTCGAAGCATCTCGTGATGATCGGGTGTGATATACTCTACGTGTGCATACAACGGGTGCAAGCCAGATTTGCACATGCGGAAACTAAGGTTAACCTTGACGAGCCTAGCATGTACAGACATGGTCTCGGAACACGGAATACCGAAAGGTAAAGCATGAGTCATATGGATGATATGATGAACATGTTGATTGTTCGCCTTTAAAGCTACATCATCTCACGTGATGATCCGACTTGGTGTAGGGGATTTGGTTCGTGTAATCACTAAAACAACTCGAGGGATGTTGTTTTGAGTGGGAGTTCATTTGTAATTTGGATTAGTCGAACTCAATTTATCATAAACACAATCAAAGTGAATTTGCATAGTTTGTTGTAGTCATTGGCATCCGTTCACCACCTTACGCTTAGTTATAGTTGAGATAGTGGAACTATAGAAATTCTGGATATTTACTTTACGAACTGGTATCGTATTGTTTTGAGTGTCAATTTAAAATTTATAAGTCCTATTGCAAACTTTCAGCAAACTCTATTTACTCCATGAAGTTTAATAAATAGTATTAAATCAAGAGTAACAATTCCAGTGTTAGTATCTAATGTATCATGTTTGCCTCTATGATTCTTGATACTCAAAAGATTGTTTTTAATATCAAGTTTATCTAAGAGCTGAAAGCAATGTTTCAGAAACCATCATATGTGAAAGGTATTGCGATATCTAAAACAATGTGTTGGTTACAACATGATAGAGTATACGTCCTCATATTTGATGAGAATTTGTGAAGGTTGGAGACGCTAGTCATCCTAATCCTCCAAAGGTTTTGAAAAAGAAACATTATACTCGCAATTCACCTTTATAAGCTATAGCAGCTTGATCATGAAAGTTGTCATGATAAGGATGAATAGAAGATGTAAGTAAAATGTTTACTACACTAAAATATTACTAAAGAATGGATTTTTGAAAGAACACCAAACATTTGATGATGGTGATCCACTTCAAAGTGCAAGTCCAAAGGTATTGGTATTTGACTATACACACTTTGTACTATGTGTCATGTGAATGACATCACTATTGATGTTGATAGATTCTTTTAAAAGAAAAGGAATTGCTGAAAGAGAATCTATAAAATATTTGGCAGAAAACAAAAGGTTGGAGATGTCCAACTTAGGCATATAGAAGATATACATGTTATGGTTGTATTCCTTGCTTGTTAAACAATGTGGTTCTTAGGTATAGGATACCGAATTGGTTGGTATGAAGTGTCATACAGGACAACACAATTCATAAACTTCAATGGCCTAAGTAACTAGCAAGAGAATATGTGATGATGTTCATCGAAAACAAACAAAGGGTGGTTGTGTTGCTCGTTAACATCAAAGCTTGCCTTCAAAATTTGTTTCAATAATTGTTATTTTGATCAGGTATTATGACGACAAAAGGTTGTTCAAATAATTACCATATTCCATAATAGATGGATGATATACAAGTCTGGTTGGAGAAATAACGACCATAAAACTAATGCTAAAATGTCGCAAGACAAATGATTGAAAGATCACTTCCGAAGTGACATCGCCGTTTAAATTATATTGAAAGGGATACATGAAGAAACTCCATGTTGATGGATTTTTGGAGTCTTTGATTTGGATCAAATGACGCTTGTGATACTTTCCTGGAGATAATTAAAACTCCGTTCGTAGGCCAAAAGAGGAACGGACGACTAACTGATTGGAATTTGTACATATTGATGTATATAGTCCATTACGTGTGGTCGTGGGCGATGGATTTCAACTTCATATGCTTTCTCCGAAGATTTGAGTGAGTATATGTATATACTTACTCAATAAGGAAGAAGTATGAAACATTTGAAAAATGTTCAAAGACTTTCAAGATGAAGTGGAAAATCATTGTAACAAGAAAATAAAAGAGTTTATGATTGGATCATAAAGAAAGATGTTTGAGTTACAAGTTTAGCAAAACACCTAAGATTTGAGGAATCGTTCCATGGATTTGCATTTTCCAAAACACCATAGGAGTAGGGAGTGTTCAAGATATGTAATGAAACCTTGTTTGACATGGTAAGATCAAGGGTGTCATTTATAAAACTGCCATTATGTTTTAAAGATTGAAGCTTTAGAGACTACCGCTTTTACACTGAAAAGAGCACCATCGTGATCCGTTGAAATGACACCATATGAGTTATGGTTTGGGATAAAACCCGAATTGTCTTTTCTTAAATTTTGGTATGTTATGCATAAGTAAAAAGTTTACAACCAAAGTAGAATAAGCACGTCTTTGTAGGTTATCCCAAAGAATTTGTTGGGAATTTCTCCATAACACCGAGGACAAAAGAGTCTGTTACTTGAAACGTCAAGTTTCTTAAGAAGGAATTTTTCATGAAAAGTTAAGTGGGAGGACAATAGAACTTTGATAAGGTTGTTGAACCTTAGCTATATGTGCTAAGTAGCGCAGCACCGGAAAGTGTCCCGGTGACGGCCACAATGCTCATGGCTCTCGTGATTACAAAAGGTGTGATCTCGGAGATTAGAGTTCCTATAGAACCATGTGGGTCGGTAAGAATCAAATAGTAAGATTTGATAAGCAAGTCGTTATTGTTTTGACAATGATGAACCGACTACATGCAAAGAAGCGATGATGGGCCCTGACTCCATAAAATGACTAGAAGTCATGGAATCCGTGATAGTATCCATACACGACAAATCAAGTTTCTGAACTTAGAAGACCCTCCGGAAAGGCGTGAAGCCTATCGGTCGTGTTTGGATCTATAAAGAAATAGACATGCATGTTTCAAATCTATGAAATAGTCGACATGTCGGAAAGAGTTTACGACAATATTCAAGGAATTGACTATGATAAGATTTGATCTTTCATAGCGATATTTAGTCTGGACGGATTAATGTAGCAACCACTACATATATTTTGATATATGGTAGTTGAACAAATAAAACAAGTTCTTCTAATAGAATGGTTACCTAGGACGTGTACATGACATGATCCAAAGGGTTTTGTTAATTCAAAGGATGCTAAAAGAGTATGCAAAACTTCAATGGTTGAAGTGAGCATCGCGGAGTTGGAATCTTCACCGTGATGAAACCGTTAAAAGGTTTAATTTCATCAAAGACGATGAAGATGTTTGCATTTTGCAAGAAATTAAGTGGGAGCGCTAAGACATATTTCTAATACATTATGTGAAAGACATATTGTTGATTAGAAATGATGTATCTTTTATTGACACAGGTTAAATATTTCATTTCGATGAAATACTTAGGCATAACTCGAGAATTAGGCATCAATGTCTATATGAATAGATTGAGGCGCTAATATGGTTTTGCCAAATGTACATAGATAAGATGTTGAATAAGTTCAAATATGGAAACAACGAGAAAGGTTCTGGACGCAAGGAAAGGACTGAATCAAGATTCAAATGTGTTGACACGAGATTCAAGTGTTTTGAAACTTGGTGAAATCACAAGAATATTTTGGTCAATCATTCTTTGAGATGTACACATCCAGATATGTCCTATGCTCTAAATGTTATGAGCATATACCAGAATGATTCATAAGATGATCATTGGACAATAGTAAAGATATTCTTATGAGCTTTGGAAGAACTAACAATATACCATGTATAAGTGACAAATAGTTAAAGGTAGTTCATTGTAAAGCGTTACATTGATACTAATTTTGTCACAAGATACAAATTAAATTTATCTCAATTTAAACTATGGGTGGCACAATGTAATGGAAAGGAAGTTCCATAACGGATTTGGTTGAGTCCCAAAGTTAAAACATTGTAACAGATACTACAACAAAAGGCTAAGTATATGACTACTATTGTAGCAGTAAGTGAGGGCATTTGCGTCAAGTAGTTTGTTATCAAACTAGGTGTGGTTCCTAGCGGGATAATACTATGAAGATATATTGTGTGACAATAATATCAACATATTTTGAGCCGAAGGAACTAAAGGTCTCACCAAAGGACCAAATTTATACAATGCCATCTCATTGGAGAATGAGTAATGCGTAGAGACGCAAGGACATGCAAATACACACGGACCTGGAAGTGTCAGATCCAAAGATTATGTTTACCACTAGCAATAGTGTCTATACAACACCAGAAAGCCATAGGTGTTGAATGCACAAGTTTTTAACTAGATTATTGACTCTAGTGCAAGTGGGAGACTGTTGGAGATATGCCCAAGAGGCAATAATAAAGTGATTATTATTATATCTTTATGTTTATGATAAATGTTTACATCCCATGCTATAATTGTATTATTAGGAAACACTGATACATGTGTGTTTTGTAAACATAAGAGAGTCCCTAGTAAGCCTCTTGTTGAAACTAGCTTGTTGATTAATTGATGATCATGGTTTCCTGATCATGGACACACACCCATAGTAAGCGTAGCATAAGATCAAGTCATTAAGTTCGTATTGCTGTAAGCTTTCAAATACATAGTAATCTAATCCTTCGACCATGAGGTTATGTTAATCACCATCACCGGATGGATACTTTGATGACATCAAACACCGTTCATAACTGGGTGGTCATAAAGGTGTCATTTTGTATTCTGAAAGTATGTGTTGAAGCGCATGGACCAAGATTGGGATTTGTCCATCCATATGACGGATAGATATGCTCTGGGCCCTCTCGGTGGAATGTCATCTAGTTAGCTTGCAAGCATGTGACTGGGTCACAAGGGATGACATATCACGGAACGAGTAAAGAGTACTTATCAGTAACGAGGTAGAACTAGGTATGGAGATACCGACGATCAAACCTCGGATAAGTATAATATCGCAAGACAAAGGGAATTGGTTTCGTATGTAAATGCTTCAATCGATCACGAAGTCATAGTTGAGTATGTGGGAGCCATTATGGATCTCCAGGTCCCGCTGATGGTTATTGATAGGAGATGTGTCTCTGTCATGTCTACATATTCACGAACCGTAGGGTGACACACTTAAGGTTCGAAGTTGTTTTAAGTAGATATGGAATGTGCGTTGGAGACTGAATGTTGTTCGGAGTCTCGGATTGGATCCGGGACATCACGAGGAGATCCGAAATGGTCCGGAGAATAAGATTCATATATTGGGGATCATTTTCTAAGTTAGGAAATGTTCCGGAGTGTTTGTATGGGGATTCTAGAAGGTTTCAGAATGTTCTAGAAGGTTCTAGAAGAGTTCTTGGTGTTTGCTTGAAAACCAAGAAAGGGTCAAGGAAACCTTGTGGGGGCTAGACACGGATTCGTGGTGGAGGAGGACTCCTCCCCCCTTCCCAACCTGCCGGCCCAAGGAGGGAGGGGAGTCCTACTAGGACTCCCCCTCCCAAGGCGCCTCCCTCCTTTAAATAGAGGGGAGGGGGCACCCCCTCCTAGCTCTGTCTCATAACACTCCAAATCTCCGCCGCCTCTCTCCTCCTCCTTTCTTCTGCACAGGCATAGGCGAAGCCCTGCAGAATTCTCTACTCCACCACCACCACCACGCCGTCGTGCTGCTGGGATTCCGTGGAGAAGATCTACTACCTCCGCTGCTCGCTGGAACGAGGAGAGGAAGGTCTGCTTCGACTCCGCACGTGTGACCGACTGCGGTAGCGCTGCCGAATCGCGGCGCCGGAAGGATCGTCCACTTGACCGACTGCGGAAGCGCTGCTGGAACACGACACCGGAAGGATCGTCGACACGATCTTGAGATCGGCAAGTGATCAACTACATCAACCACGAGATCTAATCTTGTTAACGCTTTCGGATCTACGAGGGTTAGTTCCTTTCTATCTCGTTGCACATGTCTAATAGATTAGATCTTGGCCTTTATCTAGATTAGATCTTGGTTTTGTTTGTTCTTGCGGTAGAAATTTTTTGTTTTCCATGCTACGAACCCATCACAATACCTATAACATGGCCTTTTGCGGTGTGGGGGCTTGACATGGTAGGACCATTTAAACGGGCTCTAAGTGGATTTACTCACCTCTTAGTGATGGTGGATAAATTCACAAAATGGATCGAGGCCAAACCCGTCACTAATTGTGATGGAGCAATAGCCAAAATATTTGTCGAGGATGTTATAATCCGGTATGGTTATCCGCATAGTATTATCACGGACAACAGGAGTAATTTTTCTATGGGAGAATTGGCTAAATTCTGCAATGAGCAGAATGTCCGGCTTGACATTGCGTCAGTCGCACATCCACAGGCTAATGGACAAGTTGAAAGAGCAAATGGTTTAATCTTACAAGGCCTAAAACCGAGACTCGAAGCACCATTACGACATGCTGCTGGGGCTTGGGCAGAGGAATTACCCTCTGTAATTTGGAGTTTACGGACAACTCCGAACTGGTCAACAGGATACACACCTTTCTTCTTGGTCTATGGTGCAGAAGCAGTTCTTCCTAGTGATTTGATTCACACTTCTCCTAGAGTGGCCACGTATATCGAAGAAGATGCCGAGATTTCTCGACAAAATGATCTCGACTTAGTCGAAGAAGTTCGCGTCGTTGCTGAAATGAGATTTTCTTGGAGCACTGCATATCATTGAGATCCGAGATTATAGTATTGCATATCATTGAGATCCGAGATTTTCTTCTCGTGGAGTGCAATCTTGTGACCACGCTCCACGGTGGCCATGGAGGAGGATTCGAGAACTAGAGCTATGCTCTTCTCATGATCCGCCTTAAGCTAGTCTAGCTCTTGGCGGAGATCCTTGTTTTCCACCACCAAGGTCTTCAAATTCTCGGCCTCTTCGATCAAAGCACATGACTGTTTTACCAGTGTTGTAAGAAAAAAGAACAACAGTTTAGGAAAAAATATTCGACTAAGAAAATCAAGATAAGGTTTGAGTCTCGGAATGTTTACCTTCGGCCTCATCCTTGGAAACCTTAAGCTCAGCATTTTCAAGTCGGAGAGCTTTGATCTCTCTCCGCTTGTTGTAGATGTTTTCAACAATTCCTGGTTATATGAATTAACTTACTGTAAGTCAGAATACCCAGAGTCAGAAGTCTACCGAAGACTCGGGCTAATATTGTTACTAATATCAGCACGAGCCTTGGGGGCTACACTAGTTCATTCTTTGGCATCCTAAGGAAGAATAAACCCGGATTGTATATCCTACTTCATGCTTTGGGGCTAGATGATATGAAATACAATAAAGAAAATCGTGAGTTGGAATTCCGACTTACATGATGTTCATGTGTGAGCTTGCTCAGACACATGTTCACCTCGGTGGTAACCTTCTCGGCGAGGGTGAGTGGAATAACCGGAGGTGGTGGATTATACGTCCATTTTGCATCACTATTCTATGTCATAATTCACTGTTATTCATTGATAAATTTCGTATTGAGAGGTGATCCTTATGTTATTTCATTTATTTTTGCATGGTTGATGACTTTTGGAGCATGGACCGCTGCAGTCTGGATTCTGATGGAAAAGGTGTTGTTTGGAGGCAAAATTCACGAAGATCAGAAAATCCGGGAAAATATATAGAAAATCCTATTTTTCCAGAAGACGAAGGAAGCCAGAATGGGGGCTGGAGATGGGCCACAGGGGGGCACACCACCCCCTGGCGCGGGCCAGCCTAGGCCGCGCCACCAGGTGGTGTGGCTGCCCTGGTCCACCCCTGGCACTCCCCTCTGGCGTATATTATCCTCCTGAAACCCTAAGACTCGGGGAGTGACCACAGAAAGATTCCTCTGCCTCTGCGGGGCGGAAAACACCGAGAGAGAAAGATCTCTCCGGCAGACAGATATCTGTCGGGGGAATTCCTTCCCGGAGAGGGGAGATCGTCGCCATGAACACCACCATCAAGCTGGAATTCATCGGGATCATCATCACCACCATCATCACCATCATCACCATCAGCACCCTCATCACCATCTCCATATTGCTGTAACAAATGTGATTAATCTTGCATAGTTCATAGGGGAAACTTTCCCGTGTTGATTACTCTTTGTAGTTGATGCTATTGAGTGAACCATTGAATTATTGTTTATGTTCAGGTTGTTATACATCATTATTCCATCTGTGATCATGATCCATATAATGTCTTGTGAGTAGTTTGTTTTGTTCTTGAGGACATGGGAGAAGTCATGTTGTTAGTAGTGGAGTTGTGTTGAGAAAGATTCAATAGTTTGATATTTAAGTTGTGGTGTACTTCTTCTAATGGTGTCATGTGAATGTCGACTACATGACACTTGACCTATATGGGCCTAGGGGAATGCATTGTGTATTTGGCTACTAATCGTAGGGGTTGCCGGAGTGACAGAAACCTGCACCCCCGTTAGGAAACCATTGCACAAGGGACGTAAGGGTCTTAGAGTTTAAAGCTATGGTTAGGTTTCTACCTTAATTACTTTCTTGTACTTACGGATGTTTGCAGGGGGTATAATCACAAGTATGTATTAGTCCTAGGAAGGTCGGTACATTAGCACAGGTTCACCCACACAACACTTAGCAAGCTAAAGGAGATTAATCAACTATATGAAGCGAAAGCACTTGACAATCTCCCCATGTATCCTCGAGAACGTTTGGCCATCTTAAGTAATACAACCGGCTTGTCCTTTGCTGCATAAAGGATTGGGCCACTTGCTGCATTTATTCCTACTATCTTTTATTTACTCGTACTTTGTTTACTTGCTTTATCGAAAACCCCTAAAAATCCATTTGCTAAGTATTTGTAGAGAATTCCTGATCCATACCACTAGCCAGCACCTTCTGCTCCTCGTTGGGTTCGACACTCTTACTTATCGAAAATACTGCGATACGCCCCCTATACTTGTGGGTCATCAAGACTATTTTCTGGCGCCGTTGCCAGGAAGTGAAGCGCTATTGGAGAGTGGAACTGGTAAAGGAAACTTCTACTATGAGTATTGTTTACTTCTATTAGTTGCTTTATTTTAATTATGGATAATTCGCTGAGTTTCTTATTTGGTAATGCTACTACCACTGCTAAGGTAGTAGATAAGCCACCACCTGCTGAGAATGATGTTTTTAAAATACCTACAAGAATTATTGATCGTGTTATGGATAACTACTATGTTGGGGATGGAACTGTCCATCCCGGTGATCATTTACTCTTTATACATGAATTATGCGGGTTGTTCAAGTGTGCAGGTATTACTACAAATCAAGTTAAGAAGAAGTTATTCTCATTATCACTGAAAGGAAGAGCTGAGGAATGGTATAGGCTGCTGAAGAATGGTCAAACTCTGGAATGGGAGGAAATAGTGCCTCTCTTTTATTCAAAGTTTTATCCTCCTACTGAGATTCATAAAGATCGGAATCAAATATACAACTTTTGGCCTCTTGATAGAGAGAGTACAGCTCAAGCTTGGGGGAGATTGAAGTTACTAATTCTCAAATGTCCCATTCATGAGCTTCCCAACAATATTATTATCAACAACTTTTATGCAAGGCTCCCTCTACATGACAAGGATTTATTGGATGCTTCTTGTGCTGGATCATTCACTCGCATAGAAGAAGAAGCTAAATGGGATCTTCTGGACCGTATTCAAGAAAATGCTGAAGCTTGGGAGAATGACAAAGGTAGAAAGTCAGGTATAAATTATGATTATGAATGCATTGAATCTTTTATGGGAACTGATGACTTTCAAAATATAAAAAATGCTTATGCTATAGACTCTCAAGCTATTGCTTCTTATTTTAAGGATTTTGCTTTCTACATTGAAGTGCCTAAAAAGAAGTGGAATAAGTATCATGAACCTTATAAAGATATTGATAAGAGTGTTCCTGCAAGAAATACTGAAGTTTATACTGCTAATCATGTCTTACCCAAACCTTATATTGAGAAAATGCCTTTCCCAGTTAAGATAAAGGAACATTCTATGATGGCTAGTATGGTTAATGAAAGTATAATCCAATCTGTTGAACCCGATAAACGAATGGTTGATGAACCTATAATAGCAAATGTGAAAGACTTCATTACTAAATATGAAGAAGAGGGACACACTATCCTTTGTAAGGATACCTCTAATATTGCTTCACATAGTAGTGTTATGACAGCTAGTATTCCTGTGTTTTCTGTTAGAATAAGTAATCATTGCTACGATGGTTATTGTGATAGTTATATTGTTAAGTTTATGCATGATACTGAAAGTTATTATGAGAGAGGGAAAAGTGTTCTTATGTATCTCAATAATATCAAGTTTCCTCGTTTTATGCTGAAAGTTTTTATGTTGCACTTCTTTTGCCTTCTTATGCAAGTAGCCTCTGGTTCCAACAACTTGTTTGTTTACAAAATTCCCTTGCATAGGAAGTGGGTTAGACTTAAATGTGTGTATTTTTTGCTTCTTAATGCTCTCTTTCACTTCAATTCATACTCCTGAGTGAGCATCTTCAAAATTATCATGCCCATCTTAATGGCTATAAAGAAAGAGCTTTATGGGAGACAACCCAATTTGTTTTTGCTTTCAGTGTGTTTTTGTTTCTTTGAGTCTTGGAAGTTATTACTTTGGTAATAACCGCTCCTTATCCTTTTTGTTTGGTTTTTGTGTCAAGATCAACTTCTAATGAGAGAGAAGTAATATTTGGGGAAGTTGCTGTCCCAAAACAGATTTTCGTGCTGCACCGTAAAAAATCGTGAGAGATCTCTGTATGTCAGATTGAGCTGTAATTGTTTGTGCTTCTGCCCCAGGTTGTTAGTTAACTTTCGTTAGTTTTGCACTTTTTAATTTGAGCAACATAATATTTTCGAAAAATTGATCTTTACCCGCTGGTCTGTTTTGACAGATTTTGCCACTCTTGCATTTGCTTCTTTATTCGATTTCCTTTTTGAATTCTTTTTGGGTTTTCGGAAGGAATTGCTACAGTAGCTTATGTTTTGATGGTTTTGAGTTGAAGTTGGACACAAAAGTTTTTATCACTTCATATATACTAATGTTGCTAATGAGAAATGTGTGGAGTTTTGTGTGAAAGAAATTTCCAGGAAGTGGACATAATGGTGTAATAAGGAAGAGAAGGGTTTTATGACTCAAGTAATAAGTGTATGTAGATGAAGATATTGACGTTATTCAAGTGGTGACTCCGGAAGAATCTACTAGAGATAAAATTCAGAGATCTGCAGAGTCCGTTTTCAAAAGGGTAACAATTCTGGTAAGAAAAGTTCCGCGAAAATACTATGCAACTATACTTTTGCAGTTTTCAGTCAATAAGGAAAGCTACGAAGCGAAAGAGGGATGGCAACAGAGCCAGGGTGGCTCACACCACCCTGTGGCGCGGGCCCACCCCTGGCCGCGCCACCAGGTGATGAGTCCAGCCCGGACTCCGCCTCCGACTCGTTTTCTCCCAGTACCTTCCTTTTGTTCTGAAACTTCGTAATATATAATCCCCTGGAGCCCCCGAGGTTCGTATATCGTGTTTTCGTCGTGTTTTCGTTTCGATCTGTTTCTGCCAGGAACCATCTTTGAAAGCTTAGAAGCACAATGGTGTCCGCCAAGGATAAGGGAAAGGAGCCTATGGAGGAAGATCTCCAAGACCCCAAGCAGGGACTGGTACCTTTAGTCTCTTGCCCTGCATCAACGGAAGCCCTACGAGTCACTAAGGAGTTCTGCGATAAGTACCGAGACTTGCGGAGGAAGGTGGACATGCTTCAATGGGAGAATAATAGGCTTTGCAAGATGCTGGAAGATTTCCTCACGTCAACTAAGAAGATAATACCACCACCACCGAAGGAGTAATTTGTCATCAGGTTTGGCATCCCCTTGGTTTGTTCCAAGCTTGGGGGAGTGACGCGGTATCACATCACTATCTTCTATCTTTTTACCTTATTAGTAGAGTCATATCATGAATAGATAAGTTATTATGTAGGATGGTTTGCATTATGGAAGTGTCTCCTCTCTCGTTAGATATGTATCCCTTGGTGTGAGTTGCTGTTATGGAATATTAATGAGAAGTTCTATCATTCACTCTTTTGCATAGCTTATATTAGTTTTCAATTCGAGGTTATATGATTGATCTTGTTGTTATTATTGGTATCACTTTGGGATCATTGAGTTAATTTAGTTGGTTTTGGCAAACCTGGATCGGTCAGTAGCAACACTATTTTTGAGAGTTGAAAGAAAAGATAAAAGTACTCTAAAGAAAAATTATTTCATCATCTTTCTTTCTTGATTTGCTCATAAGTCTAGTATTCTCTAGTTAAGATATTTTGTGCTTCCAAGGAAGATTGCGTGTTTGTTTTTATCACTTGTATGTTTGTTTGTTTCCTTCAACTCTTGTACTTGCTACCCAACCTTGCTAGCCCAAAACCTGTACTGAGAGGGAATTCTTCTCGTGCATCCACTCCTTAAAACCAAAACCTTTGCCATTTGTCTCCACCATACCTACCTATTAGCATTATTGCTATTCCAAGTAAATTCTTGTTTTATCTACCTTCCAAATTAAACTTGTTATGTGAAAATTAGTGATTAAAGCTCTCACGAACTTGATGGCACACTTTACTTTCTTGCATTTAATAAACCTGAACCATTGGATCCTTCTTTGTTGCGTATATGCTTGAGCTTTATGAGTTGAAGTTAGCAGAACCATGCATCATGGGGACCGCTTTCAACATTGCACTAGTACTTTGTACCTAGTTCATATCATGTTCTTTTGCTTATGGATCCCGGCGGAGTGAAATAAAAGTGGAACTTGTAAGATCATGGAGTTTATATGTGTGTTAGAGAAACGCCTAGGCCGCTAGCCTAAGCCATGCCTAATCATGGTGGAAACTTGCAGCATAACTATAGTGAGCATTCTATGAAGCATCCTCAATAAAAACCTATGCAAATAGCAAATAAAAAGATCGCTGAGATGCTCACTGTTTGCTTGCCTTGTCATTTTGATTATGGGATAGCTCCTGTGTCATGTGCAAGGGGTACCTCGTTGGCGGTTCTCAATGATAGACGTGTATTTATAATGACAAGAGCTTACTCGTGACTGAAGTTGAGTAGCATGAGGTTCGGTACTCATAAGTAAGGGGCATGAGATTTCAACTTATAACTTGTCAAGCATATGCTCTTAGTTGTGTCACTTTAACCTTAATCACCAAAAGATGCCTATGATAGGGGCAATGAGAGCTGAAAGCTACTAAGTATCATAATTTTTGGGAGCTCTTTATGAGACTTGCAATCCCTGCTTCCCTTTGCAAAGGGCCTTTATTTTTAATTCTTAGTTGAGTCAGTAAACCTACTCCCTTCCATCTCAGCAAGTATTTTGAGTTGTTGTGTTTCATTCATTCATATGATGATTTATTCAATCATGTTTCTTATGTTCCTTGTTTTGCACATTGCTCTTATCTTGGTGTTTACTACTTTTAAAGCTATCATTGAAAACTAGTTATTTGTGAACTCCAGCAAATTATCAACTATTCTTTGTAACTACCTCGGACCCTACGCTCTAAGTTCAAGCCTGGATGAAGCGGAAGTGGTTAAAATAGTACAGCGAGGGCCCAGAGGACCGCCCACGTGTAGACCCGTCGGCCGCCCTAACCACTTCCAAGACATCAGGACAAGAGCGAGCGGCGTAGGCAACAGGCGAAGAGATCAAATACATACACAAGTGAGTATGTATGCAAGCTACCATACAACAGTTTTCAGAGCCATTCCATCTAAAAGAAATAGAAATATTGCAACGCCATACGGCAAGATTCAAATATCCTAGATAGAGATAATAGTTTAGGATAGCTCCTCATACATCAAACATCAGAGTATCAGGCGGAAGCGGAAAACAAGATCCGAGTACGGATAAGAAGCAAATCGACATAATATGCCACATAAATAAACACATCCCGCCCACAGATCTCACGTATCCCCATCCCCGGAATCTCTGCACCGAGTGATCGTTGCCAACATCATCTGTCTCCTCCACCCAGTATCCATCTTGCGAATACACCTGTTCATCTGAATCAAACAATTTATCGTGTGAGACCCTAGGGGTACTCAGCAAGTCTTTATGTCTCTAAAGGGGACATATACCTGGGGTGACGCAATTGCAGCAAAAGATAATAACTAACAAGTCTATAGATACTCGCAAACCATCCGCCTAACCAATGATAGACGGATGTCCGTTAATTAGTAACAACAGTTATAATAGTATAATTAATAGATCCATCCTCCTTCTTGCTTACCAACGAGAAAGCGGACGAACAACCCATCTGTTGGTAGTTTTATTAACCATTCCATGAGTACTGCACTATTTACTAGTCAGGTATTTAGTCAGATTAAAAGCGGTACTTTAGTTATACTTGTCTATGATCGAGAAACTGTGCTCCAAGTCGTCCATAACCGCGGACACGGCTTTCAGAAAGATTTACCCTGCAGGGGAGCACAAATAGCAACACACACTCGATCAACCTCGGAAAAAACAACTCAAAACCCAACGAGGCATTCACGACAAAGCGATCACAGGATTCAGAAATATTTCAGGGGGCCACCCCACTAAGCTACCCGCAACGAAGTTGGCCGGCTCCGGAACGTACCCAGGGTTTGCGACGACGGCTGTAAACGACTGGGAACCCGAAAGTGTGACTGGGCTTGTCGATACTGCGAAAACGTGGCGCAAGCCAAAACAGTACAGGTGCTCCACGCACAATCTTAGATAAAACGGTAAAACATGGCATAAGTACATGATAGTAATAAAGCCCCAAACTACCTTGTGGCCCCAAGAAATAGAAATGAATCAAGCTCTGGCTCAGGGGGTCCACGGCCTCCCGGATGTGGATAGTGCGACTAGTCAAGGAACAGGAATCAAGTACTCGGGGTCCTATGGGACACTAGTGAGCATGAAAAACCAAATAGCAGATATTGCTCATCGGTGCCTCTTTCATTAGTTGACCCATTACTACTTAAGTTAAGTTGTCTAGGTGCCTCGTTATCCATCCGACACTCACATACCCTACACATGCTGTTCTACAACTCGCATCGCTCAAACAACTTCTGTAGTAATGGCTCATGGGATGGAGGAACAAGCTTCGGTGGGGTGTAAAAGTAGAGGCTATGCAGTACTTGGGATTCAATTTAATGCAATCGCGACTCAATGATGCAAGAAAGATAGAGGCAATATTTACTATATGTATGCAAGCATGTGGTAGTGCTTGCCTGGCAGCTCAGTTGAAGCGAGAGACGGGTCTGAGTAGTACTCCTGGGATTCCGGATATTTCCCCTACTCGGCGTCTATTCGAAGAAGAACCAAACAAACAAGGGCCAACATAAATAAAGTGCACAAGCAAATAGATAAAATGTGACAAGCAAACAAGCATGCCATGATGAATGATGCACAATTTACAAGGCAATAAAGTAGCATGGCATGGGCGAGGTGTGGGGTACAAGAATAAAGCATTTTATTGAGTTTTAGTCACATTTTAACCCCAAATAAGTTGTTGTATACTTTATATTTATATGATGTATGCTGAAATTCAGAACATGTAAAGCATAGTTAGAACGGGCTCGTCGCGCTGATCATTTTAGACATATTATTTATTAAATTTGGAGTTATAAAACTAAAGTTATTAATTAATTGAGAAAAGGGCATTTTATTGTAATTTTAATTATCTCGAAAATTTAAAGTGCTCAAATAATATTTTTAATAGCATATTTGAATTCCTCACATTTTTCTGATTCAAAAATATATATCATTTGTATTATTTGGATTTACAAATTAAAAGTTATTTAAAACAGAATTTAAAACTTGTTTAAACATTTCTGAAATTGTTTTTATTTAAACAGATAAACAGAAAGACTTTTTATACACAGGCCGAGCTAGACACAGCCACCGACATGTGGGGCCGTGTAGAGCTGGCGAAGAACCGCGTGCAGAAACTTTTCTACCGCGCGCTCAGCCAGCCACAGCCGCTGACGAGCGGGCCCGTGCCACAGACGGTCCCACAAGCCAGTGGTTGTGAGTGCGGCTGACACGTGGAGAAGCTAGGGACTGCGGGTTGAGGCTTAGGAATCGCAGGTGTCTTTCTGTAAAACGGTCGCAGCCACCGACAGGTGGGCCCTGGAGGGAGCGCGGGTGGATAAATACAAAAGCGGCGGTACCTTTTTGTAAAACGACCACAGAGGCCGACAGGTGGGTCCGCAGGGACCATGGGTTGCGCACGCAAAAAGGGTGGGGGTTTATTGCAAAGTTGCCAACTGAATACTGTTTCTCTTCTCTGAATTTACTGACGACCTGACAGAGTAACGCGCGGCACGGCGGGGCTCGAACCCACGACGCGGTGCGCGCGCGCAGGCGGCGGCTACCGCTGGGCTATCAGGGGGTTGTTGCTGGGGTACGGATGCACGGCTAGAAGTGCTGTTGCGACATCGCGGCGAGGAAACGCACGTGCGACGCAGGTGCACCGAGACTGCTCGACGAAACGGCCTACATGTCCAGGAAGCGACGGCTACTATGAGGATGTCTAGGAGGGAGGGTGGCTCACCGCGAGGTGGTCGGAGGTGCTGGATCGGGCTAGGGAGCAGCAGGTTGACGGCGATGCAGACGGCCGGTGGGGTTAGGGTTTTGGGTCGGCGTCGTGGACGTGTAGGGGTCCTGGGCCTCCTCCTCCTCGTCTGTGGGCATAGGGGCGTTGCAGAGGGTCGCCTCGGTCTTCCTCGACACCTAGAGCACCACGCCCGCCGCCTGTTTCGAGGAGATGGTGGTCGACACCGACGGTGGTCGCCGGGGGTGGAGAGGAGGTAGCAGGGGAGGATAGGGGAGGCGCGGGGGCCAGGGGAGATGGGGAACGGCACGGCAGGGAGACGTGGGGGAGTACATAAGAAGAGGGGAGGAGGAGCTGCACATGGAGGCTCGGTGGAGAGAAAAAGGTGGCTCGGCCACCTTTCCTCCCTCACGTGCTGGGCACGGCTAGGCCGGGATAGGGGCTGCAGCTGGGGTCCAGGGCGAGGACAGGGAGGTGGAAATGGCTCGGTGGGGCTGGCCTGCAGCGAGAGAGAGGGAGAGAGGCCGAGAGGGGAGGCTCGGGTAGCTAGGGTTGGAGGGGTAGCTCGGGTTAGGTTTTAGGTTAGGGGGGTTGGGGTTAGGTTAGAGAGGGGTAGCTGGCATGGGGGTGGTCGAGCCAGGGTAGGCTAGGGCTGGGGTGGTGCCTCGGCATGGTGAGGTGAGGTGGTTAGGGTTAGAGAGAGAGGTAGGGGTAGGGTGTTTTCTCATGAGGTAAAACATGAGGGGAACATGAGTGGTATGGTTATCAAGGGGTAGAGCTAGGGTTTGACATGATCCCATAAGAGCATGCAAGTATGGGGAAAGGTAAGGAGAGAGTAGGGTTTGACATGATCAAAACAAGATCAAGCAAGAGGGAGGGGTGAGGTTTGTGATGCACATGGCAAGGAGAGAAAAACAAGATGGAGAGGGTAGAGAGAGAAGGGAGGAGAGCTCAACAAAAGAAAGATTCACTCAAAAGCCAAGTAAAACCCAAAAGAAAAGAATGGTGGTGATTGTTGCATGGCCCATGCTATTTATTAAGTGCCATGTTTAATTTTGTGAAAACAAAAATAAACCCCATGACATTTATTCCCATGCATTCCCAAAAATATGGATCTAAGGCCAAGCCAAAAGAATAAGGTGGAGGTTCCATGTGGAGTAGATGGATGATGATCATATTTGAATATAATTTGGACTTGCTAGTGTGTATGTTCCACTAGATGTTTAATGATCCCAAAAATTTTCCCAACATGAGCATACATTCATAATAATCCATATGGAAACTCGACAAGGGGTTCCATCCACAAAGCATGCAAAGGTGGCCATGTGGCTCCTCATATATCAATAATGTGAAAACAATATGGTGCATATATGGGAACATGTGGAAGTAGAAGTGGATCCATCCCAACCCACATGTGCTAGAGGTAAACCCAAATAAAATGCTAAGCTCACATATAGTGGGATGGTATAATTATGGGGTGGTGACAAGAAAGGTGGTGGAGTTAATAAAATATATGCCCCCAACTCAACTTGGGCATCAAGCATTTATCAAGAACCAAATACAATATATCAAGAGGTAAATACAATTAATAATGCATATGAGATAAGAACCAAATGAAAAAGGGTTTTATATGATGCTCAAATGCAATGTGGCATGTAGCATCCCATCTGTCTAACATATGTAATGCTACATGGTCTAGTAATATAATGGCTACTTCCTACATATAATTGTTGCATCATAATTATATCATGCTCATGTCATCATGCCACCTTGCATTTGAGCATCATATAAAACCCTTTTCCATTTGGTTCTTCTCTCATATGCATTATTAATTGTATTTGGATCTTGATAAATTGTATCTTACTCTTGATAAATGCTTGATGCCCCAATTGAGTTGGGGGCAAATCTTTTATTCAACTCCATCACCTTTCCTTGTCACCACCTTATAATTCCACCATCCTAGTTAACCATGAGCTATTATATTTTTCTTTTGGGAATTTAATCTAGCTCATGTGGGTTGGGATGGATCCATTTCTATTTCCACATTTTGGTAATGCATGGGAAGAATGCCATGATACATTATTATTGTTTTCACAAGAATAAAACAAGGCATTTAATGCCCATGCATGGGCCATGCAAATTATCACTATTCTCTCCTTGGGTTTTATTTGTTTTTGGGAGTGGAGCATGGTACTTAAATCTCGTTGGCTTAATTATCTTGCTTACCATCAAACCTTAACCCTCCTTACCCATAACCCCATCTATGCATGATCATGTGGGATCTTTTCCCATAAATTCCAACCCTCACTCTCTCTTGTGGTTGTCCTCACCATTACCTTGTGCTCCACCACAAACCCTCACCTCACCATTTTTTTCCACCTATACTTGCCTTGGTGGATCACCACAAGAACCTAAAACACCCTTGCATGATCTATTAAAACACCTCTCTACCCTAGCCTCTCTTACCTCCCCTTTATTTCCGTCTAGTCTAGGCCGAGCCACCCCATGTGAGTCTCTACCTCTCACCCTTTCTTTTCTTGGCAAGTGCTCCACCAGCCCCATCGCATGCCCCTCTCCCCTGGTCCCCTCCCTTCCTCTCTTAGCAAGGCAACAAGAGAGAGAGGAGAGAAAGATCACCCGAGGCCTTCCTCTACTTTGCCAAAAAGTGAACCCATCCCATGTGCCTCTCTCCTCTCTCCCTTATCACCCCAACCACCCCAGTACACCTCAGGTCGAGATCTGGAAACCCAGGAACCCCACCTTCCTCCCTCCTTCCTCCCTAGAAAGCCATGGCCACTACCTATCCAAAACCCTAGATACTCCTGCCTTGTTCAGGTTCTGCACGCCTTGGTGCTCTCCAAGGCCAGCCAGGAGCACTGACGAGTTCCTCTGCTTCTCCTTCTTCAGCTCGTACCAGCCCGGGGCCGGAACCTCGCCGGAGCAGCCTAGCGCCGCCGTAAACCGGAGAAGACCGAGCTCGTCGTCCGCGAGCCCGGCGCAAGATCTCCACCACCTCCGCGCGTTCCGACCACTCCGGCGACACCGCGGTGAGCCCCTGCATCTCCTAGACATGCCCCTCCTCTCCCTCCTGCACCGTAGCTCCGCCGCACTCTGTCGAGCGCTCTACGCACTGCCGCGTGCCGCGCTCTGGCTGACAGCAACAGCCTCAGACCCATCTGTCCCGCTATTCCTCGTCGAAGCCCGGCCAGCACAGCCATCCTTCGGGGATTCTCCCTGCACGAAATATGTAGCTCGTTGTCCCCTCTACGTGTTTCATTTTTGGGTCTACGCGTTTCGTCCAGCGGATTCGTCGCCACCGTCGACGAAAAACGGCTGGATCCGCCACCGGCACAACCCCTTCCGTCAGCGAGCAGCAGCAGTCGGCGCCATTTTGCACTTAGCCCCCTGCCCTTTTTCCCGCCTCAACCCGCAGCCCCACCTGTCAGTCGCTCACTGTTTTTATGGAAAGGCACCTCAGTTTTCTGGAAAACACCACCGCGCAGTCCCTGGACCGCCCACCTGTCACGTCCCTGTTGGGCGACGCGCGCTCGTGGCCCCCGCTGAACCCGACCCCACTTGTCGGCGGTTGCGGCTAGGAAAGGTCCTGGTGAGAAAAGTTTTGCGCGTGGATTTCGCCCAGTCAGCAGCGGCCCACCCGTCAGCGACTTGGGTTGAATTTGTCTGAGTATAAAAAGTATTTCCGATATCTGTTTTAATAAAACAATTTCAGGAAAAGTTTAAATTCAAATTAAAATCTGTTTTAAATAACTTTTAAATTATAAATCCAAATAATACAAATGATATATGTTTTCGAATCAGAAAAATGTGAGGAATTCAAATATGCCATTCAAAATAATGTTTGAACAATTTAAATTTTCGAGATGATTAAAATTACAATAAAATGCCCTTTTCTTAATAAATTAATTAATTTAAATCTATAACTCCAAATTTGACAAATAATATGTCTAAATCGATCAGCGCGACGAGCCCGTTTTATCTATGCATTCCTTGTTCTGAATTGAAGCATGCATCATGTCATTATTACAAATCAGAACTGTTTATGGCAATAAAACTTGACCAAACAAATAATAAAATGCTTTATTCTTGTACCCACACCTCACCCTTGCCATGCGACTTTAATGCCATGTAAATTGTGCATCATTCATCATGGCATGTTTGTTTGCTTGTCGCATTTTAAATTCATATGCTTGTATGCTTTATTTATGTTGGCCCTTGTTTGTTTAGGTTCTTCTTCGAATAGACGCCCAGCAGGAGAATTACCAGGAATCACAGGAGTTCTACCTAGATCCATCTCTTGCTTCAACTGAGCTGCCAGGCAAGCACTACCACATGCTTGCATACATATAGTACCTATTTCCTCTATCTTATTCTTGCAGCATTGAGTCGCGATTGCATTAAATTGAATCCCAAGTACTGCATAGCCTTTACTTTTAAACCCCACCGAAGCTTGTTCCTCCATCCCATGAGCCATTACTACAGGAGTTGTTTGAGCCATGCGAGTCGTAGAAAAACATGTTTAGGGTATGTGAGTGTCTGATGGATAACGAGGCACCTAGACAACTTAACTTAAGTAGTAATGGGTCAACTAATGAAAGAGGCACCGATGAGCAATATCTGCTATTTGGTTTTTCATGCTCACTTGTGTCCCGTAGGACCCCGAGTACTTGATTCATGTTCCTTGACTATTCGCACTATCCACATCCGGGAGGCCTTATGGACCCCCCTGAGCCAGAGCTTGATTCATTTCTATTTCTTGGGGCCACAATTAGTTTTGGGCTTTATTACTATCCTATACTTATGCCATGTTTACTGTTTTATTTAAGATTGTGCGAGGAGCACCTCTACTGTTTTGGATCGTGACACGTTTTCGCTGTATCGACAAGCCCAGTTATACTTTCGGGTTCCCTGTTGTTTACCGTCGTCCACACAAACCCTGGGTCCGTTCCGGAGCCGGCCAACTTCGTTGCGAGTAGCTTAGTGGGGTGGCCCCCTGAAATATTTCTGAATCCTGTGATCGCTTTGTCGTGAATGCCTCGTTGGGTTTTGAGTTGGTTTTTCCGAGGTTGATCGAGTGTGTGTTGCTATTCGTGCACCCCTGCAGGGTAAATCTTTCTGAAAGCCGTGTCTGCGGTTATGGACGACTTGGAGCATAGTTTCTCGATCATAGACAAGTATAACTAAAGTACCACTTTTAATGTGACTAAGTACTTGACTAGTAAATAGTGCAATACTCATGGAATGGTTAATAAAACTGCCAACGGATGATGGGGGTTGTTCGTCCGCTTTCTCGTTGGTAAGCGAGGAGGAGGATGGATCTGTTAATTATACTATTATAACTGTTGGTCTTAATTCACGGACATCCGTGTATCATTGGTTAGGCGGATGGTTAGCGAGTATCTATAGAATTGTTAGATATTATCTTTTGCTGCAATTGCGTCACCCGAGGTTGTGTCCCCTTTAGTGGCATAAAGACTTGCTGAGTACCCCTAGGGTCTCACACAATAAATTGTTTGATTCAGATGAATAGGTGTACTCGCAAGATGGATACTGGGTGGAGGAGACAGATGATGTTGGCAACGATCATTCGGTGTAGAGATTCCGGGAACGGGGATCCGTGAGATCTGTGGGCGGGATGTGTTTATTTATGTGGCATCTTATGCCGATTTGCTTCTTATCCGTACTCGGATCTTGTCTTCCGCTTCCGCTTGATACTCTGATGTTTGATGTATAAGGAGCTATCCTAAAATATTATTTCTATCTAGGACATTTGAATCTTACCGCATGGCGTTGCAATATTTCTATTTCTTTTAGATGGAATGGCTCTGAGGACTGTTGGATGTGGCTTGCATACATACTCACTTGTGTATGTAGTTGATCCCTTCGCCTGCCGATTACGCCACTCGTTCTTGTCCTGATGCTCTGAAAGTGGTTAGGACGGCCGAAAGGTCTACCTTGAGTGGCCCCGGGGCCCACCGTACTATTTTAACCACTTTCGCTCATCCAAGCATGTAACTTAGAGCGTAATTCTCCGAGGTAGTTACAAATGGTATCAGAGCTATCCCACCCTTCAGGGTCTCAGCCAAAATGGTCGTTGTCAGTCTAGCAAATATTTTTGGTAGTTATGTATACCAGGGAAAAACAAAACGTGAGAGTAGGACTGCTTCTATTTTTCTTCTTACCCACCCACCCACCCTTTTCTGGTAAGGAAGTGTAACGTTTTCAATCCTCTTCTAAAATTCAAACAAGGATTCACGTGTTCTGGGTTCCGTAGTACCATAGGCTATGTGTGTGTGTGTGTGAATTCTTTGTCTATCTGTTGCATCCAAATGTTATCGCTATCTGCCTTTTGGTTATCAACTGTTGGTACATTCCCTACCGACAGGCCTTTGTAAACCGACGCGATCTATCCGATTCGTTGTATACCGATGCGATCTGTCTTACTCTTTGATATTCGACGTTATCTTGTTTGGGGTGTTCGTTTCCGTAGTTACAAATCTTTAGGTTCATCTTAAGAAGAAGGTGTTGGGATATGTGTTTTACTTATTCATGTGCGGAGTAATGATTTGTGTGCGGGATGGAGTCGCGACCATACCACTACTTTTATCATTCGCTCTTGTATGTTGAATTGGTAGAGTTACTAATCTTGATTCGTTAAGTGGTTTTGCGCATATAGTGGTATTTTAATGCCGAAATTTGCGGAATTTTTTTCTTTGTTAGCTTGTGTACCACACTCCTTGTTTAGTCGTGTGTGATATGCTTAATATCTTCTAGGTGCCTTGAACTTTGTTGATATTTTAATATCATCTCAGTGAATTGTATCCTTTAATCTTGGTTAATTCCATTTTGGTACTATTTTGGATTATTATCATTCTCCATTATAGTACTGAGTTGTGTTTTATATCAATTACAGGATGGCACCACCACACCGTTCTGAGGAGGACATACCACCTGAACTGGGTGCTGCTTTGTCAAGTATTGCAAATGCCTTGGGCACTATGCAACAGAACCAGCAGCGCTTTGAGGAAAGCATGAGGAGGAATGAGTTTGTTCCGCTACCTCCACCTCCCAAGCGAGGAGACATCAAGAGTTTTCTCAAGTTCAACCCACGCCAATTTGAGGTGTCTGATCAACCACTTGATGCGGATGATTGGCTGCGGGAAATATCAAGGTTGTTGATGACTGCGGATGTTCCTGAGCAAGAATGGGTCAAATGTGCCACTCACCTTCTGAAGGGAGATGTAGCTCTGTGGTGGGAAAATTACCTCAAGGCAGACCTCTCTGGTTTTCAGCCTACTTGGGAGCAATTCACTGCGGCTTTCAAAGAGCAATATCTGTCAGAAATTGTCATGGAAAGGATGAAGGAAGTGTTTCTCAACCTGAAGCAGGGCAATGACAATGTCAATAACTATATCAGGAACTTCATGAACCTTTCTCGGTATGGTGGCGATGAGATCTCTGATGACAAGAACAAGCAAAAGAGGTTTAGGCAAGGGCTCAATGCTTCAATTAAAAATGCAATTACTCATGCAAGGCCGGGGTCTTTTCTAGAACTCCAACACACAACTCTGCAGGAAGAAGCAAGTAGGCAAGTGTTTGAGGAGTCAAAGAAACACAGCCGCGATGCAGCAAGCTCTTCAGCTATGACAGCTCCTTCTAAGCGTCGTGTCTGGGTTCCTAACACCCCACCGTCACTCCCGGCTCCACCAAGACCGTCAAGCTACGCGACAAGGCCACCAAACTCCTTCACTGCGGCTCCCAGGGGCTACAACCACAACTACCCTGGAGCGCCTGGCGGAGTCCCTAGCTACGTTGCTCCACGTCCACCTGGTGCTTGCTACACTTGTGGAAACACTGGGCATCAGCACTGGAATTGTCCAATGAACAACAAAGCTCTTCCACCACCACCTCCAAGACCTGCGGCAAGTTCTTCTATGGTTCGTGCACCTCCACCTCGGGCTCTCAACATCAACACCAAGCCCGGGTCTACGGTTGCTCGTGCCAACTGTGTCAACGCCGCTCAAGCTGAGCATGCACCTGGAGTTGTGATGGGTATGCTTCCTGTTAACTCAGTCCCTACACGAGTTTTGTTTGATTCTGGTGCTTCGCATTCTTTCGTTGCTCACAAGTTTGCGCATGAACATGATCTGGCTATGGTTCCTTTATTACATCGTCTTGTGGTACAATCTACTGGGTCAAACATGAGGGTTGCTCATATCAGCCATGGCAATCAAATTGAGATTGGTGGCTGTTCGTTTCCGGCTTCCTTAATTATTCTGGGCAACTCTGACAGTGATGTTATCTTGGTCATGGATTGGTTAACAGCAAATGCAGCTATGATTGATTGTGCTGTACGTTCAGTTTCTCTGAAAATTCCTGAAGGCCATATAGTCTATTCTCCAAGTCTGACTCCTGCAATTCAGCTTTTCTCTTTGGCGGCTCTGAATGATGATGCTATGGAAGCTATTCAGAGTGTTCCGGTAGTCCGTGAGTTTCCAGATGTCTTTCCTGAAGAGTTGCCAGGTATGCCTCCGGACCGTGAGGTTGAGTTTGTGATTGAACTTGAACCTGGTACCGCTCCTATCTCTAAGCGGCCTTATAAAATGGGTCCTGCTGAATTGGCTGAACTCAAGCGTCAGCTTGATGAACAAGAGAAGTTGGGTTTCATTCAGCACAATACTTCTTCTTGGGGTAGCCCAACCATCTTTTTGAAGAAACGAGACAAGACTGATAGACTTTGTGTTGACTATCGGGCTCTCAATGCTAAAACCATCAAGAATAAATATCCCCTTCCGCGGATTAATGATCTCTTCGATCAGCTAGCTGGAACTGTGGTTTTCTCTAAGCTTGATTTGAGAAGTGGGTATCATCAAATCAAGATTCGCAAGGAAGATGTTCCTAAAACAGCTTTCACCACCCGCTATGGCCTGTACGAGTACACGGTCATGTCTTTCGGTCTCACCAATGCACCTGCCACCTTCTCGAGGCTTATGAACTTGGTTTTCATGGAGTATCTTGATAAGTTCGTTGTGCTCTATCTAGATGACATTCTAGTCTATTCTAACTCAAAAGAAGAACATGAAGAACACCTTCGGTGTGTCCTAAACAAGCTTCGTGAGAACCGCCTGTATGCAAAGTTCTCCAAGTGTGAGTTTTGGCTGCCTCAAGTCACCTATCTTGGTCACGTCATCTCTGCCAAGGGCATTGCCATCAACCCAGAAACTATTAAGACAATTGTTGACTGGCTTCCACCCATAAATGTCAAAGAAGTCCGGAGTTTCCTTGGTTTGGCCAGTTACTGCCGTCGCTTCGTTCAAAACTTCTCGAAGATTGCGAAGCCTCTTACCGATCTCCTCAAGAAAGGCAAGAAATACCTTTGAACTCCTGCATGTCAAGCAAGCTTTGAAACACTCAAAGAGAAGCTCACTTCCACACCAGTCTTGGTTCCTCTAGATACATCAAAGCCTTTCCAGATATTCTGTGGCGCCTCATTGCAAGGATTGGGTGCGGTCCTTATGCAAGAAAAACAAGTTGTTTCTTATGCCTCTCGACAGTTGAAGATGCATGAGATCAACTATCCTACACATGACCTCGAACTCGCAGCAGTTGTCTTTGCTTTGAAAGTATGGAGGCATTACTTGCTTGGCAACCGTTGTGAAATCTTTTCTGATCACAAGAGTCTGAAGTATATCTTCACACAGCCTGATCTCAACCTTCGTCAGAGGAGGTGGATTGAAGCAATAAATGATTTCGATTTGACCATCAACTACACTCCGGGCAAAGCTAATGTCATGGCCGATGCTCTCAGCCGAAAAGCTTATGTCAACAATCTCATGGTGGAAGAACAACAACCTCTCTTGTGCGCGGAATTCTGCAAGCTCAACCTTGAAATTGTGGATCCAGGGTATCTTCTGAACCTTCTGGCAACCCCACTCTTGGAAGAAAAAGTTCGCTCCATTCAACTTGGTGATCCTTACACTAAAAAGATCATCTCCAACATTCAGCTTCCAAAGTATGAGTCTTTCCACGTCGACGACCAAGGCACTCTTTTCTTTGAACACCGGATGTTTGTTCCGAACTACCCGGGTTTAAGAGAGCAAGTTCTCAAGGAGGCCCATGATTCGGTTCTTTCTATCCACCCTGGCAGCACTAAGATGTACATGGACTTGAAAACACAATATTGGTGGCCTGGGTTGAAACGATATTGTGCCAAGTATGTCTCGGAGTGTGATATTTGCCGTAGAGTTAAAGCTGTCCATCAGAAACCTTCCGGTCTTCTACAGCCATTGAAGCCTCCGGAATGGAAATGGGAGAAAGTAGAGATGGACTTCATCACTGGTTTCCCAAGGTCGTAGAAGGGCAACAATGCAATCTTTGTTGTCATCGACAGGCTTTCTAAAGTAGCTCACTTCTTTCCCGTCAAGGAAACAATTTCTGCAATTCAGTTGGCTGAACTCTATATCAACAAAATTGTCTCTCTGTATAGGGTTCCTCTTGAGATCAGTTCAGACCATGGAAGCATCTTCACTTCCAAGTTCTGGGGAAGTTTCCAAAATGCTTTGGGAACAAAATTGAATTTCAGCACAGCCTACCACCCTCAGTCGCAAGGACAAGTTGAAAGGATCAATCAGATTCTGGAAGATATGCTCTGTGCTTGCGTTATCTCTTTCGGCATGAAGTGGGAAGAATGTCTTCCATATGCTGAATTCTCTTACAACAACAGCTTCCAGAAAAGTCTAAAGATGGCACCATTTGAGGCTCTCTATGGTCGCAAATGCAGAACTCCGATTGGTTGGTCGGGCGCAGGTGAAAGAATATTGTTTGGCCCCGACATTGTAACTCAAGCGGAGGAGAAGGTTCACATCATTCTTGAAAATCTGAAGATTGCTCAAAGTCGCCAGAAGAGCAATTATGACAGAAAGCACATGGACATGGAGTATGTCCCTGGTGATCTCGTTTACCTTCGTGTCACTCCCATGAGAGGCACGCACCGTTTTGGTATCAAAGGAAAGCTGGCTCCTAGATACATCGGTCCTTTCAAAATTCGTGGAAGAAGAGGAGAAGTTGCGTATGCTCTTGAGCTCCCTGAAAAACTCAAGGTCCATGATGTTTTCCATATCTCTCAACTCAAGAAGTGCTTCAAGGATCTCGGCAGGACCGTGGACCATGAACTCATCAATCTCCAAGAAGATATGTCTTATCAAGAACACCCCATAAAAATTCTTGAAGTCGCAGAAAGAAGGACTCGCAACAAGTCCATCAAGTTCTGCAAGGTGCAGTGGTCACACCATTCCGTTGATGAAGCCACTTGGGAACGTGAAGATGAGCTCCGTGCCAAGTATCCTACCCTCTTCGAGTCTTCTTCTTCTTCCTAGAATCTCGGGGCGAGATTCCTGTTTAGTGGGGGAGAGTTGTAGCATCCCATCTGTCTAACCTATGTAATGCTACATGGTCTAGTAATATAATGGCTACTTCCTACATATAATTGTTGCATCATAATTATATCATGCTCATGTCATCATGCCACCTTGCATTTGAGCATCATATAAAACCCTTTTCCATTTGGTTCTTCTCTCATATGCATTATTAATTGTATTTGGATCTTGATAAATTGTATCTGACTCTTGATAAATGCTTGATGCCCCAATTGAGTTGGGGGCAAATCTTTTATTCAACTCCATCACCTTTCCTTGTCACCACCTTATAATTCCACCATCCTAGTTAACCATGAGCTATTATATTTTTCTTTTGGGAATTTAATCTAGCTCATGTGGGTTGGGATGGATCCATTTCTATTTCCACATTTTGGTAATGCATGGGAAGAATGCCATGATACATTATTATTGTTTTCACAAGAATAAAACAAGGAATTTAATGCCCATGCATGGGCCATGCAAATTATCACTATTCT
Source organism: Avena eriantha (assembly GCA_910589775.1). Taxonomy (NCBI): domain Eukaryota; kingdom Viridiplantae; phylum Streptophyta; class Magnoliopsida; order Poales; family Poaceae; genus Avena; species Avena eriantha. The sequence goes on from OU342740.1 coordinate 63,527,673, forward strand.
CTCCTTGGGTTTTATTTGTTTTTGGGACTGGAGCATGGTACTTAAATCTCGTTGGCTTAATTATCTTGCTTACCATCAAACCTTAACCCTCCTTACCCATAACCCCATCTATGCATGATCATGTGGGATCTTTTCCCATAAATTCCAACCCTCACTCTCTCTTGTGGTTGTCCTCACCATTACCTTGTGCTCCACCACAAACCCTCACCTCACCATTTTTTTCCACCTATACTTGCCTTGGTGGATCACCACAAGAACCTAAAACACCCTTGCATGATCTATTAAAACACCTCTCTACCCTAGCCTCTCTTACCTCCCCTTTATTTCCGTCTAGTCTAGGCCGAGCCACCCCATGTGAGTCTCTACCTCTCACCCTTTCTTTTCTTGGCAAGTGCTCCACCAGCCCCATCGCATGCCCCTCTCCCCTGGTCCCCTCCCTTCCTCTCTTAGCAAGGCAACAAGAGAGAGAGGAGAGAAAGATCACCCGAGGCCTTCCTCTACTTTGCCAAAAAGTGAACCCATCCCATGTGCCTCTCCCCTCTCTCCCTTATCACCCCAACCACCCCAGTACACCTCAGGTCGAGATCTGGAAACCCAGGCACCCCACCTTCCTCCCTCCTTCCTCCCTAGAAAGCCATGGCCACTACCTAGCCAAAACCCTAGATACTCCTGCCTTGTTCAGGTTCTGCATGCCCTGGTGCTCCCCAAGGCTAGCCAGGAGCACCGACGAGTTCCTCTGCTTCTCCTTCTTCAGCTCGTACCAGCCCGGGGCCAGAACCTCGCCGGAGCAGCCTAGCGCCGCCGTGAACCGGAGAAGACCGAGCTCGTCGTCCGCGAGCCCAGCGCAAGATCTCCACCACCTCCGCGCGTTCCGACCACTCTGGCGACACCGCGGTGAGCCCCTGCATCTCCTAGACATGCCCCTCCTCTCCCTCCTGCACCGTAGCTCCGCCGCACTCCGTCGAGCGCTCTGCGTGCCGCCGCATGCCGCGCTCTGGCTGACAGCAACAGCCTCAGACCCCTTTTCCCCCTATTCGTCGTCGAAGCCCGGCCAGCATAGCCATCCTTCGGGGATGCTCCCTGCACGAAATATGTAGCTCGTTGTCCCCTCTACGTGTTTCATTTTTGGGTCGACGCGTTTCGTCCAGCGGATTCATCGCCACCGTCGACGGAAAACGGCCGGATCTGCCGCCGGCACAACCCCTTCCGTCAGCGAGCAGCAGCAGCCGGCGCCATTTTGTACTTAGCCCCTTGCCCATTTTCCCGCCTCAACCCGCAGCCCCCGTAGCCCCACCTGTCAGTCGCTCGCCGTTTTTATGGAAAGGCACCTCGCTTTTCTGGAAAACACCACCGCGCAGTCCCTAGACCGCCCACGTGTCACGTCCCTGCTGGGCGACGCGCGCGCGTGGCCCCCGCTGAACCCGACCCCACTTGTCGGCGGTTGCGGCTAGGAAAGGTCCTGGTGAGAAAAGTTTTGCGCGTGGATTTCGCCCAGTCCGAAGTAGCCCACCCGTCAGCGACTTGGGTTGAATTCGTCTGAGTTTAAAAAGTATTTCCGATATCTGTTTTAATAAAACAATTTCAGGAAAAGTTTAAATTCAAATTAAAATCTGTTTTAAATAACTTTTAAATTATAAATCCAAATAATACAAATGATATATGTTTTCGAGTCAGAAAAATGTGAGGAATTCAAATATTCCATTCAAAATAATGTTTGAACACTTTAAATTTTCGAGATGGTTAAAATTACAATAAAATGCCCTTTTCTTAATAAATTAATAACTTTAAATCTATAACTCCAAATTTGACAAATAATATGTCTAAATCGATCAGCGCGACGAGCCCGTTCTATCTATGCATTCCTTGTTCTGAATTGAAGCATGCATCATGTCATTATTACAAATCAGAACTGTTTATGGAAATAAAACTTGACCAAACAAATAATAAAATGCTTTATTCGTGTACCCACACCTCACCCTTGCCATGCTACTTTAATGCCATGTAAATTGTGCATCATTCATCATGGCATGCTTGTTTGCTTGTCGCATTTTAAATTCATATGATTGTGCGCTTTATTTATGTTGGCCCTTGTTTGTTTCGTTCTTCTTCGAATAGACGCCCAGCAGGAGAATTACCAGGAATCACAGGAGTTCTACCCAGATCCATCTCTCGCTTCAACTGAGCTGCCAGGAAAGCACTACCACATGCTTGCATACATATAGTACCTATTGCATCTATCTTATTCTTGCATCATTGAGTCGCGATTGCATTAAATTGAATCCCATGTACTGCATAGCCTTTACTTTTAAACCCCACCGAAGCTTGTTTTTCCATCCCATGAGCCATTACTACAGGAGTTGTTTGAGCCATGCGAGTCATAGAAAAACATGTGTAGGGTATATGAGTGTCTGATGGATAACGAGGTACCTAAACAACTTAACCTGAGTAGTAATGGGATAACTAATGAAAGAGGCACCGGTGGGCAATATCTGCTATTTGGTTTTTCATGCTCACTTGTGTCCCGTAGGACCCCGAGTACTTGATTCTTGTTCCTTGACTATTCGCACTATCCACATTTGGGAGGCCTTATGGACCCCCCTGAGCCAGAGCTTGATTCATTTCTATTACTTGGGGCCACAATTAGTTTGGGGCTTTATTACTATCATGTACTTATGCCATGTTTACTGTTTTATTTAAGATTGTGCGAGGAGCACCTGTACTGTTTTGGATCGTGACACGTTTTCGCTGTATCGACAAGCCCAGTCATACTTTCGGGTTCCCAGTCGTTTACCGCCATCCACACAAACCCTGGGTCCGTTCTGGAGCCGGCCAACTTCGTTGCAGGTAGCTTAGTGGGGTGGCCCCCTGAAATATTTCTGAATCCTGTGATCGCTTTGTCGTGAATGCCTCGTTGGGTTTTGAGTTGGTTTTTCCGAGGTTGATCGAGTGTGTGTTGCTATTCGTGCACCCCTGCAGGGTAAATCTTTCTGAAAGCCGTGTCCGCGGTTATGGACGACTTGGAGCACAGTTTCTCAATCATAGACAAGTCTAACTAAAGTACCGCTCTTAATTTGACTAAGTACCTGACTAGTAAATAGTGCAATACTCATGGAATGGTTAATAAAACCGCCAACGGATGGGGGGTTGTTCGTCCGCTTCCTCGTTGGTAAGCGAGGAGGAGGATGGATCTGTTAATTATATTGTTATAACTGTTGTTCTTAATTCACGGACATCCGTCTATCATTGGTTAGGCGTATGGTTAGCGAGTATCTATAGACTTGTTAGATATTATCTTTTGCTTCAATTGCGTCACCCCAGGTTGTGTCCCCTTTAGAGGCATAAAGACTTGCTGAGTACCCCTAGGGTCTCACACGATAAATTGTTTGATTCAGATGAACAGGTGTACTCGCAAGATGGATACTGGGTGGATGAGACGGATGATGTTGGCAACGATCACTCGGTGTAGAGATTCTGGTAACAGGGATCCGTGAGATCTGTGGGCGGGATGTGTTTATTTATGTGGCATATTATGCCGATTTGCTTCTTATCCGTACTCGGATCTTGTGTTCCGCTTCCGCCTGATACTCTGATGTTTGATGTATGAGGAGCTATCCTAAAATATTATTTCTATCTAGGACATATGAATCTTGCCGTATGGCGTTGCAATATTTCTATTTCTTTTAGATGGAATGGCTCTGAGGACTGTTGTATGTGGCTTGCATACATACTCACTTGTGTATGTAGTTGATCCCTTCGCCTGCCGATTACGCCGCTCGTTCTTGTCCCGATGCTCTGACAGTGGTTAGGACGGCCGAAAGGTCTACCGTGAGTGGCCCCGGGCCCCACCGAACTATTTTAACCACTTTCGCTCATCCAAGCATGTAACTAAGAGCGTAATTCACCGAGGTAGTTACATGGCATGATGACATGAGCATGATATAATTATGATGCAACAATTATATGTAGGAAGTATCAATTATATTACTAGACCATGTAGCATTACATATGTTAGACGTATGGGATGCTACATTCTTCGACCAAGAGCTAAGTTTGCCATTACCAATTATGATTCACTTTATGTATCTTTATTGTGTTTCCTTTACTTATTGCAAGTTGAGTTATATAATAGTGAGTTGTTTTCTATTATGATCTATGTATTTGATGAATGTGATGCTTCTTGTCTGTATTCTTTTATCGACTCTTCACTCCATAAACTTGAGGCCATGTTTATTGAGCTCAGTTTCGCTTGGGGACAAGCGAAGTCTAAGCTTGGGGGGAGTTGATACGTCCATTTTACATCACTACTCTATGTCATAATTCACTGTTATTCATTGATAAATTTCGTATTGAGAGGTGATACTTATGTTATTTCATCGGTTTTTGCATGGTTGATGACTTTTGGAGCATGGACTGCTGCAGTCAGGATTCTGATGGAAATGGTGATGTTTGGAGGCAAAATTCGCAAAGATCAGAAAATCCAGGAAAACATACGGAAAATCCTATTTTTCTAGAAGATGAAGGAAGCCAGAAGGGGGGCTAGAGATGGGCCACAGGGGGCCCACACCACCCCCTGGCATGGGCCAACCTTGGTCGCGCCAGTAGGTGGTGTGGCCGCCCTGGTCCACCCCTGGCACTCCCCTCTAGCGTATATTATCCTCCCGAAACCCTAAGACTCGGGGAGCGACCACAGAAAGATTCCGCCGCCTCTGCGGGGCAGAAAACACCGAGAGAGAAAGATCTCTCCAGCAGACAGATTTCTACCGGGGGAATTCCTTCCCGGAGAGGGGACATCATCGCCATCAACACCACCATCAAGCTGGACTTCATCGGGATCATCATCATCATCATCACCCCCATCATCACCATCAGGACCTGATACATTGCAAATGTATCTATAATTTTTGATGTTCCATGCTTAGTTTTATCCACTTTCTTGTGTTTTGTTCCAACTTTGGAGTACTTTTCTTATGATTTCTTGGACTAACCTATTAACAAGATCCACAGTTCTAGCTTCCTGTTTTCTGCTGTTTTTTGTTCCAGGAAAGTCAGAAAATGAATATTCTCGGAATTGGACGGGACAAAATCCAAACTGCCTATTATTCCGGAAGTCATCAGATGCCAGAATACGAGACAGAGAGGGGCCAAAGGCCGGCCACACCACCTGGTCGAGCGTCCAGGCTTGGCCCGCGCCAGGGGGTGGTGTGTTGGCCCTTGGCACCCCCTCGGCCTCCCCTTCCGCCTATAAGATGCCCTCGGGACAAAAACCCTAAGAGCCCGATCAAAATCCACGAAAGAGTCTGTAGCCGCCATCATCTCCATCCCTAGATCGGGAGGGATCTGATGCTCTTCCCGGCACCCTGCTGGAGAGGGGAATTCACCCTGGAGGCCTTCTTCATCACTATGCAAGCCTCCGATGTGATGCGGGAGTAGTTCATCCTTGGACTACAGATCCATGTAGTAGCTAGATGGCTGGTTCTCCTCCTTTGTGCTTTCATGTCTAGATCTTGTGAGCTCCGTTCATGATCAAGATCATCTATTTGTAATTCTGCATGTTGTGTTTGTGGGGATCCGATGGATATTGAGATGCTATTTCAGATTCATTCTTTATTCTATCATGTCTTTGTTATTTGTGATCTTGCATGCTTTCCGTTGTTAGTAGCTATCTTGGCCAAGTAGATGCTAGCAATTCCAAGAGTTAGTATTTATGCTCGATAGTGGGTTCATGCGTCTGGTAATCTGGGGAAGTGATAGAAATCTCTAAGGTACTACATGTGTTGTTGCTACTAGGGAGAAAACAACAATCCTTTGTTCATAGAACAATCGTATTGTTTACTTTACACGCAGTTTGTAAAGCAATAATCTGTTGCTTGCAACTTAATACTAGAGGGGGTTCGAATGATAACCTGAAGGTGGATTATTAGTCATAGATGCAGTTGGATGGTGGTCTATGTGTAATGTTGTAATGCCCAATCAAGTCTCAAAGGAGTCAAGATGATTAGTATATGCATGTATTGCTTTCTCGATGTTTGTCAATTGTCCCGCTGTAATTTGTTCACCCAGCATGTTATCTATCTTAGGAGAGCCACCTCTAGTGAACTATGGATCCCGGTCCTTGTGTTTTACATACAATCTACAAACTGTTACTGCTTTGTGTTTACTTTCTACAAACTTTACTTCTTTCCATTCGATACGTTTAATCTTTTGTTTTCTGCAAAACACGGTGAGATTGATAACCTCATCGCAAGTTGGGGACAAAGTTTTGTGGTTGTGTTGTGCTGGTCTCCACGTTGCTACTAGCACCGGTAGTGCGCCCTGCCAAGGCTCAGCTATTAACACCTTTGGGGTGTTTCCTTGCTCCTACTGGTTCGATTAGACCTTGATTTCATAACTGAGGGAAACTTGCTGCTGTGCTCATCATACCTTCCTCTTGGGGTTCCCAACGAGCTCTACATCAACACCGCTCCAACATTTTTCTAGGCGCCATACTCAGAGCCATCAAGAATTTTTCTGGCGCCGTTGCCGGGGAGTCAATGACATCTTCACAAGGGGAGTCCCTCATAACCAATATCTTTACTTTGTTGTTTTTGTTTTGCTTAGTTTCTTTTTGCTTTGTTTGCTTGTTTTGTTCTTCAAAAAACACAAAAAAATTAGTTTTACTAGTTTGCTTTCTTATTTGAAAACACACAAAAATGACTACTCTTGAAAACACTAAGTTGTGTGACTTCACTAGCACCAACAACAATGATTTTATGAGCACTCCTATTGCTCCACCTGTGGCTGAAAATACTTTCTTTGAGATAAAACCTGCTTTGCTCAATCTTGTTATGAGAGAACAATTTTCTGGTAAGGGTAATGAAGATGCTGCTTCCCATCTAAATAACTTTGTTGAACTCTGTGAGATGCAAAAGCATAGGGATATAGATGGTGATATTATTAAGCTGAAATTGTTTCCTTTCTCTTTGAGAGGAAAAGCTAAAGAGTGGTTGAATTCCTTAACTAGGAATAGTATTGATTCTTGGACTAAGTGGAAAGATGCTTTTATTGGAAAATACTATCCTCCTGCTAAGATTATATCCATGAGAAGTGAAATAATGAAGTTTAAACAACTTGATAATGAGCATGTTGCTCAAGCTTGGGAAACAATGAAATCTTTGGTAAATGTTGGGGATATACTTTCCGGGTATCCTCACAGTTCCTCACTGACCAGGGTGGCCCATTTCGGGTTAGAGCTTTGCTTCACGGGCGGCCCAGTTAGGGAGAAAGACTGAGTCCAATCCAGCTACGGGAAGGCCCAGAAGACTTACCGACTTAGGCCCATAATGTAACTTGTAGTTCAAGATGTACTCTGTAACTGACTCTTAGTCGTAGCCGGACGGATCTCTCATGTAAACCCTAGGCCGGATATCTATATAAGTCGTCCTAGGGAGAGCCTTTAGGGCACCCAATACTTTAGACCCTCAACTCGCACAGGCTCTACCGTATGACTGGATTGCTAGCAGGAGTAGGATCCGTCCAAAGCCCGCGGATTCGAACCTGGGTAAACTTGTGTGCTCACGGTCCCGGAACACAGTACGTCTCACACCCCTCTCTTCCGCACGCCTCGAGGACCCCCTCATGGCGTACTTGTCCTCAATCTGACGACAGTTGGCGCCCACTCATGGACTGACTGCTTGGATGATCATCCAAACTTTTTATGCAGGATTGAACTATTCTTCAAGGAACCTATTGGATTCTGCTGCTGGAGGTACCTTTAAGACCATAACTTTGGGTGCTGCAACAAAATTTCTGGACAATATGATGGTTAATTATTCTGAATGGCACACTGAGAGAGCTCCACAAGGTAGGAAGGTAAATTCTGTTGAGGAAACCTCCTCCTTGAGTGATAAGATTGATATTATTATGTATATGCTTGTGAATGGGAAACCCCATATTGATCCAAATAATGTTCCTTTAGCCTCTTTGGTTGCTCAAGAAGAGCAAGTTGATGTGAACTTCATAAGAAATAATAATTTTGGCAACAATGCTTTTGGTAACAACAATTATAAGCCATATCCTCCCAACGATGGTAAGGCTTATGGAAATTCTTATAACAATAATAGGAGTGCTCCCTCTGAACTTGAAGTTATGCTTAAAGAGTTTATTAGTAAACAATCTTCTTTCAATAAAACTATTGAGGAAAAACTCTCTAATGCTGAAAGAAATATAGCATCTTTGGTTGAAGCTCAATCTTCTTTGAATAAAATGGCTGCTAAAACTAAAACTAATGATAATCCCTTTGCAGCTACTAATGCTATACAAGTAAGAATTGATGAAAATGTTAGACTATTAGCTAAATTACATGCTAAGTGGGAAAGAGAAGATGAAATTGCTAGAAATATTAGTGTTTCTACTATTACCACCACAAGAGTTGAGGCTAGTAATAGTTCTACTACTCTAGATGATAAATTTTATTTTGATCTTGATGGTTGCAATATCTCTGAAGTTATTAAGTTCCTACAAAAGCTTGCTAAAAGTCCTAATGCTAGTGCTATGAATATGGCCTTTACAAAACACATTATTGATGCTCTCATAAAGATTAAAGAAGAAAAGATGAAACATAAAGCTTCTATTCCTATAAAAGAAGAAGATGGTTGGGAACCCATCATTAATATGAAAGTGAATGACTTTTATTTCAAAGCTTTATGTGATCTTGATAGTAGTGTTTCTATTATGCCTAGAAGGATTTATGATATGCTTGATTTGCCTCTACTTGAAGATTGTTATTTGAATGTCCCACTTGATGATAATGCTAAAAAGAAACTCGTGGGGAGTCTTAATGATGTTCTTATTATGGTTAATAATGCCTATGTCCCCGTTGATTTCTATGTTTTGGATGTTGAATGCAATGCTTCTTGTCCTATTACTTTGGGAAGACCTTTTCTTAGAACTGTTGGTGCCATCATTGATATGAAAGAAGGCATCATTAAATATCAACTCCCACTCAAAAAAGTTATAGAACACTTCCCTAAAAAGAGAGAAATTTTTTCTTTTGCTTCTCCTATGAAAACAAAATTTGGTCTTACTGCTTCTTCATTTGAGAACACTTGATTCTTTCTTTTCTTCTTATGCCTAACTTAAAGGCGTTAAAGAAAAATACTTCTTGGGAGATAACCCAAAAGTTTTAGATGAGTCTTGGAAGTTATTACCTCTTTAATAACCTCTCATTATCCTTTTTATTTGCTTTTTGTGCCAAGAGTAACCTCTAATGAGAGAGAAGTAATGATTGGGAAAGTTGCTGTCCCGAAACAGATTTTGTGCTTCACCGTAAAAATTCGTGTAAAATCTCTGAACGTCTTTTTGAGGCGTCAATTTTTGTGCTTCTGCCCTAGGTTGTTATCTAACTTTCGTTAGTTCAACACTTTTTTATTTGAGCAACAGAAGGTCTTCTAAAAAATTCGTATTTTCCTGCTGGTCTGTTTTGACAGATTTCTGCCATTTTCTGCATTTGCTTCTTGTTGGTTCCTTCTTCAGTTCTTTTAGGGAATTGAGATTTTTGAGAGAAGTGCTACAGTATCTAGTGTTATAATGGAAGTTTAATTGGTGTTAGAAATGAACCTTAAGACTTATTTATATTGAGTGCACTAATCTTGCTAATAAAGATTGTGTAAAGTTTTGTATGGAGGAAAATTTTCAGGTGTATGGAAGGAATGAGTAATGAGATGAAGGATGGACTGAAGCTCAAGCTTGGGGATGCCACGCGTGTCACCCCAAGAAATATACAAGAAGTACAACCTTCAAAGCTTGGGGATTCCCAAGGCATCCCCTTCTTCATCAATAAAAATCCAAGGTTTCTTCCAAACGCATCATTTTTATTATTTCATGCACAGTTGTGTTTTTCTTGGAGCGTCTTCTTTTTCGTTTGCATTTTGTTTTTCTGTTTGCTTTTGTTTGCTTAGTTTTCTGAATAAATTGGTTGGACCCCCTCTTTCATACATCGGTTTGCAAATAGTTTGGTTTGGTTTGGAAAAGAGTAGGAAAGTTCGTGCTTATGTGGTAAAAAGAGCTCGTTTTTGACTGTGCCCTAGGCTCTATCATGCCATGCTTGATATTGTTTTGGCTTTTTTCTCAGTATTCTTTGCTGGAGCATGACTTGTTATAAACAATTGAGATTGCTTAATGTGCCTTGGATGAATCATGCGTTGTTTTAGCATATTAAAACATAGTATAGTGGTATTCTCCTTTGATGATTTATTTGGGTTGACTTGGCGCATGCTCACACCATGTTATGACTATCTCAAGTCACCATAGCCTTTATGATCATTTAGTTTTCAACTTGTAGTATCACTTTATGCTTTGATCAATGATGTTTTGTTGCTCTACATGATTATGGCCATTATTGCTCTCTTAGTTTGTCGCTCCCAGTCTTTTGCTAGCCTCCACAACCAAATATGAGTTCCACTCATGCATCCAACTCCCTAAACCAAGTTATTTAAAAGAGTCCACCATACCTACCTACTAGCTTATGCTATTCCAAGTATATTCATGTTTTTGTTTACCTTCCAAATTAAACTTGTTATGAGAAAACTAGTGATTAAAGCTCTCACAAACTTGATGGCACACTTTACTTTTCTTGCCCTTAATAAACTTGAACCATTTTGTCTTCTATGTTGTATATGATTGCACTTATTTGTTGGGAATTAGCAGAACCATGCTTTCATGGGGAACGCTTTCAACATTGCACTTGGTACTTGTACCTAGTTGATATCATGCTCTTTTGTATATGGATGTCGTCGGTGTGAAATGAAAGGGGAGCTTGTAAGTCCATGGAGTTATGTATATGTGTTAGAGAAATGCCTGGGCCGCTGGTCTAATCCATGCTGACATGGTGAAAACCTGCAGCATAACCATAATGAGCTGCCTATGAAGCATTCTTCTTATAAAAAAAGAGTCCTATATTGAGAAAAAAGAGAAAATAAAAAAAAGATACTATGAAAAGAGGAAAGAGAGAAAAAAGCACCATATTCCCATGGTAAATAAGAAGAATGATGAGATGCTTGTTGTGTGCTTGCCTTGTCATTTTGATATGGGGATTCTTCCGTATCATCAAGCAAGGGGTACCCCGTTGGCGGTTCTCAATGATACACATGTACTTACAATGACAAGAACTTACTGGTGATTAAACTTGAGTAGCATGAGGAGTGGCCCTCGTATACAAGGGACATGTGATTTCTGACTTATACTTCATCAAGCATGTACACCATAGTTTGTTTAATTTAACCTTAATCACTTCAAGATGCTTATGATAGGGGCAATGAGAGCTGAAAGCTATAAGTACCATAATTTTTGGAAGCTCTTTATGAGACTTGAATCCCTACTTCCTTTTACAAAAGGCCTTTCTTCCACCATTATATTGAATCTCCACCTTCTATCTTTATGCACCTACTTTGAGAGCATAGTGGCCATTCTTAGTTCTATGTGCATTGTCCCAAGACTAGTTGATTGATGCATAACTTGTTATTGCTTGTTTTAAACTATTTGTATCTAGTCACTCTTATGAATTTTGAAGGTGTCCTATTGATACGTCCATTTTGCATCACTATTCTATGTCTTAATTCACTATTATTCATTGATATATTTTCGTATTCAGAGGTGATACTTATGTTATTTCATATATTTTTGTATGGTTAATGACTTCTGCAGCATGGACCGCTACAGTCAGGATTCTAATGGAAAAGGTGCTGTTTGGAGGCAAAATTCGCGAAGATCAAAAATCCGGGAAAATATACGGAAAATCCTATTTTTCCAGAAGACTAAGGATGCCAGAAGATGGAGTGGAGGTGGGCCACAGGGGGTCCTATTTTTTGCAGGTAAGCTACTATCAAAATGGGAAGGACCTTTCATGATTGAAGAATTATACCGTTCAGGATCAATAAAAATTTCTTCTCTAAAAGATAATACTACACAAGTAGTGAATGGACAGCGACTCAAACACTATATTGCTAGAGATTCTTACAATGAAGATGTTGATGGCTTTCAAGTTATAACTCTAGATAAATTCATTGAGGACCAAATTCAGAGACCTATAGAGTCTGTTTCCAACTAGGTAACAGTTCTGGTAAGAAAAGTTCCGCGAAAATACAATCCAACTATATTTTTGAAGTTTTCAGTCAATAAGGAAAGCTACAAAGCGAAAAAGGGACGGAAACGGAGCCAGGGTGGCCCACACCACCCCATGGCGCGGGCCCACCCCTGGCCACGCCACCAGGTGGTGAGGGTACCCGGGACTCTGCCTCCGACTCGTTTTCTCCCAGTACCTTCCTTTTCATATGAAACTCCGTAATATATCACCCCCCGGATCCCCCGAGGTTCGTATATCGTGTTTTCGTCGTGTTTTTGTTTCGATTTGTTTCTGCCAGGACATACTCTTTGAAGGTTTAGAAGCACAATGGTGTCCGCCAAGGATAAAGGGGAGGAACCTATGGAGGAAGACCTCCAAGACACCGGGAAAGAGAAGGAGATCAAGAGTGAAGGTGAAGAGGAGGCAAAGCACACCGGCACTACCGTTGCAAGCATCGGAGTGGTGGAAAATCCAGCCATTGGAGGGAAGCCTCCTCATCACCGTTCAGATCCCTGGACACCTTCTCCGAACACCAAGAATACCTTCCATACCTTTATCCATAACCATGCAGGAAAAGAAGACTCCAAGTGGGAAGAATGGAAAAAGAATCACAAGAGCTGGGATCCACAAACTAAAATGATTATGGGCCGTATTGAGCACAACTCGGAGTTGATTCGTACTCTCACCTTCGAGATTGAGGACTTTGGGAAACTGATCAAAGAGCTCGTCGAGAGGATACCACCACCACTGAAGGAGTAATTTTTCATCAGGTTTGGCATCCCCTTGGTTTGTTCCAAGCTTGGGGGAGTGTCACGGTATCATATCACTATCTTCTATCTTTTTACCTTATTAGTAGAGTCATATCATGAATAGAGGAGTTATTATGTAGTATGGTTTACATTATGGAAGTGTCCCTTCTCTCGTTAGATTTGTATCCCTTGGTGTGAGTTTCCGTTATGGAATATTAATGAGAAGTTCTATCATTCACTCTTTTGCTTAGCTTATGTTAGTTTTCAATTCGTGGTTATATGATTGATCTTGTTGTTAGTATTGGTATCACTTTGGGATTATTGAGTTAATTAATGGGTTTTGGCAAACCTGGCTCGGTCAGTAGCAACACCTTTTTGAGAGTTGAAAAGAAAAAGAAAAAGATAGAAGTACTCTAGAGAAAAATAATTTCATCATCTTTCTTTCTTGATTTTCTCATAAGTCTAGTATTCTCTAGTTAAGATCTTTTGTGCTTCCAAGGAAGATTGCATGTTTGTCTTTATCACTTGTATGTTTGTTTGTTTCCTTCAACTCTTATACTTGCTACCCAGCCTTGCTAGCCAAAAACCTGTACTGAGAGGGAATTCTTCTCGTGCATCCACTTCCTTAAACCAAACCTTTGCCATTTGTGTCCAACTTACCTACCTAGTAGCATTATTGCTAATCCAAGTAAATTCCTGTTTTATCTACCTCCCAAATTAAACTTGTTATGTGAAAATTAGTGATTAAAGCTCTCACGAACTTGATGGCACACTTTACTTTCTCGCATTTAATAAAATTGAACCATTGGGTCCTTCTTGGTTGCGTATATGCTTGCGCTTTATGAGTTGAAGTTAGCCGAACCATGTATCATGGGGACCGCTTTCAACACTTCATTGGTACTTGTACCAGGTTGATATCATGTTCTATTGCTTATGGATTCTGGCGGTGTGAAATAAAAGTGGAACTTGTAAGATCATGGAGTTTATATGTGTGTTAGAGAAACGCCTGGGCCGCTAGCCTAAGCCATGCCTAATCATGGTGGAAACTTGCAGCATAACTATAGTGAGCATTCTATGAAGCATCCTCAATAAAAACCTATGCAAATAGAAAATAAAAAGATCGCTGAGATGCTCACTATCTGCTTGCCTTGTCATTTTGATTATGGGATAGCTCATGTGTCATGTGCAAGGGGTACCCCGTTGGCGGTTCTCAATGATACGCATGTATTTACAATGACAAGAGCTTGCTCATGACTGAAGTTGAGTAGCATGAGGCTCGGTACTCATAAGTAAGGGGCATGAGATTTCAACTTATAACTTGTCAAGCATATCCTCCTAGTTGTTTCACTTTTACCTTAATCATCTAACGATTCCTATGATAGAGGCAATGAGAGCTAAAAGCTAGTAAGTATCATAATTTTTGGGAGCTCTTTATGCGCCTTGAAATCCCTGCTTCCCTCTACAAAGGGCCCTTTCTTTTACTTTGTAGTTGAGTCAGTAAACCTATTCCCTTCTACCTCAGCAAGTATATTGAGTTGATGTGTTTCATTCATTCATATGGTGATTTATTCATTCATGTTTCTTATTTCCTTGTTTTGCACACTGCTCTTATCTTGATGTTTACTACTTTGAAAGCTATCTTTGAAAAACCAGCTATTTGTGAACTCCAGCAAATTATCAACTATCCTTCAACCAAGAGTTAAGTTTGCCATTACCAATTATGATTCACTTTATGTATCTTTATTGTGTTTCCTTTACTCATTACAAGTTGAGTTATATAGTAGTAAGTTGTCATCTATTATGATCTATGTATTTGATGAATGTGATGCTATTGGGGATATACTTTCCAGGTATCCTCACAGTTCCTCACTGACCAGGGTGGCCCACTTTGGGTTAGAGCTTTGCTTCACGAGCGGCCCAGTTAGAGAGAGAAGACGGAGTCCAATCCGGCTACTGGAAGGCCCAGAAGACTTACCGACTTAGGCCCATAATGTTACTTGTAGTTCAAGATGTACTATGTAACCAACTCTTAGTCGTAGCCGGATTGACCTCTCCTATAAACCCTAGGCCGGATATCTATATAAGCCGTCCTAGGGAGAGCCTTTAGGGCACACCCAATACTTTAGACCCTCAACTCGCACAGGCGATACCATTGTAACCCATATTCTGGCTCTGCCGTATTACTGGATTGCTAGCAGGAGTAGGATCCGTCCAAAGCCGGCGGATTCGAACCTGGGTAAACTTGTGTGCTCACCGTCCCGGAACACCGTACGTCTCACACCCCTCTCTTCCGCACGCCTCGAGGACCCCCTCATGGCGTACTTGTCCTCAATCCGACGACAGTTGGCACCCACCGTGGGGCAAGTTAGCTTCGGATCTACGTTCCGAGCGGAATCTGCAAGAATCGGAATCGGTGAGACCATCGTCGTCGGTCGCATCCTCTATGCCAGCGACGTCCCTCTCATCATTCTCGACGAGACTTGGATTCCGGCTAGGGAAGCTGTGACTGCCTATACAATCATGTCTTTTGGCAAGATCGATGTTTACATCGGTTTCGCTGAACCTGCCCAACCCACCCCAGCGGTGATGATAGAGGCAGAAGAATCTTCTAGGTCCCCTTTGTCCGCGGAGGCGGCAGAGTTCCAGATCTCAGAAAACCCTAATCCCACCCAGCCCGCACCAGTTGCGGAGATAGTGGAGAAATCCGAGCCTGAAGAAGACCTCACGGTCCAAGTCGAATCTGGAGTGGATCTCCCTGGAGAAGCCGGATCCCAGATCGACCCACCCGTGGAAGTCGAAATCCAGGAGGAGCATATCAACAACACTGATTCCGGCTCTGATGATGCCGGGACAGACAGGCCTTTCCTCAGGTACCTCAGGAAGCACGCATCGCACTTCGTCGGATATGTTGGATCCGGATCCGGCTCTGCCGATGCTGGAGAAAACACCGACTCGGTGCTGGAGGCAATTGGAACAAACGCCGACGTTCCCGTATCCTCGGATGAATCTATGACGTCGGTAGATTTCCGAAAGTTCTCCGCGGAATACGAAGAGGAGTACAACTCCAAAGCTACAGAAGAAGGAGAAGCCATGGATGAAGGATCCGGGGAACACTCTCCCAAAGCGCAGGATGACATGGACGTCGGAGATAATCCCGAGGTCCAGATGTCCGAAAGTACCGATCAGAGCTTGACTCCAGGAAACGGACCCAAAGTCATCTTTGCTACCGGCGCTGCCAAGAAGGCAAAGAAGAAGAACAAGAAGAACAAGACCCCGGCAAAAGACCCCCTCACAGAGGAGGTAATCGTCGAGGAATACGAGGAAGACTCGGATGGAGCACTTATCCCAGACGAGCCGAAAAAAGAAGCATCGGTGGATGGACACGTGATCACTGAAGGTGCGCGTAAACTCATCGATGCCGCCTAAACCACACCTATCCCAACAGCTGTAGAACTTACTGCAGATGAGCTGGACGAAAGGGCCCAGGCCCTAGAAGCGCGTCGTCAACAACTCCTTGATGAAGCCAAAAACATCGAGGTGGAGAAGAAGCGCATGTCAAACAAGGAGTACATGTCCCGTCTACATCAGAAGATACGGAAGCATCACATAGATGACAACCAGTTCCCACGTGTCCGTGCCATCCTTTTTGGAGATGAGATGGGGAAGCCACGGAAGGATAGCAACGGAGATTGGGTTTACCCCACACCAGTGCAAAATACCGTGGCAGCTCGCGAAATTCTATCGGCTAATCCAGGACCAGAGGAGATACATTTGGGTATCAAGCTACTCAATAAGGGACTGGAGCAGCAAAAGGTCGCCCTGTCTAGAAGTCAAAAGCTGGTCTCGGATTCCGACCAATGTCGCACAGATCCGGCATGGGCTGACGTAAGATCCCACTACGTTCGGGCGCAGTATCATCACCCCGAACGCAGGGAAGACAATTATTCAAGAACCAGATCATCGGGGCAGCACCGCAGAGCTAAACATAACTAGAGCAACGTCGCTCCAGTAGCCGAGAAAGACGCGGTCGCTGCACTGAATCCGAGGAATCCTCCTCGAAAGGGAGAAGATAAAGAGAAACGTCGGGAGGAGGATCGTCAGAGAATGCCACCTCCTAGACATGAAAACCGTCCGGCTGAACCTCACCATGGTGGGAACGACGGGCGAAGGAACGACGGAAACCACGCTGGCACAAGCCGGCAGGGGGCTCGTCCTAATCAAGAACCTCCCCGGAACCGGAATAGTGATGCTCCGGACGGAGGCCGGCGATCAGCTAGAAACTATCCAGCTGCACTACCCTCTCCACAGCACAGTTATCACAACGGCCCCCAAGGAGGTCAAGGAGGACGACATGGCGGAGGAGGTGGTGGCAGAAGCCGAAGTCCGGCTCTAAAGCACCGCAGCCACAGCCGACATTCGGGATGATCCCTATCCCCGAACGACGCAAGGCACAGGATCAACTCCAATATAGAGGCTCGGCGCTACGAAAACGATGACGTATACGTGGGCCCAAAATGCTTCGGACCACGCATCAGAGCTACAAAGTTCCCGGAAGGATTCGCTATCTCAAGGCATATCCAAGCCTACGATGGCATTGCTCGGCCAGACACCTGGTTACAGGATTTCTTCCAAGCTTGCTGCATCGCCAAAGGCGGAAACGGCCTGGTCGCAACCCGATATCTCCCACTTATGTTGCGGAAGACGGCATGATCATGGCTTAATGAACTTCCGGCGAACACCATCCACAACTGGTATGATTTACAAAGTGCGTTCTTTCGGAATTTCGAAGGCACATATCGAAGGCCCTGTATGGTTGGAGACCTACAGCGTTGCACCCAGAAAGCCGGAGAAACTTGCCGGGATTACCTTGGACGATGGATTGACACCAAGAACTCCTGCGAAGGAGTAAATGATCAAACTGCGATTCAAGCTTTCATCGCAGGTCTCCCAATTGGTTTACTGCGCCATCGTTGAAGTGTGACAAGGTTACTGATCTGGGAGAGATGATAGAAACAGCGAGAAAGTATGCAGATGCTGACGACGATGCAGAGGGATTACTCAATGTCCTGGTTGTGCCTCAGTCGGCAAAACAACCAAAGCAACAAGCTAAAAAGCACAAAAATACCTTGGAAGAAAAACCCAACCCGGAGACAGCAGTAGTCACTACTGTTTCCGGGTCTGGAGGACGAGGAGGACGTGGCGGAGGCCACGGGCGTCGCCGTGGGACATCAAAGGTCCAGGGTAGAGGAGAGCAACAACCAGGAAAAACCTACACTTAGGCCGACATCGCCAATAACCCATGTGTATATCACTTGGATGCCAATGGGGGCTCGTCCCACACCAACGCTGAGTGTTGTTTTAACAACGACATCAAGAGAGATGATACCGCGGGCTACAAAGCTAAGCGGACGAAGGGAAAGAAAAATCCCGAAAAGGACAAAGAGACCAAGGAATATTCCGACATGGAGGAAGCCGATGCTTCAAATCCCAAGTCGGAAGGGAAGAAAACTTTTCCCACCAAGAAGGACACTTACGTCACCTTCCTCGGATCTCAACCAGCAAAGGTCAAGAAAGCAGTTTTCCAAAGCTAAATGTAACAATAGTTCCGGCTGTCCCTCAGTATCTGGACTGGTCAGAAGTGCCAATAACGTTTGGCCGCGCTGATCATCCGCCTAAGCTACATAGGCGAGGAAAATACGCCTTAATCGTCAATCCACTTATTGACGGTTATGGTTTCTCCAAGACCCTCATGGACGGTGGTAGCAGCATCAATATTCTCTACGTCGAAACGCTACGCCGGATGAAGATCTCGCAAACACAGCTGAACCATAGCTCTGTGATCTTTCACGGAGTTGTCCCAGGAAGGCAAGCTAATTCCTTGGGAGAGATCACTTTGGATGTTACTTTTGGAACACCAAAGAATTATCAGGCGGAGGCACTTTCCTTCGAAGTGGTCCCGTTCAAGAGCGCATACCACGCTATATTCGGACGTCTGGATTACTGGGCTTTTATGGCTCGTCCGTGTTACATTTACAATATGATAAAAATTCTAGGTCCCAACGGCGTGATCACCATCAGGGGAGACCCGAAGAAGGCGCGAGAGTGTGAAGATGGAAATGCCGCCTTTGCTGAAGCCGTGTTGCACGCCTAGGAGTACCAGGAGATCAAGAAGATCATAGATCCGTCTGAGATGCCCGCAACGAAGAAGGAGGTCACAAAGCCAAATCCGGAGTTCAAGGCATCAGAAGAGACGAAGACAATGCCGTTGAAGGATGATGACCCCTCCAAGGTGACCCAGATAGGCGTAGGCCTAAGTAGCGCATAGGAAAGCGCGCTCGTGAAGTTCCTCCAAGCAAATTAGGATATCTTCGCATGGCAGCCATCTGACATGACCGGAGTACCTAGGGAACTTGTCAAGCACTCTCTAAATGTAAAACCGAACGCTGAACCCATCAAATAGTCCTTACGACGGTTTGGCGATGAAAAGCGTAAGGCAATAGCTAAGGAACTAGCGCGGCTCGAGTTAGCCGGATTCATAGAAGAGGTCATCCATACTGATTGGTCGGCCAACCCTGTAATGGTCCCTAAAAAGGACACCACTGATTTAAGGATGTGTGTTGATTATACTGCCTTGAACAAGGCTTGTCCAAAAGATCCATTCACTATGCCTAGAATTGATCAAGTTATCGATTCTACGGCAGACTCGGAACTCCTCTGTTTTCTCGACGCATATTCCGGATATCACCAAATCCGGATGAAGGAATCTGACAAAGTCAAAACTTCATTCATAACCCCCTTCGGAACCTTCTGTTTTGTTGCGATGCCCTTTGGGCTGAAGAACGCAGGAGCTACGTACCAACGCACGATGCAGCGTTGCCTCCATGACCAACTCAGACGCAATGTACATGCATACGTGGATGATATCGGGTCATGTCCAAAAAGAAGGAAACATTGATTTCCGACTTGGAGGAGACGTTCGCCAATCTACAAAAATACAACATCATGCTTAACCCAAAGAAATGCTTCTTTGGAATACCAGCCGGAAAATTGTTAGGTTTCATCGTGTCTCAAAGAGGCATAGAGGTGAACCGCGACAAAATCAAGGCTATTCTCAATATTTCCAGGCCAACTCGCCTGAAGGACGTACAAAGGTTAACTGGTTGCATTGCTGCGGTCAGTCGATTTGTAAGCCGACTGTGAAAGAGCCGCACCATTATACAAACTCCTGAACAAGACCAAGGACTTTGTCTGGACTGACGAAGCTGAAGCTGCACTACGAGACCTGAAGAAAGTACTCTCATATGCTCCTATCCTTGCAGCACCGGAACCTCAGGAACCGATGTTGCTTTACATTGCTGCGACAACTAAGGTTGTCAGTATAGTTATGGTGGTGGAGAGACCAGAGGAAAATCAGGAGCACCTGGTGCAGCGTCCGACGTACTTTGTCAGCGAGGTCCTGACAGAATCAAAACAACGGTATCCGCACAATCAAAAGTTGGCTTACGGTGTTTTTCTAGCATCTCGTAAGTTACGACACTATTTTCAGGAGCATCCAATTACCGTGGTGAGCAAAGCTCCCATGAGAGATATAATCAACAATAGCAATGCCACAGGACGCGTCGCCAAATGGGGCATAGAGCTTGGAGCTTTCGATATTGAGTACAAACCCCGGACAGCAATCAAATCCCAGATCCTTGCCGACTTTGTCGCTGATTGGACAGAGACCAAGGAGAACATGGTCCTCCCTGAGTCAGAATATTGGACCCTCTTTTTCGATGGGTCTAAGGCTCGAGGGGGCTCGGGGGCTGGCGTGGTGCTCAAATCACCCCAAGGAGATAAACTTTTATACGTGTTGCAGATCCACTTCACAGCGACAAACAACATTGCTGAGTATGAAGCACTGCTGCATGGAATCCGGATTGCTAAGGATATCGGCATCCGACATTTAATGTGTTACGGAGATTCGGATCTTGTTGCTCAGCAAGTCTCGGATATTTGTAATGCAAATAAGCACATGGCAGCATATAAAGCTATCGTGGATGATCTATCTAAATCGTTCGAAGGGTTTGAAGTTCAACACATCCCTCGAGCAGAAAACGAGGAAGCAGATGCACTATCTCGAATAGGCTCTGCGCGGAAAGAGGTCCCGGATGGTGCATTTTTAGAACACCTCAAAGTTCCCTCGATAAAGGGCGTCGATGAGGAATATCCGGCCAAATCCGACTCACCTTTGATAGCGGTTCTAGCTGTAATTCCCAGCTGGACTTAACCCTACCTCGATTACTTGGTAGATGGCAAATTACCTGAAGACGAGGTGTTGAGCCGACAGATTATCCGACGAGCAAAAGCCTATACTATTGTTAAAGGTGAGCTCCATAAACGGAGTGTTTCTGGGGTTTTTCAGCGCTGTGTATCTCCGGAAGAAGGAGTGGAATTCTTAAGGGAAATCCACGAAGGCGAGTGTGGTCACCACGCTGCAGCCAAATCTTTAGTGGCAAAAGCTTTTCGACATGGATTTTTCTGGCTTACAGCTCAGGCAGATGCCGAACGATTAGTCAAGACATGCAAAGGCTGCCAAAAGTACGCCAAGCAAGCTCATGTTCCGGTTGATCAGCTGCGAACAATACCTATAACATGGCCCTTTGCGGTCTAGGGGCTTGATATGGTAGGACCTTTTAAACGAGCTCCAAGTGGATTTACTCACCTCTTAGTGATGGTGGATAAATTCACCAAATGGATTGAGGCTAAACCTGTCACTAGTTGTGATGGAGCAACAGGCAAAAGATTTGTCGAGGATGTTATAATCCAGTATGGTTATCCGCATAGCATTATCACGGACAATGGGAGCAACTTTTCCATGGGAGAATTGGCTGAATTCTACGACGAGCAAAGTATCCGGCTTGACATTGCGTCAGTCGCACATCCACAGGCTAACGGACAAGTCGAAAGAGCAAATGGTTTAATTCTACAAGGCTTGAAACCAAGACTCGAAGCACCACTGAGACGTGTTGCGGGGGCTTGGGCAGAGGAACTACCCTCTATAATTTGGAGTTTACGAACAACTCCGAACAGGTCAACAGGATATACACCTTTCTTCTTGGCCTATGGCGCAGAAGCAGTTCTTCCTAGTGATTTAATTCATACTTCTCCTATATCAAAGAGGATGCCGAGATTTCTCGACAAAATGATCTCGACTTAGTCGAAGAAGTTCGCGTCGTTGCTGAAATGAGATCTACAGCCTATCAGCAGAAGTTACGCAAGTATCATAGCCAGAGGGTCCGAACTAGATCTTTCAATAAAGGTGATTTGGTTCTCCGGCTTGTGCAACAAAGAAAGCACAAACTTTCCCCAGTATGGGAAGGGCCCTTTTTAGTTAGTCGAGTATTGCACAATGGATCATACTACTTAACTGACATGAGGCCAGTCAAAGAAAGACCTGCTACTAAGAAGAGAAAGAGAGCTAGAGGCAGTACAAATCCGGATGAGTTAGACAGACCGTGGAATATTGCTCAGCTATGTCCCTTTTATTCTTAGTTTATCCTTCTTTGTAATCATAAATATGTACATGTTCTGTGATAAATAAAAGTTTTGGTTACCTCAAAGTTTTTCTAAGAAGTTTTTACCATCTTATTTCCTAATGATCATGTCATAGTCGAAAATCCCAGAACGCTTGAAAGTACTTTATGCTCATGTTCGTTCTGGTTTAGATTTCTGATTCTAAAACTGCTAACTTCGGGTATAACTCTAAAAATTCTAGTCTTTAGTTTGGTTATTTGTCTGATTGCTGGATGCGGGTATTTTCCGAGTAGTGAATTGTTGGTACTGGAAGCCGGCTTTGTTTCCGAGTTTAAACTGGTTTAGCAATTGAGCTCCGTTGCTCGGCAAAGTTTCCGGCTGAAGGTTTAGCCGGCTCACGAAAGGGACGAGGCGGAAAGCCAGATAAACGATAAGTAGAGACGGAAAGTTCCAAGTGCTTATGAATACATTTCAGGCACACAAAAAATCTAAGACAAAAGTGCTGAATAGATAAAAAACTTAGCACTAACAAAAGTCATGGTACTTAATATTTACAAGCGCATCATGTTCTTTCACATAATAATACATAAGATTGTGGTCCATGATGCAGGAGGAGATGAAGGATCTGTCAGCTCGCTGGTAACTGCGCCTTGATATCGTTTCGAGATGTCCGGATCCGAGGTGGTCCGTTCATCGTCGAAAACTTCTTCGGCTTCTTCTGCAGGAGGAGGCGGGGTATCCACGCGGGTGAAGAAGGGGACCTCGTAGCTGGTCAGGTCAACTACGTGGCACCCATATCCGGCGCAAGAGTGCATGATGGCTTGAAGGTCCTGCTCCTGGTCGTCTTCGTCTACCTTGCAGTACCCTCTGGTCACTTGCCATATCTCCATGTTTCCATGGTGGCTCATGACCATGGTGAGAGCGTTCTGTGCAGCAGTCCGCGTGTAGGACATGTTCCAATCTCGAATGAGCTGCGGCATCTCCTTGGCCTTCTCTCGCACCTGGAAGTCCGACATGCTTGGCATGTCCGGAATCCTGAGAGACTCGCCAATGACCTCAAGGGACTGGCGGTAGTCATGAAGAAGATCACCGACTTGGGTAAGCCGGTGAGTGCAGGGCTCGGACGAGGAGGAGTCCGTCAAGTTCAGAGGACCTATACACAAAACAAGTCCAGAAAAATCCGACTTTGATGAAAGTCGAAGAAATGATAAGTCAGACAGATGGAATGTACCAAGAATGACGTCGTCAATCTTGGTCTTCTCCTCCCGGAGACTCTAGAGTTCAGCCCGAAGCGCTTTGGAGAGATCCTTCTCTCTGCCAAGCTCATTCTTGAGGTCCGAGATAACTTTATCTTGAGCGGCGATCTTGCGATCACGCTCTTCAGTGGCCATGGAGGAGGATTCAAGGACTTGAGCTATGCTCCTTTCATGATCTGCCTTGATCTTATCCAGCTCTTGGCGAAGTACCTTGTTCTCCACCACTAGGGTCTTGAGGTTCTCGGCCTCTTCAATCATAGCGATGGATTGTTTCACCAACGCTGTAAGTCAAAAAGAACAATAGTTCAGAAAAATTCGACATTGAAAAACCAAAAGACAAGGTTTGAATCTCGAAATGTTTACCTTCGGCTTCATACTTGGCTACCTTGAGCTCAGCATTTTTAAGCCGGAGAGCTTTGATCTCTCTCCTCTTATCACGGACATTGGATAATAATTCCTGGTTATAGGAACATACTTTCTGTAAGTCAGAATACCCAAAGTCAGAAAGCTACTTAAGACTCGGGCTAATATATTTTGCTAAATATCAGCATGAGCCTTGGGGGCTACACTAGTTTGTTCTTTGGCATCCTAATGAAAGCATAAACCTGGATTTCTATATCCTACTTCATGCTTGGGGGCTAGAGGATATGATATAACATAATGTAAAAACAAGAGTTGGAATTCCGACTTACATATTGCTCGCGGGTAAGTTTGTCTAAACCCGCGTTCACTTCAGCTGCCACCTTCTCGACGAGGGTAAGAGGAATTACTGGGGCTGTTGGAAGCTCGCCAGTCCTGATTCTCTCGTCGCGAAGGCAGACTTGAGCGAGAAGGTCAGAGAACTTGACGTCCTCTACTTCTTGCGCTTCCTCTTCGGGGGATAGATGGCTTTTTTCCAGGACTTGCTTGGCAGATTTCCTCTGCAGATTTCCGAGATAAGCCAAACTTGGCAAGTCCGGGATTGCTGAGGAGGTTGTCGACGAAGACTTAAGCCGAGGGATCATTACCCGAAGAGGGTTCACCCTTATCTTGAGTTGACGCACCCACGGTGACATCAGTGTGTGACCCAAGGATCACAGGAGCCGGATCTTCTGCAACCACCGGAGAAGGAGTAACCGCCGGTGTTGTAGAAGGTTGAGGGGCAGGAGTCGGAGGAGCCGTGGCAGGGGAAGCTATGGTAAGCTTCGTTTGTCGCAAGGGCTTCGAAGGAATCCCTTTCCCCTTTCCCTTGATGATTGATTTTGCTTTGAGAAAGTAGTAAAGTCCGAAACATTACATCTCGGAAAGAAACTTGAGTAAAGTACAAAGGCGAAAATGTTATGACAAAAGGTTACCTTTTCACGACTGGCACCTCCTTTGTGCCAACTGCCACTATCGGAGCTTTACGCTTCTTGAGCGCAAGATCCGGCAATGGGACTACTTCAGTCTCCTGAGAAAACTCAGGAGGATATCCTTCGAGTGGAGCAAGCTCCGACTCGGGGAGGTCAGCAAGCTGAAAACAGGAAAGCATATCAGCATTGCAGTATATATATATCTTAAAGATTGAAACACATAAAAGGTGTACTGATGGAAGCTTACCGACACTACGGGGTTTTCCGCCGTGTGCATATCTAGAGAAACCTCTGGCATTTTCCTCTCGATCCGCTCCTTAATCAGCCACTTCATCTAGCTTATGTAACCCTGGGCGGTGTAGGCTTTTGGGCTGATGCGGAGGGAATCTTTTTTGGAAGACGTGATGGAGTGCATCAGTCTATCTCCGTGGTACTGAAGTGGTTGGATCCGACGTGAGACCCAGCAATGGACTAAGTCGTATCCCTTCAGACCCTTGTGCTTGATCAAATACTCGATCCGCCTCTTAGCGACGATCAGATCGTCGGTGAGAGCCGGAGCAGCCTCGTCCCAGGAAGGTTGGGCTGTGGCGGCTCCGTCGACAAAAGCCGGCAAAGCAGTAGCTTTGCCGGGAGCCGGAATATCCCTATGGTAGAAGAAAGTGGCTGGCCATTGTTTGACCGAGTCACTGGCAGAAATTTTGGGATAGGCCCGGTCTCGTCTAACAGAAAAACTAATGGTACCGGTGATATAAGGAACACAGGCAGTGATGGAATTTCTCCGGACATGGAAATAGTACTGGAAGAGAAGCAAACTCGGCCTAATGCCGAGAAAGCCCTCGCAAAGCGCAGCATATGCGCTCATTTCTAGAAGAGAATTGGGAGGAAGATTGTGGATTTGAACTCCATAGCGATCTATAACCTCGGAGAAGAACTCCGAGGGAGGAAAGGACAAACCTCGGTCCAGATGGGTGCCGAAGTGAACACGCTCACCCTCGCGCGGGTTGGGGACGGTTTTGCCGAGGCCGATCTGCCAGTCGCCGGCGGCGAGAAGCCCCTCCTTCTCCACGTTCTTGAGGCCTGCCTCATCGAGGGCGCAGGGGATCCAGATTCCCCGGAAACTCTCCTTCTCCGCAGCTGCTTCCGCCGACGCCGCCGCCGCTGCTGCCGCCAAACCAGAGGAAGAAGAAGATGAAGCCATTTTTCTCCGGTGGAAAAGGTGACCTTAAAGTGGCGGCACTAGGAGCTCTGTGGGAGGAGGAGGAGGAGGCTCTGGGCGCGCAGGAGGATTGGGAAGGAAGGAACAGCAAAGGACTGGTGGAGAGGAGAAGAAGAAATCTAAACCCCTTATATCCACCTACCTGTGCCAAGATTCGTGCAAATGCTACAGTGTAACCGCCACGCGTCGTGGAAAGAACTGGGAAGGGCCCGCGCGATGATTGCGTCGCCTCGATCTCCACGCACGCATTGAAACGGCGCCTCAGTTCCGCGAACTGCGGACCTACCAACGGTCGTGCTAACGGAACGTCTGTCAGATGACGTGACTTGACCAAGCTTTTGTCAGGTGGTGTTAGAGACCAAGTTCTGGCTTAGTTTAAAAGCCAGCTGGAAAATCTGAGTAACCAATTGAAAGGTCCGACTTACTTTTAAGACCCGGATCGTATTTTTTGTTGTGAAGTTTCAGGAACCCTTCAAAATTCTGCAAACCGAAGATCAAGCTAGACGATGATAAAATCTGACTTTGGATCTTGGAGGCCTCCGGGGGCTGCTGTTGGGGATATACTTTCCGGGTATCCTCATAGTTCCTCACTGACCAGGGTGGCCCACTTCGGGTTAGAGCTTTGCTTCACGGGCGGCCCAGTTAGAGAGAGAATACAGAGTTCAATCCGGCTACGGGAAGGCCCAGAAGACTTACCAACATTGGCCCATAATGTTACTTGTAGTTCAAGATGTACTCTGTAACCAACTCTTAGTCGTAGCCGGATTGATCTCTCCTATAAACCCTAGGCCGGATATCTATATAAGCCGTCCTAGGGAGAGCCTTTAGGGCACACCCAATACTTTAGACCCTCAACTCGCATAGGCGATACCATTGTAACCCATATTCCGGCTCTACCGTATTACTGGATTGCTAGCAGGAGTATGATCCGCCCAAAGCCGATGGATTCGAACCTGGGTAAACTTGTGTGCTCACCGTCCCGGAACACCGTACGTCTCACACCCCTCTTCCGCAAGCCTCGAGGACCCCCTCATGGCGTACTTGTCCTCAATCCGACGACAGATGCTTCTTGTCCGTATTCTTTTATCGACTCTTCACTCCATAAACCTGAGGCCATGTTTATTGAGCTCAGTTTCGCTTGGGGACAAGCGAAGTCTAAGCTTGGGGGGACTTGATACGTCCATTTTGCATCACTATTCTATGTCTTAATTCACTATTATTCATTGACATATTTCGTATTGAGAGGTGATACTTATGTTATTTCATCTATTTTTGCATGGTTGATGACTTTTGGAGCATGGACCGCTGTAGTCAGGATTCTGATGGAAAAGGTGTTGTTTGGAGGCAAAATTCGCGAAAATCAGAAAATCTAGGAAAATATACGGAAAATCCTATTTTTCCAGAAGACTAAGGATGCCAGAAGATGGAGTGGAGGTGGGCCACAGGGGGCCCACACCACCCCATGGCGCGGGCAGGCCTAGGCCGCGCCTGGAGGTGGTGTGGCCACCCTGGCCCACTCCAGCCTCTCCCCTCTGGCGTATATCATCCCCACGAAACCCTAAGACTTGGGGAGCAACCATAGAAATATTCCGCCGCCTCTGCGGGGCGGAAAACACCGAGAGAGAAAGATCTCTCCGGCAGACAGATTTCTGCCGGGGGAATTCCTTCCCATAGAGGGAAGATCGTCGCCATCAACACCACCATTAAGATGGACTTCATCGGGATCATCATCATCATCATCACCACCATCAGCACCCTTATCAACATCTCCATATTGCTGTAACAATTAGTTGAATCTTGCTATAGTTCATAGGGGGAACTTTCCCGGTGTTGATTACTCTTTGTAGTTGATGCTATTGAGTGAACCATTGAATTATTGTTTATGTTCAGATTGTTATACATCATTATTCCAGCTCTGATCATGATCCATATGATGTCTTATGAGTAGTTCGTTTTTTTCTTGAGGACATGGGAGAAGTCTTGTTGTTAGTAGTGGAGTTGCGTTGAGAAAGATTCAATAGATTGTTATTTAAGTTGTGGTGTACTTCTTCTAGTGGTGTCATGTGAACGTCGACTACATGACACTTCACCTATATGGGACTAGGGGAATGCATTGTGTATTTGGCTACTAATCGTAGGGGTTGCCGGAGTGACAGAAACCTGAACCCCCATTAGGAAACCATTGCACAAGGGATGTACGGGTCTTAGAGTTTAAAGTTGTGGTTAGGTTTCTACCTTAATTACTTTCTTGTACTTACGGATGTTTTCAAGGGGTATAATCACAAGTATGTATTAGTCTTGGATGGGGCGGTACATTAGCACAGGTTCACCCACACAACACTTAGCAAGCTAGAGAAGATTAATCGACTATATCAAGCGAAAGCACTTGACAGTCTTCCCATGTGTCCTCGAGAACGTTTGGTCATCTGTAGAAATACAACCGGCTTGTCCTTTGCTGCATAAATGATTGGGCCACTTGTTGCATTCATTCCTACTGTCTTTTATTTACTCGTACTTTGTTTGCTTGCTTTATCGAAAACCCCTAAAAATCCGTTTACTAAGTATTTGCAGAGAGTTCCTGATACATACCACTAGCCAGCACCTTCTGCTCCTCATTGGGTTCGACACTCTTACTTATCGAAAATACTGCGATACACCCCCTATACTTGTGGGTCATCACCTATGCATTTATATTTGCTACTCTATGAGGGACAAGATGAATACTATTATGCTATGTTTTCTTTATGTGAAACAAACAAACGTCTTGGAAAGCATTGTTATTCATGAATCTTTTGTTTGTGCCTTTTCATGTTGCATCATAGTTTCTTTGCTTATTGCTAGAACTTTGTCTTTCATGTTATGATTGAAGTACTATGATCCCAGCTTTGAATGTTTTACAAATACTTTGATCAAGTCTTTGATGGTGCATGTCACCTCAAAAATTATTCTTTCTTTTTATCACTTACCTACTCGAGGACGAGCAGGAGTTAAGCTTGGGGATGTTGATACATTGCAAATGTATCTATAATTTTTTATGTTCCATGCTTAGTTTTATCCACTTTCTTGTGTTTTGTTCCAACTTTGGAGTACTTTTCTTATGATTTCTTGGACTAACCTATTAACAAGAGCCACAGTGCCAGCTGACTGTTTTCTGCTGTTTTTGGTTCCAAGAAAGTCAGAAAATGAATATTCTCAGAATTGGACGGGACAAAAGCGAGAGTGCCAATTTTTCCGGAAGTCATCAGATGCCAGAATACGAGTCGGAGAGGGGCCAGAGGCCGTCCACACCACCTGGACGTGCGGCCAGGCTTGGCCCGCGCCAGGGGGTCGTGTGGTGGCCCCTGGCACCCCCTCGGCCTCCCCTTCCGCCTATAAGATACCCTCGGGACGAAAACCCTAAGGGCCCAATCAAAAATCCACCAAAGAGTCTGTAGCCGCCATCATTTCCATCCCTAGATCGAGACGGATCTGAAGCTCTTCCCGGCACCCTGCCGGAGAGGGGAATTCACCCTGGAGGCCTTCTTCATCACCATGCAAGCCTCCAGTGTGATGCGTGAGTAGTTCATCCTTGGACTACGGATCCATGTAGTAGCTAGATGGCTGGTTCTCCTCCTTTGTGCTTTCATGTCTAGATCTTGTTAGCTCCATTCATGATCAAGATCATCTATTTGTAATTCTGCATGTTGTGTTTGTGGGGATCCGATGGATATTGAGATGCTATTTCAGATCGATTATTGATTCTACCATGTCTATGTTATTTGTGATCTTGCATGCTTTCCGTTGTTAGTAGCTATCTTGGCCAAGTAGATGCTAGCAACTCCAAGAGTTAGTATTTATGCTCGATAGTGGGTTCATGCCTCTGGTAATCTGGCGAAGTGACAGAAATCTCTAAGGTACTAGATGTGCTGTTGCTACTAGGGAGAAAACAACAATCCTTTGTTCATAGAACAATCATATTGTTTACTTTACATGCAGTTCGTAAAGCAATAATCTGTTGCTTGCAACTTAATACTGGAGGGGGTTCGGAAGATAACCTGAAGGTGGATTATTCGTCATAGATGCAGTTGGATGGCGGTCTATGTATAATGTTGTAATGCCCAATCAAGTCTCAAAGGAGTCAAGATGATTAGTATATGCATGTATTGCTTTCTCGATGTTTGTCAATTGCCCCGCTGTAATTTGTTCACCCAGCATGTTATCTATCTTAAGGAGAGCCACCTCTAGTGAACTATGGATCCTGGTCCTTGTCTTTTACATACAATCTACAAACTGTTACTGCTTTGTGTTTACTTTCTTCAAACTTTTACTTCTTTCCATTCAATACGTTTAATCCTTTGTTTTCCGCAAAACACGGTGATATTGACAACCTCATCGCAAGTTGGGGACAAAGTTCTGTGGTTGTGTTGTGGAGGTCTCCATGTTGCTACTAGCACCGGTAGTGCGCCCTGCCAAAGCTCAGCTAGTAACACCTTTGGGGTGTTTCCTTGCTCCTACTGGTTCGATTAAACCTTGGTTTCATAACTGAGGGAAACTTGCTGATGTGCTCATCATACCTTCCTCTTGGGGTTCCCAACGAGCTCTACATCAACACCGCTCCAGTATTTTTCTAGGCGCCATACTCAGAGCCATCAACACCCTCATCACCATCTCCATATTGCTGTACAATTGTGTTGAATCTTGCATAGTTCATAGGGGAAACTTTCCCGGTGTTGATTACTCTTTGTAGTTGATGCTATTGAGTGAACCATTTAATTATTGTTTATGTTCAGATTGTTATACATGATTATTCCATCTCTGATCATGATTCATATGATGTCTTGTGAGTAGTTTGTTTTGTTCTTGAGGACATGGGAGAAGTCATGTTGTTAGTAGTGGAGTTGTGTTGAGAAAGATTCAATAGTTTGATATTTAAGTTGTGGTGTACTTCTTCTAGTGGTGTCATGTGAATGTCGACTACATGTCACTTCACCTATATGGGCCTAGGGGAATGCATTGTGTATTTGGCTACTAATCGTAGGGGTTGCCGGAGTGACAGAAACCTGAACCCCCGTTAGGAAACCATTGCACAAGGGACGTAAGGGTCTTAGAGTTTAAAGTTGTGGTTAGGTTTCTCCCTTAATTACTTTTTGTAATTACGAATGTTTGCAAGGGGTATAATCACAAGTATGTATTAGTCCTAGGAAGGTCGGTACATTAGCACAGGTTCACCCACACAACACTTAGCAAGCTAAAGAACATTAATCAACTATATGAAGCGAAAGCACTTGACAATCCTCCCATGTGTCCTCGAGAACGTTTGGCCATCTTAAGTAATACAACCGGCTTGTCCTTTGCTGCATAAAGGATTGGGCCACTTGTTGCATTTATTCCTACTTCTTTTATTTACTCATACTTTGTTTACTTGCTTTATCGAAAACCCCTAAAAATCCGTTTGCTAAGTATTTGTAGAGAATTCCTGATCCATACCACTAGCCAGCACCTTCTGCTCCTCGTTGGGTTCGACACTCTTACTTATCGAAAATACTATGATACACCCCCTATACTTGTGGGTCATCAGTGGAAGTACACCAGCTCTAAGTTCCTTGTCGCGACGGCGAACTTGTTCAAGGAGGTCGGAGTACTTGATGTCTTCCGCCTCTTGTGCTTCTTCTTCGGCAGAGAGATTTCTCTTCTCTAGGCATTGCCGGGCCAGCCGCTCGATCTCCTCTGCAGATTTCTGAGACAAGCCAAATTTGGCAAGTCCCGGATTGTTTAGGAGGTTTTCGGCAAAGGTCTCTACCGAGGGATCATTACCCAAAGAGGGTTCACCCTTATCTAAACCTGAGCCACCCGTGGTGGCGTCAGTCTGTGACTCAAGGGTCGCTGGCTCTATTAAAAGAGTCGGATCTTCTGCGATAACCGGCGTTGGTATGATCACCGGCGTCGCAGAAGGTTGTGGAGTTGGAGTCGGAGGAGTGACGACAGGAGAAGTTATGTTCAGTTTCGTCTATCGCAAGGGCTTCGAAGAAGTTCCCTTCCCCTTACCCTTGATGAGCTGCTTAGCTCTGAGAATGTAATAAGAATGGAAAGCATTAAAATCTCGAAAACAAAATTCAAATAAGGGACAAAGTCGGAAGTTGTGTTGAAGGTTAACTCTTCATGACTTGCACCTCCTTTGTGCCGACTGCCACTGTCGAAGCCTTGCGCTTCTTGGGCACAATGTCCGGCAGTGGGACTAGTTCCGCCTCCGGAGAAAACTCCGGAGGATATCCTTCGAGGGGAGCTAGCTCCGACTCGGGGAGTTCGTCAAGCTGAAAAGCTGAAAATATTTCAGTATTGCAAAATAACTTAAAAGGTGAAACAAATAAAAGGGTTTATTGTTGAAGCTTACCGGAACCACAGGGTCTTCCGCTGTATGCATGTCTAGAGACACATCCGGAATCGTTCTCTCAATCCACTCCTTAATCAGCCATTTAATCTGGCTTATGTATTCCTGTGTCTTCAGGGCATTGGGGCTGATGCGGAGGGAGTCTTGTTTTGACTTCGTGATGGAATGCATCAGTCGGTCGCCATGGTACTGGAGAGGCTGGATCCGGCATGACACCCAGCACTGGACTAAGTCGGACCCTTTCAAGCCCTTGTGTTTTATCAGATATTCGATCCGCCTTTTGGCATGGATCAGATCGTCACTGAGAGCCGGAGGAGCCTCGTCCCAGGACGGTTGGGCCGTGGCGGCTCCATCGACGAAAGCCGGCAAAGCGGTAGCTTTGCCGGGAGCAGGAATATCCTTGTGGTAGAAGAAAGTGGCCGGCCATTGTTTGACCGACTCACTGGCAGAAATACAAGGATAGCTATGCTCGCGTCTAAGAGAGAGGCTAATAGTACCGGTAATGTAGGGATTACCAGCAGTGATAGAGTTTCTATGAACATGAAAGTAGAAACGAAATAGAGTGAGACTCGGCGTAATGCCGAGATGCCCTTCGCATAGGGCTGCGTATGAACTCATCTCTAAGATGGAGTTCGGGGGAAGATGGTGGAGTTGCACACCATAGTGATCAATCACCTCGGAAAAGAATTCCGAGGAAGGAAAGGAAAAACCTCTGTCGAGGTGGGTTCCGAAGTGGACCCGCTCGTCGGTGCGCGGGTTGGGGATGGTTTCGCTGGAACCGCTTCGCCAGTCGCCGGCACGGAGGAGACCTTCATTCTCCACGCCGTGGAGTTTCTCGTCGTCGAGGAGACACGGGATCCAGACTCCCTGGTTGCTCTCCTTCTCTGCCGCCGCCATCGTCGCTGCCGCTGCCGCAGCTGCTGCTAAGCCGGATGATGAGGAAGAAGCCATTTCCCCGGTGCACCGGTGACCTTGGATGGGTGGCGCTAGAATCTGGGAGGTGGGAGAGCTATGTGCGCAGGGGAGATGTGGAGGAGAAGGAACGACAAAGGGTAATAGGTGAACAGGAGAGAAGGAAATCCTCACCCCTTATATCCACCTACCTGCGCTAAGATTCGTGCAAATCGCATTGTGTAACCGCCACGCGTCGTGGAAGGAACTGGGAAGGACCCACGCGATGATTACGTCGCCTCGATCCCCGCGTACGCATTGAAACGGCGCCTCGGTTCCGCGAACGTCGGACCCACCAACGGCGTGCTGACAGGATGTTTGTCAGATGACGTGACTTGACCATGACCAGTGTCAGATGACGTCAGAGACCAAGTCCGGCTTAGTTTGAAAATCAATCTAGAAAATCCAAGTAACGTGTGATAGGTCCGACTTATTTTTAAGACCCAAATCATATTTTTGTTGTGAAGTTTCAGGAAACCTTCAAGATTCTGCAAGCCGAAGATCAAGCTAGACGATGATGAATCCGACTTTGAATCTTGGAGGCCTCCGGGGGCTGCTGTTGGGGATATACTTTCCAGGTATCCTCACAGTTCCTCACTTACCAGGGTGGCCTACTTCGGGTTAGAGCTTTGCTTCACGGGCGGCCTAGTCAGGGAGAAGAGACGGGGTCCAGTCCGGCTACGGGAAGGCCCAGAAGACTTACCGACTTAGGCCCATAGTATTACTTGTAACTCAAGATGTACTCTGTAACCAACTCTTAGTCATAGCCGGACAGGTCTCTCCTATAAACCCTAGGCCGGGTATCTATATAAGCCGTCCTATGGAGAGCCTTTAGGGCACACCTCAATAGTCTACAATCTCAACTCGCACAGGTGAACCCTTGTAACCCATACTCTGGCTCTACTGTATTACTGGATTGCTAGCAGGAGTAGGATCCGTCCAAAGCCGGCGGATTCGAACCTGGGTAAACTTGTGTGCTCACTGTCCCGGAACACCGTACGTCTCACACTCCTCTCTTCCGCACACCTCGAGGACCCCCTCATGGCGTACTTGTCATCAATCCGACGACATCATCATTTTTGCGTTTTATGATCGTTTTCATGAGCTATTTCCTACAAATTTGGGGTTCCAGGGCGATTTACGACGTACGTAAGACTCAATATACGTTTGAGAGAGATGACCAAAAAATCGTCGTTTTCGCGCTTGATGGCTGTTTTCAAGATCTATTGCACATTGCTTTATGGTTCTAGGGCGATTGTCAATGATCGTAAGACCTGATACATGTTTGAGAGATATGACCAAAAACTCATCGTTTTCGCGTTTTATGACCGTTTTTATTAGCAATTTCCCACCGCTTTGAGGTTACAGGGCGATTTACAATGGACGTAACACCGATATATGTTTGAGAGAGATGACCAAAAACTCGTCGTTTTCGTGCTTTATGGCTGTTTTCATGAGCTTCCCATAGTTCTAGGGTTCTATTGCGATTTAAAATGACCATAAGACCTGTTACATGTCTGAGAGTTATGACCATCAGCTTATCATGTTTACGCTTTATGGCTGTTTTCATGAGCTATTGTCGATAGTTTTGGGGTAATAGAGCGATTTAGAACGACCGTAAGATCTGATACATGTTTAAGAGTTATGACCAAAAAATTATCATTTTTGTGTTTTATCACCGTTTTCATGATCTATTTTCAATAGTTTTTGGGTTCCATAGCGATTTACAATGACCGTAATACATGTTTGAGAGTTATGACTAAAAACTCGTTGTTTCTGTGTTTTATGAACATTTTCATGAGCTATTTCTCATAGTTTTGGAGTTCTAGGGTGATTGGCAATGACCGTAAGACCCGATACGTGTTTGAGAGTTATGACCAAAAACTCTTCATTTCCGTGCATTATGGCCATTTTCAAGATCGGTTGCCCATAGTTTTAGGGTTCTAGGGCGATTGTCAACGATCGTAATACCTGGTACATGTTTGAGAGTTATGACCAAAAACTCATCGTTTTCGCGTTTTATGATCGTTTTTATGAGTTATTTCTCACAATTTTGAGGTTCCAGGGCGATTTAGAACAGCCGTAAGACCCGATATATGTTTGAGAGAGATGACCCAAATCTCGTCGTTTTCGCGCTTTATGGCCGTTTTTAGGATCTATTGCCCATTGTTTCAGGGTTCTAGGGCGATTGTCAACGATCGTAAGACCTGATACATGTTGGAGAGATATGACCAAAAACTCATCGTTTTCGCGTTTTATGACCGTTTCATTAGCTATTTCCCACAGTTTAGGTGTTCCAGGGGCGATTTACAATGGCCACCCGATATATGTTTGAGGGAGATGATGAATAACTCGTCGTTTTTGCGCTTTTATGGATGTTTTCTTAAGCTTCCCATAGAGAACCTGTGGCGTACTTTCATGTCCTGGAGTGAACTTTCCAAGTATGGGATATGAGTAAACAGGCTAGTAGCTAGCATATGGGTAGTCAAACTACTATCAACCCTTGGGAGAAAAAACTGTGTGAACAATCTGAGCACGAACTACTGTCCAACCTGAACCAATTCATACAATCCTGTAGGAAATCCAGACACAAGTAAAGTGGCTACTTAGTGTAATTGCTACAAATCAGGCCCTGAACCTAAACTAATGTCCAATCTGAACCAATTCAAACAATCCTGCAGAAAATCTAGATATGAGTAAAGAGGCTACTCGGTGCAATTGCTACAAATTAGGGCATGGTTTAACTTCCAACGGTAAAAGGACAAAAAGCAACATTAGCCCAGTGCCAGAGAAATGTTCCAAAAATTAGCATGACGTTCCAGAATTACACCATCTTAACACGCAGCAGAAACTCAAGAGGCATCGAAACAGGAAAATGACCTTGATGATGATGGGGGTGACAGAGCAGAAGTGTAGTTGGACCGGCGAGCGTGCTGCTCCAAGAAGTTGCTCACCGATCTGTCAAACCCATCCACTAATTCGGCTACTGATTAATAGAAACTCAATTTCCTTCGTAAACCAGATTTTTCTGTGGCCTGCAAGCCGGGCCAGATTTTTCTGTGGGCCACGCCCAATTTCGCTTCAGCCGGCTTTCCTGTGTGTTTGGTTTCCCACTCGTTTGCATGTTCTCTAGAAAGTCTAGATAAAAAAATGTTTGCATGCCATGTACGTGTATAGTATACTCAGCTATCCGATCGCTGCGTGCCATCATGCACAAATCCAACTCATTCGATCCCAAGCTCTAGCACATAGTACTGGCCAGGAGCCATAGCAAATCCAAAACACGGTCGGCGTCGATGATCTTCCCTGAGACCTTGACGCTGAGCCCGATGAGGACATGATCTGACTGGTCCTAGTGGGAATATCATAGTTAGTATCATGCATATTATGTTGGTAAAAATTTAATGTAGCACAATAATTAATGAAAAAGAGTATCATAGATAGATACCGTATCATAACATGTAAAACTAAAAAAATCCACATGCAAATAAATCTTGTACATAATTTCGCATTGAGATTCTACAAATCATTAAATATAGCACTAGTATAATACTATCGTATGATACTA
Organism: Avena eriantha; assembly: GCA_910589775.1. Lineage (NCBI taxonomy): Eukaryota > Viridiplantae > Streptophyta > Magnoliopsida > Poales > Poaceae > Avena > Avena eriantha. The sequence goes on from OU342740.1 coordinate 63,564,724, forward strand.
TGCACTATGAAGATATCATACATTAGTATCATATGCATGATACTGCTAATATATGATACTACCACTATGATCAGTCTCGCCACACATGATTCTTCGAGGACATCATGACACGTTTTCCCATGCTGCTGGAGAATCCCACCGTAGAAGACCTCCTCGCTGATAGTGAGGCGAGGTTGTTCCCGTCGGGGTGGATCAGGGCAACGAGGTGAGAGGTAGACGAGGAGTATCGGCCGGACCAGGTGATAAATAATGACTTTATTGTACTTCCATATTCATGGATACTCATCTAGTCGAGGACACCTAATAAGAGGGGCCCGGGTATATATTTTCATACACATAAGGATCGAAAAAATCTTTTATAATAAAGGAGTATCACTAATGAAAAATGTATCTCATGAATAGCTAACTAACTGGTTGTCGGTCATTGTGGAGGTCCGACATAGTCAATTCCGGCCACAGTTTTCATGTTGATACCTAGCACGATGGTGCAAAAATGTTGATGTATACGGATGCATGTAATCGACCCTAAGTACTATCTCTATTTGGAATTATAGTTGAATTATAGGTTCGGAGAATTTTTTTATATTGTTTGAGATTATTAAGGGTTATCTCATTTATTAGTCTCTCTTGTCCAATGAATGTTCTTCTTTTTTCTCTCATTTCTCTCATGCATGTAAAACTATTGTTGCATGCATAGATTAATTAGAGAGAGTTATGAAGTGTCTTGGTATTAGCAATTTAGTCCTTAGGATTAATAATCCGAAACAGAGGTACTCACTCCGTTTCAAAATATAAGATGTTTTAGGTCTGTAAAAAAAATATATCTAGACTTCTTTTATTATGTAGATTACTACAAACCTAAGTGAACCTACATATTAAGAAAAAATTAGATATATTTGTTCCACAAAGCTATATTTAGTACCTGCTCCAACGTCGTCTCCCTCTACCCTAGCTACACGACGTTCGCCCACTCAGGAAGCTTTGCTAGTATCTACACGTGGCCAAGTGATGGATGACTGATGAAAAACATGGCACAAAATTAACACCGGCTCAACTTGCCACCTAGGAGCTTCTCCTTTGACCGTCAACCGATTAAATGCATGCCAAATGATGGTTAGAGTTAGATTTAAAAACATACGTGTCTATGTGTTCACATATGTTTCATCCAATTAGAGTTTCACCAAAAAAAGGAATTATGTATATATGTGAAATAGAGACTCTTGCCGAGCTTCATATATTTGTTTCACTTCCGGTAAAAAAACAAGTTTTAGAATTTTGATTGATATATAGCTAAAACCTAAATGAAAATGTGGTTTTTTTTGGACAACTTGGGAATTATAGCTTGAATGTGCAAACCACAAACCATTAGGAGGGTCCGAACTATACTGGATCTTGAGATATAGCTATTGGACTTCTTAGACTCCCCAGGCATCAATTACTCGAAGGGTCTCAACAATATGTTGAATTAAAACATAGCTGAAAAAGACATGCTACATATACCGTAGGGTTAAAAGTTTGGGAGGGTTAAAAGTTTGGGAAATGAAGATTATAGCCATAGATCCAGATCCTAGATTTTAACCTAGACCCAAACCAAAACTTGAAACCCTAGATTTAAACCCTACACCCTAATCCTAATTGGAACCTTAAACCCTAGACCCCAACCCTAGATCTAGACCCAATAACTTAACCCTAGATATAGACCATATCCCCTAGATCCAAACTTGAAACACTAGTTTTAAACCCTACACCTTAACCCTAGATCAAAACCCTAGACTCTAGAGCCTAGATCCTAGCACTAGATCAAAACTCCAAACCCTAGACCCTAACCCTAGACATTAACCCTATTTCTAGACCATAACCCTATATTTAAACCCTAGTTTCCAACCCTAGACCCTGTACCTATGCCTTAATCCCTAGAACTATAAGATAGATCATAAACCATATACAATTGACCTATACCTAAATTCTAGACATAACTTTTAAGTGGCACATATTTCGGAAACCATCCTCCTCTTGTATGGAGTACTAACATGGATATACAAGGGTTGTTTACATATAAAATAGCAATATCCAACTACAAAGTGGTACTTGCTTCACAAACATGACTATCATTTTGGAAGAGTCTCGACTTACCATGCAAAACTCCAACTTTGATGCCACCATCCCAACTCTTGTAAGAACTTGGGCAGTTTTTTGAATTCTCATGTTTGTACGATTTATTCTAACACAACAAATAGATAAGTCACATGGAATAACCATTTTTAATAGAAAGCTAGGGTTAAATAGGGTTCCCCTGAAATTGTGCGAGGGTCAAACACCCATCTTGCATGGGTTCATAATACGAGTATATAACGGAGGTGCAAAGAAGGAAAGGTAATACACAACTCTTCACAAACATGATCGCCTCTTTGGAATATATGGAATTATAGTGCAAAACTTGCACTTCAACGCTACCTACTTGTAAGAACTTGGGCTCTTTTTGGTTTTTTCATGTTCTTGTGGCCTATTATGACACAAAAAAGTCACATGGAGTAGCCACTTTTCACGAAAAAGCTAGGGGGGTAGACGTCACATGGCCCATGCAATAGGGTTTCACCTAAAGTTGTGAAATGAAGAGTTGGATACTCTCCGCTCTTGGATGGGTTCATGTTGTCGGCATTGCATTTTATGCCGGTGTCGACCTCGGGGTCATGCATGGCGATGGCAACCCTAGCCGTGTTCTGATAAAACAAACAACAAAAGTCTGGTGCATACTAGCTAGGAGCCATAGCAAATTCACAACACGGTCAGCATCGATGGGTTTCCCCGGGACAGTGACATTGAGCCTGATAGGGGTGAGGGCGGTTATGTACATGATCATCACGTGGTACATGCCCGACATCGGGTTCGTGGCGGCCCAATACACGGTGATGGTTCTTCGAGGAAATCACGACATGTTTGCCCTTGGTGGAGACTCCCACCATAGACAACCTCCTCGATGCTGGCGAAGGCGGTGTTGTACCCGTTGGGGTGGATCGAGGCAACTAGATGGGAGATAGACGAGGAGTGTTGACCAGAGAATAAATAATAGGGACTATGTAGTAGTCCCCTATTCATGGACGCCCATCTAGTCAAGGACATGTAATAAGAGGGAGTACATATTTTCCTAAACATAAAAGATCAAATAATAATTTTATAGTAAAGTTTAACCAAAAATAATGAAACAATTTTCATAAAAAAATATATCTTGGATATAGCTAACTGGTTGTTGGCCATGGAGGAAGTCCCGCACAATCAATTATGGTCATAATCCTTAAGGATGACATGCCGTAGAGAAAACACTGGTGTCCACGGTACTAACATTGACCAAATGAGCCCGACCATCCTAGACTCATCGGCCCTTCCTAAACATCACCACCACCTTATAGCCTTATCTAGCACATCTAGTTGTCTATCTCCGAGTTGTGGCCAGTCACACTACTGTACCACTCTTTCCCTTCCCTGCCGAAGAATAATCTCTGCAACGGAACCATGAAGACGGCATGAGCCAAGGTGAGTAGTTGAGGGGGCACACAGGGGGAGGATAGCGCGTGGGAAGATGGCTCGAGTGGTGGCAAAGTGAGGGTGGCATGTTGGAGCAGTGGTTACAGGATGTACTCGATAGCAGTAGATTTGCAGAACGAGAGCCACACTTGTCGGAGTGTTGTACAATAATCAGTTAACCAATGCAAGCTCTCCATGCCTTGGTCGTATATGATCTACCCCGTTTTCACAAGGAATCCATCGTTTCTATATAGGCCCTGGGAAAAAGTCGCATGAACCGAAAAATTAAGCATTTGGGAGGCTGGTCCAAATCTGTTGGATCCCGCATTATACCTGTAAAAGAAAAAGCACCCTCATATGTTAAAATCGCAATCCGATGGATATCGAGGATTATTGGTACGAAGGTAAATCTATCGGGCTTTCTCTGCTCGGGGCCCCACCGTCGACTACCTCCCCATCGCAAACGGGGATCGCTAGCTAGGTTTAGAAGTAACTAGCTAGGCTTCATTTTTCTTGAACACAACTGGCTAGCTAATAAATGTCTGCGTAGCTAAGTAGTAGTACTAGTTAGGGTACAAAGTTTCAAAGAAATTCCGACCTGATTTATTCTAGTGCTGCAAACTATAACTATCTTTGAAGTTTCAGACTATTTTGAGATACAATTCAAACATAATTCAAATTTGGTCAAATTTTGTTTAAATTTGACAAAAAAATGGACAAACTAATTCGGAGATAATTTGAAAAAACATTCACATAATAACTTCCGAGAATAAAAAGGAGATGTTTCCATGTTGATAGCTAGCCACGACCACGATGAAGCAAAAATGTTGATGTATATGGATATGTTCCATGCATGGGCTACCACGTGAATTGAGTTGGTACGGATGCATGGCCGTAAGAAGCTTGCTATCTACAGGTGGCCAATATAAATAGTATCTCGATATAAAGAAAAATGTACTCCTGCATGCCAAGACCAACTGCCGCAAAATTAACACCGGCTTAACTTGACACCCACGAGCTTCTGCTTTGACCAGTCAACGATTAAACGCCTGCCAGATAAATATATTGTTTTATTTTATAGGTTGGCAGAGTTAGAACAAAAAACATACATGTCTAATTGTCTATGTTTTCACGAAGTTTCATCCAACTTGAGTTCCACAATAAAATTGAAAATAATTACGTATATATGGGAAATAGAGACGCGCGCGTAGCTTCATATATATGTTTCGCTCTCGGTCAAACCACTTTTAAAATTTTGATTGATGCATGTCTAAAATCTTAACAAAAATATGGATTTTGGACAATCGAGGATTATAGCTCGAGTGCACAGACCACAAACCATTCATAGGGTCTGGACTATACTAGAATCTTGAGATATAGATATTGGACTTCTTGAAAAATACCCAAATGAGCATCAATCACTTGGAGGGTCTAAACAAGACTTTGAATTCAAACATAGCTCAAAAAGACATACCAGATATACCGTAGGATTTATAAGTACGGTAATAAAGATTATGGTCATAGATCTGAATCCTACATGTTAACCCTGGACCCTAACCCTAGACCAAAATTCGAAACCCTAGATTTAAACCCTACACGCTAACCCTAATCGGAACCTTAAACCCCAGTCCCTAATCCTGTATCCATAAGCAATAAACTAGCACTAGATCGAAACTCGAAACACTAGATTTAAACCATACACCTTAACCTAGATAAAAAACCATAGACCTTAGTCCTAGACCCTAACACAAGATCAAAACTCCAAACCCTAGATCTAGACCCTAGACCAAACCCTAGATATAAACCCAAAAGAATTTAACCCTATATATAGACACTAATCCTAGACCGAAACTCGAAACCCAAGATTTAAACCCTACACACTCACCCTAACCAGAACCTTAAATCTTAGAACCTAATGCAAGATCCAAAACCAATAATCTAACCCTAGATCTAGACCATAGCCCCTAGATCAGAACTCGAAACACTAGATTTAATCCTTATACCTTAACCCTAGATCAAAATCGTAGACCCTAACACTAGATCAAAACTCGAAACCCTAAATATAGACCCTAACGCTAGATTTAAACCCTAAACACTTTAACCCTATATCTAGACCCTAGACCATAAACCTATACAACATTAGATTTAAACCCTACACCCTAACCCTAATCAGAACCTTAGACCCTAGACCATAATCCTATATCCAAAACCAGTAAACTAATCCTACATCTAGACCATAGCCCTAGATCAAGACTTTAAGCACTAGATTGAAACCCTACACCTAAACCCAATATCAAAACTTCCCTAGCTCTAGACCTTAAAACTAGTTCAAAACTCGAAACCCTAGATTTAGACATAAATCTAGATTTAAACCTTAGACACATTACCCTATATCTAGACCTGAGACCTAACCCTAAATCTATGCCCTAGTCACCAAACCTAGATTCAAACCCTAGACCCTAACCCTATACATATGCCTTAATACAAACCTATATGATACATCATATACCATAGACAATGAACTTATACCCTAAATTCTAGACACAATTTTTAAGTGGAACATATGTCGGAAACCCTCCTCCTCTTGCATGTGGTCCTAACATGGCTATATAAGGGTGGTTTAAAGGTAAAAGATCAATACACATCTCTTAAGTGATGTTTCATAAACATGACTAACATTGATCTAGTCTTATAACTCTGTGTCTTATTCCCAACACTAACTCAAAACCCTAAATTTAAAGCGAACAATTTAACCCTAGTCGACACCTTAAACTCTAGACCCTAACCCTAGATTTAGAACCAAGAACCTAACCCAAGATCTAGACCCTCGATCCTAACCCTATACCTAGACCTAGATCATAGCCCTTGGATTGAAACTCAAAACACAAGATTTAAACTCTACACCTTAATCCTATATCGACATCCTAGCCCTAGATCTAACCCTAGACACAAACACTAGATTGAAACTCAAAACCCTAGACTGTAACCCTAGATCTAAACCCTAAACCCTACACCTTAACCATATATCTATAACCTATACCCTAAACTAGATCTAATCCCTACTCTAAAACCCTACCCAAATCCTATACATATGCCTTAATCCCTAGAACAAGTGATTGCTACACTTTTGGTCAATCCACTTTTCGAATTTTGATTGATATATGTCAAAAAAACCTAGCAAAAATGGGTTTTGGACAATGATATGTTGCAAATGTATCTAAATTTTTGATGTTCCATGCTTGTTTTATATCTACTTTTTTATGTTTTGTCCACACTTTGGAGTATTTTTACATAGGAACTAACCTATTAACAAGATCCCACAGTTTCAGTTGCCTGTTTTCTACTGTTTTTGGTTTTAGAAAAGCTAGTAAGGAAATATTCTCGGAATTGGACCGGACAAAAACCCAAGTCAATATTTCAACAGAAGGAACACGGAGTCCGGAGGGGAGACGAAGTGGCGCACCAGGGAGGCCACACCTGGTGGGGGCGCACCACTAGGGGGTGTGGGCCCCCTGGCGCTCCACCGACCTTGCCCCTTCACCTATATATTGCCACCGGGACGAAAACCCTAAGGACCCGATCAAAATTCCACGAAAGAGTCTGTAGCCGCCACCATCTCCATCCCTAGACCGGGACGGATCTGAAGCTCTTTCCGGAACCCTGCCGGAGGGGAGAGATCACCCTGGAGGCCTTCTTCATCACCATGACTGCCTCGGGTGTGATGCGTGAGTAGTTCATCTCTAGACTACGGGTCCATGTAGTAGCTAGATGGTTGGTTCTTATCCTTTGTGCTACCATGTTTAGATCGTGTGAGCTCCGTTCATGATCAAGATCATCTATTTGTAATCCTATATGTTGTGTTTGCAGGGATCTAATGGATATTGAGATGCTATTTCAGATTGATTATTGATTCTATCATGTCTATGTTATTTGTGATCTTGCATGCTTTCCGTTCTTAGTAGCTATCTTGGCCAAGTAGATGCTAGCAACTCCAAGAGGGAGTATTTATGCTCAATAGTGGGTTCATGCCTCTAGGAATCTGGGGAAGTGACAGAAATCTCTAAGGTACTAGATGTTGGGGTTCCACGTATGAAAACAATAAATTTTATCCTACGCCCCTGAACCCCTGAAGCTGCCAGGACCTATCTATTAGTAATACAGTAACGGGAGGGGCTTTTCGCGAACTTACCCTTGAAGACCGAAAAGCGTTGTCAACGCTCAGGAGAGCGTGGTTGATGTAGACGAGCCGAAGTCGACCTCAAGGTCGTGATGAAGTCCTTGCGCTCTTTTGGCTCCAACAACTTGACTGCCTCAAGTGCGACACCTCGCGGGGAGTTACACACGTCTGGTGCCTGACGATGACTTCCCGCTTCTCCGATCCAGCAGCAGTTGCGGAAGTAGAGCTCCCGAATCTGAATCCCGCAGCGCGACGGCGCTCCGCGGTGAAGATGTCTTGTTTGCGCAGTCCAGACTTGGGACCACGGTCACGAGAGAGAGAGAGAGAGAGAGAGGGGGGGAGAAAATATCAATTAGAGGTCCTCCCAAAAGTGAGAAGACCTTTATTGATTATTGGTGTATTTAATTTGGCAAAATACCCCCACTATATATAGGGGGGGAGGTACTACCTCCCTCAAAGTCCCGGGGTGGGACTAAAGGAGAGGAGGGGGGAGGGGTGGCACCGCTGGCCATCCCCATGGGCCCAGCGCGGGGGGCTGGCCCACTAGGGCGCCGGCCACCCCCTTGGCCCCTTATCCCTCACTCCTTTCCTGCTAGAGGGGAGAGATCACCCTGGAGGCCTTCTTCATCACCATGACTGCCTCCGGTGTGATGCGTGAGTAGTTCATCCTTGTACTACGGGTCCATGTAGTAGCTAGATGGTTGGTTCTTCTCCTTTGTGCTACCATGTTCTGATCGTGTGAGCTCCGTTCATGATCAAGATCATCTATTTGTAATCCTATATGTTGTGTTTGCAGGGATCCGATGGATATTGAGATGCTATTTCAGATTGATTATTGATTCTATCATGTCTATCTTATTTGTGATCTTGCATGCTTTCCGTTGTTAGTAGCTATCTTGGCCAAGTAGATGCTAGCAACTCCAAGAGGGAGTATTTATGCTCAATAGTGGGTTCATGCCTCTAGGAATCTGGGGAAGTGACAGAAATCTCTAAGGTACTAGATGTTGGGGTTCCGCGTATGAAAACAATAAATTTTATCCTATGCCCCTGAATCCCCTAAATCTGCCAGGACCTATCTATTAGTAATACAGTAACGGGAGGGGATTTTTGCGAACTTACCCTTGAAGACCGAAAAGCGTTGTCAACGCTCAGGAGAGCGTGGTTGATGTAGACGAGCCGAAGTCGACCTCAAGGTCGTGATGAAGTCCTTGCGCTCCTTTGGCTCCAACAACTTGAGTGCCTCAAGTGTGACACCTCGCGGGGAGTTACACATGTCCGGTGCCTGACGATGACTCCCGCTTCCCCGCCAGCAGCAGTTGCGGAAGTAGAGCTCCTGGATCCGAATCCCGCAACGTGACGGCGCTCCGCGGTGAAGATGTCTCTCGTTCGCACAGTCCAGACTTGGGACTACGGTCAGGAGAGAGAGAGAGAGGGGGAGGGAGAAAATATCAATTATAGGTCCTCCCAAAAGTGAGAAGACCTTTATTGATTATTGGTGTATTTAATTTGGCAAAATACCCCCACTATATATTGGGGGAGGGGAGGTACTACCTCCCTCAAAGTCCTGGGGTGGGACTAAAGGAGAGGAGGGGGAGGGGTGGCACCGCCGGCCACCCCCATGGGCCCCGTGCGGGGGGCTGGCCCACTAGGGCGCCGGCCACCCCCTTGGCCTCTTCTCCCTCTCTCCTTTCCCTAATGGGCCCTCTCCCCGTTGGGAATCGGCCCATTAAGCCTTTGACCATTTAATTGAATTTTATCTTTATTAAATAATTATGAATAAATGATTAAATCAATATTTAACAAGCATTCACATATTACTCAACCTCCATGGCTATGGAACACCTTCCACCTCCACTCCGGACATCCTCCGGACTTACCAAAACCCTTCCGGTTTTCTCTCTACTATTCTTCGTCGATTCTACCGATCCTATAAACACTCTCTAAGCATCATCAAGCCCTTAAGCGTGATACCCCACGGTTCGGGAACACTCCAGACATGGTTGGGACACTCCCGCACCAATGATCAACAGAGGGACCTAGATGGCCATGTGACCCCTGTGGGTTCCATGAAGATCTTTCGTCGTTTGAATCGGGACAATCGTGTCTTATTCCCTTTGTCTCTCGATACTTGCATTGCCTGAGATCTGATCAATGGCATCACCATGTCGTGTTCAATCTCGTTACCGAACAACACTACTTGACTCGTTCCGACAAGTGAAATCCCCGTGATCAAATCACACGCTACGCAGCTATTGGACATAACTTCTCCGAGTGGGCCCTTCGAGTATCTTCCCGTTATATGGACGGAAAAATCCCGCTCTTGATATATATTGCCTCAACGGTATCCTCCGACTACATGAACACACCTTTATAACCACTGTATTACCACGTGGCGCTTGATGCTATCAAAGCACTGTCAGGAGACACTAAATGATATATCCTCACGGTCTAAGGAATAGTCTATGAGGATCCATTTCTAATCATCATAACTTAAACTTCGTGACATGATCGGGTCATGATGTTTAGGTTGGGTATTGGTTCATCATCTCATTCTCGGAATGAGATGACTCCATTTCCAACTGGCATAAATGCCACATGATCAGGAAACATGATCATTTGCTGACCAATGAACCAGTGACTAGAGTTTCACTGGGAACCCCTGGTTGTTTATATATCACATGTGTATTGATGTTTCCACTCAATACAGTTATAGCATGATATAAAACTTAATCATAAACTATATGGAATATGATAATCGTCCTTACTACTATTTGTCTCTAGGGCATATTTCCAACAGTCTCCCACTTGCACTAGAGTACAAATACACTAGCTCCATTTGTTCTCAATCATTGGCACCATATATCCGGTACCCTAAACATGCTTTATCATGGAAGAGGTTGAGTCTTGGTTCTGTACTTTACAGTCCCAAATCCTTTGCAACTTACTAATGTCACCTTGATTGACATTAATACTTTATCATCACATGATAGCATCTGTGTGTATGCATCGTCGCTATGGCAGCAGAACGAGGCCTGATTCCAGGAGCCTACAGTGACTTTAGATCAACCTCGAGGGATTTTTCATGGGCATTGTGCCCTGGGAGACATCATTCTACGTTAAAAGCGAACTAGCCCCGCCATAACATTATACAACACTTTAGATGGTACCCTTATCTATTATTATAAATGTATTAATCGAAACACAAGTGCACTCTGTGCAACTTTCGATGTTTTGTTCACCTCGCTTCCTACTTGACTTTAATCGGTATTTACAGGAGTTTCCAACATATTCCCTTACAACATAACCCTTTATGTTTTAAGATATGTCATCCTTTATGGATTTGAAACACATGTCTGTAGTTCTCTATTTAGACACTGCGGACAAACTTAGCTCAACGTTCTGTGATTCAAACTTAATCACTTTTGAACGTTCCTTATGGAATCACATATTATGTTAAGTTATCATCATGGTTTTCTAAGATAGAACCTATGTCTCAACATAGTGGATGATGATCATCCTTTCTTTCTTTCAACCATTTATCTTAAACTTAATACTATTCCTAATTTGAGTTATTAAGGACTAGTTCCTTAATTAACTTCTATTCTGAAATACTTTTTAGAATTCCTTAAGGAATACTACATAATATCATAATACACATATTATCAACTTCTACATCCTATAAATCATTATTTATATGTATTTGTGCTTTCATTCTTAACATACTAAAGAATTATTCCTATAAGCTCCCACTCAAAATATGTTCCCACATATTTGAATTTGAGACTTATATTGCTCCCACTCAAAAATATGTCAATCACATATTGTTTCAGGAAGACTTTCATAGCTCCCACTCAATTTTATGAAAATTTCATATCAACTCACTATTTTGAACAACTTCAAAATCCTTTGATCAAATATCAAAGTGAGAGATTTACTATGAGACACTAGTACTTTTACTAGTTTTAAATCCACTAGACATTTAGCACACTTGAATCAAATTCATTTGAATTTGTCCAATACTTGACGAATTGTGCTTCTGTCATTCACCCCCTTTTCCACTATGGCTTTGCAGTCATTTGGGAAAATTCCAAGAAACCCCTTTTACTTGTGAGATTCAGCAACGAGTTACTTTCTGATCTCAAGTGAATTTTGCTTTTAGGATTTCTCATAATTCTAGTTTACCATTATTTCCTTAGTAGTTCGTAGGTATGTCATATTCCAAGAATCATAACAAATGATTCACAAATGTCACCATACAAGATATGGGTTACATTTTGAATCCTACTTCATGTAGTGAAAACACCAGTGGGGAAAACACAATGATCATTATCATTGATTCTTTCCTTTTGTGAAGAGAATCGTTCAGGAACGTTGTCCGTTGCGCTTCTCAACACTCTGATGCAGGGATATGAATCCTCATCATGTTTTTCACTAATTTCCATTTGCTCCATAATCGAGAAATATCACTAAAAGTGAGCTTTCTCAAGAATGCACCAAAATCCAAGGAATAATTGTTTTGCTTCTCTTTTGGTTTAGCTATGGGTTTCGTATTCAAAGTTTCCAATGAATAATCCTACAAGGACTTATTCGTTATTGTTTTGGTTATATCGAATAACCCCAAAACTTTCACGAATTCAAATGGTTCACTATATTTTCTAATTAATTGTTAACTATTTCTTAACTAATGGTCTCTGCATCTACACTACAACGATTTATTTGGTGCCTTCTATTCACCCACTTTGATATCTAATATCATATTGTGATGCTTTGCATTTTGACGTTTCAAAACGCTTTGCATTCAACAATTTCTTTTATGACATTCTTATAAAGTTGAATTTCATTACTATTGATCAAATCATAGTAATTAGATTCCCTTCCATATTTATACCCTTTTATATCAAATCAAATAGTTTCATATTCATGTTTCCTTTGGTAAACTTCTTTACACATTTAAACAATCATATTATGATAATTACCATTTTTGTTAAAACGCAATACATCGAATATGTATTTACTTTTAACAGTTCATTAACCACTTTGTATTCAAGTAATACACGGTGTTCAAGTTATTTCGCCGAACTTAGGCATGATTTATATGTGATAAGAAATCAAATGACTTTCACATATTATCAGCATAACTTTGAATTTAAACAATGGTTTTCATTCTGTAATGAAATATCATTTAAGTTGGGTATTTTAAGGCATTTTAATATTTTACAAATGTTCATGCATTATCAATTAGTTTCAAACAACAAGGATAATTCACACATAATAAAACAAGATATGAACACGAATAGAAATCATTCATAAAAGTGGAACAACTGTTTGTTACAAACTTATATGAATAACCATCTCACAAAGTGTGGGACATACTAAAGAAGTTCACAATCTTTTGATTACAATAATCATCTTAAAACATAAACTAAATGATAAATGTCGAGGGAGAGTGTCATCGGCCATCATCATCATGCTCGCCATCAACAAGCAACGTCACCTCCTCTCCAGCAAGCACCTCTCATCCAGAAGGACCTGTTTTCAGCAAAACAGAACAAGTATCAGATATACTTAACACTGCAAATGTGTTTGCAAGATTATAACATTTATAAAAATGTATATCAAATATATACCTTTGTCATTGATGACCTCTCCGGTGATTGGTTCAACCTTTACATTCCTGAAACGTAATATGAACTCCTGGAAATCCAATGTTTCCATATCACCACTCATGATGCTACTCCGGACATGTCCTTCATATCTAGGAGGCAATGATCGAAGCAGTATGCCTATCGCAAATGGATCATCCATCCAGTAATCCACGAAGTAAACCAGTCTCATGTGTGCATCAAGCATGCGCTCCAAGTGACCCTTCAGACATGTATGCTCCTCCATCTATATGGAAAGGAACTCTCCAAGCAGCTCGTGCTTCCACATGCGCACATGGCCTATGAACTCTGCTCTCAGCTGATCCACCATCGAATATGGATCAAGATCACCCATGAGCAGATGTAGTTCATCCACCATCCCGTAACGCATTATTATCTGAATGTAAGTGGACATCTCTTGACGATAGTAGCGGTCTGCCAGCTCTTGTGGGATCTCATAGTAGTCTGGCTCAGTCAAATCCATCGTGTGGCGTATGTAGTCTACCACATGATTCCTAGTAAGGAGATCATTCAGGCGCACAAGCCAACTAGGGAAGTTGGATCCATCAAGTATAAGTTTCTCACCCTTTACCCATTCCTCAATGACAAAGTAAGCTTCACGGTGAGCCATCTACATTTATAATTGCAAAAGGAATTTAGACTAAGTTTATAATTAGATGAGTTAATAATAACTCCACTCAGAAACACCTATCCCCACAAGGGTTCCTAGTGATAACACGACCCCTATCATCCACATCTCCCCCGATTGACACGACCATCGATGTGGGTTCAAAGGTGGATGCTAAACGTCAGTCACATCATTCATGTGTATCGTCCTCGATCTTTCGACCATCCGTGTTCTGATGCCACGCTTCTATGGCGTGCTAGGCTTGCCAACTCGCCAGGGTTCTGGGCCGTAGACACCAGGGTACCGGTGTCACTCCGGCGTGGTAGTCCTACTACTACGTAACAAAAGCTAATCACTTTACCTTTGCCACAACCATATCACAAAGCAACGCCCCCTACAAAACAAAGTTAGACACCTCTACCTTATCTTTGCATGTTTACGTGGCTGAATGAGCTTTCACACAAGAACCGTTCATACCTACGAACTTTCAGCACAACGATGATCAAGTAGTTGTCTATACACACCCCTTTTGGGGCCCTCCGTTGCAAATGGCATACCAACTAATGCGAGAGAGTCAGACACCCGCCTAAGCCACTTTATACGGTACAAGCCATATGTCAAGCGTGGACCAGTCTCGCGAATGAACGTGTAAAGTCGGTTGGGGGCCACTTCATCAAGCATTAGTGTAGTATACACAAGTACACGTGGGAGGGTAACAACTAAAATATCAATGCCCACACGCTACATCTCGTGTGTTCTACCCGTACTACCATTACTACGCATAGTTCTAGCTCTGATACCATTGTTGGGGTTCTGCGTATGAAAAAAATAAATTTTATCCTACGCCCCTGAATCCCCTGAAGCTGCAGGACCTATCTATTAGTAATACAGTAACGGGAGGGGCTTTTCGTGAACTTACCCTTGAAGACCGAAAAGCGTTGTCAACGCTCAGGAGAGCGTGGTTGATGTAGACGAGCCGAAGCCGACCTCAAGGTCATGATGAAGTCCTTGCGCTCCTTTGGCTCCAACAAATTGAGTGCCTCAAGTGCGACACCTCGCGGGGAGTTACACACGTCCGGTGCCTGACGATGACTCCTGCTTCCCTGATCCAGCAGCAGTTGCGGAAGTAGAGCTGCCAGATCCGAATCCCACAGCGCGACAGCGCTCCGCGGTGAAGATGTCTCTCATTCGTGCAGTTCAGACTTGGGGCCACGGTCACGAGAGAGAGAGAGGGGGAGGGATAAAATATCAATTAGAGGTCCTCCCAAAAGTGAGAAGACCTTTATTGATTATTGGTGTATTTAATGTGGCCAAATACCCCCACTATATATAGGGGGGGAGGTACTACCTCCCTCAAAGTCCTGAGGTGGGACTAAAGGAGAGGAGGGGGAGGGGCGGCATTGCCGACAACCCCCATGGGCCCCGCGCGGGGGGGGGGGGTGCTAGCCCACTAGGGCACTGGCCACCCCTTGGCCCCTTCTCCCTCTCCCCTTTCCCTAATAGGCCCTCTCCTCTCCGGGAATTGGCCCATTAAGCCTTTGACCATTTAATTGAATTTTCTCTTTATTAAATAATTATGAATAAATGATTAAATCAATATTTAACATTCATTCACGTATTATTTAACCTCCATGGCTATGGAACACCTTCCACCTCCACTCCGGACATCCTCTGGACTTACCGAAACCCTTCTGGTTTTCTATCTACTATTCTTCGGCAATTCTACCGATCCTATAAACACTCTCTAAGCATCATCAAGCTCTTAAGCGTGATACCCCACGGTTCGGGAACACTCTAGACATGGTCGAGACACTCCCGCACCAATGATCAACAGACGGAACTGGATGGCCATGTGACCCCTGTGCGTTCCACGAAGATCTTTCGTTGTTTGAACCGAGACAGTCGTGTCTTATTCCCTTTGTCACTCGATACTTGCATTGCCCGAGATCTGATCAATGAAATCACCATGTCGTGTTCAATCTTGTTACCGAACAACGCTACTTGAATCGTCCCGACAAGTGATATCCCCGTGATCAAATCACACGTTGCCCAGCTATTGGACATAACTTCTCCGAGTGGGCCCTTCGATTATCTTCCCGTCACATGGACGGAAAAATCCCGCTCTTGAAATATATTGCCTCAACAGTTCCTCCGAGTACCTGGACACACCTTTAGAACCATTGTATTACCAAGTGGCGCTTGATGCTATCAAAGAACTCTCGGGAGACAGTGAATGATATTGCCTCACAGTCTAAGGAATAGTCTATGAGGATCCATTTCTAATCATCGTAACTTGAACTTCGTGACATGATCGGGTCACGATGTTTAGGTTGTGTATTGGTTCATCATCTCGCTCTCGGAATGAGATGACAACATTTCCAACTGGCATAAATGCCACATGATCAGGAAACATGATCATATGTTGACCAATGAACCAGTGACTAGAGTTTCACTGGGATCCCCTGGTTGTTTATATATCACACGTGTATTGATGTTTCCACTCAATACAGTTATAGCATTATATAAAACTTAATCATAACCTATATGAAATATGATAATAGTCCTTACTACTATTTGTCTCTTGGGTATATTTCCAACACTAGATGTGTTGTTGCTACTAGGGAGAAAACAACAATCCTTTGTTCATAGAATAATCATATTGTTTACTTTACACACTTTACTTAATGCAATTATCTGTTGCTTGAAACTTAATACTGGAGGGGATTATGATGATAACCAGAAGGTGGTTATTAGTCATAGATGCAGTTGGATTATGGTCTATGTATAATGTTGTAATGCCCAATCAAATCTCGTAGGAGTCAAGATGATTAGTATATGCATGTATGCTTTCTCGATGTCTGTCAATTGCCCCGCTGTAATTTGTTCACCCAACATGTCATATATCTTAAGGAGAATCACCTCTAGTGAACTATGGACCCTGGTCCATTCTTTTACCATCAATCTACAATATTTTTACTATTTTATGTTTACTTTCTACAAGCAATTACTATCTTCCAAACAATATGTTTAATCCTTTGTTTTCAGCAAAACCGGTGAGATTGACAACCTCACTATAAGTTGGGGGCAAAGTTCTGTGGTTGTGTTGTGTAGGATTCCAAGTTGGAAACAACACCTTGGAGGTGTTTCCTTGCTCCTTCTGGTTCGATAACCTTGGTTTCATAACTTAGGAAAAACTTACTTTTGTACTCATCATACCTTCCTCTTGGGGTTCCCAACGAGCTCGATACGTGTTCAGCTGATTAGCAAGCTTTTTTCTGGCGCCGTTGCCGGGGAGTCAAGGACATCTTCACAAGGGGAGTCCTTCATGAAAGGGTAATTGCCGCTATGTGTGGTTTTGGTTATTAATGACAATCCCTATGGACTAATGCTTTCATTGAGTTTTATATGAAGGAATATTCCATAGGTCTTGCTTGTAGTCCATATGTTGGATTCAAGTATGGATGCCATGAAGTTAATATACCTTGAGTTTTGGCATCAAGATCATCGAACTAAAGAGAAGAATATGATATGTTCAAGATCTTAAGAGTGTGATCTCAGTAAAAGAATTCAAGATATGGCTCTAAGTCGGTGTCATGATAGCCTCATTAGTTAAGCTATGGTTGACTAAGATTTAGAGCATGTAATCAAACGAAGATTTCCTTATGTACCTCAAGATATTGAGATGGAGCATGATAAGACACTTGGTTGACCAATGCAAAGAGTGAAGAGTGATTTTAAGTTGGTCAACACATGAAGCATAAATAATGTACCACATGGATCTTGTGCTGTGGTAAGCCTTGTCATTTATGCATCATGAACTAACCCATTATAGATGTTCCTTTGTGTTTTATATATGGGATAGGTATCTTTCCATGGGCATGCTTCAAAATTGAAGATCTCATATAGCCCATGAGAGGATAGCATCAAGTGGTGATAGTCATCAAGGTTGAGAAGGGCAAGTTCAACATAAGCATCTCGAGAAGATCATTTGCTTGAAGCTTGCCATCCATATTGGTGATAATAGACAGGTGAAGACGTGTCTTAATAAATCTATCCCATAGTGGTGTATGGGGGAGCAAATTATGAGTCTTCACAAAGCAACAATGATCAAGTGATGCATTCCGGCTTGGATGGAGCTTGAAGTGTTGTCATCAAGATCAAGCGGGATGCGCAAGGCAAAGGTATGTCCTTGCTAGGTTTTCCTTTTATCGGTCTCAAAGTGGTTGTTGGGAGACTGGGTTATAGGATGGGTAGCCGCACTATCAAGAGGGGCTTTCGGTTGGGTAACTTGATCACATCGTCATAGGGGGCTCAATACTTTGCATACTTTGCATCTTCCTATTTATTTCTTCTTGGTGTTTCTCCATGTGATGTTCTTGAGCTTGTTTCTAGCTCTTCAACAAGCCCAAGTTCATCGAAAACGGAATTCGTATGCATCTTCTATGGCGTTTTCGAGTTTGAAAGTTTTATCGGTTCTTCTTATAGGGAGGCTTAATACCTTTCGTAATTTGGTTCTATCCTCCTTTTTTCTACTATGATTTTGTCATGCACCATATTGTAGAGCTTGTTTTCCTCATCAAAACAAGCCCAAGATCATCGAAATTGGAGTCCGG
Organism: Avena eriantha; assembly: GCA_910589775.1. Taxonomy (NCBI): domain Eukaryota; kingdom Viridiplantae; phylum Streptophyta; class Magnoliopsida; order Poales; family Poaceae; genus Avena; species Avena eriantha. Next base: position 63,583,306 of record OU342740.1, read on the forward strand.
ATGTAAAAGTTATTGCCTTTTTCGTGAAGTTTGTTTCTGTTGGAAATATGCCCTAGAGACAAATAGTAGTAAGGACTATTATCATATTTCATATAGTTTATGATTAAGTTTTATATCATGCTATATCTGTATTGAGTGGAAACATCAATACACGTGTGATATACAAACAACTAGGGGTTCCAAGTGAAACTCTAGTCACTAGTTCATTGGTCAACAGATGATCAAGTTTCTTGATCATGTGGCATTTATGCCAGTTGGAAATGAGGTCATATCATTCTGAGAATGAGATGATGAACCAATACCCAACCTAAACATCGTGATTCGATCATGTCACGAAGTTCAAGTTACGATGATTAGAAATGGATCCTCGTAGACTATTCCTTAGACCGTGAGGCTGTATCAATCATTGTCTCCCGAGAGTGCTTAGATAGCATCAAACGCCATTTGGTAAAACGGTGGTTATAAAGGTGTGTTCAGGTATTCGGAGGAAACCGTAGAGGCAATATATGTCAAGAGTGGGATTTGCCCGTCCATGTGACGGGAAGATACTCAAGGGCCCACTCGGAGAAGTTATATCCAAGAGCTGCGCAGCGTGTGATTAGATCATGGGGATATCACTTGTCAGAACGAGTCAAATAGCATTGTTCAGTAACGAGATTGAACTCGACATGAAGATGTCATTGATCAGGTCTCGGGCAATGCAAGTATCGAATGACAAAGGGAATAAGACACGACTGTCCCGGTTCAAACGACGAAAGATCTTCGTGGAATGCATAGGGGTCACATGGCCATCCAGGTACCTCTGTTGATCATTGGTCCGGGAGTGTCCCGACCATGTCTGGAGTGTTCCCGAACCGTAGGGTATCACGCTTAAGGGCTTGATGATGCTTAGAGAGTGTTTATAGGATCGGTAGAATCACCGAAGAAAAGAAGGGAGAAAACTGGAAGGGTTTCAGTAAGTCCGGAGGATGTCCGGAGTGGAGGTGGAAGGTGTTCCATGACCACGGAGATTAAATGACATATGAATGAATGTTAAATATTGATTTAATCATTTATTCATAATTATTTAATAAAGAGAAAATCAATTAAAAGGTCAAAAGGCTTAATGGGCCAATTTCCGGAGGGAGAAGGCCCATTAGGGAAAGGAGAGAGGGAAAGGGACCAAAGGGGGCTGGCCGGCTGGGCCTTGCCCCCCCTCCCGCGGGGCCCACTAGAGGTGGCCGGCAGCCTCCCCACCCCCTCCTCTCCTTTAGTCCCACCCCGGGACTTGAGGGGAGGTAGTACCTCCCCTCCCCCTATATAAGGTGGGGTATTTGGCCTAGAAAATACAACCAATAATCAATAAAGGTCTCCCTACTTTTGGGAGGACCTCTAATTGATATTTTCTCTCTCCCCCTCTCTCTCTCGTGACCGTGGTCCCAAGTCTGGACTGTGCGAGCGAGAGACATCTTCACCGCGGAGCGCCATCGCGCTGCGGGATTCGGATCCGGGAGCTCTACTTCCGCAACTGTTGCTGGATCGGGGAAGCGGGAGTCATCGTCAGGCACTAGACGTGTGTAACTCCCACGAGGTGTCACACTTGAGGCACTGAAGTCGTTGGAGCTAGAAGGAGCGCAAGGACTTCATCACGACCTTGAGGTCGGCTTCGGCTTGTCTACATCAACCACGCTCTCCTAAGCGTTGACAACGCTTTTCGGTCTTCAAGGGTAAGTTTGCGAAAAGCCCCTCCCGTTACAGTATTACTAATAGATAGGTCCTGGCAGCTTCAGGGGGTTGAGGGGCGTAGAGTAAAATTTATTGTTTTTATGCGCGGAACCCCTATAGTTTCATCGCGGTTGTGGATCCGGTTCAACCAAGTCCCACACCGGATGGTCCGGTGCTAGCTCCGGTAGACCGGATCTCAGACCGGATTTTCCGGTTTTCGCGACCGAGTCTATTATGGGTTGGAAATCAGAGGTATTCCGGTTTGTAGGTCGGTCCTCCGGCCTGGGGACCGAGTTTCCCGGTTCTGGGGCCGGTCCAACCGACTTTGGAACCGAGTTTTCGTTGTTTTCTCTCCAACGGCCATAGTTGCTTTTCCCTATAAAAGGGGGTTCTTCCCCCAACGTTTTTGTGTGTTCTTGACCACGAAATTGACCTCCATTGTTGAACCTCTTGAGCTTGCTTCCTCCCCCTTCCCTCCTATGATTCTTGCATCTTTTTGAGGGCTTTGGAAGAGGAGATCTAGATCTATAATCCCCACCAATCAATTCCTCCTCTAAGTGAGGGGAACCCTTTGGATCTAGATCTTGGAGTCATTGGTTGACTTTCACCATTGTGCTTCCTCTCTAATTCCTCCCTAGCACTTGTTGCTTTGGTGAGATTTGAGAGTGAGGGATTTGAATGTCCTTGGTGTTCTTGCTTTGCATTCTTGCATAAGTGTTGAGCTCTCCACTATGATTTGTTCGAGTGAGAGACCGTGAGCTTTTTGCTCTTGGAGGGTGACCTCCTAGTTAGCTTGGCGGTTGGTGCCATGGTGTCCTCTTCGTGGAAGATTGTGAAGAGACCCGTGCTTCTCCTTCGTGGAGCTTGTGAAGTGGTTGTGGAGCTTGCCATCTCCGGGGTGGAGGAAAAGCTAGCCATAAGGAAAGGGCCTATTCCTTCGTGGGATAGACTCGGAGAAGAAGGTGAGCCTTCGTGGCTTTGGGGAAATCCTTCGTGGAATCCCATACCTCTCCAACGTGACATACCTTACTTGTGAGGGAACACAGGAATACATCTTCGTCTCAGCGTGCCTCGGTTATCTCTATACCCGAACTTACTTTCCTTGTGATAGCCATCGAGCTTGAAGTACTTATATCTTGCTTATAACTTGTGGTATATTTATCTTGTGCTATCTTGCTTAGCTTAACTTGTTGATTGGTTCACTTAGTTGATCCTAATGTATTTAGGTTTTGTGCTTGTAAAATAAACGTTAGTTTTATTTCACTTTCTATCAAGCTAAAACCGTAATAGTTTTGAAATTGCCTATTCACCCCCCTCTAGGCGACATCTCTATCCTTTCAATTGGTATCAGAGCAAGGTCTCTCCTTGTTTAGGCTTCACCTCCTAGAGTGTAAAGATGTCGGCTAGTAGTATAGTGCAAAATGACACAATTATCTTTGATGGCACAAATTATATTTTGTGGAGAAATTGCTTGCTTTGTAATCTTCAGACCTTGTGTCCAAATATTGAGCGATTTCTAGATGTAGGTTTTTCTCCTCCGATGGATCCTCAAAATCTATCTTTAGAGGATGAGAAAAATTTACATCTCGAAGCTCAAGTATCTTAGAAGCTCTTTTTCTCCTTGAGCCCCACAGTTAATTTGTTCTTGATGATTGTGAAGTGCAAGTCATCTCATGAGATGTGGACCAAGCTTAAAGAAATATTTGGTGGGTCAATTTCTCATAGGGTCAGTGGTATCTCCGAGGAGCTCTCTTCTCCTTCACATCATGAAGGGCTCCAAGTGGCTTCCACCTCCGGCCGCGATGAGATTTCAATTCCGTCCACTTCACCTACATGTGACAAGTCACAAGGTAATGGCATGGTGAGTGGAGAAATCATATGTAATTATGGTAGTGGTTCTCTTTACACCAATGATTCATGTTCTATAAATGCTAATGGTGTAGAGAGTTTGGACTTAAGCACTTCTTGCAACAATAATTATATATCCCCTTGTGTTGCTAGTCCTTGCATATTGTCTAGAAATTATTTGAGTACTAGTGTAGATGATATGCTTGATTTGTCTTGTTCCAATACACAAAATTCTTCTATTTCCTCTAGTTGTGTATCTAACAATGTAGAGGAAATCAAACACCCCATGGAGAAATACATGATCATGAATGAAGATTCAAGAATATCCTCATCTTCATCCTCCCGTGCTCACATGTGCCTTATGGCAAGAGGATCAAAGGTATATCCTACTTTGTATCCCAACATATGTTCTCTAGATAATAGCAATGATAATGATGATAGTGATGATGACCTTGATGAGGATAATAGTGATCTTGTGCTTGAGTTAACTTTTTTGTGTACCTCTCTTCGTGGTAATAATAAGGTCGTTGCTTGTATCAAACACGTTATGGACACCATAACTAAACAAACGAAGACCATAGAGGAGTTGGATTTCTAACTTGATGATGGGAGTCGTAGATTCCATCTCCTTAAGAAAGAGGTTGTTGAGGATAAGCACACCAATTGTCTACTCACACAAAAAATTGAATCTTATGAGCTTGAAGATCAAAAATCTATTAATGATGCTAGTGCTACTAACTCTAATTCTTGTGAAGCATCTATGTTAAAGGAGAATGTTGAGCTAAGGGCTCAACTTGAGTTGCTAACTAGTAAGTATAGGAAATTGGAAGAGAGTCATGAAATGCTCTTGGGATCTCATAATGATCTTCTAATCTCCTATGATGTGCTAAAATTAGCTCGTGAGGCAAGTATCACTAAGGTAACATCTTGTGAGCCTCTTTTGGACATTAGCACAACTTCTAATCAAAATGCTATTTTGCCATGTGCTAGTCCTAGTGATCCTTCTAGTCATACTAGTGATAAACCTTGTGTTGGATTACTTGCTTTGCCTTGTTGCTCTAACAATGAAGCTTCTACTTCCTCTAGTACCTCTATTTCTACTAACCATGTAGAGGAAATCAAAGAGCTCAAGGCCCAAGTCACTTATTTGAAGAAAGACTTGAAAAAAGAGTCATGAAGGCAAATCCACACTCGATAATATTTTGAGTGTGCAAAAATACCCCAATGATAAAAGTGGACTTGGATTCAACTCCAATAACAAGAACAAGTCCAAGAGCAACAAGAAGAAGGGCCAAGACCAAGTCAAGGATTCAGCCAAGATTATTTGCTTCAAGTGCAAGGTTGTAGGACATCATGTAATATCTTGTCCATTGAAGAAAAAGCACTTGAATGAGAAGCAACAAGGGAAGCGGCCACAAGCTCAAGGTCAAGCCCAATCTCAACCTCAAGTTGAAGTTATGCCACTTCCCAAGAGGAATCAATATAAGGCTCCCCAATACAACAAATCAATAAAGAAGAGAAAGGGGAGAACTTGTTGCTACATATGTCGTGAGAAGGGACACTTGGCCTCTTCATGTTCAAAAGGTACCTTATCTAACCCTATCATTGTTGATGATGATTATTCTCTTAGGAAGGATAAGGATGGCAATGTGTTTGCCAAGTTTGTTGGAACTCAAAGTGGTGTTAAGAAAAGAACCATTTGGGTTGCCAAGCCTATTGTGACTAACCTCTTATGACCCAACTTGGTTGGGGACCAACAAGCTCATACTTGATCAATAGGTGTTTGTGGAGGGCAATGGAGACTTGGCTAACTCCTGAAGAATTAAGGGATCTTCATATATTATATTTTATAAAGCCAAGTTATAAGGATTATCATCTCCCTACCATATAACCAATGCGCCTCTTGCAGTAACTCGAACTCCACTCTTTATATTGTAAGTTACTTGCCCCTTTACATGTTTTGGTTTTGTACCAAGTATGTGTTTTTATTTGTTGTGCCTCATGCTTTCTTATTTTGTGTATTCAAGTATGTCTAGGTGTTTGGCACATCATTTACTCGTGTCTTTTGTTTTGAGCCACTAATGCATCTTGGTGATATCTTATTTGGCTCTTTTCGAGTGGTTAATGGAACATCCCATTTTGGGGGAGTGATATGCCTCGCGCATCTCTCATACCTTAAAATGTATGTACATGAGTACTACCACTTAGTATTGATATTGCAATATTATCTAGTCACTATGTGGTGTGTCATACTCATGAGAAATTCAAATTATAAATGTCCATTAATTATCTCTAGTTGAGGTTGCCTTGCCTCTTATTAAGAAAAATCGAATATCACATTATGGGGGGAGTAATATGCTTCTTTTGCTTATCACAATCCAAGGAAATGTGAACATATGAGGTAGTGCCACTTAGAGTTGATATTGTTGATTATCTTGTTTCTAGGTGGCATGTTTGCTCAAACAAGGTCCTATTTTTGTTAGAATCTTTGATTGCTCATCTTTCCGTCTTTGTTTGAGTAAGAAATTCTTGGCGTGGTCTTTCTCAAATTCATATCTCTATATCTTTTTGTGAGACCATTTGCTTCAAGTTATTCTAATCATTGCTTTGCATGATTGTGTGACTAGTTGAATCTATCAAGAATCTCTATCTTTGCATAGTGCTTAATATTTTTATTCCTATCCTATGCTTTTAATTGTGAAGATTTATGTTTAATATCCATGCAATATACCATGGAAATAAATTCCAATACACTCATTGTCTTCGACAATTGATATACTTGGGTGTGGTAGCATTTGTGGATCATATTCACCTTGGATTTCACCTCTTATTGCCTTTTTTCTTTCCAAAAATTGTTGTGGCTCCCATTGTCTTCCTTGGCTTTGGAACATCTCTTTTATGGTGTTTTATATTATTATCAAGTGTGTTTTTAGTGGAAGACAAACCTTTTCTTCTCGGAACCTTGTGCCATTGTGAAAAGTGTTAAGGGTTTGGTTTATTTGTTGAAACCTTGCTCTTTTGGGATTTTTTAATCTCATTCTTTCTTCTCTATGTTATTTGCTTGAATGGGATAAATCTTTGAGAATTTGTGTTTTTATCTCATCTTTTATGCTCAATAGTTTTTTCTTGGTTCATTTGTTGAACCTTGTTGAACAAATCTTGTGTTGATTTGATTCTTTGATATAGTTTGGACAACAAATGTATTTTGTCACACCTTGTATGCCTTCTTGAATATTTTGGTGTTTTGTCCAAATTATATCTTCGTTGGTTCTTGAAAGTGTCGTGCATGCATGTTTACTAAATGTATATGTTATATCATGTTTTTCTTTCTTTGATCCAATATATAGGGTATACTCCCTCAAATCCTTAAACGGCTATGATTTGCATGAAATTCAAATTTCATCTCTAAATATGCACATATTTTTATGGAGTATGTCCTATGTGTTCTGGTTAGTCTAACCACTTTGGAACCAATAAGTTTGGGTACAAATATGTACTTGAATGTTGTTTTAGGTACATTGGAGATGCAATGGATGCTTGTCTCATCTATAAGAAAGGTGTTTTCACCACATGATAGTTGGAGCCAAGCTAGGATGATTTAAGAATTCTTATCTACTACATCATACCATTGCTATCTTGGTAACAAGTATCTTATTCATGTATACTATTCTTCCATCTAATCTCTTGTAGGTTGCATCTTGGCATGAACTTATTTGTTTGTAAATGTTGCGGTTCTTGCAAGGATCTTTGAAAGACTTTTCTATCCTTATTTCTTATGTGAGTAATTTGAGATGATGCATATACTGGGGAGTATATAAAATTATGTTCATGATTCACCAATCCCAAATATGCCTTCTAGCAATTTATTGCATATCAATTCCTCAAGGTACTCTCATGTGCAATATTGTTGAAATTGAATTGAATCCTTCCTTTGATACTTGTTGCCTTTATCAAAATATCCCAACTAGCATTAGTTCCCTTAGTCTTAATTATGATGTTTTTATGGTTTTTCTTTTTCTTTAGTGAAGTTCATTGATATACCATAAGAGAAAATAAACCCATGGGCTATATATGCACTTAAGCAAAATATCTGTTTTGGTATATGTCATGACTTCCTCTTGGATATCTTGTATTCTTATTTTTATTAACCTCTTATGTGTGGATGTTTCTTTGTGGATTATTCTCATGTCTTGTCCACTTAGAAACTTATATACACAAGAGTGTTAATATCCTCGCTCTTTGCCAACCATCTCTCTTATACTCTTGTTTTTAGAGGTATTGGTAAGGTCTTGATTTATGAGTGCTCGGTTTACTTTTATTGCATCTTCGCGTACTCATATCTCATATTTGGTTTATTTTGTACTTAATCTTGTCTTGACAAGTGTATTGATTAATATCTATACTACTTGTATCTTGGTTGTGTTCTAAATGATATAGAGGGAGTGAGAATTCCATGTTTGTGCATATTCTATTCAAATGAAACAAATAATTTATGCACAAACCTTGGGGAGCTTCCTTATTTCATTTAGAGCACTATTTGTCCATTTGATTATTTGGATCTTTTGATTGCTTGCTTCATTCGTTGAAGTTTCTTCACCTTGTTATCCTTTTAGCAATATTTGATCCTCAATATAGTTGATTTCCTCCAAGTATTCGTCATTGGATATGTGCATATGATTTCACTCATATTATGAGAAATGCACACCTTGGGAGGAACTTGAACTATATTGGCCTTCTAACTTTGTCATCCATTTTGGCACTTGTTGTCAATGGGGAGAAGTTTAGAGGGTTTTAAGGGAAATGGTTTTGTAATTAAGATTGGTTTGTTCTTAAGTGTTTGTCTTTCATGCATTTCATCTTTATTATGTATTTCATGGTTCAATATATAGTGGAAACTCTCCCAAAGGTTATGCTTGACAATGTATGCAATGAAATTCAAGTTCATCACACGTTCATATATTGTGGGGGAGTTTGCTATATATATGTTGGTTCTAGTCACTTCTCTTGCATTAGTTGTAGTTTGTGTGAGTAGAATTGGTTTTGATATGGGCTAGTATCTTTGTGTTACTTAAACATATCAAATACAACCTCTTGTATGCAACTTATTCTCAAATAAGTTGCGTACTTGTTTCTAATATTCATTATATAAACCCTCTTGTTGTGATTGTCATAAATTAGCAAAATGGGGGAGATTGAAAGGGTAATTGCCCCTATGTGTGGTTTTGGTTATTAATGACAATCCCTATGTACTAATGCTTTCATTGAGTTTTATATGAAGGAATATTCCATAGGTCTTGCTTGTAGTCCATATGGTGGATTCAAGTATGGATGCCATGAAATATACCTTGAGTTTTGGCATCAAGATCATCGAACTGAAGAGAAGAATATGATATGTTGAAGATCTTGAGAGTGTGATCTCAGTAGAAGAATTCAAGATATGGCTATAAGTCGGTGTCATGATAGCCTCATTAGTTAAGCTATGGTTGACTAATATTTAGAGCATGTAATCAAATGAAGAGTTCCTTATGTACCTCAAGATATTGAGATGGAGCATGGGAAGACACTTGGTTGACCAATGCAAAGAGTGAAGAGTGATTTCAAGTTGGTCAACACATGAAGCATAAATAATGTACCACATGGATCTTGTGGTGTGGTGATACATTGCAAATGTATCTATAATTTTTGATGTTCCATGCTTGGTTTTATCCACTTTCTTGTGTTTTGTTCCAACTTTGGAGTACTTTTCATATGATTTCTTGGACTAACCTATTAACAAGAGCCACAGTGCCAGCTGCCTGTTTTCTGCTGTTTTTTGGTTCTAGAAAAGTAAGAAAATGAATATTCTCGGAATTGGACGTGACAAAAGCCAAAGTGCCTATTTTTCCGGAAGGGATCAAGTGCGAGACTACGAGACGGAGAAGGGCCAGGGAGCCACCACACCACCTGGCCGCGCGGCCAGGCCTGGCCCACGCCAGGGGGTGGTGTTGCCGCTCCCGGCACCCCCTCGGCCTCCCCTTCCGACTATAAGTTGCCCTCGGGACGAAAACCCTAAGTACCCGATCAAAAATCCACAAAAGAGTCTGTAGCCGCCATCATCTCCATCCCTAGATCGGGAGGGATCTGAAGCTCTTCCCGGCACCCTGCCGGAGAGGGGAATTCACCCTGGAGGCCTTCTTCATCACTATGCAAGCCTTCGGTGTGATGCGTGAGTAGTTCATCCTTGGACTACGGATCCATGTAGTAGCTAGATGGCTGGTTACTCCTCCTTTGTGCTTTCATCTTTAGATCTTGTGAGCTCCGTTCATGATCAAGATCATCTATTTGTAATCCATACATGTTGTGTTTGCGGGGATCCGATGGATATTGAGATGCTATTTCAGATTGATTATTGATTCTATCATGTCTTTCTTATTTGTGATCTTGCATGCTTTCCATTGTTAGTAGCTATCTTGGCCAAGTAGATGCTAGCAACTCCAAGATTTAGTATTTATGCTCGATAGCGGGTTCATGCCTCTGGTAATCTGGGGAAGTGACAGAAATCTCTAAGGTACTAGATGTGCTGTTGCAACTAGGGAGAAAACAACAATCCTTTGTTCATAGAACAATCGTATTGTTTACTTTACACGCAGTTCGTAAAGCAATAATCTGTTGCTTGCAACTTAATACTGGAGGGGGTTCGGATGATAACCTGAAGGTGGATTATTAGTCATAGATGCAGTTGGATGGCGGTCTATGTATTATGTTGTAATGCCCAATCAAGTATCAGAGGAGTCAAGATGATTAGTATAGGCATGTATTGCTTTCTCGGTGTTTGTCAATTGCCCCGCTGTAATTTGTTCACCCAGCATGTTATCTATCTAAGGAGAGCCACCTCTAGTGAACTATGGATCCCGGTTCTTTTACTTTACATACAATCTACAATCTTTTACTGCTTTGTGTTTACTTTCTGGAAACTTTTACCTCTTTCCATTCGATATGTTTAATCCTTTGTTTTCCGCAAAACACGGTGAGATTGACAACCTCATCGCAAGTTGGGGACAAAGTTCTGTCGTTGTGTTGTGCAGGTCTCCACGTTGCTACTAGCACCGGTAGTGCGCCCTGCCAAAGCTCAGCTAGTAACACCTTTGGGGTGTTTCCTTGCTCCTACTTGTTCGATTAAACCTTGGTCTCATAACTGAGGAAAAACTTGCTGATGTGCTCATCATACCTTCCTCTTGGGGTTCCCAACGAGCTCTACATTAATCATGAGCCAGCATGTGGTAAGCCTTGTCATTTATGCATCATGAACTAACCCATTATATATGTTCATTTGTGTTTTATATATGGGATAGGTATCTTTCCATGGGCATGCTTCAAAAGTGAAGATCTCATATAGCCAATGAGAGGATGGCATCAAGTGGTGATCATCATCAAGGATGAGAAGGGCAAGTTCAAGATAAGCATCTCGAGAAGATCATTTGCTTGAAGCTTTCCATCCATATTGGTGATAATGGACATGTGAAGATGTGTCTTAATGAAGCTATCCCATAGTGGTGTATGGGGGAGCAAATTATGAGTCTTCACGAAGCAACAATGATCAAGTGATGCATTCCGGCTTGGATGGAGCTTGAAACATTTTCATCAAGATCAAGCGGGATGTTCAAGGCAAAGGTATGGCATTGCTAGGTTTTCCTTTTACCGGTCTCAAGGTAGTTGTTGGGAGACCGGGTTATAGGATAGATAGCCGCACTATCAAGAGGGGCTTTCCGTTGGGTAACTTGATCACATCGTCATAGGGAGCTCAATCCTTTGCATCTTCCTATTTTGTTGCTTCTTGGTGTTTCTCCATGTGAGGTTCTTGATCTTGTTGCTAGCTCTTCAACAAGCCCAAGGTCATCGAAAACGGAATTCGTATGCATCTTCTATGGTGTTTTCGAGTTTGAAGGTTTTATCGGTTCTTCTTTTAGGGAGGATTCATACCTTTCCTAATTTGGTTCTATCCACCTTTATTGTACTATGATGTTTTCATGCACCATATTGTAGAGCTTATTTTCCTCATCAAAACAAGCCCAAGATCATCGAAATCGGAGTCTGGATGCAAAAGTTATTGTGTTTTTCGTGAAGTCTGTTTTATCCCGGTTGTGGATCCGGTTCAACCGAGTCCCATACTGGATGGTCTGGTGCCAGCTCCGGTAGACCGGATCTCAGACCGGATTTTCCGGTTTTCGCGACCGAGTCTATTCCGGGTTGGCAAACAGAGGTATTCCGGTTTATAGGCTGGTCCTCCGGCCTGGGGACCGAGTTTCCCGGTTCTGGGGCCGGTCCAACAGACTTTGGAACCGATTTTTCGCTGTTTTCTCTCCAACGGCCATTGTTGCTTTTCCCTATAAAAGGGGGTTCTTCCCCTAATGTTTTTGTGTGTTCTTGACAACGAAATTGACATCCATTGTTGGACCTCTTGAGCTTGCTTCCTCTTCCTTCCCTCCTATGATTCTTGCATCTTTTTGACGGCTTTGGAAGAGGAGACCTAGATCTACAATCCCCACCAATCAATTCCTCCTCTAAGTGAGGGGAACCCTTTGGATCTAGATCTTGGAGTCATTGGTTGACTTTCACCATTGTTCTTCCTCTCTAATTCCTCCCTAGCACTTGTTGCTTTGGTGGGATTTGAGAGTGAGGGATTTCAATGCCCTTGGTGTTCTTGCTTTGCATTCTTGCATAAGTGTTGAGCTCCCCACTATGATTTGTTCGAGTGAGAGACCGTGAGATTTTTGCTCTTAGAGGATGACCTCCTAGTTGGCTTGGCGGTTGGTGCCGTGGTGTCCTTTTCGTGGAAGATTGTGAAGAGACCCAGGCTTCTCCTTCGTGGAATCCCACACCTCTCCAACGTGACGTTCCTGATGACCCACAAGTATAGAGGGTGTATCACAGTATTTTCGATAAGTAAGAGTGTCGAACTCAACGAGGAGCAGAAGGTGCTGGCTAGTGGTATGGATCAGGAATTCTCTACAAAGACTTAGCAAACGGATTTTTACGGGTTTTTGATAATGCAAGTAAATAAAGTACGAGTAAATAAAAGACAGTAGAAATAAATGCAGCAAGTGTCCCAATCCTTTATGCAGCAAAGGACAAGCCAGTTGTATTACTTAAAATGACCAAACGTTCTCGAGGACACATGGGAAGACTGTCAAGTGCTTTCGCTTCATATAGTTGATTAATCTTCTTTAGCTTGCTAAGTGTTGTGTGGGTGAACCTGTGCTAATGTACCGACCTTCCTAGGACTAATACATACTTGTGATTATACCCCTTGCAAACATCCGTAAGTACAAGAAAGTAATTAAGGTAGAAACCTAACCACAGCTTTAAACTCTAAGACCCTTACATCCCTTGTGCAATGGTTTCCTAACGGGGGTTCAGGTTTCTGTCACTCCGGTAACCCCTACGATTAGTAGCCAAATACACAATGCATTCCCCTAGGCTCATATAGGTGAAGTATCATGTAGTCGATGTTCACATGACACCACTAGAAGAAGTACACCACAACTTAAATATCAAACTATTGAATCTTTCTCAACACAATTCCACTACTAACAACATGACTTCTCCCATGTCCTCAAGAACAAAACGAACTACTCACAAGGCATCATATGGATTATGATCAGAGATGGAATAATGATGTATAACAATCTGAACATAAATAATATTTCAATGGTTCAGTCAATAGCATCAACTACAAAGAGTAATCAACACCGGGAAAGTTTCCCCTATGAACTATGCAAGATTCAACCCAATTGTTACAGCAATATGGAGATGCTGATGAGGGTGCTGATGGTGATGATGGTGGTGATGATGATGATGATCCCGATGAAGTCCAGCTTGAGGGTGGTGTTGATGGAGACGATCTCCCCTCTCCGGGAAGGAATTCCCCTGGCAGAAATCTGTCTGCCGGAGAGATCTTTCTCTCTTGGTGTTTTCCGCCCTGTAGAGGCGGCGGAATCTTTCTGTGGTTGCTCCCCAAGTCTTAGGGTTTCGGGAGGATCATATACGCCTGAGGGGAGTGCTAGGGGTGGACTAGGGCGGCCACACCACCTGGTGGCGCGACCCAGGGTGGCCCGCGCCAGGGGGGTGGTGTGGGCCCCTTGTGGCCCATCTCCAGCGCCCTTCTGGCTTCCTTCGTCTTCTAGAAAAATAGGATTTTCCGTATATTTTCCCAGATTTTCTAATCTTCGCGAATTTTGCCTCCAAACGACACCTTTTCCATCAGAATCCTGACTGCAGCGGTCCATGCTCCAAAGTCATCAACCATGCAAAAACAGATGAAATAACATAAGTATCACCTCTCAATATGAAATATATCAATGAATAACAGTAAATTATGACATAGCAGAGTGATGCAAAATGGACGTATCAACTCCCCCAAGCTTAGACTTTGCTTGTCCCCAAGCGAAATTGAGCTCAATAAACATGGCCTCAGGTTTATGGAGTGAAGAGTCGATAAAAGAATACGGACAAGAAGCATCACATTCATCAATACATAGATCATAATAGAAGACAACTCACTATTATATAACTCAACTTGCAATGAGTAAAGGAAACACGATAAAGATACATAAAGTAAATCATAATTGGTAATGGCAAACTTAGCTCTTGGTCGAAGAATAGTTGATAATTTGCTGGAGTTCACAAATAACTGGTTTTCAATGATAGCTTTCAAAGTAGTAAACATCAAGATAAGAGCAATGTGCAAAACAAGGAACATAAGAAACATGATTGAATAAATCAACATATGAATGAATGAAACACAACACCTCAAAATACTTGCTGAGATAGAAGGGAGTAGGTTTACTGACTCAACTAAAAAGCAAAAGAAAGGCCCTTCACAGAGGGAAGCAGGGATTGCAAGTTTCATAAAGAGCTCCGAAAAATTATGATACTTACTAGCTTTCAGCTCTCATTGCCCCTATCATAGGCATATTTTGGTGTTTAAGGTTAAAGTGACACAACTAAGAGGATATGCTTGACAAGTTTTAAGTTAAAATCTCATGCCCCTTACTTACGAGTACCGAACCACGTGCTACTCAACTTCAGTCACAAGTAAGCTCTTGTCATTGTAAATACATGTGTATCTGAGAACCGCCAACAGGGTACCCCTTGCACATGACACAGGAGCTATCCCATAATCAAAATGACAAGGCAAGCAGACAGTGAGCATCTCAGCGATCTTTTTATTTGCTATTTGCATAGGTTTTTATTGAGGATGATTCATAGAATGCTCACTATAGTTATGCTGCAAGTTTCTACCATGATTAGGCATGGCTTAGGCTAGCGGCCCATGCGTTTCTCTAACACACATATAAACTCCATGATCTTACAAGTTCCACTTTTATTTCACACCGCCGGGATCCATAAGAAAAAGAACATGATATCAACTGGGTACAAAGTACCAATGCAATGTTGAAAGCGTTCCCCACGATACATGGTTCTGCTAACTTCAACTTATAAAGTGCAAGCATATATGCAACAAAGAAGGATGCAATGGTTCAGGTTATTAAATGCAAGAAAAGTAAAGTGTGCCATCAAGTTCCTGAGAGCTTTAATCACTAATTTTCACATAACAAGTTTAATTTGGGAGGTAGATAAAAACAGGAATTTACTTGGAATAGCAATAATGCTAATAGGTAGGTGTGGTGGACAGAAATGGCATAGGTTTTGGTTTAAGGGATGGATGCACGAGAAGAATTCCCTCTCAGTACAGGTTTTGGCTAGCAAGGCTGGGTAGGAAGTATAAGAGTTGAAGGAAACAAACAAACATACAAGTGATAAAGACAAACATGCAATCTTCCTTGGAAGCACAAAAGATCTTAACTAGAGAATACTAGACTTATGAGCAAATCAAGAAAGAAAGATGATGAAATTATTTTTCTTTAGAGTACTTCTACCTTTTTCATTCAACTCTCAAAAATAGTGTTGTTACTGACCGAGCCAGGTTTGCCAAAACCAACTAGATTAACTTAATGATCCCAAAGTGATACCAATACTAACAACAAGATCAATCATACAACCACGAATTCAAAACTAATATAAGCTACACAAAAGAGTAAATGATAGAACTTCTCATTAATATTCCATAGCGGCAACTCACACCAAGGGATACATATCTAATGAGAGAGGGGACACTTCCATAATGCAAACCATCCTGCATAATAACTTCTCTATTCATGATATGACTCTACTAAAAAGGGTAAAAAGATAGAAGATAGTGATGTGATACCGCGGCACAACCCCAAGCTTGGAACAAACCAAGGGGATGCCAAACCTGATGACGAATTACTCCTTTGGTGGTGGTGGTATCCTCTTGATGAGCTTCTTGACAAATTTCCCCAAGTCCTCAATCTCGAAGGTGAGGGTACGAATCAACTCCGAGTTGTGCTCGATGCGGTGCATGATCATGTCAGATTGTGGATCCCAGCTCTTGTGATTCTTTTTTCGCTCTTCTTCCTTACGGTCTTCTTTTCCTACATGGTTATGGATAAAGGTATGGAAGGTACTCTTGGTGCTTGGAGAAGGTGTCCGTGGTGCCAAGCAGTGATGCAGAGACTTCCCTCCAGTTGACATCCGTGCAGTCCTTCTGATCCTGGCAGGGTTCGCCACTACTCCAATGCTTGCAACGGTAGTGCCGGTGTTCTTTGCCTCCTCTTCACCTTCACTCTTGATCTCCTTCTCCTGCCTGGGGTCTTGGAGATCTCCCTTCATAGGCTCCTTTCCTTTATCCTTGGCGGACACCATTATGCTTCAAAGCTTTCAAAGATAGTTCCTGGCAGAAACAGATCGAAATGAAAACACGATATACGAACCTCGGGAGATCCGGGGGATTATATATTACGAAGTTTCACAACAAAAGGAAGGTACTGGGAGAAAATGAGTCGGCAACGGAGTCCGGAGTGGACTCACCACCTGGTGGCGCGGCCAGAGGTGGGCCCGCGCCACAGGGTGGTGTGAGCCACCCTAGCTCCGTTTCCGTCCCTTTTTCGCTTTGTAGCTTTCCTTATTGACTAAAAGCTGCAAAAATTTAGTTGGATAGTATTTTCGCGGAACTTTTCTTACTAGAACGGTTACCTATTTGAAAGCGGGCTCTGTAGGTCTCTGAATTTGGTATCTAGTAGATTCTTCTAGAGTAACCACTTGAATAATCATCAGTATATTCATCTTCATACACTTATTACTTGAGTCATAAAATCTTTCTCTTCCTTACTACACCATTATCTCCACTACCTTGAAATTTCTTTCACACAAAACTTCACACAGTTCTTATTAGCAACATTAGTATAAGTGAAGTGATAAAACCTTTTGAGTCCACTTTCAACTGAAAACCATCAAACATAAGCTACTGTAGCAACTCCTTCCGAAAACCCAAAAATAATTCAAAAAGGAAATCGAATAAAGAAGCAAATGCAAGAGTGGCAAAATCTGTCAAAACAGAGCAGCAGGTAAAGATCAATTTTTTCTAAAAACTTCTGTTGCTCAAATCAAAAAGTGCAAAACTAACGAAAGTTAAATAACAACCTGGGTCAGAATCACAAAAAATTATAGCTCAATCCGACATACAGAGATCTCTCATGAATTTTTACGGTGAAGCACAAAAAATCTGTTTCGGGACAGCAACTTCCCCAATCTTACTTCTCTCTCATTAGAGGTTGATCTTAACACAAAAACCAAACAAAACAGATAAGGAGAGGTTATTAGCGAAGTAATAACTTCCAAGACTCAAAGAAAAACAAACAAACTGAAAGCAAAAACAAATTGGGTTGTCTCCCAAAAAGCTCTTTCTTTATAGCCATTAAGATGGGCATGATAATTTTGAAGATGCTCACACAGGAATATGAATTGAAGTGAAAGAGAGCATTAAGAAACAAAAATACACACATTTAAGTCTAACCCACTTCCTGTGCAAGGGAATTTTGTAAACAAACAAGTTGTAGAGACCATAGGCTACTAGCATAGGAAGGCAAAAGAAGTGCAACATAAAAACTTTTAGCATAAAACGGGGAAACTTGATATTATTGAGATAAATAAGAACACTTTTCCCTCTCTCATAGTAACTTTCAGTATCATGCACAAACTTAACAATATAACTATCACAAGAACCATCATAGCAATGATTACTTATTCTAACAGAAAACACAGGAATACTAACTCTCATAACACTACTATGTGAGACAATATTAGAGGTATCCTTACAAAGGATAGGGTGTCCCTCTTCTTCATATTTAGTAACAAAGTATTTCACATTTGCTATTATGGGTTCATCAACCATTTGTTTATCAGGTTCAACAACTTTATGTGTACTTTCATTAACCATACTAGCTATCATAGAATGTTCCTTTATCTTAACTGGGAAAGGCATTTTCTCAATGTAAGGTTTAGGTAAAACATGACTAGCAGTATAAACTTCAGTATTTCTTGCAGGAACACTCTTAGCAATATCTTTATAAGTTTCATGATACTTATTCCACTTCTATTTAGGCACTTCAATGTAGGAAGCAAAAGCCTTAAAATAAGAAGCAATGGCTTGAGAGTCTAGACCATAAGCATTTTTAATATTTTCAAAGTCATTAGTTCCCATAAAAGATTCCATGCATTCATAATCATAATTTATACCTGACTTTTTACCTTTGTCATTCTCCCAAGCTTCAGCATTATCTTGAATACGGTCCAGAAGATCCCGTTTAGCTTCTTCTTCCATGCAAGTGAATGATCCAACACAAGAAGCATCCAATAAATCCTTGTCATGTAGAGGGAGCATTGCATAAAAGTTATTGATAATAATATTGTTGGGGAGCTCATGAATGGGACATTTGAGCATTAGTAACTTCAATCTCCCCCAAGCTTGAGCTGTACTCTCTCCATCAAAAGGCCAAAAGTTGTATATTTGATTCCGATCTTTATGAATCTCACTAGGACGATAAAACTTTGAATAAAAGAGAGGCACTATTTCCTCCTATTCAAGAGCTTGACCATTCTTCGGGAGCTTATACCATTCCTCAGCTCTTCCTTTCAGTGATAATGAGAATAACTTCTTCTTAACTTGATCTGTCGTAATACCTGCACTCTTGAACAACCCGCATAATTCGTGTATAAAGAGCAAATGATCGCCGGGATGGACAATTCAATCCCCAACATAGTAGTTATCCATAACACGATCAATAATTCTTGTAGGTATTTTAAAAACATCATTCTCAGCAGGTGGTGGCTTATCTACTACCTTAGCAGTGGTAGTAGCATTACCAAATAAGAAACTCAACGAATTATCCATAACGGAAATGAAGCAACTAGCAGAAGTAAACAATACTCATAGTAGAAGTTTCCTTTACCAATTCCACTCTCCAATAGCACTTCACTCCCTGGCAACGGCGTCAGAAAATAGTCTTGATGACCCACAAGTATAGAGGGTGTATCGCAGTATTTTCGGTAAGTAAGAGTGTCGAACCCAACGAGGAGCAGAAGGTGCTAGCTAGTGGTATGGATCAGGAATTCTCTGCAAATACTTAGGAAATAGATTTTTAGGAGTTTTTGATAATGCAAGTAAATAAAGTACGAGTAAATAAAAGACAGTAGGAATAAATGCAGCAAGTGGCCCAATCCTTTATGCAGCAAAGGACAAGCCAGTTGTATTACTTAAGATGACCAAACGTTCTCGAGGACACATGGGAAGACTGTCAAGTGCTTTTGCTTCATATAGTTGATTAATCTTCTTTAGCTTGCTAAGTGTTGTGTGGGTGAACCTGTGCTAATGTACAGACCTTCCTAGGACTAATACATACTTGTGATTATACCCCTTGCAAACATACGTAAGTACAAGAAAGTAATTAAGGTAGAAACCTAACCACAGCTTTAAACTCTAAGACCCTTACGTCCCTTGTGCAATGGTTTCCTAACGGGGGTTCAGGTTTCGGTCACTCCGGCAACCCTTACGATTAGTAGCCAAATACATAATGCATTCCCCTAGGCTCATATAGGTGAAGTTTCATGTAGTCGACGTTCACATGACACCACTAGAAGAAGTACACCACAACTTAAATATCAAACTATTGAATCTTTCTCAACACAATTCCACTACTAACAACATGACTTCTCCCATGTACTCAAGAACAAAACGAACTACTCACAAGACATCATATGGATCATGATCAGAGATGGAATAATGATGTATAACAATCTGAACATAAACAATAATTCAATGGTTCACTCAATAGCATCAACTACAAAGAGTAATCAACACCAGGAAAGTTTCCCCTATGAACTATGCAAGATTCAACCCAATTGTTACAGCAATATGGAGATGGTGATGAGGGTGCTAGTGATGATGATGATGATCCCGATGAAGTCCAGCTTGATGGTTGTGTTGATGGCGAAAATCTCCCCTCTCCGGGAAGGAATTCCCTGGCAGAAATCTGTCTGCCGGAGAGATCTTTCTCTCTCAGTGTTTTCCGCCCCTCAGAGGCGACGGAATCTTTCTGTGGTCGCTCCCCGAGTCTTAGGGTTTCAGGAGGATAATATACGCCAAAGGGGAGTGCTAGGGGTGGACCAGGGCGGCCACACCACCTGGTGGCGTGGCCCAGGGTGGCCCGCGCCAGGGGGTGGTGTGGGCCCCCTGTGGCCCATCTCCAGCCCCCCTTCTGGCTTCCTTCGTCTTCTGGAAAAATAGGATTTTCCGTATATTTTCCCGGATTTTCTGATCTTTGCGAATTTTGCCTCCAAACAGCACCTTGTCCATCAGAATCCTGACTGCAGCGGTCCATGCTCCAAAAGTCATCAACCATGCAAAAATAGATGAAATAACATAAGTATCACCTCTCAATATGAAATATATCAATGAATAACAGTGAATTATGACATAGAATCGTGATGCAAAATGGACGTATCAGTACCTTACTTGTGGGGGAACACGGGAATACATCTTCGTCTCCGCGTGCCTCGGTTATCTCTATACCCGAGCTTACTTTCCTTGTGATAGCCATCGAGCTTGAAGTAATTATATCTTGCTTATCACTTGTGGTATATTTATCTTGTGCTATCTTGCTTAGCTTAACTTGTTGATTGGTGCAGTTAGTTGAGCCTAGTGTATTTAGGTTTTGTGCTTGTAAAATAAATGTTAGTTTAATTCCACTTTCTATCAAGCCAAAACCGTAATAGTTTTGAAATTGCCTATTCACCCCCCTCTAGCCAAAACCGGAATAGTGTTAAAAAATTGATTTTTACCTGCTGGTCTGTTTTGATAGATTTCTACCATTATTTGCATTTGCCTCTTAATCTATTTCTCTTTGAGTTATCTTTGATCATTTGAACTTTTTTTAAGGAAGTGCTACAGTAGCTTGTGTTTGAATGGAAGTTTTAATTGTGTTGAAACTGAACCAAACAACTTATTATCTTGAGTACACTAATGTTGCTAATGAAGATTGTGTGAAGTTTGGTATGAAGGAAATTTTAAGTGTATGGAAGAGTAATGTGATAAGATGAAGTATGGACAAAAGCTCAAGCTTGGGGATGCCACCCGTGTCACCCTAAGAAATATCCAAGAAGTACAAGCATCAAAGTTTGGGGATGCCCAAGGCATCCCCTTCTTCATCAATAAAAATCTCAGGTTTCTACCAAACACTTCATTTTTATTGTTTCATGCACAATTGTGTTGTTCTTGGAGCGTCTTTGTTTTCGTTCTTAGTTTTCGTTTTCTTAGTTTGCTTGAATAAATTGGTTGGACCCCCGTATTCATACATTAGTTTTCAAATAAGTTGGTTTGGATTGGAAAAGAGTAGGAAAAGTTCATGCTTAAGTGGTATAAAAGGAGCTTGTTTTTGACTGTGACCTAGACTTTGTCATGTCATGCTTGATATTGTTTTGGCTTTATGCTTAGTGATTATTGTTTTAGCATGACTTGTTACAAATAATTGAGATTGCTTAATGTGCCTTGAAAGAATCATGCGTTGTTTTAGCATATTAATGCATAATATTGTGTTATTCTCCTTTGATGCTTTATTTGGGTTGACTTGGCGCATGCTCACACTATGTTAAGACTATACCGAGTCACCATAGCCTCTATGATCATTTAGTTTTCGACTTGTAATATCACTTTATGCTTTAATTAATAATGTTTTGTCGCTTTGCATGATTATGTCCATTATTGCTCTCTTAGTTGGTCGCTCCCAGTCATTTGCTAGCCTCCATACCAAGTATGAGTTCCACTCATGCATCCAACTCCAAATAAAACCAAGTTATTCCAAAGATTCCACCATACCTACCTATTAGCATTTGCTATTCCAAGTATATTCATATTTTTATCTACCTTCCGAATTAAACTTGTTATGTGAAAATTAGTGATTAAATCTCTCACGAAATTGATGGCACACTCTACTTTTCTTGCACTTAATAAACTTGAACCATTGTGCCCATCTATGTTGCGTATATGCTTGCATTTTGTAAGTTGGGAATTAGCAGAATCATGCTGTCATGGGGAACGCTTTCAACATTGCACTTTATTTAGTTGATATCATGTTCTTTTGCTTATGGATCCCGGCGGTGTGAAATTAGAGGGGATCTTGTAAGACTCATGGAGTTCGTATATGTGTTAGAGAAACGCCTAGGCGGCTGGTCTAATCTATGCCTAATCATGGTGGAAACCTGAAGCGTAACCATAGTGAGAAATCTATGAAGCATCCTCTATAAAAAAAGAAGCCTATGCAAATAGGAAAGAAAAAAAGAGAAAGAAAAAAAGAAAACAAAGATACCTATACAAATAGGAAATAAAAGGATGTTGAGATGCTTATTGTCTGCTTGCCTTATCATTTTGATATGGGGATTCTTCCGTATCATCGGGCAAGGGGTACCCCATTGGCGGTTCTCTATGATACACATGTACTTACAATGACAAGAACTTACTTGTGACGAAACTTGAGTAGCATAAGGAACGGTCTACGTAAGTAAGGGGCATGAGATATTCAGCTTATAACTTGTCTAGCATATCCTCGTATTTGTTCACTTTAACCTTAATCACCTAAAGATGCTTATGATATGGGAAATGAGAGCTGAAAGCTAATAAGTACCATAATTTTTGGAAGCTCTTTATGAGACTTGAATTCCTGCTTCCTTCTATGAAGGCCTTTCTTTTACTTTTATGTTGAGTCTCCATCATCTATCTTTATGCACCTATTAAGAGAGCATAGTGTTCATTCTTAGTTTAATGTGCATTGTCCCAAAACTTGTTGATTGATTCATAACTTTGATATTGCTTGTTCTTAAATTATTTGTATCTGGTCACCCTTATGAACTTTGAAGGTGTCCTATGCATTTTTGGTTTCCTACACTATGAGGGACAAGCTGAATACCAATCTCATTATGTTTTCTTTATGTGAAAAAAACAAACGTATTTCAAAGCATTGTTATTCATGAATCTTTTGTTTGTACCTTTTTCATGCTACAACATAGTTGCTATGTCTTATTGTTAGAACTATATCTTTTATGCTATGTTAAAGTACTATGATCCCAGCTATCAATGTTATAAATACCTTGATCAAGATTACGATGGTGCATGTCACCTAAAAAATTATTCTTTTTTATCACTTACCTACTTGAGGACGAGCAGGAGTTAAGCTTGGGGATGTTGATACGTTGCAAACGTATCTATAATTTTTGATGTTCCATGCTTGTTTTATATCTAGTTTCTTATGTTTTGTCCACACTTCAGAGTATTTTTACACATTTTCTAGAACTAATCTATTAACAAGATGCCACAGTGCCAGTTGCCTGTTTTCTGCTGTTTTTGGTTTCAGAAAATCTAGTAAGCAAATATTCTCGGAATTGGACCGAACAAAAGCCCAAGTCAATATTTCCCCAGAAGGAATACGGAGTCCGGAGGGGAGATGAAGTGGCGCACTAGGGCAGCCACACATGGTGGCGGCGCGGCCTGGGGGTGCCACCAGGGGGTGTGGGCCCCCTGGCGCTCCACCGACCTTGCCCCTTCGCCTATATATTGCCTCCGGGACGAAAACCCTATGGACCCGGTCAAAATTCCACGAAAGAGTTTGTAGCCACTGCCATCTCCATCCCTAGACCGGGAGGGATCTGAAGCTCTTCCCGGCACCCTGCCGGAGGGGAGAGATCACCCTGGAGGCCTTCTTCATCACCATGACTGCCTCCGGTGTGATGCGTGACTAGTTCATCCCTGGACTATAGGTCCATGTAGTAGCTAGATGGTTGGTTCTTCTCCTTTGTGCTACCATGTTTAGATCTTGTGAGCTCTGTTCATGATCAAGATCATCTATTTGTAATCCTGCATGTTGTGTTTGTGAGGATCTGATGGATATTGAGATGCTATTTCATATTAATTATTGATTCTATCATGTCTATGTTATTTTGGACCTTGCATGCTTTCCGTTGTTAGTAGCTATCTTGGCCAAGTAGATGCTAGCAACTCCAAGAGGGAGTATTTATGCTCGATAGTGGGTTCATGCCTCTAGGAATCTGGGGAAGTGACAGAAATCTCTATGGTACTAGATGTGGATTTGCTACTAGGGAGAAAACAACAATCATGTATTCATAGAACAATCGTATTGTTTACTTTACACACTTTGCTTAATGCAATTATCTGTTGCTTGCAACTTAATACTGAAGGGGGTTCGCATGATAACCTGAAGGTGGATTATTAGTCATAGATGCAGTTGGATTACGGTCTATGTATAATGTTGTAATGCCCAATGAAATCTCGTAGGAGTCAAGATGATTAGTATATGCATGTATGCTTTCTCGGTGTCCGTCAATTGCCCCGCCGTAATTTGTTCACCCAACATGTCATCTATCTTATGGAGAATCGCCTCTAGTGAACTATGGACCCCGGTCCATTCTTTTACCATTAATCTAAAATCTATTTACTGTTTTCTATTTACTTTCTGCAAGCAATTACTTTCTTCCACACAATACGTTAAATCCTTTGTTTTCAGCAAAACCAGTGAGATTGACAACCTCACTTAAGTTGGGGGCAAAGTTCTATGGTTATGTTGTGCAGGATTCCAAGTTGAAAACAACACCTTGGAGGTGTTTCCTTGCTCCTACTGGTTCGCTAACCTTGGTTTCATAACTGAGGAAAAACTTGCTGATGTACTCATTATACCTTCCTCTTGGGGTTTCCCAATGAGCTCGATACGTGTTGAGCCGATTAGCAGACAACTTGGGGATTATAGATCGAGTGCACAGACCACAAACCATTCAGAGGGTACGGACTATATGAATCTTGAGATATAGCTACTGGACTTATCCGAATGCCCAAATGAGCATATATCACTCGGAGGGTTTAAACGAGACTTTCAATTCAAACATAGTTAGAAAATACATACTGGATATCACATAGGGTTTTTAAGTACAGGAAAGATTATGTACAAAGATATAAATCTTAGATTTTAACCCTAGATCGAAACTCAAAACCATAGATTTAAACCTAGACCCTAACCCTAGTCAGAATCTTAAACCCTAGACCCTAATCATAGATCCGAAGCAAAGAACATAACCCTAGATCTAGATAAAAGCTAGCCATCAAGTGGTGTCGCTCGCAGGACAGTGCGAGGCACGCGTGTCAGGCCCGTCACGGGCCGACTTGGCATAGGGCTTAACAAGCCAGACAAGGCACGCGACCCGAATTGGGTCATGCATGGGCCTCCACCTAGAGCGATGTGCTAGCACATCACGGTACTTTAAGCCTTTTTATTTATTTTCCTTTTTTAATGTTTTAATTTTTATTTAAAAATAGCTTGAAAGAGTTAAACGGGCCGACCCGTTAGCTTAATGTGACGTGCATAGGCCTGGGACTAAGCCCACATGCTGAATGACACGACCCGTTTAACTAATGGGCCCTGTTGGACCGTGTCGTGCCAGGTATGCTAAGCCCTTAGTAGGGCATGTTGTGTCACGCCCCAGAACGATGGCTAGGTTTGATCTAGACCATACCCCTTGATCAAAACTTGAAACACTAGATTTAAACCCTACACCTTAACCCTATAGACCCTACTCCAAGATCTAACCCTAGACCGAATCTCGAAACCCTAGATTTAAACCTTACAGTCTAACCCTAGACCTTAAGCCTATATGTAGACCCTAACACTAGATATAAACCCTACTCTCCAACCCTAGAGCCTAACTCTATACCTTAACCCTATATCTAGACCCTATACCCCTTGTTCTAAACTCTAGTCTACAACCCTAGACCCTAACCCTATATTACACCTTAATACCTAGACCTATACAATAAATCATATAATCCATACACAATGAACCTATACCCTAAAATCTAGACACTACTTTTAAGTGGCACATATTTATCAAATCCTCCTCCTCTTGCATGCGATACTAACATGGATATATAAGGGTGGTTTAAAGAGAGAATACAAATACACAACTCTTAAGTGATACTTGCTTCACAAACATGACTATAATTTTGGATACCGTGCGAAACTCTAGTTTTGGGACCATCGACCCAAATCTTATAAGAACCTGGGAACTTTTTGGGATCCTCATGTTTCTATGGGATATTCTAACACAAATAAATAGAAAATTCACATATAATAACCATTTTCAACAAAAAGCTAGGGCTAGACATTGCGGGGCCCATGAAATAGGGTTTCACCTAAAATTGCACGATGAAGGTTTGACCCCTCTCTTGCATGTGCTCATAGTATGGGTATATAAGAGATGTGAAAAGAGGGAAAGACAATACACAACTCTAAAATGACACTTGCTTCACAAACAAGACTATGATTTTGGAATATCTAGACTTATAGGTGCAAAACTAGCACTTCAACGCCACCGGCCTAACTCTTGTAATAGCTTGAGCTCTTTTTTAATGTTACTATGACCTAGCTACTCTAAAACAAACATACAAAAGTTCACATGGAGTAACCACTTTCGATGAAAAAGCAAAAAGGTAGACATCACGGTGTACGTGGATTATGGTTTCACCTAAAATCGCATGATGAAGCGTTCGATACTCTGGTTCACACTGCCAATATTGGTTAGTGAGTTTTCTGCACGGCGGTGAAAACCCTATACGCATTTTGTTGATGAGGATGAAAGGATTTCCACCATGCACACAACACACAGGCTGAACTCTCGAGTGTTGTCCTTTATGAAGATATACACCCAAGGGAATATGCCCTTACACTTAAATCATATTGTGGGTGACTGATACGTCCATAACGTATCTATAATTTTTGATGGTTTTATGCTAATAATATGCTTTTGATACTCCTTTTTATATAAAGTTTATGATTATTTGGACTAACCTACTAATAGTTTCAAAAGTGCACAATGTTCTCGTTTTACACTTTGATGTGTAGGAATTATCAAGAATACAAGTGGAAACCTTGTTGGAGTCAAATTAGGATTTTCCAGAAATCTGTCTCAGAACTCTTTTTAAAGATGGTCACGTTTCAGGTCGAAGCCAGCGTCAAACGGAAAACTCTTCAACTACAAAGTTGTTAGAAATTTCACGACAAACGTTCTGGACATAATATTTAGCTGATTCCGAGTCCGAACGGACTCGTTAGGCCAGATTTACTGCAGCCCAAGATGGGGTGACGGGAATCCAAGAAGCTATATAAAGGGACGAAACCTAATTCGTGGGAGACACCTCCACCCACGAATTTGCAGCCACCAAAGACACGTTTTTGCCTCCCCATGGATCCCATCTACATGGGGAAGGACTCTCAAGAAGCCATGAAGGAAGGGTGCTAAGGGGCGGTGCTCCCCTGTGATACCGGCGGCGGGGAAGGAGTCCTCCGCGCCGCCGCTGCCGCCTCTTCACCATCTTCATCGCCATCGCCATCGATCTCCACTACTATCTCCATTGCCGTTGCTGATTCCCATGATGAGGAGGGAGTAGTTCTTCCTCGAGGCTAAGGGTTCTACCGGTAGCTATGTGTTCATCTCTCTCTCTATGCATGATCATATTGTGATCATGAGCTTTGTAATCAAGTAGATCTACCTTGCTACTCAAGTGCTTTAATAGATCTCTGCTCTCCCCATGTGTGTGAAAGTGACAGCCTGCACACCATGGTGGCACTTAGGCTAGAGATTACAAATACTTGTTATGAGTTATATTTGGAGTTGGATGTCTTTATGAAATTGTAGTGTTTGTTGGAACCATCTAGTGCTCAGGATGACAGTGTGGGGTTATCTAGATGGGAAAGGCTTACTTTGAGGTGTGTTGTTATAGCCCTACCATGGATTAGAGTGTCCAATCGGAGAGTAGTTCAGAGTAGTATCATGAAGATAATATATTTATATGAGAGTTTTCACTAGTGAAAGTATGATCCCTAGGCCTCTTTTCTAAACATTGAAACACCGTTTGCAATTAGATATGTTATATGTTTGCTTGCTTCCATCTTTATTTCAGTTTGCCTTTAGTCTCTTCCACGCCATCAAACTATTTTCTAGAGCCGTTGTCTTATATCCATACCACTTGTATTTCACTACACCTATACACCTGACAAGTGTATTTGGTGTGTTGGGACACAAGAGACTTCTTGTATCTTGATTGCAGGG
Organism: Avena eriantha; assembly: GCA_910589775.1. NCBI lineage: Eukaryota > Viridiplantae > Streptophyta > Magnoliopsida > Poales > Poaceae > Avena > Avena eriantha. The sequence continues at coordinate 63,611,419 of OU342740.1, forward strand.
TTGCTTGAGAGGGGATACCTTTGACCACTTCCTCCCTGAGTTCGATAAACCTTGGGTAATCCACTTAAGGGAAAACTTGCTGCTGTTCTATAAACCTCTGCACTTGGAGGCCCAACAACTGTCTACAAGAATAGAAGTGCGTAGACATCAGGCTATTTTATGGCGCCGTTGCCGGGGAGGTAAGGTAAAAGGTACTCACATCCTCCGGTGTGAGTGCTCGAAGTTATTTCCTTTAGATTCTGCAATTTTGTATTTTTGTTTCTTGTTTTCACTAGTTAGGCTTAATGGAAAACAACAAAAAATGAGAGAGCTTTATAGTATTTATCTTGAGTTAGGACATGAAGTGTTTGAAGAGAAAATTAAAAAACCTATGGAACTTTATTTGCATGCTAATAGCAATGTTATTAGTCTGAATTATTTGAACATCGTTATTTCCAATGCTATGGAGAAGTCTAAGCTTGGGGAAGCTGGTTTTTATGAGAATGATCTTTTTAGTCCCCCAAGCATGGAGGAGAAAATTTACTTTGATGATACTATACCTCCGATATATGATGATTACAATGATGAATATGACATTTTCAGTCCACCTACTATTGAGGAGAAAATTAATGATTATAATATGCCTCTTATATTGATGATTATGGTGATGAGAATAATAATGATAGCTATTTTGTTAAGTTTGCTCCCACCACAATTAATAAGAATGACTATGCTTATGTGGAGAGTAATAATTATTATATGCATGTGGCTCATGATAAGAATGTTTTATGTGATAGTTATATTGTTAAGTTTATTCATGATGCTACTGAAAGTTATTATGAGAGAGATAAACATGGTTTTATGTGTCTCAATAATATTAAGTTTCCCCTCTTTATGTTGAAAGTCTTGAAGTTGCACTTGTTTTGCTATCCTATGCTTATTGCTTTGTGCTTTCATGACTTGTTTCTTTACAAGATTTCTATGCATAGGAAGTGGGTTAGACTTAAATGTGCTTTGAATTTGCTTCTTGATGCTCTCTTTTACTTCAATTCATATTTTTTATGTGAGCATCTTCTCAGACTATCATGCCTAACTTAAAGGCGTTAAAGAAAAGTACTTATTGGGAGATAACCCAAAAGTTTTAGTTGAGTCTTGGAAGTTATTACCTCTGTAATAACAGCTTCTTATCCTTTTTATTTGCTTTTTGTGCCAAGAGTAACCTCTAATGAAAGAGAAGTAATACTTGAGAAAGTTGCTGTCCCGAAACAGATTTTTGTGCTTCACCGTAAAAATTCGTGTAAAATATCTGTACGTTGGATTGAGCTGTGATTTTTTGTTCTTCTGCCACAGGTTGTTATCCAACTTTCGTTAGTTTAACACTTTTCGATTTGAGCAACAGAAGGTCTTCGAAAAAATAGGTTTCTACCTGCTGGTCTGTTTTGACAGATTTCTGCCGTTATTTGCATTTGACTCTTAATCTCTTTCTCTTTGAGTTCTCTTTGATCATTTGAACTTTTTAAAGGAAGTGCTATAGAAGTTTTACTTGTATTGAGACTGAACAAAAATACTTATTATCTTGAGTACACTAATGTTGCTAATGAAGATTGTGTAAAGTTTTGTATGAAGGAAATTTTAAATTGTAGGAAAGAATGATGTAATGAAATGAAGAATGGACAAAATCTCAAGCTTAGGGATGCCACCCCATGTCACCCCAAGAAATATTCAAGAGGTACAAGCATTAAAGGTTGGGGATGCCCAAGGCATCCCCTTCTTCATCAATAAAAATCTCAGGTCTTTCTAGACACTACATTTTTATTGTTTCACGCACAATTGTGTTTTTCTTGGAGCGGCTTTGTTTTTTTAGTTTTCTTTTGTTTGGTTTTCTTAAATAAGTTGGTTGGATCCTAACACACTTCTTTTAGAGAGAGACATACTCCGTTTTCATTGCCTAGAATACTCTAGCTTTCATTCGTATTGTTTTTTGAGTGTTCTCTTTTGCTAGCACTGTGTTTAGCCTTAGTTTTCTTGTGCTTTTAGCTTAGAACTTTTTAGTTCTTCTTTTTGGATTTGTGAGACAAGCTCACTGATCTTTACTTATTATTATCTTTGTGAGTTCTTTCAAATAAGTTGGTTTGGATTGGAAAAGAGTAGGAAAAGTTCATGCTTAAGTGGTATAAATGGAGCTTGTTTTTGAATGTGTCCTTTGCTTTGTCATGTCATGCTTGATATTGTTTTGGCTTTATGCTTAGTGATTTTTTCTGTAGCATGACTTGTTATAAACAAGTGAGATTGCTTAATGTGCCTTGAAAGAATCATGCGTTGTTTTAGCATATTAAAGCATCATATTGTGGTATTATCCTTTGATGCTTTGTTTGGGTGGAATTGGCGCATGCTCACACCATGTTATGACTATACCAAGTCACCATAGCCTCTATGATCCTTTAGTTTTCGAATTGTAATATCACTTTATGCTTTAATTAATGATGTTTTGTCGCTTTGCATGATTATGGCTATTATTGCTCTCTTAGTTGGTCACTCTCACTCTTTTGCTAGCCTCCATAACCAAGTATGAGTTCCACTCATGCATCCAACTCCAAATAAAACCAAGTTATTCCAAATAGTCCACCATACTTAGCTATTAGCATTTGCTATTCCAAGTATATTAATGTTTTTATCTACCTTCCAAATTAAACTTGTTATGAGAAAACTAGTGATTAAAGCTCTCATGAACTTGATGGAACACTTTACTTTTCTTGCCCTAATAAACTTGAACCATTGTGTTGTCTATGTTGTATATGCTTGCACTTACATGTTGGGGATTAGAAGAACCATGCTGTCATGAGGGATGCTTTCAACATTGCAATTGTACTTTGTACCTAGTTGATATCATGCCCTTTTGTCTATGGATGTCGTCGGTGTGAAATGAAAGGGGAGCTTGTAAGTCCATGGAGTTATGTATGTGTGTTAGAGAAACGCTTGGGCCGCCGGTCTAATCCATGTTGTCATGGTGGAAACCTGCATCGTAACCATAATGAGCTGTCTATGAAGCATTCTTCTTATAAAAAAAGAGTGAGATATTGAGAAAAAAAGAGAAAAATAAAAAAAGATTTGAGAAAAGAGGAAAGAGAGAAAAAAAGCACCATTTTCCCATGGTAAATAAAAAGATTGCTGAGATGCTCGTTGTCTGCTTGCCTTGTCATTTTGATATGGGGATTCTTCCATATCATCGGGCAAGGGGTACCTCGTTGGCGGTTCTCTATGATACACATGTACTTACTATGACAAGAACTTACCGATAACTAAACTTGAGTAACATGAGGAGTAGCCCTCGTATTCAAGGGACATGAGATTTCCAACTTATACTTTGTCAAGCATATACTCCATAGTTTGTTCACTTTAACCTTAATCACTTCAAGATGCTTATGATAGGGGCAATGAGAGATGAAAGCTAATAAATACCACAATTTTTGGAAGCTCTTTATGAGACTTGAATCCCTGCTTCCTTCTACGAAGGCCTTTCTTTTACTTTTATGTTGAGTCTCCATCTTCTATCTTTATGAACCTATTGAGAGAGCTTAGTGGCCATTCTTAGTTTAATGTGCATTGTCCCAAGACTTGTTGAGTGATTCATAACTTTGATATTGCTTGTTCTTAAACTATTTGTATCTAGTCACCCTTATGAACTTTGAAGGTGTCATATGCATTTATGTTTTGCTACTCCATGAGGGACAAGATGAATGCCACTATGCTAAATTTTCTATATGTGAAACAAACAAACGCCTTTCAAATCATTGTTATTCGTGATCTTTTTTTGTATCCTTTCATGTTGCATGCATAGTTACTATGTCTTATTAATAGAACTTCATCTTTCATGCTCATGTTTAGAGTACTTTGATCCCAGCTATCAATGCTTTTACAATAATGATGATCAAGATTGTGTTGGCTGCGTGTCACCTCGAAAATTATATTGTTTTTATCATTTACCTACTCGAAGACGAGCAGGAACTAAGCTTGAGGATGTTGATAGGTCCATAACGTATCTATAATTTTTGATGATTTTATACTAATAATATGCTTTTGATACTCCTTTTTATATAAAGTTTATGATTATTTGGACTAACATACTAATAGTTGTAAAAGTGCACAATGTTCTTGTTTTACACTTTGATGTGTAGGAATTACCAAAAATACAAGTGGAAACCTTGTTGGAGTCAAATTGGGATTTTTCAGAAATCTGTCTCAGAACTCTTTTTAAAGATGGTCACGTTTCAGGTCGAAGACAGCGTCAAACAGAAAACTCTTCAACTACAAAGTTGTTAGAAATTTCACGGCAAACGTTCTGGACATAATATTTAGCTGATTCCGAGTCCGAACGGACTCGTTAGGCCAGATTTACTGCAGCCCAAGATGGGGTGACGGGAATCCAAGAAGCTATATAAAGGGAAGAAACCTAATTCGTGGGAGACACCTCCACCCACGAATTTGCAGCCACCAAAGACACGGTTTTGCCTCCCCATGGATCCCATCTACATGGGGAAGGACTCCCAAGAAGCCATGAAGGAAGGGTGCTAAGGGGCGGTGCTCCCCTGTGATACCGGCGGCGGGGAAGGAGTCCTCCGCGCCGCCGCCCCCTCTTCACCATCTTCACCGCCATCTCCATCGATCTCCACCACCATCTCCATCGTCGTTGTTGATTTCCATGATGAGGATGAAGTAGTTCTTCCTCGAGGCTAAGGGTTCTACCGGTAGCTATGTGTTCATCTCTCTCTCTCTATGCATGATCATATTGTGATCATGAGCTTTGTAATCAAGTAGATCTACCTTGCTACTCAAGTGGTTTAATAGATCTCTGCTCTCCCCATGTGTGTGAAAGTGACAGCATGCACACCATGGTGGCACATAGGCTTGAGATTACAAATACTTGTTCTGAGTTATATTTGGATTTGGATGTTTTTATCAAATTGTGGTGTTTGTTGGAACCATCTAGTGCTCAAGGTGATAGTGTGGAGTTATCTAGATGGGAAAGGCTTACTTTGAGGTATGCTGTTATCGCCCTACCATGGATTAGAGTGTCCAACGATAGAGTAGTTTAGAGTAGTATCATGAAAATAATATATTTATATAAGAGTGTTCACTAGTGAAAGTATGATCTGTAGGCCTGGTTTCTAAACATTGAAACACCATTTGCAATTAGATCTGTAATATGTTTGCTTACTTCCATCTTTATTTCAGTTTGCCTTTAGTCTCTTCCACGCCATCAAGCTATTATCTAGAATCGTTGTCTTATATCCATGCCACTTGTATTTCACTATCTCTTCGCCGAACTAGTGCACATATACACCTGACAAGTGTATTTGGTGTGTTGGAGACACAAGAGACTTCTTGTATCTTGATTGCAGGGTTGCTTGAGAGGGGATACCTTTGACCACTTCCTCCCTGAGTTCGATAAACCTTGGATAATCCACTTAAGGGAAAACTTGCTGCTGTTCTACATACCTCTGTACTTGGAGGCCCAACAACTGTGTACAAGAATAGAAGTGCGTAGACATCAGTGACACCACTGTCGAGCTCGTCTTGTTGATGACTTTTGCAATTCCCAATTATCAACGCCCTCCTAGTGGAAATTTTGGAGCCAAATTTTTTTTTTCATCCGAGCTGGGAGTTTAGGCCCTGATCGACGGGACGAAATAGCTATGTCCGAGCTCAAATCGAACGCCTACCTCGCGTCCTTTTACATCCCCGATCGACCCTACCTGACTGCCTTTGTTCGGTGATTAGATCATCGACCCAGCCTTTCGTGATCTCTAGCTCAGCCATTGCCCTTGACAGGCTGACAAGGCGATGCCCTCCACGTCCTTGGCTAATTTCAAGCAAAATTTGTAGAAATAAAATGAGGTCATCGAGTTGAGTTTTGAAATGTGAATCGTTACTACAGTATGTGATTTGCTTTTAAAATGGTACTAGGTAACATGCCCGTGCATTGCAACGGGAAGAAAATTTATGTTGCGGAGGTACCCAATCTAGTCCGAAAAATACATATATTGAGCTCCTTTTGCCCATTCGGTTACTTCTTAATGCTTACGCTTCCAACCAATTTTTTCTCTAAATTTTTTGCCTACCATCTTTCAATTGAGATTCCAAATTTATTCTTAGAAACTTGGACATCCAACAAGGCATGTGCAGGAAATAGTTATGTATTTCTACGCATTGCTTGTCGAACTCTTAGCAATGTTTGGGAATGGTACGACCTAGGTACTGAAATTTGGAGGTATTTCAGTCATAGGAAAGAACTCCGTCGAACGATATAGTCTAGAAAGCAATCTCTTTGCAATGATGATATCCGAGAAAGCGCACAAGTCCAAACCAGCATGCCCTTTGCATCTAAGGATGTAAGTGGCAGCGGCATCGTCCAATGGTACCACATACGCCAACCGCAAAGAATCGATCAAACGGCCTATGCGGACATCCGCGAAACTTAGGTGGCGTATGTGGCTGAGCCACCAACACCAACGGCTGCGTAGGCACATCACGTCGTCTGTTGTGTATAGCTGCTGCCGTTTACTCCTTCAATTGTGGAGGGCCGCGGCAAGGGTTTCAACCTTGATCGCATGTTGCCTCCTTGCTTCTCGCCAATGCAGGCTGCAGTGGCATCACCTTTGATTTGCTTTCTTTCCTGCTTGCTTCTTGGGCTCTTGGCGAGACCGTTAGAGACGGATCTAGCATGCAGGGGGCGAGTTGGGGCCAATGAGAACAATATAAAAGCAAGTACAGCCTAATACATGTATGTCCTCGCATGCAGGGTAGCTAGCTAGACTGAGTTGATAGATCGATTTTTCATCTAGCAACAACAGCTTGATGGTCTCCTCTCATTCTTTTTCTATGTGAGAGATGAAGAGAGTTCAGAGATATCAGAAGCAAGAGAGAGCGCAGAGCAAGCTTCGCCATCGCGGCGCCACTTAGTCGCACAAAGCCACCAAACTCAATAAGTGGCGACCACAAAATCCGTGAAATTAGCATGTGGCCGAAGCGGCATCTCCGAAATTGTCTAGCGGACGCACCGCTTACGTCCTGATTTGCATCATCTCACCCTGCATTTGACTGAACTTGTAATCCTCTGTAAATAAATTTTTCAGCCTGAATATGCCATTTGACAGAGAAGGGGGCAAATGAATCAACTAAGTAACAGACAATGAAACTCTACATAAAAACTACAAGACCAACGGAACATTGGAATAAAAGCTCACCAAAAGAAATAAAGAAGAAGAGGTGCCAAATATTTGATTACAAAATCATCCCCACTTAAAAACAAGAATTTCCTATATATTGTATCCTGCAAGAATTGATCTTACAGATTAACTATATTACAGGTTCACAAAATTGATGTGTAAACTTCATACAACAATAAACCAAAAGACTATTTTATGAACAAAAAAATGGTAAATAAATCTCCTCACATTAACATGTAAGCAGCATAGCTCCCTGCCCAGACCACCTATATCTTCCATTTTCTCTTCTCAATAATGTCAAATGAAAACAAAAAAATGGCTAGGATATAGAAATGTCTGGGTTCGTTCGAAGGCAACATCAGGTTTGCTAAGGCACAATTAGTCAAATATGTCCAGCCAACATTGTCGAGGTCGCTCCAAACCCCTAAGCGATAGCAGCAGTCTGCATGCTGGTAAGGCATCAAACATCAGTTGTGGCTTCGAAGTGAAGCCCCATGGAATTGCCAAGAATTTTAGGACATGAATATCTATCAAAACAAAAGAATCGTATCCAGAATTCTAGTTCATTCCTAAGCATATGATTACTTATGTCACCGTGCAGCTCAAGAGGATGATGAAATGTGACTGTCACTAACACAGCAGGTCAAAATCTTTATGTTGGGCCACGCAGAGATAAATAAAATTTTTTCCTACGTGGTGATCTCAAGATCAAGCTGAGGTAGTAGGCCATGAGAATTACCACTAGATACGCGGTTGCGGAATCGATGAAGCATGTTGTTTGATGCAGTGCAGTCCTCACGATCCATTCCGATCCACGATCGTCGAAGTGCTGAACGTACAGCACCTCCACCAGTTCCACACGTACGAGGAGGAGCACCGGCGATGGACTGCTAGGTCCGGTACGGCGGCGACAGGACTGGGCTGGAGCTAGGGTTTCCAACACATGGAGTGACATAACCGTGTGCTCTAAGCACCTGCGCCCCAACTTATATAGGGAGTAAAAGTGGGCTCCACTCACTTGTGGCCCATTCACTAAAAGGCATATATTAGTCACTGCAAGTCCAACTCACTGACTCTGTCCAATCCTCCCGCTCTTAAGTGTGTGACCCGACAGGCTCATGGTGACCCAGAAACGATCCGAGTCTCACTCGTGACCGATCAGTTGGTAGCGGCTCCTAGCAGAATGTGCCAACTCCCAAGTACCAAAGAGTCATGACGACATACCTTCCAATGCGACTTTCGTCTGAGTCCCTTTTGCCTCACGATATACCTTGTCGAACTATAGGCGAATAATCGTCATCCCTTAAATAGTTCGACTCTCTTTCTTGATCCGAGATAAGTGATTCATCTGACTAACACTTAGTCGATTGCCTCGGTTAACACTTAACCGAGTCATGCATGGCCATGCTTTCCGAATCATATCTTCTCAGAGGGCCCAGAGAATATCTCTCCAGATGGAGGGGCAAAATCCCATCTTGGTTATTCACGTCACGCAGCTTGATTCTCAGTCAACCCGAACTCCGCCTTTATAACTGCCTAGTGACGGAATAGCGTTTGACAGAACCTAAGTCGGTGATCCTCAACTTGGACTGTGCAATAACCTCAGGTCTAAGGATTACATTGATTGAGATATACAAATGACGACTTGTTCGTTGTATCTCAATATGGGTCAGTCCGACTCGCTAAACTCTTTAGCCGAATCCGTGTAAGTCGGAATAGCTCTCTATGCCCATGACAAGTGGAACCGAGTCATCTGCCGACTTACACATTAGTCTAAGTTGTGTGTCCAACACAACCTCAATGAACAAGGACATTTGGTATGAACAACATGAATATGCAGTTCCACAATCGAATCACATATTCAATGATAGATATTAGTAGTTCATACATGGACAATAACTTTATGAATACATTGGAAATAACATCATACATGATTGCCTCTAGGGCATATTCCCAATAGTGTCCCACTTGCACTAGAGTCAATCATCCGACATCACATGTCTAGGCATCTAATGCCCATAGCTCTTAGGTGCGCCTCATGCTTCGGTTGTGGAAGTGGCTTTATCAACGGATCCGCAATGTTTGCATCTGTGTGTACCTTGCATAATTGATATCACCTTGATCCACGAACTAGCGAATAAGGTGGTACCGCATGAGTATATGTTTGTTCTTCTGGTATTGTCTAGGTTCCTTGGCTTGTACGATAGCACCATTGTTGTCACAATACACGTCTATCGGATTGGACGAGCCCTGAACCACACCGAGATCCATGAGTAAATTCCTCATCCAAACGGCTTCCTTTGCCGCCTCCGAGGCAGCAATATACTCAGCCTCTATCGTAGACGCAGACATCGTCTCTTTCTTGGAAATCTTCCAGCTCACAGTCCCTCCGTTTATCATAAACAGATATCCGGATTGTGAACGAGAATCATCCGAGTCAGTGAGATAGCTCGCATCCGTGTAACCTGTTACACTGAGTTCATCCTCACCTCCATAAACCAGGAACATATTCTTAGTCCTTCTTAAGTATTTAAGGATATTTTTAGCTGCTGCCCAGTGGATCTCTCCAGGGTCAGCCTGGTATCTGCTCACAACACTTAGAGCATAGGAAACATCCGGCCTAGTACAAATCATAGCATATATGATGGATCCGACTTCAGAAGCATACGGAATCGCACTCATCCGACTTCGCTCATCAGTTGTCAAAGGACACTGAGTCTTGCTAAGTTTTACACCATGGGACATCGGTAAGAACCCCTTCTTAGACGATTCCATGTTGAACTTATTCAACAATTTATCCAAATATGTACTCTGACTCAATCCAATGAGCCGCCTTAATCTATCTCTATAGATCTGGATTCCTAGTATGTAAGTCGCCTCACCAAAGTCTTTCATCGAAAAACTCTTTTCCAATGATGCCTTGGTCTCTTGCAACATCTGGGCATCATTTCCAATCAGTAATATGTCATCCACATACAAGATTAGAAAGTTTACTTTGCTCCCAGTAATCTTCTTGTATAAACAAGAATCATGATCACTCTTGATGAAGCCAAACGATTTGACTACCTCATCAAAGCGAATGTTCCAACTCCGAGATGCTTGCTTCAAGCCATAAATGGATTTCCGAAGTTTGCCTATCTTGTCAGCATTAGCTAGATCGACAAAACAATCGGGCTGTATCATATACACGTCCCCGATTAAATTTCCATTAAGGAAAGCCGTCTTGACATCCATTTGCCATATCTCATAGTCGAAATAGGCTGCTATAGCTAACATGATCCGAACTGACTTAAGCATCGCCACGGGAGAGAAAGTTTCATCGTATTCAACTCCTTGAACTTGTCGAAACCCCTTCACGACAATTCGTGCCTTATAGATAGAAACATTTCCATCCATATCAGTTTTCTTCTTAAAGACCCATTTGCACTCGACGGGTCTTGCACCATCTCGCAGATAAACCAAGTTCCAAACTTTATTTTCATCCATGTACTTTAACTCGGATCTCATGGCTCCAAGCCACGACTCAGAATCAGATCCCACCATCGCTTCCGAATAAGTTTCCGGCTCATCACTGTCCAACAGCAACACATCACGAACACTTCGCAATATGGCCGATCTTCGCAGTGTCGCTGTAGTTGTCGGCTCAGGAACCACGATTTGCTTAACCTCTAAGGCTTTTGCCGACTTGCTGCTGGCCGGTATCTCTCGAATTTCCTCGAGCTGCACCGTGCTCCCACTGACTCCCTAACTGAGAAACTCTTTCTCAAGGAAGACACCGTTCCGAGCAACAAAAACTTTGCCCTCTTCTCGGTTGTAGAAGTAGTAACCCAAGGTTTCCCTCGGATACCCTGTGAAAATACACTTATCTGACTCAGTTGTAAGCTTGTCCGACTGAAGTCACTTGACAAAAGCTTCATAACCCTAAATATTAAGAAAAGCAAACTCGGCTTCTTGCCAATCCACATCGCATGTGGTGTCTTCTCTATCGACTTTGATGGTACTCTGTTTGGTGTGAACGCTGAAGTTTCTAGACAATAACCTCAAAATGATAAAGGCAGATCTGTCCGACTCATCATTGATCGTACCATGTCCAACAAGGTCCGATTTCCTCCTTTCCGACACACCGTTTCTCTGCGGCATTCCTAGAGGAGTGATCTAGGGAACTATTCCACAACTCTTTAGATGGTCATCAAACTCATGGCTCGTGTACTCGCCTCCTCAGTCCGACCGAAGAAACTTTATTTTCTTGCCGAGTTGATTCTGTACCTCATTCTGTAATTCCTTGAACTTTTCAAAGGCTTTCGGCTTATGTTTCATCAGGTAGATATATCCATGCCTACTCAAATCATCAGTGAAGGTAATGAAGTACTCATAACCACCTTCGGTTGTCGTGCTAATTGGGCCACATACATCACTATGTACTAGTCCCAATAAGTCGAACGCCCTTTCACAACTCTTTGCAAAAGGTGTCTTGGTCATTTTGCCGAGTAGGCAGGATGCATGTCTCGAACGACTCCAAGTTGAATGAAGTTAGGAGTCCATCATCATGGAGCTTCTTCATGCGTTTCCAACTTATGTGACCAAGCCGAAAATGCCAAAAGTAAGTCATATTCAGATCATTTGGTTTCAACCTTTTCACATTTATATTATAGACAGATTCACCATCAAGATTCAAAATAAATAACCCGTCCTGGACGGGTGCAAAGCCATGAAACATATCATTCCAATATAAAGAACAACCATTATTCTTAATATTCGACTCATAGCCTTGTCTCATCAAACATGAGGTAGAAATAATGTTTCGACTAAGCACTGGAATATAATAACAATTATTCAGCTCCATTAAGAATCCGGAAGGTAAATGAAGTTGCATCGTGCCGATTTCCAACGCAGCGACTCTCGCTTTGTTGCCAACTCGAATGTCAACCTCACCTCTCGCCACGCTCCTAGTTCTTACCAATCCCTGCAACGAGTTGCAGGTGTGAATAAATGATCTGGTATCATATACCCAAGAACTACCAGGTGCATCAGCAAGATAATTCTCTATAACATTGCAAACAAGCGTACCTGAGCCGGAAGTCACACCTCCACTCTTGGCTTTAGTAGCCAGATACTTGCTGCAATTCCTCTTCCAGTGGCCATCTGCCTTGCAATAGAAGCAAGTGGATCCGGCTGCAGGAGATGGCTTAGTCCCTGAGGAAGCGTTTTGGACCGGGTCCTTGGCCTTACCTCCCGACTTTGCCTTCTTCTTCTTAGTCCAAGAACACTTCTTGAACTTAGCCTTATTTTTCACCATCAACACTTGACTGGCACCTTTCTTGAGATCTGCCTCAGCCTGCTTGAGCATCCCATGTAATTCAGTGAGCTTCTTATCCATACCATGCATGTGGTAGTTCGATATGAATTGACCATACACACTAGGAAGAGAGTTCAGAATTATTTCTATAGCGAACTCTTCGCTAATGGGGTAGCCAAGCCTTTCTAGAGACTTCACGTAACCAACCATCTTGATCACATGCGGACTCAGTGGATCGCCATCCTTAAGCTTGTAGCTCAACAAAGACTGAGAGACTTGATACCTCTCAGTCTTTGCCTGAGCCTGGAACATACTTTTGAGGCTTTCGATCATATCGTAGGCCTCAACATTCTCGAACTGCTGTTCCAAGTCCGGTTCCATGTGAGCAAGCATAAGACAGCTAATCTCCGTGGATTTATCACAAATCCGACGGTAGGCATTGGTGGCTACGACTGTCTCATTCTCATTTGGCTCATCTGGAAGTGGGTTGTCTAGGACATGGTCCCTCTTTTCTTGCTTGAGAACAATTCTCAGATTACGATACCAGTTGGTGAAGTTAGTTCCATTTAGCTTATCTTTCTCTAAGATGGTTCTCAAAGCAAAACAAGATATCTGAGGGAGACTGCTAGGTGCCATTGATCTACAATAGAAAATATGCAAAACACTTAAGACATGTATCCATAAAAGAGCAAGCATATTACACACTTTAATACTGATGCTCCCACTAGAACCAACACCCCTCCGATGGTTTCTTAGTGATTCAGGATCCTAAATAAGCAAGTTGACTAGTGAGCTCTAGCATCACCGCTAGCCGTCAAGTGATCTAGGTAGACAACTCCTTGTCAATTGCATCTCATACGACTCTTGTTGGATGGGTGGCATCATATGCCTGATACATGGCAAATGTATCTGTAATTTTTGATGTTCCATGCTTGGTTTTATATACTTTCTTATGTTTTGTCCACACTTTGGAGTACTTTTCATATGATTTCTTGGACTAACCTATTAACAAGACCACAGTGCCAGCTACCTGTTTTCTACTGTTTTTGGTTCCAGGAAAGTTAGAAAATGAATATTCTCGGAATTGGACGGGACAAAAGCCAAAGTTGTTATTTTACCGAGGGACACCTAGAGCCAGAATATGAGACGGAGAGGGGCTGGGGCCTGGCCACACCACCTGGCCGCACGGCCAGGCCTGGCCCGCGCCAGGGGGTGTGTAATATCCCAAAACTTTAATCCAAGAGTATTAAGATCCAAATCATCAAATTGAGGGTTAACAAAAACTTTTCCATTTACAAATCTTTAAGCATTCATATATGTGTGCATTTAAAATAGGAGTTGTTGTGAATTTCCATGTTTGAGTAATCTATTGATTGTAAAATGATTCTAAGGTGAATTACACATCATCTAGATCATCCCCAAGCAAATCCCAAAGAAAAAAGAAATCAAAAAGAATAAACAAAGGAAATGGTCATTTTTGCCATTTTAACTAACTGGGACACTTTGGGTGTTCCTAGGACTCAAATGCCAACAGAAACAATTATGGATCCTTGCATGCCTTGCTAGTACAAGTAGTGATGTGCCAAGGCCCACTTTGTGATCTTCAAAAACATTCAAACTCTAATTTTAAATGATATTTGAAAATTGAATCTAGTGTATGTATCGAGATCACACTATTTCAAAACTCAACCAAATGGACTCCATTTTAAAATCCCAAGTAAACCTAGATGCTCAAGAATAAGATAAACCACTCCACCAAAAATCATCCAAAAATTCAAATATTTTGTTCATGCGGTTATTTGATCGAACACCTTGTGAGCAGAATCATTATGGCCTAACTAACACTATTTTGGAGCAAATCTTGTCGAGCCATTTGATGCACATTGATCACCTTGGTCTCCCCAGGCCCAACCAGACCAAAACCAACCCGTACCCTAGCCCCTGGCACTAGTACCACGCCGCCCCGAAGCCATGGTCACCGGCTGATCATGCCCGAGCCACATCAGACCGCCAGCCCCTCTCCGCCACTCCAGGGAGTGTGGCGTGACCTCACCGCCGCCCACGGTCCACCCCATGGCCACAGATAGCCCCTGGACCACCCCAGAACCGCGCCGCCCTTTCTCTCTACATGCAGCCAGAGCGCGCCAGAGCGCCCTCGCCGCCAGCACGCCACAGACCATGCGTCGACACCAAATCGCGTGCGCCGCTCTGCCTTGAACCCCTCAACCCGCCAGACACGGCCGTGCACCGCCGTGCGACCCACAGTTGTTAGGAGTACCGTCGAGGACCGCCTCTGTCTCCCAGAGCGCGAGAAGGCCCCGACCATTAGCCACCGCCCCTAGCGTCATCATTAAGCTCTAGACGACCGCCAGCAGACCGCCCACCGTCCGCCTACCTCGCCCACGCCGATAGCCCTCTGTATCACCGTCACCGACGAGCTCTGCCCACACCTGTCGGTCCCCTCGTCGAGCCTATATAAGGAGGGCACCCCCAGCCTCAATCGCCACACCATTCCACTCCCCTCTCTCCATTGATCATTTCTCCTCTCTCGCCGGAGCCGCTCGAGTAGCCCATCGCCGGAATTCCACCGGAGGTAGCCGCTGCAGAGGAGGAGACGTGGTCGTCGATTTTGTCCACCTCAGCCCCTGCCGCGACTTCGCCTGAGCTTGCTGTCGTCCACCTGTTCGTTTGCCCGCGTCACCGCACTAGCTGGAGCCCTGGTACGTCCCCAGTAGACCCCCATCGACCGCTTAGGGTTCAGTCTCGCCGGCGATGAGTCCGTCGTCGACGACGACCATGGACCATAGATCTCGTTCTAATCGTGTGGTCCTGATTGCCTCGTACCGCTTCGGGTTTTAAGTGCCACTGACATGTGGACCCCCCTTATCAGTTGCTCGCTATGCCACTGAGCGTCACTGGGCCGGCCCAATTAGTTTCTCGCGCTGACCCAGTAATTCAAATTAGGTTTTTCTATTTAGACTTAAAATCAATTCTATCCCTTAGTTCCAAAATCAATTCAGAGAGTTTTACAAATCCAAATTGAGTGATTCCAATTTTGTTGGAAAGATAATTTATATCTCTATCCAAGCCCGTTGGATTTAAATCATTTAGAGTTAGAGATCTCTCCTAGTAAAAATAACAAGACAGAAGCATTTGCACATTCAACCATTTTTATAAAATCAACCATATTAGATTTTGAGTTGATCCCAACTCTCAAAAATCACATTTAACCATACCTATCTGAATATGTAATAATATTAAGGTTTGCATGTAGTGACTTTGGACTAGTACCAAAATAATGCTATATAGGCATTTCTAGTCACTTTAAATCATTAAATATTAAACTTCAACTTATTAAAATATGATCCAACCCTTAAATCACTTTCCCAAATGTTAGAATATGTGGTGATGACATGTGTCCACATGATCCCATATTTTAATTGGAGAATATTAAATCTTAGTTATTTTTAATGAGTAGAAATTACTTTTCTCAAATAAAAAGAATGAAGCTAGTTAATTAAACCTTGTGATGCTTGTGATGATAATAGATCATCAAATGTGTTCCTTAGTATGCTAAGTAGACTAGTTAAGTACTGTTTGGTGATTGTGTATCCCGTATGTATTTATAGAAGATAGTACCGACCAAGCTTTCGAGGAGGAGGAGTTCTACTAAGAGGAGGAGGAAGAAAACTTCAACCACTTCACCAACCAAGGCAAGCTATTGTTTGCAAGCTAGAATTAAGCTAGATAACCTAAGCAAGATGCGTTAGGCATGCTTTGGTTATACCACTTTGACTATTACCTACCCCAAGTTTTATTTCCAAGCTTTACTTTCTTTACTTTATTAAAGTCCTTTACTTGTTTAAAGGTAGCATAAAAAGTATAAAACTTGAACACTCTTAACTTAGTAGTTTAGAGCTAAACCAAAACTTGATTCACTTTAGATGGGAAGACATGGTGAAAATGAATTGTGAAAACCTTGGAATGATGAGTCATTTGATGACCCACAAGTATAGGGGGTGTATCGCAGTATTTTCGATAAGTAAGAGTGTCGAACCCAACGAGGAGCAGAAGGTGTTGGCTAGTGGTATGGATCAGGAATTCTCTGCAAATACTTAGCAAACGGATTTTTAGGAGTTGTCGATTAAGCAAGTAAACAAAGTACGAGTAAATACAAGACAGTAAGAGTGAATGCAGGAAGTGGCTCAATCCTTTATGCAGCAAAGGACAAGCCAGTCTATAGATGACCAAATGTTCTCGAGGACACATGGGAAGACTATCAAGTGCTTTCGCTTCATATAGTCGATTAATCTTCTTTAGCTTGCTAAGTGTTGTGTGGGTGAACTTGTGCTAATGTACCGCCCCATCCAAGACTAAATACATACTTGTGATTATACCCCTTGCAAACATCCGTAAGTACAAGAAAGTAATTAAGGTAGAAACCTAACCACAGCTTTAAACTCTAAGACCCTTACGTCCCTTGTGCAATGGTTTCCTAATGGGGGTTCAGGTTTCTGTCACTCCGGCAACCCCTACGATTAGTAGCCAAATACACAATGCATTCCCCTAGGCCCATATAGGTGAAGTGTCATGTAGTCGACGTTCACATGACACCACTAGAAGAAGTACACCACAACTTAAATAACAATCTATTGAATCTCTCTCAACGCAACTCCACTACTAACAACAAGACTTCTCTGATGTCCTCAAGAACAAAACGAACTACTCACAAGACATCATATGGATCATGATCAGAGATGGAATAATGATGTATAACAATATGAACATAAACAATAATCCAATGGTTCACTCAATAGCATCAACTACAAAGAGTAATCAACACCGGGCAAGTTTCCCCTATGAACTATGCAAGATTCAACCAATTGTTACAGCAATATGGAGATGGTGAGGAGGGTGTTGATGGTGATGATGATGGTGATGATGATGATGATCCCGATGAAGTCCAACTTGATGGTGGTGCTGATGGCGACGATCTCCCCTCTCCGGGAAGGAATTCCCCCCGCAGAAATCTGTCTGCCGGAGAGATCTTTCTCTCTCGGTGTTTTCCGCCCTGCAGAGGCGGCGGAATCTTTCTGTGGTTGCTCCCCGAGTCTTAGGGTTTCGTGGGGATGATATACGCCAGAGGAGAGAGGCTGGAGTGGGCTAGGGCGGCCACACCACTCCCAGGCACGGCCTAGGCCTGCCCGCGCCATGGGGTGGTGTGGCCCCCCTGTGGCCCACCTCCACTCCATCTTCTGGCATCCCGAGTCTTCTGGAAAAATAGAATTTTCCGTATATTTTCCCGGATTTTCTGATCTTCACGAATTTTGCCTCCAAACATCACCTTTTCCATCAGAATCCTGACTGCAGCGGTCCATGCTCCAAAAGTCATCAACCATGCAAAAATAGATGAAATAACATAATTATCACCTCTCAATATGAAATATATCCATGAATAATAGTGAATTAAGACATAGAATAGTGATGCAAAATTGACGTATCAACTCCCCCCAAGCTTAGACTTCGCTTGTCCCCAAGCGAAACTGAGCTCAATAAACATGGACTCAGGTTTATGGAGTGAAGAGTCGATAAAAGAATACGGACAAGAAGCATCACATTCATCAATACATAGATCATAATAGAAGACAACTCACTATTATATAACTCAACTTGCAATGAGTAAAGGAAACATAATAAAGATACATAAAGTAAATCATAATTGGTAATGGCAAAGTTAGCTCTTGGTCGAAGAATAGTTGATAATTTGCTGGAGTTCACAAATAGCTGGTTTTCAAAGAAAGCTTTCAGAGTAGTAAACATCAACATAAGAGCAACATGCAAAACAAGAAACATAAGACATGATTGAATAAATCATCATACGAATGAATGAAACACATCAACTCAAAATACTTGCTGAGATAGAAGGGAATAGGTTTACTGACTCAACTAGAAAGCAAAAGAAAGGCCCTTCAAAGAGGGAAGCAGGGATTGCAAGTCTCATAAAGAGCTCCCAAAAATTATGATACTTACTAGCTTTCAGCTCTCATTGCCCCTATCATAGGAATCTTTAGGTGATTAAGGTGAAAGTGAGGTCCAATCTGAGTTATATGCTTGACAGACTATAAACTGAAAATCCCAAGTCCCTTGAGTACGAGGGCCGCTCCTCATGCTACTCAACTTTAGTTACCGGTAAGTTCTTGTCATCGTAAGTATGTGCGTATCATTGAGAACCGCCAACGGGGTACCCCTTGCCTGATGATACGGAAGAATCCCCATATCAAAATGACAAGGCAAGCAGACAATGAGTATCTCAGCAATCTTCTTATTTCTCAATAGCTATTTTTTTTCTTTTCTTTTTCTCAATAGCTATCTCTCTCTTTTTTTATAAGAAGAATGCTTCATAGATATCATTATGGTTACGCTGCAGGTTTCCACCATGTCAGCATGGATTAGACCAGCGGCCCAAGCATTTCTCTAACACACATACATAACTCCATGGACTTACAAGCTCCCCTTTTATTTCACACCGACGACATCCGAAAACAAAAGAGCAAGGTATCAACTGGGTATATATTTACAAGTGTTGAAAGCGTTCCCCATGATAGCATGGTTCTGCTAATCCCTAGCCTATAATTTGCAAGCATATAACTTTCATGGAGAGTTTACAATGGTTCAGGTTTATTAAGTGCGGAAAATAAAGTGTGCCATCAAGTTCGTGAGAGCTTTAATCACTAAACTTTCACATAACAACTTTAATTTGGGAGGTAGACAAAAGAAGAATTTACTTGGAATAGCAATAATGCTACTAGGTAGGTATGGTGGACACAAATGGCAAAGGTTTTGGTTTAAAGGAGGCGGATGCACAAGAAGAATTCCCTCTCAGTACAGGTTTTTGGCTAGCAAGGCTGGGTAGCAAGTACAAGAGTTGAAGGAAACAAACAAACATACAAATAATAAAAAACAAACATGCAATCTTCCTCGAAAGCACAAAAGATCTTAACTAGAGAATACTAGACTTATGAGCAAATCAAGAAAGAAAGATGATGAAATTATTTTTCTTTAGAGTACTTCTATCTTTTTCTTTTCCACTCTCAAAAAGGTGTTGCTACTGACCGAGCCAGGTTTGCCAAAACCAACTAAATTAACTCAATGATCCCAAAGTGATACCAATACTAACAACAAGATCAATCATATAACCACGAATTGAAAACTAACATAAGCTATGCAGAAGAGTGAATGATAGAACTTCTCATTAATATTCCATAACGGCAACTCACACCAAGGGATACAAATCTAACGAGAGAGGGGACACTTCCATAATGCAAACCATACTACAAAATAACTCCTCTATTCATGATATGACTCTACTAATAAAGTAAAAAGATAGAAGATAGTGATATGATACCGTGGCACTCCCCCAAGCTTGGAACAAACCAAGGGGATGCCAAACCTGATGACGAATTACTCCTTCGGTGGTGGTGGTATCTTCTCATCTTCGTCCGTCTTCCAGGGTAAAGGCTTCCCATCAACAAAGGACATTGTAGTTTCCAACATCCTGAAACTTGCAACAGCACTTATGCGTTTAAATCTAGCCTCATACTCACAGTTTTGATTTTGAACGTCATAGAACTGGGCTTGTAGTTCGTTGGTTGTTTGGCAGAGTGAAAGGATTTCGTCCTTGAGTTTAGCAGTTTCCTTTCGGTGCTCGGCGAAGAGTTCGGAACAAATCTTATGGATGATGTCCACTTCGTGTTCCGCCATCTTCTTGTACCTAAAGACTTCTTGCTCCAGTGCTTCCATCCTGTCCTCCAGACTTCCTTCACCTTTAGGGCCTTGAACCTCCTTAATCCGGACCTCCCCACCTTCGAGCAACAACTCCTTGGGATGAATCTTCAATTCTCTCCTGTATGGGTTGATGATATCCTCAAAAGAATCTCCCTTGGATGATCCGGAGGAAGACATTGTGGCTCCAAATCTGGGATTCTACCTAGCAGAAACAGATCGAAACAAAAACATGACGAAAACACGATATACGAACCTCGGGGGGTCCGGGGGGTTATATATTACGAAGTTTCATATCAAAAGGAAGGTACTGGGAGAAAACGAGTCGGAGGCGGAGTCCTGGGTGGCCTCACCACCTGGTGGCGCGGCCAGGGGTGGGCCCGTGCCATGGGGTGGTGTGGGCCACCCTAGCTCCGTTTCCGTCTCTTTTTCTCTTCGTAGCTTTCCTTATTGACTGAAAACTGCAAAAATATAGTTGGATTGTATTTTCGCGGAACTTTTCTTACCAGAACTGTTATCTAGTTGGAAACGGACTCTGCAGGTCTCTGAATTTGGTCCTCAATGAATTTCTCTGGAGTTATAACTTGAAAGGCATCAACATCTTCATTGTAAGAATCTCCAGCAATATAGTGTTTGAGTCGATGTCCATTCACTACTTGTGTAGTATTATCTTTTAGAGAGGAAATTTTTATTGCTCCTGAACGGTATACTTCTTCAACGATAAAAGGTCCTTCCCATTTTGATAGTAGCTTACCTACAAAAAATCTGAGACGAGACCTATACAATAGAACTTTCTCACCAAGATGAAACTCTCTCTTAAGTATTTGCTTGTCGTGCCATCTTTTAACCTTTTCCTTAAAGAGCCTAGCATTCTCATAGGCTTCACTCCTCCATTCATCTAAAGAACTTAAGTCAAATAATCTTTTCTCACCAGCGAGATTACAATCTCTATTTAGTTCTTTCACTGCCCAGTAAGCTTTGTGTTCTAATTCTAAGGGTAGGTGGCAAGCTTTCCCATAAACCATTTTATAAGGAGAAATTCCCATAGGATTTTTGTAAGCCGTTCTATAAGCCCATAAAGCATCATTCAACTTCTTAGCCCAGTTTTTTCTAGACCTATTAACAGTCTTTTGCAAGATAGATTTAATTTCTCTATTTGATAACTCTACTTGTCCGCTAGTTTGGGGGTGATAAGCTGAAGCAATTCTATGATTAACATCATACTTAGCGAGGGTCTTTCTAAAACCGCCATGAATTAAATGAGAACCCCCATCAGTCATGAGATACCTAGGCACTCCAAACCTATGAAAGATAACGTCCTTAAGCATTTTTAGAGAGGTTTCCTCGTCAGCACTCTTCGTAGGAATGGCTTCTACCCACTTAGTAACATAATCTACGGCAACAAGAATATGAGTATAGCCTTTCGAAGGAGGGAAAGGACCCATAAAGTCAAATCCCCAACAATCAAAAGGTTCAATAACTAGAGAGTAGTTCATAGGCATTTCATTGCGTCTAGAAATATTACGAACACGCTGACATTCATCACAGGACAAAACAAATTTTCTTGCATCTTTAAAAAGGGTAGGCCAGTAGAAACCTGATTGTAGTACCTTTTGTGCAGTTCTATATCCCGCATGATGTCCTCCATAGGCGCTTCCATGACATTTACGCAATATCTCTTTTTGTTCATATTCTGGAACACACCTTCGCATAATACCATCAACTCCTTCTTTGTATAAGTGTGGGTCATCCCAAAAATAATGCCTCAAATCATAAAAGAACTTTCTTCTTTGTTGAGCTATAAAAGTTGGAGGCAAATACTTGGAGACAATAAAGTTAGCATAATCAGCATACCAAGGGATTCCTCGCGAGCTCACCCCTACTGCGGCTAACTGTTCATTTGGGAAACTATCATTAACAGGCATATGATCAAAAGAGATGTTTTCCAAACGAGAAAAATTATCAGCTACAGGGTTTTCGGCACCCTTCCTATCTACTATATGTAGATCAAACTCTTGTACGAGCAGTACCCATCTAATAAGTCTAGGCTTAGCGTCCTTCTTCGTCATAAGATATTTAATAGCAGCATGATCAGTATGAATGGTTACTTTTGAGTCCACAATATAGGGCCTAAACTTATCACAGGCAAAAACAACAGCTAGGAATTCCTTTTCATTAGTGGCATAATTCCTTTGAGCAGCATCTAGAGTCTTACTAGCATAATGAATAAGGTTTAACTTTTTATCAACACGTTGCCCAAGGACAGCCCCTACAGCAAAATCACTAGGATCACACATTATTTCAAACGGTAAACTCCAATCAGGTGGTTGAACAATAGGGGCCGTAGTTAAAGCTTTCTTAAGAGTTTCAAAAGCCTCCCTACAATCATCATCAAACACAAAAGGTACATCTTTTTGAAGAAGATTAGTGAGAGGTTTTGATATCCTAGAGAAGTCTTTAATAAACCTCCTATAGAAACCAGCATGACCAAGGACACTACAAATACCTTTGATGTCTCTTGGACATGGCATCTTCTCAATTGCTTCAACCTTAGCTCTATCAACTTCTATGCCTCTCTCAGAAACTTTATGCCCAAGAACAATGCCTTCATTGACCATGAAGTGGCATTTCTCCCAATTAAGAACAAGATTAGTTTCTTCACATCTCTGCAAAACTTTATCAAGGTTGTGCGGACAATTATCAAAAGAAGTTCCATAAACAGAAAAGTCATCCATGAATACTTCTACAATCTCCTCACAAAAACCATGAAAGATAGCAGACATGCACCTTTGAAAAGTACCAGGAGCATTACATAAACAAAAAGGCATACGTAAAAGTTCCATAAGGGCAAGTAAAAGTAGTTTTTTCTTGATCTTGTTGTTTAACAGCAATTTGAGAGAAACCAGAATAACCATCAAGAAAACAAAAATGGGTCTTTTTAGACAACCTTTCCAACATTTGATCAATAAAAGGAAGCGGGTAGTGATCTTTCTTAGTAACTTTATTGACTTTCCTAAAATCAATGCACATCCTATAGCCTACCACTGTTCTTTGAGGAATAAGCTCATCATTATCATTAGGGACAACGGTAATACCTCCCTTTTTAGGAACATAATGAACAGGACTAACCCATTCTTTATCAGCAATAGGGTAAATAATACCAGCATCAAGGAGTTTCAATACCTCATTCCTTACAACTTCCTTCATCCTAGGATTTAAACGTCGTTGGTGCTCTACTACAGGCTTCGCATCTGGTTCTAGGTTGATAGAGTGCTGACATATAGTAGGTGAAATCCCTTTTAAATCCTCCAGAGTATAGCCCATAGCTCCTCGATGTTTCCTCAAAACTTCCAATAACCTTTGTTCTTCCTTCCCTGAAAGTTTAGCGCTAACAATAATAGGATATATCTTTTATCATCAATATAAGCATATTTAAGATCATCAGGGAGAGGTTTTAGATCGAAAACAGGATCCTTTTTAGGTGGCATCGTGGTACCCAAGTCTTCTACAGTCAAGTCGTGCTTAAGCATTATAGGTTGATCACGGAGAATCTTGTCGATCTCATTCCTTTCTTCCATGAAGATTTCACTTTCATGATCTTCCATAAATTGTTGCAAGTATTGTTAGGAGCAAGAGAAATAGAAGCAAGTTATTCAACCCTAAAATCTTCACTATGGGTTTCCTTTTCGCAGGGTTCTTTAGCAAATTTGAAAAAATTAAACTCGTAAGATTCCCCATCAAACTTAGTCAAGATTTTCTCCCTCTTGCAATCAATAATAGCTCCACAAGTACTTAAGAAAGGTCTACCAAAATGATAGGGTAGGTTTTACTAGCAGCCGAACCAAGTACTAGAAAATCAGCAGGGTACTTAATCTTACCACAAAGAACTTCCACATCTCGTACAATACCAATTGGAGAGATGGTCTCTCTATTAGCATGGTGAATAACCACATCAATCTCTTCCAACTCGCAAGGGCTGATTTCATGCATAATTTCTCTGTAAAGCTCATAAGGAATAGCACTAGAACTCGCACCAATATCACATAAACCATAATAGCAATGATCACCAATTCTAACAGAAAGCACAAGAACACTAGCCTTTTTAGTTCTATTGGGGTGTGAAACAATATTAGAAGTATCCTCACAAAAAACTATGTGCCCATCTTCTACGCTTTTAGTGACAAGGTCTTTCACAATTGCTACCACAGGTTCAATGTTTATTTGTTCGTCAGGTTTTACAGTTCTTTTTTCACTTTTGGTGATTACATTAGTTATCATAGGATGGTCCTTTACCTTTTTAGGGAAGGGAATCTTCTCGATATAACGTTCGGGTAAGATGGGATCAATAATGCAATATTCAGCACTTCCAATAGGAGCATAGTCAACAATATCTTTGTAAGGTGCATGGTATTTGTTCCATCCCCTTTTTGGAATTTCGATATAGGAGGCAAAAGCTCTAAAGCAATTCGAAATAACTTGCAAATCAAGACCATAAATATTACTAATATTTTGAAAGTCATCAGTTCCCATAAAAGATTCAGTGCATTCATAATCATAATTTATACCTGACTTTCTACCTTTGTCATTCTCCCAAGCTTCAGCATTATCTTGAATATGGTCCAGAAGATCCCATTTAACTTCTTCTTCCATGCGAGTGAATGATCCAGCACAAGAAGCATCCAATAAATCCTTGTCATGAAGAGAAATCCTTGCATAAAAGTTATTGATAATAATATTGTTGGGGAGCTCATGAATGGGACATTTGAGCATTAGTAACTTCAATCTCCCCCAAGCTTGGGGTGTACTCTCTCCATCAAGAGGCCAAAAGTTGTATATTTGATTCCGATCTTTATGAATCTCACTAGGAGGATAAAACTTTGAATAAAAGAGAGGCACTATTTCCTCCCATTCTAGAGCTTGACCATTCTTCAGCAGCTTATACCATTCCTTAGCTCTTCCTTTCAGTGATAATGAGAATAACTTCTTCTTAACTTGATCTGTAGTAATACCTGCACACTTGAACAACCTGCATAATTCGTGTATAAAGAGTAAATGATCACCGGGATGGACAGTTCCATCCCCAACATAGTAGTTATCCATAACATGATCAATAATTCTTGTAGGTATTTTGAAAACATCTTTCTCAGCAGGTGGTGGCTTATCTACTACCTTAGTAGTGGTAGTAGCATTACCAAATAAGAAACTCATCGAATTATCCATAACGAAAATAAAGCAACTAGCAGAAGTAAACAATAGTCACAGTAGAAGTATCATTTACCAGTTCCACTCTCCAATAGCGCTTCACTCCCCGGCAACGGCGCCAGAAAATAGTCTTGATGACCCACAAGTATAGGGGGTGTATCGCAGTATTTTCGATAAGTAAGAGTGTCGAACCCAACAAGGAGCAGAAGGTGCTGGCTAGTGGTATGGATCAGGAATTCTCTGCAAATACTTAGCAAACGGATTTTTATGAGTTTTCGATAAAGCAAGTAAACAAAGTACGAGTAAATAAAAGACAGTAAGAGTGAATCCAGCAAGTGGCCCAATCCTTTATGCAGCAAAGGACAAGCCGGTTGTATTTCTATAGATGACCAAACGCTCTCGAGGACACATGGGAAGATTGTCAAGTGCTTTCGCTTCATATAGTCGATTAATCTTCTTTAGCTTGCTAAGTGTTGTGTGGGTGAACCTGTGCTAATGTACCGGCCCATCCAAGACTAAGTACATATTTGTGATTATACCCCTTGCAAACATCCGTAAGTACAAGAAAGTAATTAAGGTAGAAACCTAACCACAGCTTCAAACTCTAAGACCCTTATGTCCCTTGTGCAATGGTTTCCTAACGGGGGTTCAGGTTTCTGTCACTCCCGCAACCCCTACGATTAATAGCCAAATACACAATGCATTCCCCTAGGCCCATATAGGTGAAGTGTCATGTAGTCGACGTTCACATGATACCACTAGAAGAAGTACACCACAACTTAAATAACAATCTATTGAATCTTTCTCAATGCAACTCCACTACTAACAACAAGACTTCTCCCATGTCCTCAAGAACAAAACGAACTACTCACAAGACATCATATGGATCATGATCAGAGATGGAATAATGATGTATAACAATCTGAACATAAACAATAATCCAATGGTTCACTCAATAGCATCAACTACAAAGAGTAATCAACACCGGGCAAGTTTCCCCTATGAACTATGCAAGATTCAACCAATTGTTACAGCAATATGGAGATGGTGAGGAGGGTGCTGATGGTGATGATGATGGTGATGATGATGATGATCCCGATGAAGTCCAACTTGATGGTGGTGCTGATGGCGATGATCTCCCCTCTCCGGGAAGGAATTCCCCCGGCAGAAATCTGTCTGCCGGAGAGATCTTTCTCTCTCGGTGTTTTCCGCCCCACAGAGGCGGCGGAATCTTTCTATGGTCTCTCCCCGAGGCTTAGGGTTTTGTGGGGATGATATACGCCAGAGGAGAGAGGCTGGAGTGGGCCAGGGCGGCCACACCACTCCCAGGCGCGGCCTAGGCTTGCCCGCGCCATGGGGTGAAGTGGGCCCCCTGTGGCCCACCTCCACTCCATCTTCTGGCATCCTGAGTCTTCTGGAAAAATAGAATTTTCCGTATATTTTCCCGGATTTTCTGATCTTCGCGAATTTTGCCTCCAAACAGCACCTTTTCCATCAGAATCCTGACTGCAGCGGTCCATGCTCCAAAAGTCATCAACCATGCAAAAATAGATGAAATAACATAAGTATCACCTCTCAGTACGAAATATATCAATGAATAATAGTGAATTAAGACATAGAATAGTGATGCAAAATTGACGTATCATCATTCTATTGAGATGTTTTGACATGTGTTGAGAAACATAAATGGTTTATGATGATGAAGATGTTGAGGCATGAGCCTTAGCCCTTTTACGAAACTGATGGTTGGGTTCAATTGCGATACCATTCCAATTTTACCGTACAACGACAATACCTAATTTGGGTAAGGATTAGCCAAAAGTTTATATGCATTAGTATTAGTTCCCTCGTGGGAGTGGTTTGAGCTGAGGCTACCTCTCAATGTTGTCCACCTATGATGTGCCTAAGATGACAGATGGTCATGGTTGAGAGGCCATACTCATAGGAGAGGTGCTTATACTAGGGTGTGTAAAGGAAAGGTTATGTTTGATTATCTGCATACTAAGTATGATGATTCAGGGTTATCCCTGACAGATGTATCCTTGACAGATGATTCAGGGTTATCCCTGAGAGATGTATAGAAAGTTCTCTTTGCCACCCACTCCTTGGTAGGAGATGCAAGAGCCTGGTGGAACAGCATCCGTCTGATGAACCATGGTCAAGTGATGACATGGGAAGCCTTCAAAATCAAGTTCAGCCACATCCACGTGCCACAGGGTCTAGTCACCCGAATGAGGGATGAATTCAGAGAGTTGAAGTAGGGAAGAATGACTGTGGTGGAGTACCGTGATAGATTCCAGTCGCTTGCAAGGTACGCCCCTAATGAGATCAACACGGAGGCCAAGAAGAAGGAGAGATTCCTGAACGGACTGCATGACGAGATGCAGACTGTCCTCATCAACATCCGCTTCGAGGATCTGCCATTTAGATGGAAGGGAAGATTAATCAGGCAAACGACAACCGCAAACATTGTATGATGCAGAAATCTGGATCCAACAGTCACCAGAAGTACCGCCCCAACCCCTCACTAGGATATTCACCCTGAAACAACCGACCCCCAATGTCTCGCCCAAGCTACCCCAACCGTAGCAGAGACAATGTGAAGTCCGGAGGGAACAACCACCACCCCGGCAACACCAGCAATTTCAACCGTGCACCTCCCAAGAGCAACAACAACAAAGATAACAACAACAACAACACTGCACCTAGAACTGGCAGCAATGTTGTTCCTATCGCAGCAAAAGACAAGTCCCAGATAACTTGTTTCGAGTGTGGAGTGAAGGGTCACTATTCCAATGAGTGCCCCAAGAAGACTGCTGCCACTGCCAATGTGAATGCCCCAGCTCAACAGCAGCGTCGTGTTCAACCAGGGAGAAGGTTTGCCCTAGGGAACCCTCACAACCGCAATGGCCGTCTGTTCCACATGAACGCAAGGGAAGCCCAAGAAGCGCCAGATGTAGTGTTGGGTATGTTTTCTGTCAACTCAGTTTTAGCAAGGGTATTGTTTGATTTGGGAGCATCACATTCATTTGTCACCGAAGACTTTGCATGCACTAGTAAGATTCACCCAACCAACTTGAAGCATGTCATGATAGTTCAAATCCCCGGTTCAAATACAAAAGCTAGAAAAATTTGCAAAGTTGTGCCTATCAAAATACATGGGATAGATTTTTATGCCAACCTAATAGTACTCGGAACCAAAGGATTGGAAGTAGTACTAGGTATGGACTGGATGTCAAGGCATAAAGGATCGATAGACTGTGCTAAGAAAGCCATCACCATGACCAGTGTGTAGCATCCCAATTGTCTAACAATTGTAATGCTACTTGGTCTAGTAATATAATGGCTACTTCCTATATATAATTGTTGCATCATAATTATATCATGCTCATGTCATCATGCCACCTTGCATTTGAGCATCATATAAAACCCTTTTCCATTTGGTTCTTCTCTCATACACATTATTAATTGTATTTGGTTCTTGATACATTGTATTTGGTTCTTGATAAATGCTAGATGCCCAAGTTGAGTTGGGGGCATATATTTTATTCAAATCCATCACCTTTCTTTTCACCACCTTATAATTCCACCACTCTAATTACCATGGGCTTTTATTTTACTTGGCATTTACTCTAGCTCATGTGGGTTGGGATGGATTCAACTATAATTTCTTTTGCTTGGCCTCTATTCCACATTTTGGGAATGCATAAGAATAATGCCATGTTATTATTTTGTTTTCACAAGAATTTAAACATGGCATTAAATATTTTGCATGGGCCATGCAACCACCATCACCACCTTTAGCCCATTTGTTTTTCCTTTGTTTTAGTGGTTCTTTATTTGTGGGATCATCTACATCATCTCTCCACCATTCCCATGTCCTCATCAACATCATTTTCTTTCCTTCATGCATGATCAAATGAGGCCTTCCCCTAAACCCCATTCCTCTCTCTTTTCTTAGGTTCACCTTCACCTCACCTTATGCTAAATTTAAGCCCTCACTTTCCTCTTGGCTTGATCTTATCAACATGTTTTAAAACCTAAACACCTAATCAAAACCCTAACCCTAGTTTCTTCTTTTCTCTCTCACCCTAGTTCTAAGCTAAACCCTAACCTTAACCCTCACCTCACCTCTCTCCTCTCACCATGCCAATGGCCCCTCTCCCTGCCATGCATGCCCTACCCAACTAACCTCTCCAACCTAACAAAACCCTAACCCGAGCCCCCATATCTAACCCTAGCCCTAGCTACACCCTAGCTCGTCCGAGCCTCCCCTCTCCTCTATCTTTCTCTCTCTCTGCCGAGCTAGCCCCACCCCGAGCTCCTCTCTGATGTCCCACCTGCCAGGCCTACCTGCCCCTGCCCTGCTCACGCCGAGCCAGCTCGAGCACGTGAGAGGAGATGGAGAAAGGTGGCCGAAGCCACCTTTATCTACCCGAGCCCACACGACACCCTCCTCCCTCTCCCTCGCTTTATCCTCCGCCCACGTCTCCTCTGCCTCGCCAGATCCACCCCCAAAGCCCTGCCTCTCCTCTCCTTCTTCTTCACCGTCGCCAGATCCTTCCGCCGGTCACCGCCAGTACCACCGGCGCCTTCTCGTTCCGGCCAGCACGCGCGTCGTGGAGGTGGTCGAGGAGACCAAGGAGAGTCCCCTGCATCCCCTGTACGCGCCAGCGAGGAGGAGGAGCACCAGGATCACCAGGACCAGCGTCGTCCCGGCGAAACCCTAGATCTCCGGCCGCCAGCCTCGTCGTCGCCCTGCTGCGCCCTAAGCTGATCCGCCGCCGTCAACCACCCCGCGGTGAGACCCTCTACCGCCCAGACATCCTCTGCCTCACCGTGAAGCCCTAGCCGCGCCAGGAGTTTCGCTGAACGCCCTCGGTGCATCGTCAGTCCCTGATGTCTGCACTCTCCCGCGCCGCGCAGAGCCTCATCTGGTCGTCTAGCCCCCACTTGACACCAAACCCAAGCCACCGCAGCGGCTACGCCCTCCTCGCGCACGCCCAGATCCCCGGTTCGAGTCCCCGTCCCGCGCCACGCGGCGTTTTTCGTCGTCAGCCGTCAGATCGCGAAGAAGAGAAACAGTGCCACCGCGCGCTTTGCTAAAAACCCCCTAGCTTTTTATCTACTCAATCCGCGCCCCCTCGCGACCCCACCAGCTATCCTCTGTGAGCTTTTTACAGAAAGGCACCCCGAGTTTTAGTGACCTTAACCCGTGCTCCAGCTCAGCCCCACCTGTCAGCCGTTGCGGGTTCAGTCGCTGGCCGTGGACCCGTAGCCAATGGTCCCACCTGTCTGCCGCATTGGCTATGCAGAGCCGCGGTGGAAAAAGTCCTCTGCGCGCTGTGTGACCCAGACAGTCGCTGGCCCACCTGTCAGTGACTGGGGCTGAATTCGCCTGAGTATAAAAACTATTTTTCCAATTTCTGTTTTCAATTAACTTTCTAGAAATTGTTTAAATTCAAAATTCAAGTCAGATTTAAATAATTTTTAAAATATAAATCCAAACAATACAAATGATATATGTTTTGGAATCAGAAAAATGTGAGGAATTCAAATATGCCATTCAAAATATTGTTTGAACAATTTAAAATTTTGAGATGATTAAAATTACAATAAAATGCCCGTTTCTTAATAAATTAATAACTTTAATTCTATAACTCCAATTTTGGCAAATAATATGTCTAAATCGATCAGCGCGACGAGCCCGATTTATCTATGCAGTCCTTGTTCTGAATGGAAGCATGCATCATGTCATTATTAAAAATCTGAACTGTTTATCACAATAGAACTTGACTAAACAAATAATAAAATGCTTTATTCTTGTATTCCACACCTCATTATGCCATGCTATTTTAATGCCATGTAAATTGTGCATCATTCATCATGGCATGCTTGTTTTCTTGTCGCATTTTAATTCATATGCTTGTGCACTTTATTTATGTTGGCCCTTGTTTGTTTGGTTCTTCTTCGAATAGACGCCCAGCAGGAGAATTACCAGGAATCACAGGAGTACTACCTAGATCCATCTCTCGCTTCAACTGAGCTGCCAGGCAAGCACTACCACATGCTTGCATACATATAGTACCTATTGCCTCTATCTTATTCTTGCATCATTGAGTCGCGATTGCATTAAATTGAATCCCAAGTACTGCATAGCCTTTATTTTAAACCTCACCGAAGCTTGATTGTAACTACCTTGGTTAATTACGCTCTTAGTTACATGCCTGGATGAACGAAAGTGGTTAAAATAGTACGGTGGGGCCTAGGGCCACTCACGGTAGACCTTTCGGTCGTCCTAACCACTTTCAGAACATCGGGACAAGAACGAGCGGCGTAATCGGTAGGCGAAGGGATCAACTACATACACAAATGAGTATGTATGCAAGCCACATACAATAGTCCTCAGAGCCATTCGATCTAAAAGAAATAGAAATATTGCAACGCCATACGGCAAGATTCAAATATCCTAGGTAGAGATAATATTTTAGGATAGCTCCTCATACAACAAACATCAGAGTATCAGGCGGAAGCGGAAACAATATCCGAGTACGGATAAGAAGCAAATCGGCATAAGATGCCACATAAATAAACACATCCCACCCACAGATCTCACGGATCCCCATTCCCGGAATCTCTACACCGAATGATCGTTGCCAGATGAGATCTGTGAGATAAGATCATTCGGCAACGATCATTCGGTGTAGAGATCATTCGGCAACGATCTGTGAGATATGAGCCTCTACACATATCTCACAGATCTCATCTGGCAACGATCATTCGGTGTAGAGATTCCGGGAATGGGGATCCGTGAGATCTATGGGTGGGATGTGTTTATTTATGTGGCATCTTATGCCGATTTGCTTCTTATCTGTACTCGGATCTTGTTTCCGCTTCCGCCTGATACTCTGATGTTTGTTGTATGAGGAGCTATCCTAAAATATTATCTCTATCTAGGATATTTGAATCTTGTCGTATGGCGTTGCAATATTTCTATTTCTTTTAGATGGAATGGCTCTGAGGACTGTTGTATGTGGCTTGCATACATACTCATTTGTGTATGTAGTTGATCCCTTCGCCTGCCGATTACGCCACTCGTTCTTGTCCCGATGTTCTGAAAGTGGTTAGGACGACCGAAAGGTCTACCGTGAGTGGCCCTAGGCCCCACCGTACTATTTGGCAACGATCATTCGGTGTAGAGATTCCGGGAACGGGGATCCGTGAGATCTGTGGGCGGGATGTGTTTATTTATGTGGCATCTTATGCCGATTTGCTTCTTATCCGTACTCGGATCTTGTTTCCGCTTCCGCCTAATACTCTCACAGATCTTATCTCATAGATCTCATCTGGCAACGATCATTCGGTGTAGAGATTCCGGGAACAGGGATCCGTGAGATCTGTGGGCGGGATGTGTTTATTTATGTGGCATCTTATGCCGATTTGCTTCTTATCTGTACTCGGATCTTGTTTCCGCTTCCGCCTGATACTCTGATGTTTGTTGTATGACGAGCTATCCTAAAATATTATCTCTATCTAGGATATTTGAATCTTGCCGTATGGCGTTGCAATATTTCTATTTCTTTTAGATGGAATGGCTCTGAGGACTGTTGTATGTGGCTTGCATACATACTCATTTGTGTATGTAGTTGATCCCTTGCCTGCCGATTACGCCGCTTGTTCTTGTCCTGATGTTCTGAAAGTGGTTAGGACGGCCAAAAGGTCGTGAGTGGCCCTGGGCCCCACCGTACTATTTTAACCACTTTCGTTCATCCAGGCATGTAACTAAGAACGTAATTAACCGAGGTAGTTACACAGTGGCTCTGGAGTCATAGTAGAGCATATATCTGAAACCTTACCTCGTCAATTCAAGTGCAACAAGAGTCTAGCCCTGCCCACCATAGACCAAGTTCGAGTAGTCTGTGAATACCCTGACGTATTCCCAGATGAATTGCCAGGTATGCCCTCGGATAGGGATATTGAGTTCATTATCGAACTAATCCCCGGAACCTGACCCATAGCCCAGAGACCCTATAGCATGAACCCCTCAGAGTTAGCGGAACTGAAGAAGCAATTGGATGCGATGTTAGCAACAGGCTTGATTCAACCAAGCGCATCGCCATGGAGATCACCAGTGTTATTCGTCGACAAGAAAGATGGAGGCAACCGTTTGTGCACCGATTACAGAAAGCTGAATGACGTCACCATCAAGAACAAGTACCCCTTGCCAAAGATAGAGGATCTATTTGACCAGGTGACTGGTGCCTAGGTATTCTCAAAGATTGATCTCAGGATTGGTTATCACCAACTTAAGATTCTTGCAACGGATATTCCGAAGACCGCCTTTACTACTCATTATGGTTTATACGAGTATACGGTCATGTCTTTTGGATTAACCAATGCCCCTGCTTATTTCATGAATCTCATGAATAGGATCTTTATGAATTTCCTAGATAAATTTGTCATTGTGTTTATCGACGATATCCTTATCTACTCCAAGTCATAAGAAGAGCATGAGCAACATCTGAGAATCATCCTAGAAACTCTGAGAGAACATCGGTTATATGCAAGTTCAGCAAGTGTGAGTTTTGGATGAAAGAAGTAGGATTCCTAGGACATATTGTGTCTACCGGAGGAGTCTCTGTTGATCCCGCCAAGATCAAAGATGTTGAAGAATGGGAAGCCCCAACCACTCAAACCCAAGTCCGTGCATTTCTCAGATTGGCGGCATATTACCGCAAGTTCGTAGAAGGATTCTTGAGCATCGCCAAACCCCTCACCCAATTGTTGAAGAAGGACAAGAAGTTTGAATGGACCGACAAATGTGAAGCCAATTTCCAAGAGCTGAAGAAGAGATTGACATCAGCCCCAATACTGATCATGCCAGATATCAAGAAGCCGTTTGATGTATATTGTGATACATCCAAGATTGGTCTCGGATGTGTATTGAAGCAAGAAGGCAAAGTTATCGCATATATGTCTCGACAACTGGAGCAACATGAGAAGAACTACCCAACCCATGATCTTGAATTCCGTGGTTTTGGCATTGAAGACATGGCGTCATTATCTTATGGGTAATCGCTGTGAGATTTACTCAGATCACAAAAGCTTGAAGTATATTTTCACTCAGAAGGAGCTGAATATGAGGCAAAGGAGAAGGATAGAATTAATCAAGGATTATGACCTTGACATTCACTATCACCCTGGCAAAGCCAATGTGGTAGCGGATGCTCTTAGCAGATTGCTGTGTAGGCTAAACACCATGATCAAGGAGAAGCAACCAAGTTTGTATGAGGAGTTGGAGCAGTTTAGGACTGAGCTTGTTAGCAAAGGATTCTTAGCTAGCATTGAACTTCAACCCACGTTAATCAGCCAAATCAAGGAAGCCCAGAAGGGAAATGAAAGTATCAACGGAATCAAACGTCATATTGGTACATGAAAGGTACCTGGATTCACTGAAGACGAAGAAGGAGTTATGTGGTACAAAGGACATATTTGTGTGCCAGCAGATTCGGAGCTGAAGCAAGTTATCATACAGGAAGCTCATGATACTCTTTATTCTATCCACCCCGGAGGAACGAAGATGTATCAAGATTTGAAAGAGCAATTTTGGTGGCACAAGATGAAGAGAGAAATCAGGAGCTACATCGCCTAGTCTGACATCTGTCAAAGAGTCAAAGCAGAGCATCAGAGACCCGCAGGGATGTTGCAACCATTGCAGATTCCGGAATGGAAATGGGATTCCGTCGGAATGGACTTTATCACCGGTTTGCCTACTTCTAGTAGGGGAAATGACTCAATCTGGGTCATCGTTGACAGACTGTCCAAGGTAGCTCACTTTACACCTGTCAAGACAACATACCAGAGTTCGAAGCTAGCAGAGCTGTATATTTCTAGAATTGTTAGTCTGCATGGAACCCCCAAGACAATAGTGTTAGATCGAGGAACCCAGTTTACCTCGAGATTTTGGCAGAAAGTCCAGGAGGGATTAGGAACCAAGTTGAATTTCAGCACCGCTTATCACCCGCAAACTGATGGACAGACTGAGAGAGTTAACCAAATCTTAGAGGATATGTTGAGAGCTTGTGTGTTGGAGTACGGATCAAAATGGGAAGACTGCCTACCTTTCGCAGAATTCTCATATAATAACAGTTATCAAGCTTGTTTGCAAATGGCACCATTTGAATTCCTATACGGAAGAAAGTGTTGTACCCCTTTGAATTGGTCTCAAGTAGGAGAGAGTTAGATCTTTGGACTCGACATTCTCCGAGAAGCCGAACAAAAGGTGCACAAAGTCCGTGAGCACCTCAAGACCGCCCAGTCCAGACAGAAGAGTTATGCTCACAAGAGAAAGAGAGACATGACTTTCAATGTCGGAGATTTTGTATATCTCAAGGTTTCGCCATTGAAGGGAACCCAACACTTTAGTTTGAAAGGAAAGTTAGCCCCCAGATATATCGGACCATTCAAGATTCTGAATCATCGAGGAGAAGTATCGTATCAACTGGAACTGCCCGAGGAGATGTCAGCCATCCACAATGTGTTCCATATCTCGTTACTTCGCAAATGCCTAGAAGTGCCGGAGAAGACTGAAGTTTTCAAGAACATCGATCATTGAGCTGTTGAGATCAACAATGACCTGACCTATCGTGAAGTGCCCATCCGTATCCTGGAGGAATCTTACAGAACCACTAGGACTAGAAGTATCAAATTTCTCAAGATTCAATGGAGCAACCATACCGAAGAAGAAGCCACTTGGGAGCGAGAAGATTACATTAGGACAGAGTTCCCAGATCTCTTTAGTTCCTAGTTTTCTTTCGTAAATCTCAGGAAGAGATTTTGTTTAAGGGGGGAAGGTTTGTAACATGTCAAAACTCTAATCCAAGTGATCAAGATCAAAATCATCAAATTTAGAGTTAACAAAAACTTTTCCATTTAAAAATATTAAAGCATTCATATGTGTGTGCATATAATTTAGGAGTTGATTTGAATTGCTTTGATTAAGTGATCCATTGATTGTAAAATTATTCTTAGGTGAAATAAACATCATCTAGATCATTCCCAAACAAATCCCAAAGAAAAACAAATCAAAATGAATAAAAGAAGCAAATGGTCATTTGTGCCATTTTAATCAACATGCCTACTTTGGCTATTCCTAGAAATCAAATCCTAATAGAAACAATTGTGGTTCTTGGCACCCCTTGCTAGTACAAGTAGTGATGTACCAAGGCCCTACCAAAAACTTTCAAACACTAGTTTTAAATGGCATTTGAAAATTGAATCTAGGGTAAGTATCAAGATCACACTATTTCAAAAACCACTCAAATGAACTTCATTTTCAAAACCCAAGCAACCAGAGATGCTCAAGCATCTGATCAACAACTCCACCAAAATTCAGCTAAAAATTCAAAAACTTTTCTCATGTGGCCATTGTGTCGAACACCTTGCAGACATAATCAAATTTAGCCTAACTATTACTGTTTTGATCAATTCTTGTCGAGCCATTTGGTTTGCATTGATCATTCTTGTCTCCCCTGAGCCCAACCAGACCAAAACCCACCCTAGTTCTAGCCCATGGCGCCGGTGCTACGCCGCCCCGACACCATGCTCGCCGGCCAACGTTGCCAACGCAGCAGCAGACCGCCAGCCCCTCTCCGCCACTCCAGGAAGCTAGGCGCCACCCTACCGCCGCCCACGGTCCACCCCACGGCCACTGCAAGTTACTGGACCACTCCCCAGCCTCGCCGCCCATTCTCTCTATGCGTAGCCAGAGCGCGCCAGAGCGCCCTCACCGCCAGCACGCCACAGACCGCCCTCGACCCAATACCATGCACGATGCTCCGCCTCGACCCCAGCACCCCGCTAGACACGGCCGTGCTCCGCCGCGCGACCCGTAGTCGCAGAGCGCCGCGTCGAGCACCGCCTCTGTCTCCCAGAGCGCGGGACGCTCCCGACCAAATGCCACCGCTCCTAGTCGCGCATTTAAGCCGTAGAGCACCACCAGGAGGCAGGCAACCATCCCCTACCTCCAACCACGACGATAGCTCGCTGTACAGCCCTTGCCGGAGTCGCCATCCCATCCCGTTCGGTCGCCTCATCAATCTATAAAAGGAGGCCACCCCAGCACAAACTCCTCACACCATCTCACTCCCCTCTCTCCACTCATCCTTCCACCCCATTCCCGGAGCAAGGCGGGCCGTCGTTCGCCAGAATTTTGCTGGAGCTTGCCGCAGTAGAGGAGGAGAGGCGCCGTTGATTGTGACCACCCCAGGAGCCGCCGCGACCACGCCTAGAACCATCATCGTCTACCAGCTCGATCGCCCCCATCGCCACGTCTAGCTGGAGCCCTGGTAAGCCCCCACGTATCCCCACCGATCCGCTAGGGTTATCTCTCGTCGGTTACCTGTTCGACGGCGACGATGATCCTCAGTCGTTGATCCGCCTTTTAATCGTAACGCTGAGAGTGCCCCATATTGTTTCGAGTTTTAAGTCTCGCTGACAAGCAGGACCAACACGTCAGCCGCCCTCTGGGCGGCTGAGCACCACTAGGCCGGCCCATTAGTTTTCCCGCGCGACCCAGTTAGTTCAAATATGGATTTTTCTATTTTAGTTTGAACTCACTTCTATCCCTTAGTTCAAAAATCAATTCAAGAAGATCTACTGAACCAAATTGAGTGATTAAAATTTTGATAGAGAGCTACTAAAAAGATCTATCCAAGCCCGTTGGATTTAATTCATTTAGAGCTAGAGATATCTCCTAGGCAAAATAACAAGACAGAAGCTTTTGCACATTCAAACATTTTTATAAAATCAACCATAATAGCTTTTGAGTTGATTCCAACTCTCAAAAATCACCTTTAACCATACCTATATAAATATGTAATAATATTAAGGTTTGCATGCTGTGACTTTGAACTAGTACAAAAATAATGCTATATAGGCATTTCTAGTCACTTTAAATCATTAAATTCTAAACTTAAACTTATTAAAATATGATCCAATCCTTAAATCACATTCCCACATGTTAGAATATGTGGTGAGGACATGTGTCAACATGATCCCATATTTTAAGTGGTGAATATTAAATCTTAGTTATTTTTCAATGAGTAGAAATTACTTTTCTTAAATAAAAAGAATGGAGCTAGTTAATAAAACCTTGTGATGCTTGTGAAGATATTAGATCATCAAATGTGTGCCTTAGAGTGCTAAGTAGACTAGTTAAGTATGGTTTGGTGATTGTGTACTCCGTATGTATTTATAGACGATAGTACCAACCAAGCTTTCGAGGAGGAGGAGTTCTACCAAGAAGAAGAGGAAGAAAACTTCAACCACTGCACCAACCAAGGCAAGCTATTGTTAGCAAGCTAGAATTAAGTTTGATAACCTAAGCAAGATGCATTAGGCATGCTTTGGTTATACCACTTTGAATATAACCTACCCCAAGTTTTACTTTCAAGCTTTTTACTTTCTTTACTTTACTTGTTTTGAGGGTAGCATAAAAAGTATAAAACTTGACCTATCTATATAACCTTAGATGTCATTCTATGTCATGAGATTGATCTTAGCATCCCCACCTTAGTGAACACTCTTAACTTAGTAGCTTAGAGCTAAGTCAAAACTTGAGTCACTTTAGATGGGAATACTTGGTGAAAATGAATTGTGAAAACCTTAGAATGATGAGTCATTCTATTGAGATGTTTTGACATGTGAGAAACGCAAATGGTTTATGATGATGAAAATGTTGAGGCATGAGCCTTAACCCTTTTACCAAAAACTGATGGTTGGATTCGGATGCGATACCATTCCATTTTTTACCGTACAACCACAATACCTAAATTGGGTAAGGCTTAGCCGGAAATTTATATGCATTAGTATTAGTTCCCTCGCGGGAGAGGTTTGAGATGAGGCTACCTCTCAATGTTGTCCACCTATGCAGTGCCCAAGATGACAGATGGTCATGGTTGGGAGGCCATGCTCATACGAGAGGTGCTTATACTAGGGTGTGTAAAGGAAAGGTTATGTTTGATTATCTGCATACTAAGTATGATGATTTAGGGTTATCCTTGACAGATGTATTGAATCTTGTGGTAAAAGTGTACCACCTCTGCAGAGTGTCAAACTATTCGAATAGCCGCGTCCGCGGTTATCGACAGTTGGAGTGGCCATACTGTTTCGTTGTCAGATGTTTTCAAAATGACTTATGAAATGAATGGTGAATCTTGACTTGACCACAACAGGGTTGTGACTATGACACTAGCTTTCCAACTTAAGTGATTCTAGAACTTTATTTTATCTTCCTTTGTTTCAGAACTCAGCTTAGGTTTCAAACTTAACTTCATAGTTAAATTTAGCGTTAGCATTACCCACTAGTACTATCTTACTTGTTAGTGATAGTTTGCGAGTACTTAAAGAGTACTCATGGCTTTGTCCCTGGCTATTCCTATGGCCAGACTATGAAGGAGACTACCAAGATGATGGCCAGCAGGACGGCTCTGATAACTAGGACTATCTGCCTTCGTCAGCATTGCCTGTGCCCCTGAAGATGGACCCCACCGCTACGCTTATTATTTATTCCGCTGCTTGTTGTATTAAGACTGGATCATGAGATCCTTATTTGTGTAAGACCTTATTTATGGTTTGTAATGGATGATGTACTGTGATATCCAATTTGTTATGTCTCGCAAAAATGGTAATCCTGGGATTGCGATGTATGACATAACAGGCATCTGGGATTAAAAATCCAGGTGTTGACTGATGACTGGTTGCAGACAATGGAGAACAACTTAGAAGTAGCTTGAGTTGATGACAACGAGAAAGTTATTTTTGAC
The DNA here is from genome assembly GCA_910589775.1 of Avena eriantha. Lineage (NCBI taxonomy): Eukaryota > Viridiplantae > Streptophyta > Magnoliopsida > Poales > Poaceae > Avena > Avena eriantha. The sequence goes on from OU342740.1 coordinate 63,651,729, forward strand.
ACCCACTATTTGGTAGGAGATGCAAGAGCATGGTGGAACAGCACCCGCACAATAAACCATGGTCAAGTGATGACATGGGAATCCTTCAAAATCAAGTTCAGCCGCACCCACCTGCCGCAGGGTCTAGTCACCCGAATGAGGGATGAGTTCAGAGAGCTGGAGCAAGGCAGAATGACTGTAGTGGAGTACCGTGACAGATTCTTGTCCCTAGCTAGGTATGCACCTGATGAGATCAACAAGGAGGCCAAGAAGAAGGAGAGATTCCTGAATGGACTGCATGATGAGATGCAGACTGTCCTTGTCAACATCCATTTTGAGGATCTCGAAGAACTAGTCGATTCTGCCATTTAGATGGAAGGGAAGATTAACCAAGCAAACGACAACTGCAAACGTTGTATGATGCACCAAGATGGATCGAACAGTCACCAGAAGTACCGTCCAACCCTTCTGTGGGATATGCACCAAGGAACAACCGACCCCCAATGTCTCGCCCATGCTACCCCAACCGTAGCGGAGGAAATGTGAATCCCGGAGGAAACAACAATCACCCCGGCAACACCAGCAATTTCAACCGTGCACCTCCCAAGAGCAAAAACAACATTGCACCCAGAACTAGAAGTAATGATGTGCCCATGGCAGCAAAAGACAAGTCTTAGATCACTTGTTTCCAATGTGGAGTGAAGGGTCACTACTCCAATGAGTGTCCCAAGAAGATTGCTGCCACTGCCAATGTGAATGCCCCAGCTCAACAGCAGTGTCGTGTTCAACCAGGAAGAAGATTCACCCCAGGGAACCCTCACAACCGCAACGGCCGTCTCTTCCACATGAACGCCGAAGAAGCCCAAGAAACGCCAGATGTAGTGCTGGGTATGTTTTCTGTCAACTCAGTTTTAGCAAGAGTGTTGTTTGATTCTGGAGCATCGCACTCATTTGTCACCGAAGAATTTGCATGCACTAGTAAGATTCACCCAACCAATTTGAAGCATGTCATGATAGTTCAAATCCCCGGTTCAACTACAAAAGCTAGAAAAATTTGCAAAGTTGTGCCTATCAGAATACATGGAATAGATTTTTATGCCAATCTAATAGTACTTGGAACCAAAGGTTTGGAAGTAGTACTAGGTATGGATTGGATGTCAAAGCATAAAAGGACTGATAGACTGTGCCAAGAAATCCATCACCATGACCAGTAGCTCTGGAGTCTCAGTAGAGCATATATATGAAACCTTGCCCCGTCAATTCAAGTGTAATAAGAGTCTAGCCCTACCCACCATAGACCAAGTCAGAGTAGTCTGTGAATACCCCGACGTATTCCTAGATGAATTGCCTGGTATTCCCCTAGATAGGGATATTGAGTTCATTATTGAACTAATCCCTGGAACCGGACCCATAGCCCAAAGACCCTATAGCATGAACCCATCAGAGTTAGTGGAATTGAAGAAGCAGTTGGACGCTATGCTGGCAACAGGCTTGATTCAACCAAGTGCATCGCCATGGAGATCGCTAGTGCTATTCATCGACAAGAAGGATGGAGGCAACCATTTGTGCACATATTACAGGAAGCTGAATGACGTCACCATCAAGAACTAGTACCCTTTGCCAAAGATAGAGGATCTATTTGATCAGTTGACTGGAGCAAATGTGTTCTCTAAGATCGATCTTAGGGATGGTTATCACCAACTTAAGATTCGTGCAACGGATATTCCGAAGACTGCCTTTACTACTCGTTATGGTCTATACGAGTATACGGTCATGTCTTTTGGATTAACCAATGCCCCTGCTTATTTCATGAATCTCATGAATAAGATCTTTATGAATTTTCTGGACAAGTTTGTTGTTGTGTTTATCGACGATATCCTTATCTGCTCCAAATCAGAAGAAGAGCATGAGCAACATCTGAGAATCATCCTTGAAACCCTCAGAGAGCATCGGTTGTATGCCAAGTTCAGCAAATGTGAGTTTTGGCTGAAAGAGGTAGGATTCCTAGGACATATTGTGTTTGCCGGAGGAATAGCAGTTGACCCCACCAAGATCAGAGATGTCGAAGCATGGGAAGCCCCAACGACTCAAACCCAAGTCCGTGCATTTCTTAGATTAGCGGGGTATTACCGCAAGTTCATCGAAGGATTTTTGAGCATAGCAAGACCCATGGCTCAATTGTGGAAAAAGGACAAGAAGTTTGAATGGACTGACAAATGTGAAGCAAGTTTCTAGGACCTGAAGAAGAGATTGATTTCAGCCCCAATATTGATCATGCTAGATATCAAGAAGCCATTTGATGTGTATTGTGATGCATCCAAGATTGGTATCGGATGTGTATTTATGCAAGAAGGCAAAGTTATCGCGTATCTGTCTCGACAACTGAAGCAGCATGAGCAGAACTATCCGACCCATGATCTTGAATTAGTAGCCGTAGTTTTGGCATTGAAGACATGGCATCATTATCTTATGGGTAATAGCTGTGAGATTTACTCAGATCACAAGAGCTTGAAGTATATTTTCACTCAAAAGGAGCTGAATATGAGGCAAAGGAGATGGATAGAGTTAATCAAGGATTATGACCTTGACATTCACTATCACCCCGGCAAAGCCAATGTGGTAGAGGATGCTCTTAGCAGATTGCCGTGTAGGCTAAACACCATGATCAAGGAGAAGCAACCAAGTTTGTATGAGGAGTTGGAGCAGTTTAGAACTAAGCTAGTTAGCAAAGGATTTCTAGCTAGTATTGAACTTCAACCCATATTGATCAGTCAAATCAAGGAAGCCAGAAGGGAAATGAAAGTATCGACGGAATCAAACGTCGTATTGGTACAGGAAAGGTACCTGGATTCACCGAAGACGAAGAAGGAGTTCTGTGGTACAGAGGACGTATCTGTGTGCTAGTAGATTCGGAACTGAAGCAAGTTATCATGCAAGAAGCTCATGATACTCTTTATTCTATCCACCCCGGAGGAACGAAGATGTATCAGGATTTGAAAGAGCAATTTTGGTGGCACAAGATGAAGAGAGAAATCGGAAGCTACATAGCCAAGTGTGATATATGTCAAAGAGTCAAAGCGGAACATCAGAGACTCGCAGGACTGTTGCAACCATTGCAGATTCTGGAATGGAAATGGGATTCCATCGGAATGTACTTTATCACCGGTTTGCCTATTTCTAGTAGGGGAAATGACTTAATATGGGTCATTGTGGATAAACTGTCCAAGGTAGCTCATTTTATACATATCAAGACAACCTACCAGTGTTCAAAGCTAGCAGAGTTGTACATTGCTAGAATTGTTAGTCTGCATGGAACCCCCAAGACCATAGTATCAGATCGAGGAACCTAATTTACCTCGAGATTTTGACAGAAAGTCCAAGAAGGATTAGGCACCAAGTTGAATTTTAGCACCACTTATCACCCGCAAACCGATGGATAGACTAAAACAGTCAACCAAATCCTAGAGGATATGTTGAGACCTTGTGTGTTAGAGTATGGATCAAAATGGGAAGATTGCCTGCCTTTTGTATAATTCTCATACAACAACAGTTACCAAGCCAGTTTGCAAATGGCACCATTTGAGTTCCTATACGGAAGAAAGTGCCGTACCCCTTTGAATTGGTCGCAAGTAGGAGAGAGTTAGATCTTTGGACCCGACATTCTCCGAGAAGCCGAAGAGAAGGTTCACAAACTCCGTGAGCACCTCAAGACCGCCGAATCCAGATAGAAGAGTTATGCTGACAAGAGAAGGAGAGACCTGACTTTCAATGTCGGAGATTTTGTATATCTCAAGGTTTCTCCATTGAAGGGAACACATCGTTTTAGTCTGAAAGGAAAGTTAGCCCCCAGATATATCGGACCCTTCAAGATTCTTAATCGCCGAGGAGAAGTATCGTATCAACTGGAACTACCAGAAGAGATGTCAGCCATCCATAATGTGTTCCATATCTCGTTATTTCGCAAATGCCTAGAAGTGCCGGAGAAGACCGAAGTTTTCAAGAACATCGATCACCGAGCTGTTGATATCAACAAGGATCTGACATATCGTGAAGTGCCCATCTGTATCCTAGAGAAAGCCTACAGAACCACCAGGACCCGGAGTATCAAATTTCTCAAGATTCAATGGAGCAACCATACCAAAGAATAAGCCACTTGGGAGCGAGAAGATTACATTAGGACTGAGTTCCCAGATCTCTTTAGTTCCTAGTTTTCTTTCTTAAATCTCGGGACGAGATTTTGTTTAAGAGGGGAAGGTTTGTAACATCCCAAAACATTAATCCAAGAGTATTAAGATCCAAATCATCAAATTGAGGGTTAACAAAAACTTTTCCATTTACAAATCTTTAAGCATTCATATATGTGTGCATTTAAAATAGGAGTTGTTGTGAATTGCCATGTTTGAGTGATCTATTGATTGTAAAATGATTCTAATGTGAATTAAACATCATCTAGATCATCCCCAAGCAAATCTCAAAGAAAAAAAGAAATCAAAAAGAATAAATAAAGGAAATGGTCATTTTTGCCATTTTAACTAACTAGGACACTTTGGGTGTTCCTATGAGTCAAATGCCAACAGAAACAATTATGGATCCTTGCACCCCTTGCTAGTACAAATAGTGATGTGCCAAGGCCCACTTTGTGATCTTCCAAAAACATTCAAACTCTAATTTTAAATGACATTTGAAAATTGAATCTAGTGTATGTATCAAGATCACACTATTTCAAAAACCAACCAAATGGACTCCATTTTAAAATCCCAAGCAAACCTAGATGCTCAGGCATAAGATAAACCACTCCACCAAAAATCATCCAAAAATTCAAATATTTTGTTCATGTGGCCATTTGATCGAACACCTTGTGATCAAAATCATTATGGCCTAACTAACACTGTTTTGGAGCAAATCTTGTCGAGCCATTTGATGCACATTGATCACCTTGGTCTCCCCTAGGCCCAACCAGACCAAAACCAACCCCTACCCTAGCCCCTGGCGCCAGTACCACGCCGCCCCGAAGCCATGGTCGCCGGCCGATCGTGCCTGGGCCACAACAGCCCGCCAGCCCCTCTCCGCCGCTCCAGGGAGTGAGGCGTGACCTCACCGCCTCCCACGGTCCATCCCACGGCCACAGATAGCCACTGGACCACCCCAGAACCGCGCCACCCTTTCTCTTTGCGTGTAGCCAGAGCGCCCTCGCCGCCAGCACGCCATAGACCATGCCTTGACACCAAATCATGTGCGCCGCTCCGCCTTGAACCCCTCAACCCGCCAGACATGGTCGTGCACCGCCGCGCGACCCACAGTCACCAGGAGCACCGTCGAGCATCGCCTCTATCTCCCAGAGCGCGTGAAGGCCCCGACTGTTAGCCACCGCCCCTAGCATCGCCACTAAGATCTAGACGACCGCCAGCAGATCGCCCACCGTCTGCCTACCTCGCCCATGCCGGTAGCCCTCTGTATCACCGTCACCGACGAGCTCTGCCCACACCTGTCGGTCCCCTCGTCGAGCCTATATAAGGAGGGCACCCCCAGCCTCAATCGCCACACCATTCCACTCCCCTCTCTCCATTGATCATTTCTCCTCTCTCGCCGGAGCCACTCGAGTAGCCCATCGCCGGAATTCCACCGGAGGTAGCCGCTGCAGAGGAGGAGACGTGGTCGTCGATTTCGTCCACCTCAGCCCCTGCCGCGACTTCGCCTGAGCTCGCCGTCGTCCACCAGTTCGTTTGCCTGCCTCACCGCACTAGCTGGAGCCCTGGTACGTCCCTAGTAGACCCCCACTGACCGCTTAGGGTTCAGTTTCGCTGGCGACGAGTCTGTCGTCGACGACGACCATGGACCGTAGATCTCGTTCTAATCATGTGGTCCTGATCGCCCCGTACCGCTTCGGGTTTTAAGTGCCACTGACATGTGGAACCCCCTTATCAGTAGCCCGCTGTGCCGTTGAGCGTCACTGGGCCGGCCCAATTAGTTTCCCGCACTGACCCAGTAATTCAAATTAGGTTTTTCTATTTAGACTTAAAATCAATTCTATCCCTTAGTTCAAAAATCAATTCAGAGAGTTTTACAAATCCAAATTGAGTGATTCCAATTTTGTTGGAGAGATAATTTATATCTCTATCCAAGCCCGTTGGATTTAAATCATTTAGAGTTAGAGATCTCTCCTAGTAAAAATAACAAGACAGAAGCATTTTCACATTCAAACATTTTTATAAAATCAACCATAATAGCTTTTGAGTTGATCCCAACTCTCAAAAATCACATTTAACCATACCTATCTGAATATGTAATAATATTAAGGTTTGCATGTAGTGACTTTGGACTAGTACCAAAATAATGCTATATAGGCATTTCTAGTCACTTTAAATCATTAAATATTAAACTTCAACTTATTAAAATATGATCCAACCCTTAAATCACTTTCCCATATGTTAGAATATGTGGTGATGACATGTGTCCACATGATCCCATATTTTAATTGGAGAATATTAAATCTTAGTTATTTTCAATGAGTAGAAATTACTTTTCTCAAATAAAAAGAATGAAGCTAGTTAATTAAACCTTGTGATGCTTGTGATGATAATAGATCATCAAATGTGTGCCTTAGTATGCTAAGTAGACTAGTTAAGTATTGTTTGGTGATTGTGTATCCCGTATGTATTTATAGAAGATAGTACCGACCAAGCTTTCGAGGAGGAGGAGTTCTACCAAGAGGAGGAGGAAGAAAACTTCAACCACTGCACCAACGAAGGCAAACTATTGTTAGCAAGCTAGAATTAAGCTAGATAACCTAAGCAAGATGCGCTAGGCATGCTTTGGTTATACCACTTTGACTATTACCTACCCCAAGTTTTATTTCCAAGCTGTACTTTCTTTACTTAATTAAAGTCCTTTACTTGTTTAAAGGTAGCATAAAAAGTATAAAACTTGACCTCTCTAGTTAGACTTAGATGTCATTCTATGGCATGAGATTGAGATTAGCATCCCATATTAGTGAACACTCTTAACTTAGTAGTTTAGAGCTAAACCAAAACTTGATTCACTTTAGATGGGAAGACATGGTGAAAATAAATTGTGAAAACCTTGGAATGATGTGTCATTCTATTGAGATGTTTTGACATGTGTTGAGAAACACAAATGGTGTATGATGATGAAGATGTTGAGGCATGAGCCTTAGCCCTTTTACAAAACTGATGGTTGGGTTCGAATGCGATACCATTCCAATTTTACCGTACAACCACAATACCTGATTTGGGTAAGGATTAGCCAGAAGTTTATATGCATTAGTACTAGTTCCCTCGCGGGAGAGGTTTGAGCTGAGGCTACCTCTCAATGTTGTCCACCTATGCAGTGCCCAAGATGACAGATGGTCATGGTTGGGAGGCCATACTCATAGGAGAGGTGCTTATACTAGGGTGTGTAAAGGAAAGGTTATGTTTGATTATCTGCATACTAAGTATGATGATTCAAGGTTATCCCTGGCAGATGTATCGAATTTGGTGGTGAAAGTGTACCACCTCTGCAGAGTGTCAAACTATTCGAATAGCCGCGTCCGCGGTTATGGATAGTTGGAGTGGCCATACTGTTCTGTTGTCAGATGTTTTCAAAACAACTTATGAAATGAATTGTGACATGACTTGACCACAACAGAGTTGTGATTATGACAATTAAGTTCCCACTTAGGTGATTTCAAACTTTATTTTATCTTTCTTTGTTTCTGAACTCAGCTTAGGTTTCAAACTTAACTTTACAAATAAACTTAGAGTTAGCATTCCTACTAGATCTATCTTACTTGTTAGTGGTAGTTTGCGAGTACTTAAAGAGTACTCATGGCTTTTGTCCCTGGCTATTCCCGTGGCCAGACTATGAAGGAGACTACCAAGATGAAGGACAACAGGACGGCTATGATAACTAGGACTATCTTCCATCGTCAGCATTGCCTGTGACCCTGAAGATGGGCCCCACCGCTACGCTTATTAATTATTCTGATGCTTGTTGTATTAAGACTGGATCATGAGATCCGTTATTCGTGTAAGACCTTACTATGGTTTGTAATGGATGATGTATTGTGATATCCTATCTGCTATGTCTCGCAAAAATGGTAATCCTAGGATTGCGATGTATGGCATAAAAGGCATATGGGATTAAAAATCCGGGTGTTGACAGGGTGGTCTGGCTGCCCCAGGCACCCCCTCGGCCTCTCCTTCCACCTATATATTGCCTCTGATACGGAAACCCTAAGTACCCGATCAAAAATCCACAAAAGAGTCTGTAGCCGCCGTCATCTCCATCCCTAGATCGGGAGGGATCTGAAGCTCTTACCGGCACCCTGCCGGAGAGGGGATTTCACCCTAGAGGCCTTCTTCATCACCATGCAAGCCTCTAGTGTGATGCATGAGTAGTTCATCTCTAGACGGAGGGATCTGAAGCTCTTACCGGCACCCTGCCGGAGAGGGGATTTCACCCTGGAGGCCTTCTTCATCACCATGCAAGCCTCCGGTGTGATGCGTGAGTAGTTCATCTCTGGACTACGGGTCCATGTAGTAGCTAGATGGTTGGTTCTCCTCCTTTGTGCTATCATGTTTAGATCTTGTGAGCTCCGTTCATGATCAAGATCATCTATTTGTAATTCTACATGTTGTGTTTGCGGGGATCCGATGGATATTGAGATGCTATTTCAGATTGATTATTGATTCTATCATGTCTTTGTTATTTGTGATCTTGCATGCTTTCCGTTGTTAGTAGCTATCTTGGCTAAGTAGATTCTAGCAACTCCAAGAGTTAGTATTTATGCTCGATAGTGGGTCCATGCCTCTGGTAATATGGGGAAGTGACAGAAATCTCTAAGGTACTAGATGTGTTGTTGCTACTAGGGAGAAAACAACAATCCTTTGTTCATAGAACAATCGTATTGATTACTTTACACGCAATTCGTAATGCAATAATCTGTTGCTTGCAACTTAATACTGGAGGGGGTTCGGATGATAACCTAAAGGTGGATTATTAGTCATAGATGCAGTTGGATGGCGGTCTATGTATAATGTTGTAATGCCCAAACGAATCTCAAAGGAGTCAAGATGATTAGTATATGCTTGTATGCTTTCTCGATGTTTGTCAATTGCCCCGATGTAATTTGTTCACCCAACATGTTATCTATCTTAAGGAGAGCCACCTCTAGTGAACTATGGACCCTGGTCCTTTCTTTTAAATTCAATCTACAATCAAATTATTTACTGCTTTGTGTTTACTTTCTGCAAACTATGACTTCCTTCCATTCGATACGTTTAATCTTTTGTTTTCAGCAAAACCGGTGAGATTGACAACCTCATCGCAAGTTGGGGACAGAGTTCTGTGCTTGTGTTGTGCAGGTCTCCACGTTGCTGCTAGCACCGTTAATGCGCCCTGCCAACGTTCAGCTAGCAACACCTTTGGGGTGTTTCCTTGCTCCTACTAGATTGATAACCTTGGTTTCGTACTGAAGGAAAACTTGCTGCTGTGCTCATCATACCTTCCTCTCGGGGTTCCCCAACGAGCTCGATATATTTTGGGCCATCAATGCCCCGGCTCCCATCCGACTTTTCTCCGAGTCCCACAACCGTTGTGATAGACCCGTCTAGATTACTGAGTGCTTCCGCTATAAGAGTCTGACTCGAACCCACCTAGTCGGAAAGAATTGATAGCACCTCAATTTTATGAGCCCACTACCAAAAATATCCGACTTGTGATGGTGCAGCACTGGCGGGGAAACCAACTAGACCTTCTTTGAGGGATTACTTTCTACTAACTATCTAATAGAGGTAAAACAGAGACATAAACATAACACAAAACAAAGCAATTATAGTGTGAAATGGTATGGCTCTCTTCATGGCGATCACCATCTCCACAAAGCTTGTAATTCGACTTGTGTTAACTCTTGTCACGTGCCATCTTACACCATGTAGCCGACTTGTACATCAACTTGCAAGCCATCCGGGTTCTCCAAACAGCTACACTAGCTAGTAATGTAAATTACATGGAGAATCCGACATGCATGACGTTATACAATAAAATGACAGCACCTAGGCTCCAGCCGGCTGACAAAACCGCGATACGCCGATCACATATGGATTACACACAGCACATGCACATAAGCCATACCATTCACAACATCATCCTGCAAAAACAAGTTATGCATAGATACGATATCTACCGGCGTTTTGAAAACTCGCAACGACATCTAAGGCGCTACGACAGGGCGAAGCCGGCAGATCGAAGGGGCAGCGCCCGACGATTTTTTCGAAAATGCAGATCTCATGTGCATTCCAGACATGGATTTCTTCATCGGATAAAACAATTTTATCGAAATCTGATCCAGACTTCGATTCGACCAAACTCTTTGATCTTCGATCACCGCATCCGGATTTACGTGTCATAGTCTACCCCGATGGCGGAAGCCGACCGGTAGGGGTATGTCGTTCCACAACCTTAGCAGTTAGATCACGGAAACCAGATCATCCATTTTCCGAGTACAGTTGATCCAATCAATTTCGTACAAAACCGATCTATCTCATAGATCGACCACCAAAACTGCAATTAGATCCAATCTAACGCCAACCGCATATCACATATGCACGATCTCGAGCCTAAAACCGGAAGCTAACGCTCTGATACCACTGTTGGGCCACGCAGAGATAAACAAAACTTTTTCCCTACGCGGTGATCCCAAGATCTAGCTGAGGTAATAGGCCACGAGAATTACTACTAGATGCGCGGTTGCGGAATCGATGAAGCACGTCGCTTGATGCAGTGCAGTCCTCATGATCCGTTCCAATCCACGATCGTCGAAGTGCTGAACGTAAAACACCTCCGCCAGTATCCACACGTACGAGGAGGAGCACTGGCGATGGACTGCTAGGTCCAGTACGGCGGCGACAGGACTGGACTGGAGCTAGGGTTTCCAACACATGGAGTGACCTAACCATGTGCTCTAAGCACCTGCGCCGCAACTTATATAGGAAGTGAAAGTGGGCTCCACTCACTTGTGGCCCATTCACTAAAAGGCCTATATTAGTCATTGCGAGTCCAACTCACTGACTCTGTCCATTTCCTTTTTGGGTCCAACCCAAAAATATTCCCGCTCTTAAGTGTGTGACCCGACAGGCTCATGGTGACCCAGACACGATCCGAGTCTCACTCGTGACCGATCAGTTGGTAGCAGCTCCTAGCAGAACGTGCCAACTCCCAAGTACCAAAGATTCATGATGACATACCTTCCAATGCGACTTTCATCTGAGTCCCTTTTGCCTCATGATATACCTTGTCAAACTATAGGCGAATAATCTTCATCCCTTAAATAGTTCAACTCTCTTTCTCGATCCGAGATAAGTGATTCATCCGACTAACTCTTAGTCGATTGCCTCGGTAAACACTTAACCGAGTCATGCATGGCCTGCTTTCCGAATTATATCTTCCGAGAGGGCCCAGGGAATATCTCTCCAGACGGAGGGGCAAAATCCCATCTTGGTTATTCACGTCACGCAGCTTGATTCTCAGTCAACCCGAACTCCGCCTTATAACTGCCTAGTGACAAAACAACGTTTGACGGAACCTAAGTCGGTGATCCTCAACTTGGACTGTGCAATAACCTCAGGTCTAAGGATTACATTGATTGAGACATACAAATGACGACTTGTTCATTGTATCTCAATATGGGTCAGTTCGACTCGCTAAACTCTTTAGCCGAATTCGTGTAAATCGGAATAGTATCTCTATGCCCATGACAAGTGGAACCGAGTCATCTGCCGACTTTCACATTCGTCTAAGTTGTGTGTCCAACACAACCTCAATGACCAAGGACATTTGGTACAACATGAATATGCAGTTCTACAATCAAATCACATATTCAATGATACATATCAGTAATTCATACATGGACAATAACTTTATGAATACATTGGAAATAACACCATACATGATTGCCTCTAGGGCATATTCCCAACACTTTACTTGCCTCCACCTACAATGTTTCTCTTTGACACATGCATCACTACAGGTCTACATATATAGATAATATTTGAAGGGTCGTGCGCAATGCTAGCCAAACGTGAGCAATTCTAGCATATATAGATAATATTTTTATGCCTTTATCAGGCCAAATGTGAGCAATTCTAGCCATAAGGGTTTTGAAAGCTGGCTGAAGTGCGATAAGAAAAGAAACACCATGTGCATCTTTATGAATAAGGAAGTGTAAATGGCACAAGGGAATATGTTCCGTTGAGCCATGGATCCATTAGCATTACCGTGACCATCTGCTCTGTTGTGCAGCCTTCATAGCAACAATATAAATATAAGAGCATCCCTAAATTGGAAAATCTGAAACAATTAGTGACCAAGTAATCTATTGTAGGCACTCCTTACATTTATTTACCAATCCCCTTTTTACAAATGGACAACAGGAGAACTCCTCATTCTATTAGGAGGGGAGAAATTCAATTAACAAACATAATTCAGTATATTTACATGCAGAGAAACAAAATGAAGGCACAACTCTGATAAACGTCAGGGCCCTCGCGGCAAACAAACCTAGTGACATTTGTATACCTTTTGTCGAAGATATGCCTGCTCCACTCACCTCACAGGTTCCAGGTGGAACCACACCATTTTTTGCTTTGCATAACAGAAGCACAATGAAAACATTTGGACTAATTGATCCAGCATATATATCTTCATAGTTGATTGAAGGCTGCATCAGAAACGAAACTGCAATAGATACAGACATGGAAGTCAGAGGTTCATAAAATTATCACGATCTGCATAGAACACTTGGAAGCTTCAATGAAATTAAAATTTGTAGAAAATGGCTAGTGAATAAAGGAGCACGCAGCAGACTTGGTGTTGCTTCTTGGGTTCTCCGATGAGCAGATTCCTAAGCAATTTGCAGCCACCGACATGATTGGCCACATGTCTAGCTTGAGGTCCAGAGAGTAATGTTCAGTTGTTTTCTTTGCCATCTAGGGGTAAAACAGAGATGAGATTGTTTTAAGGAATAAAAATTAAGATTTATGCATACACAACTAACTTAAAAATGATGGATGCTAATGGATTATCAGACAGTATGCAGATTCTAGCAGTTTGCCGAGCGCCTAGAACGCATGTAGTGACCAGCAGCGGTGAAGCTCAAATAAATGTACCCTAGGTCCCCAGTACTGTACCAAGACACGTGAGGACCTTGGGAGCCCCGTGCTGTGTGGGATGGACATGACCAACGTTGGCTGCACCGTGGCTAGCGAGAGGGGCTCGCTCTCTACTCTGTGACTGCTACCTCCGTTTTCTCCGAACAAGACGGACATTCCAGACAAACCAGGGACACAGCGGCCTTCTACTTAGACAGCCTCCTCTTATTCGGTTTGAACTAAACGAAGTAGTCCACACAAAAACACTGAATCCTTCATGTTCTCTGATCTGAACGACTATCACCTGTGGACTGAACCATGAATATTTGAAGCACCAAAACATAATTCAAAATCTTAAATAAACACATTTTCTCAATTAACTGAGCTTAGATTAGGTTACTCGGAGTGAGAGTAATAAAACACATATTTTTCAGTGAAGAGACCTTAATTTCTATTACTCGGAGCGAGAAAAATAATCAGTTTGAATACAGGTAGCTAGCTGAACCAGAGTAGCCTGAAATGCCACACCAGCCAGATCGGGTCAGTTAGCAGAGGTAGGCTTGCACAAAGATGTGTGCAGACATTTGCCTCTCGATGAGTAGAATACCTAATATAAAAAAAATCTTTTACTAAGATCTTCAATTTCTTTTTATTTCCCATCAACTCTTGTGTCGTCTGGTGTTCCACAAATTTACCATTACCTTACACTTAGATTTAAATCCCAACTCCCTCCGGCCTTCTTGAATTGCAGTAGGCATGCCACTCCGGCAAACATTTCAACCATTAGAGGATTATAAGAACATACACATACCAAGTAACATCTCCGTAATATTTTTAAAAGGTAATGCAGACCAGAAGAACATGAAAACTAAGGGCAAGGCTCTCAACTAACTTTTGGCATGGTTTTCGCATATGAAATACAACATAGTGCAAGGCTCTCAACTAACCTTTGGCACGGTTTTCCCATATGAAATACAACATTTTTCCCTCAACTCTGTAACCAATGGCTTCTATATGCTCTTCTAGCTCAGGAAATTTATGTGTATTTGAGATAGTATATGAAACATCGATTAGTAATTATCAACCAATATATTGGAGAACCACACACTAATAACCCATTCTTACTGAATACTATAACCACTTATTGAAGCACAGTACTATTAATCACAAGCAATAAGGTAAAACCAACCGGTGATACAGTCAAGATCTGTTTTGAAATTATCAATGCATCATATGTTCATATTCGCCAACCCATTCTATAGTGCTTGCATCACAAATCATACTTTGCTAGTAATGATTTGTTTACACTTTATACATCTGCTGTATAATGTAAGCTTGTTTTAAAATTTATGCCCTGCATCTTAAAACTATCAAGCTAAGTATGACACTGAAGCAATGTGGTGGGTATTCGTTGATCCAAATAGTTCAATTTGCATAAGAAAAAAACAGGAGCATGCAAATATTCACCACAGAAAGAACATGACCGTTGTGCCAGATCACATGCCGCCGCTAGACCACGTGAGCATACAGCTGCATCTGCAGCGCTGAAACGCCTTGTCACTGGCTTGCATTAATGCGTACTTCCAGGCACCCTACAAAGAATAGATGCGTTGTCATGTGTCCTGTTTTAGAAATGTCAATGTTGCAGACAAAATTTAGTGTTGGAACCACACTTATTTTGATTTATCTAATGCATCTAGAGTCGATTTTGGTTCTCGTAGTAACTTTCCTGGGAGCCCCTTTAGCACTATTGTCTGGTACACTAAGAAAGGATCTATGTATATTAATTATGATGGGAAGAAACCTTGAACTTATAATTACTTGATCCCTCAAAATGTGAAGTAAGTTCCTAATTTACAACACCTGACCCTCATGATACTGTACTGAATATTTGTCAAAAGGGACAAAGATTGAATCCTTGCATTATGACCAACTATGTTTTACATGGATACCATGCTAAAATATTTGGATGCAAAAAAAGAGTACCACGACATTACTCCTTCTATAAACCGAAAAACACATTTGTCTTATTATAAACCTTTGGGCAATATATTATAGATGTTAATAAATATTTAGTCCAATAACACTACAAATTTGAACTGCAGGGGGATCTATAAACAAAGAGAGCTAAAAAAGTCATATATAATGGAGTGGAGGAGAGTAGTGTATCATTTGGTCTGGGGCGCCACTGAGCGCTCTGTGCTCCTCTTTATCAACTACACCTGGCATCCGTTTCCTCTTGTACCTTGAAAGGTGTTAGACCAGCCGTCGCGGCAAGGTGGCAAACTTAAAATATTCATACTCCATAAACAAGAAATTTAAGGGAAGACATTATCTTTTTGGGCTAAATAAGCCTCTGTGCATAAACTTTTTGCCATGGGTGCCGAAGGAGAATCTATTCGGCAAGATAGCACCAGTCATATCAAAGTCCACAAGAAAAGCAGAGAAAGATCATATGACACAGATACGATCCCCAAGTTATTTATTAACTTTGTAGAGTTAATGAAGCATATATGAGTATATTAACATGTAGCTTCCATATGCAACAATCAATTAAATGAGCATCAAAAAGCTATTAATTAATTCTTGAGCAGTCCGGTGCCCATCTAATGAAGATATCACCTCAAGAAAAAGAGCCTAGGTTTTAGACAATCCAACGGTTTGCTAATGAAAATTGAAAGATTGGGAGTATCAAGTATAATTTGATGCAAAATAGCCCTGCTATGATGGTTAAATGCATTATTTCAAGATAATATTTCTTGCATGAAGACCAAGGCCGAGCAGCAAGAAGTCAATTATCCTTTTTTTAGTAGCTCCATTGTACAGAATATTTCGTATGTTATACAGAAATTAGTAATGAGAAAGAAAAGAGGAAAAGACAAAGAATGAAGCTTATGTAAGCTTCTTAAGCAGTCTGGCCACAAGATTAGTATTGAAACTCTGAATTTACCACAAGATTAGTATTGAAGCTCTGAATTTATAACAAGATAAGTATTGAAGCACTGACCTAATGTTGCCCTATACCCAGCATAAATCCAGACCTTTCTCGTATTACTTCATAAAGGCATAAACGGTACCAAAGCACTATAGCTCATCGGAAAGCAAGAGTCAGATGCAATTTCTTTGTACAACGGTCACGTCAATGAGTTGTGGAAATAAATTTTTATCGACCGGAAGAGCAAAGAACCTGATGGGCTGCTGGTGCAGCTACATGGATAGGCTTGGCTTGGACCGGAGAGAGGCGGATGCACCTTCTTGATATCCTTGTCGCACACTGGAACCGAAAAAATAAGGATGAATAATATACTAAGCTATGTTCTACCAATGAAAGAGAGCATGAGCCGAATAAGAGCATGAGTTGTCTCCGTGCAGTGTGTATGCATTTCATCGAACATGAGAAGAGCATCAGCATGAGCAGGCATACATGAAAAGAAGTAAAGCACCTCTGTTGTAGACGAGACTGGGCTTCCGCACGAGATGTTGTGGGTCATCGGCTCGGCACCAAAACTTTCGCTAGGGCCTAGGGAGAAGAACAAGAAGGGGAGCGTGAGGAAGGACGGGCGCCAACCTGACGAAGAAGACCCACGGTGAGGGATGGCACTCAGATTCGTTGATCCTCTATTGGTAGATCAGCTCGACGACCTCTTCTCCCATCTTGTCGTTCTGGCCGTGACCTTCTCGGCAACGACGACGAGCTTGGCAAGTGGGCTGCGGGCGGCACCGGGTCGTGATCCCCTACCAAAGTTGTGTCATCAGTGGAGCTGTGGTGTGGAGGCTTCAGGCGCAAAGGGCGGTTGGTGCGAAGACGCAGGGTGCATTGTTAGGATCCTGGTCTGTGTACCCGCTGTTGGGCTGCTATGGCGGGTTGGTACCAATGGGCCGAGCCCAGTCTCTGTCATTGCTCCTTATACACATGAAGGAGACGACGAACAACTCATCCAGTGGATCACGGCACAGAACGACGGCGGCACTTCTCCTCCCACCTTGGCTCTGATCTCCCTCCCCATTCATGCTTTGTCTTCTGTTTAGCTAGTAAATTCATGTATCGGTGAGTGATTGAGTGTATTAGCAATTTAGCTGTTAACATCTGGTATCAAAGCCACTCACCACCCTTCTCAAATTTTTTCACCCACCTCATACATCACCATGGATCCTGAGCTCAATGCATGCTTCAATAAGTGGGAAGCTAGCCTCGATGCCCTTTGCCGTTACATGCTCGACACCGCCACCGGCGTCACCAGATCCATTGTTGTGAGCTCTACCACGAACGAGCTCGCCATCACATCGGAAGGGATGGAGACGGCGTCCTCTTCATCGTCACCTGCCAAGTCCGCGACCGAGGGCGTTGTCTCCAACGAGCTCATCCCCGACAACAACGACGGCGAGTATGACGCTTCGCCCGTGTCCTCTTCCTTGGCCTCATCACCGAACCAGTTCACGGCGTGGGAGGACGCGTCCCCAATAACTCCGACCTCCTGCATCAATTCAATTGAAGTGGGCCACGTCGTACCCATCGATGCGATGTCGACGGCCATCATCGTTCAGGTGGACACACTCGTGTGCTTCAAGCCAGAGCAGAATGCCCCTTCTCGCCTAGTGGTGTCACCACGATGGCTCGGGAAGGCAGTACTACTGCGCCCACGACCTGTTCGACATATTGCTCGGTCCGGCTGCCAAGGGCCATTCAATGGATGGTTGTGTCGTCACCACCTTCTCTGACCAAGTACATCAACCGCGTGTTCTTCAGGCTGAATCCTAATCGGTGCATCACAAGTAGGGTCCTGGTGCATCGACCCATGCCTTGGCCTTCCTTCATGAACGTTCACCACACCATGGCCATCGTTTTTGGTTGGTCAATTTAATTCTACAAAAAATTGACCTAGATTGTGGCCATCGTCTACTTCATCTTGCGGAGGTAGGCGTCAGAAGCAGTCAGGACTACCACCACAAGTGAGATATCTATTGGTGCAACGGAGCAGTGTTTGCCGTACACTGACTAGTGCCACTCGGCGATATTCTCCAAACCATGAGGTGGTGCTTTTAGTTTCCCCTGATACTGTCTCAATTGGAAAGTGTGTTGCCTGTTTGATATTGCAATGGCTTTTGCATAGTAAGGCTCCCAATCTCTTGGTGAACGATGTCATCAAGGATGACACTCTTGCGGTGGTTTTCAAGTTAAGTGAAGCTATGTTTTATTATGCTAGTAGCAGCGGTTGCCTTTTATGGAGGGTTTGGTATTCAGTTAACAAGCCACATAATTCAGAGGGCAGTTTTGAACATTATGATACTGCAATGGCAATCAGTCTTGAAGCTGTTATTATGAGCATGGGGGAGCATCTGTTAGCCATGTTTTGGCTAAATTTCCATGTCAAGTGCATTACACGTTGGGCCAGCGTCTCCAGTTCTGTTTCATGCATGGAGTTCTTGTTCAGGTGGTCTGTGGCAAGCAGTGCAGTGGGTTTTGCTTATTTGTTTGGCCCTATTTTTAGATGGCAGAACGTGAATGAGCAGCAACAGCTAGGATATACCAGTATGGTTTTTCATGGTTTGAGTTATCAGACTCATTACTGCCCTTGCTTCTCTCTTGTCACTAGCGCATGCACAAGTGCAAGGGAGTTTGATATTCAGCGGCTGTGTTCCTTTGCCAGCGACAAAATTCAGGTGATTTTTAGTGCATTCTCTGATGGATTTGTAAATCCATTTACCCAGTGGCTGCAGAGTCATGTTCAGCTAAATTACCAAGAGCACATCACTGGCCTTCAAAGTCTATGCAAGCTAGGTTTGCAAATATTCACTCGACCCTCTTCTACCATCTATCTACTTGTTGGTGTTTCTACAAGTGTTTTGAAGCTGTGGCACATTCCTCGGTTCCATTTCCTCTTACTTGGTCAGACTAGTGAAGATCCATATGGCTTGGCATTATTCCAATGGAAAATTGCTTGGAAACTAGGAACTATGGAATCTAGACGCATCAGGTGTTTTGGCATTTCAGTTTTCAGTGGCTACACCACCTTGCTATCCGAACATGTACTCATCACTGGATTTCAGCTACTGAACCCACTGTATTACTATCAGCCAGCAAAATTTCGTCTAGTAGCAGTGCTTGAGCTGCAGGGGTCAACTTGCAACTTATTTGCAAGTGGAATATGTCAAGTTCACAAGGTTCTGAGTTACAGGAAGTTCTTTTATTTTGATCATTATCAAGAGGAAAGATGCTTCAATCTAGGGAACCTATCTTATCCTATCAAGCACAATATTCCCGATGCCTCTAATCTGGAACCATTATTGGAGCAAGAGTGTGACAATGTTTCTTTCAGTTATAGTCACATGTGTAGTGGAACAAGGATGGAGAAATCAAAGGGGAGTGGTAAACTAATCCAGTCGTTGGCCAACAATCTATCAGGTGCATATCATATCTAGTTAGTCGCATGGACTGTGGATGTCACGGGCTGTAGACAAGCTCCTTTTCAAGGAGGGAGGGATGTCATACGAGCAGCCTTCCCTGACCAACCCCATGTCAGCCATGACTACCACATTGCCTTCACCAACTAGATTCACGTCGACTCCTACTACTACCTCAACCGAGCGTACTACTTCCACACAGTCGGCATGTACCTCGTCTACTACTACAAAAACATCCACGGGAACTCCAAGGAAGTTCACATGCCATGGGATCCTGGCAAGTCAATCCTTCGATATTATCGGGAGCTTTGGCTTGGGGACAAGCCGAGTTTCAAGGAGGGAGGGATGTTAGGATCCTGGTCCGTGTACCCGCTGTTGGGCTGCTATGGCGGGATGGCACCAATGGGCCGAGCCCAATCTCTATCATTGCTCCTTATACACAGGAAGGAGGCGACGAACAACTCATCCAGTGGATCATGGCACAGAACAGCGGCGACACTTCTCCTCCCACCTTGGCTCTGATCTCCCTTCCCCTTCATGCTTTGTCTTCTGTTTAGCTAGTAAATTCATGTATCGGTGAGTGATTGAGTGTATTAGCAATTTAGCTGTTAACATGCATGGATGAGCAAAAGGCGGAGGCATCAGCGACAGGTGTCGAGGCATGGAGGCGGGGCGGCGCCGCGGCGGGAGGCTTGGAGATAGGACCGTCGATTGAGAGAGGGCGCACGATTGATGGAGTATTCGGTGGCCGGCATGTCGGTGTATTTATTTTGAGGAGCAGTTTTTGCGATGTTTGACGAAGGGAGCCAAACGCGGCTTTTGACGGAACACGGAAGGAGCCGCACGCGACGAAGCGACTTAGTGCGTTCTGGCAGAAAACAGAACCTCCACTTATCTATATCTATATCTATACTACTTATAAAGGTGCGAACATTTTCTTCTCTAAGCGCACCCCAGCAACCTACGCAGACCGGTCACCACCGCACGATCAGTCCACTAGACGCAATCTGACAGCTAGCAATAGCCTAATCTGTTGTCTGTGTGCACTTAGCAATTTTCTATATCTATCCTCTACTATCTAAAAAGAAATGTGGTTCCGTTTTATGCCATCCTACGCTACGTTTCGTCCAACCTCTCCGCTCTCACGTAATCGCAGCACCGACGAGTGGGCCAACACACCGATGAATTGGATTAACTGCCCAAAGTAATCGCACGCAGTCTCCGCGTCGTGTCCCAATCCCCTAGATCCGATCTTGCACAGCCGCCTTCACCCGCCTAGCTCGAGCACCGTCTCCATGGGCAAGGCCGCTGCCGCCGGCCGTGGTTATCCTCTACCAGTCCACGTCGCGTGCGTTCGTGACCTACCACTGCATAACCCCCACCGCTCACCCCGTGCCATCGTCGAGGCAACGATGACTATGGGGATGCAGACAAGGCGGCAGCGTCCCCTCCGGTGCTACCCGACGCGCACCGCCTTCACTGCTGACCTATCTCTCTTCTCCAGCCAGCGCTCGCAGCAGACTGCCACCGGCCAGCGCCAACGAGCGTTGGCCTCCACCGCGTGTCCCCACCTCCCCATCTTCCCCGTCGACAGCAAGCGTGGCCTCACCCGCCCCTCTCTGTCCACCTCTACCCTCGTGCACCTCACCAGCAAGCTCCGACTACGGTCGTCCATGTGCAGGTGTCAACTATGTGTGGTTCTTCAGGGCGAGGCGGCCAAGGCCCATCGAGTGGTGTCATGGAAATGCCGACACGGTCATCGTCGTTGTCATCCTCTACTGCAAGAAGTCCAATGTAAGTTCACCTCAGAAATCAAACGAACTGAATCGCCATGCACATACATGCGCGTACATAGCACAATGTTCTATGTAACCTTGAATTCCGTCTCTGTTTTCAAGGACAAGAGGCATTGCCAGATTAATCGCAGGTCATGTACATGAGTTTCTGAATCCACAGGAGTTTAACATGTTCGGTTATATTGGTCTTGAGCTGCCTTCTTTATATGTATTAGTAAGCAATCATTGTAACCAAATTTCTTTAAGAAACCAATCCACTTTGATTTGAATCTTCTCAGACTTATTGCTCTTCAAGCTAGCAACGGTTCTACCCAGTTGTTTTAAGAAACCATGTATACTTCTAATTCAGGGATAGAGGTACAACGACTGATATTGGTGGAGGAAGTTTACAGGTACTGCTATGTGTGGATGCCTGTCCATATTGGAACCGACGATGTAGATTCAGATGTCACAACACGATTTGCTTTGCTGACTCGGAGGGTGTAGATTCAGGTAAATGAATTCTTACGTACCTCTTCTTTCACTCTATTCACAAAAAATATATCATTTTTTTCCTAAGTTACTGATCGTAAAAAGCTATGGTTAAGTTTTCATACTATCAGAAGTATAAAGCTAGATATTTATACCTGAACTATAAGAAATCTTATGAGCTATTCATGTCTGTTATCTTTATCTGAAATGTTCAAAATATTTTTGTCACTTCGTTCTCCATGAATTAATTGCCCCAGTATATATGCTTCAAAATGAGTTTGCTTCATTCACATGCTAAAATCTTAGAGGTTTCTGAAGAAAGATACACGTGCTTACATAGCACCATGTTATCCGTAACTTAAATTCCATCTCTGTTTTTAAGGACTAGAGGCACTACCAGATTAATCGCAGGTCATGTACATGAGTTTCTGAATCCGCAGGAGTTTACTATGATCGATCATATTGGTCTTGCGCTGCCTTCTTTATATATACTGGTAAGCAATTATTGTAACAGAATTTCTTTAAGTAATCAACCCCTTTTGATTTCAATCTTCTCAGACTTATTGCTCTCCAAGATAGCAACGGTTCTACCCAGGTGTTTTAAGAAACCATGTATACTTCTTATTCAGGGACAGAGGTACAACTACTGATGTTGGTGGAGACAATTTGCAGGTACCGCTATGGTGGATGCATGTCCATATTGGAACCGTGGGTGTAGATTCAGATGTCACAACATGATCTGTTTTGCTGAGTTGGAGGGTCGCAAAAAATATGATCATTTGTTTTCCTAAGTTACTGATCATAAAAAGCTATGGTTAAGTTTTCATACTATCAGAAGTAGATAGCTAGAGATGTACACGTGAAGTATTTTGGAGTCCCTTTTTACTTAATAATAATTTATGGTAATTCTTTGGCACAAGTGTATTTGTTTTCATATATTACATAGTAATCCAGACATATGATGTTGATTTGTAATTTCTTCATTCTTGGTCTTACTCAAGCGAAACCATGTTAAACAGAGAAATTGACAATGAGGAGAGACCTGCGTCAAATATCTCTGAAGCATGCCTGTGTGATTCATCCGAGGAAGGTGAGCTCTAGAGTTTAGCTTTCTCATGATTAATGCATAGATTTGAAATGTCAATACTTAACTAATTCCCTGAATGTTTATTTTGACGACGGATTAGTTGTTCCATACAGAACCGGGAGCGTCTTAGGAAGAGAACAACGGCTAACATTGTTGCAATTGCGAAGGTTCCTGATGTCAGGTTGAGTGATGATGAAGGTATGTCTGATGGAGGAAAGTCGACTACTTTGAATTTTCGCATTTCTTGTGTTACAGTTAAGTTGCTATGGTATTTGATGCCATAACATTCATTTCTATGAATGTTTTCATATATGCTAGAAATTTTACATCTCCGATAGGAGGCCATCTCTTATATGTAGTAAGGTGTGTACAGTAATACATAGGTTTGGTTTCTAATGCATTAACCTCTTTGCAACAGAATTTCAGATTTGGCTAACAAATCTTCTCTTGAACTATTTTTTGTTTGTACATTTTTAAATATTGATTGCTCGCTTGTCAGCCAGTTCGCATGATACTCTTATGAAGATTGCCTTCTGTTTTAGAGGCGGCATCTCCAATGGTCTTTATCTACAAAAAAGATGGTCTTCTAAAAAATACGTAGGTGATAACTAGCCAATGAAAATCCTGTAGGTTTTTAAATTTATCTAGCAGGAAACAAAGTTCAATTAAACTAACCATTGTTGCACTCTGAATTTCAGATCATAAATTTAAATTTTTTAATGTTATTTTTTGCCTCGTGGTTATTTGGAAGAAGGAGAAGAGCCGCAACCAGTTGTGGCTCGTATGTGAAAATAGTTGTGAAAGTCAGCTGAGAACCTTTGAATTGTCTTCTGTAATTGCTTTTTATTGGTTTGAATCTTGTTATCGGATGCTACAATTCTTGTTCCATTACACTTGAGTCCAGACTACATTTTATGCTCGTGAATTTTGTTGATGTGATATGTATTCACAGTTCAGGTTACACAAATTAGTTCTTTGATTGTCCGTTAGTTATTGGTGATGCATGCCTCTTTCTGCTATTGGAACCAAGTGTTTCCTTGGTTTTGTTCGTGCTAATTACAAACTTAAACATAATGGTTTGAAGCTGGTGTATTTGAGCTAGGTTTATGAGCCCACATTGAAAATATGTGTTGGCTAGCTATTGTCTCAACGTCTTTGTTTTCATTCCTCTATGTTGACACACAATTAAAAACTAATTTGGATTTAGGTGATGTGGTCCGGAGAAGGAAGGACAAGACAATGCAGCTGGAGAGATGAAGCCATGGCATCACATATTGCGGAATTTATCACTAAGTATTAGAACATCTAAGATGAGATAGCATTGATTTATTTTATTTTTATATCAAATCATCTAGGACCCTCAGTTTTTATATTGTATACCCTCCCATTGTAGTTTACATGTATTCATATATGTGTGTATGCTTTTGTCATGTAGTAACTGTTCTGTGAGAAATTTTGATCTGGTCCAGTATTTAGAACAAACAAATTTGACACTATCTCCCAGAAGGCCATCATGGATGACAAAGAGACCAAGCCTGTGATCAATTTCATACTTATTTTCATGTTGAATTGTCAAGGAGAGATTTTCAAGGATTATAGCTTTCCACAAAACTAGCTTTTTATGTAGGGGTGAATTTTTATGTTTGGAATATAGTCGGACTATCCTTTTGTGTTCGTGGGAATTATGATTTTGTGTGCCGCAAGGATTATTATTTTTGGATGTGTGGTGTTTGGCGTGTAGGAAAACAAGCGTAAGATATTCATAAGCACATACACAGATGTTCAAAAATTACAATGATGTCATGTGGCAACACATGTGCAAATACTTGTATAGTAGTTACGGTTTCGGAGCTTTAGGTTTGGAACCTATATATCGCAATTACTTGTAGAATAGTTATAATCTCAGAACTTTGGAATCTATATATCGCAATTTGTAGGAATAACTAGCACTCCGGTTAAGTTTCTATATGTTATGTATAACATGGAGAATTAGTGATATCTTTGAGTTCACTTGGTACTTGGTAGCTCTTTGCCACAATTTGAACTAATGTGCTCATATAGTGGTGACCAGAATCATGTCGTACTAATCTTTCCTTTTACAAACCTTTCCCCACAATTCAATAGTCATGTTCTTTGGCATATAAGTTGACTTTTTATGCCCAAGGCTAGCGATTGCTCATTAACCAAAGCAGTCAGCTACTACAAAAGAGAAAAGAACGTGTGAAGACACTTTGTCAAGTAAGGGTAGCAGCTCAATAATAGCATAGATTATTTTGTAATCCCTTCTCGAGAATAGGTATGTTGGGAAATAGTATTATATGTTTGCTCAAAATTGAACAATTATGCTTTTGATGTGCATAAAAATTCATAAAATTAAATATTATACCCGATTAGTGTAAAATTATTAGACGAGGAATTGTGATTTGTAGGTTGGAGGCAGGAACATTGGTCAGTAATCACGTATAATGTGTCTTAGTAGCTGAAAGGAACAATCTCTATAAATGAAATTACATTGTTGATATTTATGCATTATTAGATCAAAATCATTGATATATGTTTCGGAAATTATTGGGGAAAAGTACTGGTATCTCATATTATTTTTTGGGGTGCAAAGTTCAACGTTCTATTTTTTTGTTCCATTTTTATGGAAATTAGTTATTTACACTTAAATGTGAAGCTGACACTTTTCAATGTCTAGGGCTACTAGAGTACATCCGGCATAGCGGCACAGTGGCATTGTGATTGATTTTGATATATAGATACAATTCTTTTTATACTTCGGGCTGAGGAGGGAAATATATCTTGTCTTCCTGGGGATCCATTCCACGATGTGCATCTGCTGAATATGCAGAAGCTTTGACTGTTTTGGAAGGTGTCAAAATGATCATCGCCTTAGCTATATGGCCTGTGCATTTGGAGTCTGGCTGTATCACTGTGACCAGGGAGTTGTACACGGGAGAGAAGAGTAAATCAGCTATTTCAGGAATTATCTTTGACTTACCAACCTTCGGAGTCAGTAAGGTTTTGGAGGCAGTTTTACCAGATGTGGATGCCGTGTCTCGAAAATTGTGATGATTTTTGTAACTGAATATCTTCTTAAATAATACACACGCCAATTCAAGAAACAAAGACATAACACTGGATGGAGCCAGAGCAGAAAGGGCGGTGGGAGGACAACAAGAGGGTGGGCTATATCACTATACAATTACAATCATGCGAAGCATGTAGCAAGCACGTGATATTTGCTCCTTGAAATATGTACCTAGGTTTGATTAATAATTTGAGACATCGATGTAGAGCTCTTTTTATACTGATTTGCTAGAGTAATGGAAATGAGAAAATGACTCCAGTCGAAACAAAAGAGAAATCAAGAAAATCTTGTGGATGTAAATCACAGAGGTGACGAAAATGAAAGCAGTGAGTTGAAGCCGTCTCAAGCGAAGTGAATCTTAGTCAACAAGAGAACACCATTGAGTTGTTTCTTTCTTAGCATACATTGGCGAATTATAGATATTTTATCAAATCACATTTTAAGCAAAGTAGGATCTTATTGTTTTAAAATATCATGTGGTTATATTTTTCAATACATTGAAGTTCTGTGTATTATATTTGCAATTGCGATCAAAGAAATAAGGGGTCATAGCAACACACGGTTATTTATAAACTATTAATTAATACGTAAAACAATTAAAAGATGAAATAATATAGACGTTTCTCTCCCGACACTTTACTAGTACTACTTATAAAGGTGCGAACATTTTCTTCTCTAAGCGCACCCCAGCAACCTACGCGGACCGGTCACCACCGCACGATCAGTCCACTAGACGCAATCTGACAGCTAGCAATAGCCTAATCTGTTGTATGTGTGCACTTAGCAATTTTGATTGACGGAACAAACTTAGACGGCAGAGGAAGATCTCCGCGCCCGCCCGTCCTATGCCACAACAATCTCTGAAATAAATGGGTTTATTAACTGTAGTCGTTTTCATCTTAATTTATAGATGGTTTTGGTTGTTCTTTGTTGTTGCCTTTGAACTGAAGTCGTTTTTATATGAAGAACTAGATAATTTTGGTGTTCTTAGTTGTTGCCCGTGAACTGAAGACGTTTTTATCTGCCCATGAACAGAAGTAGCCCATGAGCTGAGCTCTAGGCTATGCCTCCGTGGATATCAGAGCCATCCGAATACTCTTTGAGACTAATTCTGAACTATTGGCAATAGCCTTGTATCCTGGTAGCCTAGAATTCTCCCAGTTAGCATCATTCACTCTATGATCTGAAGTTTCACCTACACTCTTGGTTCTCCATCTGGAAGGTACAATCATGTAGATGCTCTGCTAATAGGCTTGCCCACAATCTAGCTAAACTCGGAAATTTTTGAAATGCTCATGAAGCTATATCCTAGGATGCTGATGTACTCGCAAATATTTCTCAAGTTATGGTAGGCGATTTCCCCGGTTATCGCAATAAAGCATGAATGTTTTCCTTCCAAAAAATAAGTTGGTAAATCTTATAAATTTGGGTTCTTCATTTTCTTTCTTTTTTTTCTGAATATTCTTACTTCATTCGAATTTCGGGGGGAACTCACAGATAACATGGTTGTTTTAAAATATGTTCTTATGTTGTATAAATTTTGGGGGGCATCATTTCAATCTTTTTTTGAAATTTGTTGATCACTTCAGTTAATTTGTTGTAAACAATACAACATAATTTATGGTTAATTTTTTGTTCCCATTTTTGATGATTTATTTGCTCGTTATGAATATAAGTGTGATGACCATAATGTTCACTTGTGATACTTGATTGGGGCTCTCTCCAACGTCAACAACGGATGGCGACCAGCGCCGCTGCTGCACCATGTGCCGTCCTGCTCGATCCCATCTGTGCCGCTGGACCACGACCTAGTTGACGACCAAGGTGGCGGATGGCGCATTTTTAGAGCATCTCAAAGTTCCCTCGATAAAGGGAGTAGATGAGGTTATCTGACCAAATCTGACTCACCTTTGATAGCAGTTCTGGCTATAATCCCCAGCTGGACTCAACCCTACCTCGATTATTTGGTAGATGGCAAATTACCCGAAGACGAGGTACTGAGCCGACAGATTATCCGACGAGCAAAAGCCTATACTATTGTTAAAGGTGAGCTCCATAAACAGAGTGTTTCTAGGGTTTTTCAGCGTTGTGTATCTCCGTAAGAAGGAGTTGAAATCTTAAGGGAAATCCACGAAGGCGAGTGTGGTCACCACGCTGCAGCCAAATCTTTAGTGGCAAAAGCTTTTCGACATGGATTTTTTCTGGCTTACAGCTTAGGCAGATGCCGAACGATTAGTCAAGACATGCAAAGGCTGCCAAAAGTACGCCAAGCAAGCTCAGGTTCCGGCTGATCAGCTGCGAACAATACCTATAACATGGCCCTTTGCGGTCTGGGGGCTTGATATGGTAGGACCTTTTAAACGAGCCCCAAGTGGATTCACTCACCTCTTAGTGATGGTGGACAAATTCACAAAGTGGATCGAGGCTAAACCTGTCACTAGTTATGATGGAGCAATAGCCAAAAGATTTGTCGAGGATGTTATAATCCGGTATGGTTATCCGCATAGTATTATCACGGATAATGGGAGTAACTTTTCCATGGGAGAATTGGCTGAAGTCTGAGATGAGAAAAATATCCAGCTTGACATTGCGTCAGTCACACATCCACAGGCTAACGGACAAGTCGAAAGAGCAAATGGTTTAATTCTACAAGGCTTGAAACCAAGACTCGAAGCACCACTACGACGTGTTGCGGGGGATTGGGCAGAGGAATTACCCTCTGTAATTTGGAGTTTACGAACAACTCTGAACAGGTCAACAGGATACACACCTTTCTTCTTGGTCTATGGTGCAGAAGCAGTTCTTCCTAGCGATTTAATTCATACTTCTCCTAGAGTGGCCACGTATATCGAAGAGGATGCCGAGATTTCTTGACAAAATGATCTCGACTTAGTCGAAGAAGTTCGTGTTGTTGCTGAAATGAGATCTACATCCTATCAGTAGAAGTTACGCAAGTATCATAGCCAGAGAGTCCTAACTAGATCTTTCAATAAAGGTGATTTGGTTCTCCTGCTTGTGCAACAAAGAAAGCACAAACTTTCCCCAGTATGGGAAGGGCCCTTTTTAGTTAGTCGAGTATTACACAATGGATCGTACTACTTAACTGACATGAGGCCAGTCAAAGAAAGACCTACTACTAAGAAGAGAAAGAGAGCTAGAGGCAGTACAAATCTGGATGAGTTAGACAGACCGTGGAATATTGCTCAGCTACGTCTCTTTTATTCTTAGTTTATCCTTCTTTGTAATCATACATATGTACATGTTCTGTGAGAAATAAAAGTTTTGGTTACCTCAAAGTTTTTCTGAGAAGTTTTTACCATATTATTTCCTAATGATCATGTCATAGTCGAAAATCCCAGAATGCTTGAAAGTACTTTATGCTCATGTTTGTTCTGGTTTATATTTCTGATTCTAAAACTGCTACCTTCGCGTATAACTCCAAAAATTCTAGTCTTTACTTGGGTTATTTGTCTGATTGCTGGATGTGGGTATCTTCTGAGTAGTGAATTGTTGGTACTGGAAGCCGGCTTTGTTTCCGAGTTTAAACTGGTTTAGCAATTGAGCTCCGTTGCTCGGCAAAGTTTCCGGCTGAAGGTTTAGCCGGCTCACGAAAGGGACGAGGCGGAAAGCCAGATAAACAATAAGTAGAGACGGAAAATTTCAAGTGCTTATGTGAACATTTCAAGCACGCAAAAATTTCAAAAGCCAAAAGTGCTGAATAGATAAAAATCTTAGCACTAGCAAAAGTCAATAGTACTTAATATTTACAAAACGCATCATGTCTTTCCAGAATAATACATAGTTTTCTGATCTATGATGCAGGAGGAGATGAAGTAGCTGCCGGCTCGCTGGTTACTCCGCCTTGATATCGTTCCGAGATGTGCGGATCCGAGGTGGTCCGTTCATCGTCGGAAACTTCTTCGGTTTCTTCTGGAGGAGGCGGCGGAGTATCTACGCGGGTGAAGAAGGGGATCTCGTAGCTGGTCAGATCAGCTACGTGGCACCCATATCTGACACAGGAATGCATGATGGCTTGAAGGTCTTGCTCCTGGCCTTCTTCGTCTACCTTGCAGTACCCTCTGGTCACTTGCCATATCTCCATGTTTCCATGATGGCTCATGACCATGGTGAGAGCGTTCTGCGCATCAGTCCGCGCATAGGACATTTTCCAGTTCCGAACAAGCTGCGGCATCTCCTTGGCCTTGTCTCGCACCTGAAAATCTGACATGCTTGGCATGTCCGGAATCCTGAGAGACTCGCCAATGTCTTCAATAGACTGGCGGAAGTCATGCAGAAGATCACCGACTTGGGTAAGCCGGTGTGTGCGGGGCTCGGAGGAGGAAGAGTCCGTCAAGTTCAGAGGACCTATACACAAAACAAGTCAAGAAAAATCCGACATTGATGAAAGTCGAAGAAATGATAAGTTAGACAGATGGAACGTACCAAGAATGACATCGTCAATCTTGGTCTTCTCCTCCCGAAGACTCTGGAGTTCAGCCCGGAGCGCCTCGGGGATATGCTTCTCTCTGCCAAGATCATTCTTGAGGTCCGAGATAATTTTATCTTGAGCAACGATCTTGTGATCACGCTCTTCGGTGGCCATGGAGGAGGATTCCAGGACTTGAGCTATGCTCCTTTCATGATCTGCCTTAAGCTTATCCAGTTCTTGGCGGAGTCCCTTGTTCTCCACCACCAGGGTCTTGAGGTTCTCGGCCTCTTCAACCATAGCGATGGATTGTTTCACCAACGCTATAAGTCAAAAAGAACAACAGTTCAGAAAAATTCGACATTAAAAAAGCAAATGACAAGGTTTGAATCTCGAAATGATTTACCTTCGGCTTCATCCTTGGCTACCTTGAGCTCAACATTTTTAAGCCGGAGAGCTATATCTCTCTCTGCTTATCGCAGACATTGGATAATAATTCCTGGTTATAGGAACATACTTTCTGTAAGTCAGAATACCCAAAGTCAGAAAGCTACTTAAGACTCGGGCTAATATTTTTTGCTAAATATCAGCACGAGCCTTGGGGGCTACACTAGTTCATTCTTTGGCATCCTAATGAAGCATAAACTCGGATTGTATATCCTACTTCATGCTTGGGGGCTAGAGGATATGATATAACATAATGTAAAAGCAAGAGTTGGAATTCCGACTTACATATTGCTCGCGGGTGAGTTTGTCTAAACCCCGTTCACTTCAGCTGCCACCTTCTCGGCGAGGGTAAGAGGGATTACTGGGAATGTTGGAAGCTCGCCAGTCCTGATCCTCTCGTCGCGAAGGCGGACTTGAGCGAGAAGGTCAGAGAACTTGACATCCTCTACTTCTTGCACTTCCTCCTCGGGGGATAGATGGCTTTTGTCCAGAACTTGCCTAGCCAGCCGCTGGATTTCCTCTACAGATTTCCGGGATAGGCCAAACTTGGCAAGTCCCGGATTGCTGAGGAGGTTTTCGGCAAAGACTTCAGCCAAGGGATCATTACCCGAAGAGGGTTCACCCTTATCTTGAGCTGACGCACCCACGGTGACGTTAGTCTGCGACCCAAGGATCGCGGGCTCCATTGGAGGAGCCGGATCTTCTGCGACCACCGGAGAAGGAATGATCGCCGGAGTTGCACAAGGTTGAGGGGCAGGAGTTGGAGGAGCCACGGCCGGAGAAGCTATGGTGAGCTTCGTTTGTCGCAGGGGCTTCGCAGGAATCCCTTTCCCCTTACCCTTGATGAGAGGCTTTGCTCTGAGAATGTAGCAAAGTCGGAAACTTTACATCTCAGAAAGAAATTCGAGAAAGTTACAAAGGCGGAAATTGTGATTGAAAGTTACCTCTTCACAACAGGCACTTCCTTTGTGCCAACAGCCACTGTCGGAGCTTTGCGCTTCTTGAGAGCAAGGTCCGGCAATGGGACCACTTCAGTCTCCTGAGAAAACTCAGGAGGATATCCTTCGAGTGGAGCAAGCTCCGACTCGGGGAGGTCAGCAAGCTGAAAACAAGAAAACATATCAGCATTGCAGTACATAACTTAGAGATTGAAACACATAAAAGGTGTATTGATGGAAGCTTACCGGCACCATGGGGTTTTCCGCTGTGTACATATCCAGAGAAATCTCCGGAATCCTCCCTCGATCCGCTCCTTGATCAGCCACTTGATCTGGCTGATGTAGCCTTGAGTAGTGTAGGATTTGGGGTTGATGCAGAGGGAGTCTTTTTTGGAAGACATGATGGAATGCATCAGTCTATCCCCGTGGTACTGAAGTGGCTGGATCCGACGTGAGACCCAGCACTAGACCAAGTCGGATCCCTTTAGACCCATGTGCTTAATCAGATATTCGATCCGCCTCTTAGCGAGGATCAGATCGTCGGTGAGAGCCAGAGCAGCCTCGTCCCAGGAAGGCTAGGCCGTGGCAGCTTCGTCGACAAAAGCCAGCAAAGTAGTAGCTTTGCCGGGAGCCAGAATATCCCTATGATAGAAGAAAGTGGCTGGCCATTGTTTGACCGAGTCACTGGCAGAAATTTTGGGATATGACCGGTCTCGTCTAACAGAAAAGCTAATGGTGCCAGTGATGTAAGGAACACCGGCAGTGATGGAATTTCTCCAGGCATGAAAATAGTACCGGAAGAGAAGCAAACTCGGCCTAATGCCGAGAAAGCCCTCGCAAAGCGCAGCATATGCGCTCATTTCTAGAAGAGAATTGGGAGGAAGATTGTGGAGTTAAACTCCATAGTGATCTATCACCTCGGAGAAGAACTCTGAGGGAGGAAAAGACAGACCTCGGTCCAGATGGGTGCCGAAGTGGACACGCTCGCCCTCGCGCGGGTTGGGGACGGTTTCGCCGGAACCGCTCCGCCAGTCGCCGGCGGCGAGAAGCCCTTCCTTCTCCACGTTCTTGAGGCTGTCCTCGTCAAGGGCGCAGGGGATCCAGATTCCCCGGAAGCTCTCCTTCTCCACAGCTGCTTCCGCCGACGCCGCCGCCGCTGCTGCCGCCAAACCAGAGGAAGAAGATGATGAAGCCATTTTTCTCCGGTGAGAAATTGACCTAAAAGCGGCGGCGCTAGGAGTTTTCTGTGGGGGGGAAGGACGACAGAGCTCTGAGCGCGCAGGAGGATTGGGAGGAAAGGAAATGGCAAAGACTGGTGGAAAGGAGAAGGAGAAATCCAAACTCCTTATATCCACCTAACTACACCAAGATTCGTGCAAATGCTACAGTGTAACCGCCACGTGTCGTGGAAAGAACTGGGAAGGACCCACGCGATGATTGCATCTCCTCGATCTCCACGCTCGCATTAAAACGGCGCCTCAGTTCCGCGAACCGCAGACCCACCAACGGTCGTGCTAACGACACGCCTGTCAGATGACGTGACTTGACCATGCTTGTGTCAGGTGGCGTGGAAACCAAGTTCCGGCTTAGTTTAAAATCGAGCTGGAAAATCTGAGAAACGAACTGATAGGTCTGACTTATTTTTAAGACCCGGATCATATTTTTGTAAAGTTTCAGGAACCCTTCAAGATTCTGCAAGCCGAAGATCAAGCTAGACGATGATAAAATCCGACTTTGGATCTTGGAGGCCTCCGAGGGCTGCTGTTGGGGATATACTTTCCGGGTGTCCTCACAGTTCCTCACTGACCAGGGTGGCCCACTCGGGTTAGAGCTTTGCTTCACGGGCGGCCCAGTCGAGAGAGAAGACGGAGTCCAATCCGGCTACATGAAGGCCTAGAAGACTTACCGACTTAGACCCATAATATTACTTGTAGTTCAAGATGTACTCTGTAACCAACTCTTAGTCGTAACCAGATTGATCTCTCCTGTAAACCCTAGGCCGGATATCTATATAAGCCAACCTAGGGAGAGCCTTTAGGGCACACCCAATACTTTAGACCCTCAACTTACACAGGCGATACCATTGTAACCCATATTCCGGCTCTGCCGTATTACTGGATTGCTAGCAGGAGTAGGATCCGTCCAAAGCCGGCAGATTCGAATCTAGGTAAACTTGTGTGCTCACCGTCCTGGAATACCGTACGTCTCACCCCCTCTCTTCCGCACGCCTCGAGGACGCCCTCATGGCGTACTTGTCATCAATCCGACGACAACCAAAATAACAAAATGATAGGAGAGCTTACAAATTAGAGGATAACTTTCCGTTGTTTCACTCTTTAATGGAACTTTTGTTTTAGCTGGTCGTGACCAAGGCTTGAAAACTAGTGATTGATATCCTCTTCCTTGACTTGCAAGGAGAAATCCATTTCAATGAATGTGAGAGGACCATTCTTCCTCTTCATGTTTCAGACCAACTGAAACTTATGCAGTTTAAAAAAGCAAAACAAAAACTATATTTAGTCTTCTGAATATCTGACAGGTTATATCTGAATTTTTACAACACCTCATGTCTCAAAAACTGGAAGAGAAGCGCATGGAGCCCGCCAGTAGTTCTGCCGAGCAGAGGGAAACCGCGGAAGGAGCAGCAGTAGTCGGCGGAGCTCCGACTGGCGCGACAACGACGCAGTCACGCAGATGAACCAGTGCGGCAGTGCAACCGCGGATGTCCTGGTCATGGAGCAGGGAGACGGATACGAGGAGGCTCAAGGTCGAGGAGGCCCAGACAAGTGTTGCATGTTGCCATGCCCATCAACGCCGGGAGTCCCATCGACCGTCTGGTTCAGTCCATGGATGGTAGACTGTTTTAGTTTGGGGAATTGCTGAATTGGGGGATTGCCGATCATGATCTCGCGAGGAGCAACCTGATAGAGGAATTAACTGGGCCATCTAGGATGTTGGGCCTCATAAAGGGAGAGGAGGGACCGACGGAGGAGGAAGGTGGCCTTGCGCGAGCTAAGTCTGCTGACTAGTCTATCTATATCATCTCGTATTTTCTTGGTTTTTCTGTTTATATACCAGTTATATACAATATATGACTAGTTTTTGCTCAATTTTTTTTGGGTATTCACTTGAATACCTTTGAATTGAAGTGGGCCCATCCCTGTGTGTGAGAACTCTTGTGCTGACCTGGCCAACAATTCAAGCCTGATGCTTATCTTCATCGAGGTCATAGGGAGGTATAAATCCCTCATTTCAAGTGTTGTTCTGGCAAAGCACCTGATGGACCATGTCCTAATGGAGTAATACAACAACAACAAACATTATCTTACCATGTTTTGTTACTTGTATGCCATTGATCTATTGGTTTTTCATGTTTATTAGTGAGTAGTCCTGATTTGGTATCTCTTCTGGGGTTCTAGTCATGTCTTGACCATCTCTGAAAAATGTAGTGAATAGCAATATGGATAGTTTACATCTAGTGTGATTTTTTGTTTTGTATGTACATGTGTCCTGCTGTTTGCATACCTATGTCTACTAGAAACCTCTTTGATATTGTACATGTTTACCTAAACTGAACCATACTAGTTCTAAAAATTCATCTTATGTTAATACCTCTCAATTTTCCAAGTATATAGCTTCTTATACGCAGGTTCAGAAAAACAACTACAACCCATAGCACTAGTGTTACCCTTCTTAGTAGATGGCCTTTTATATGCTTGGCTTGTTCCCTCTGTTTGGAAAATCAAATGAATTTTCTCCCTGTGCTGGATACTCCATGTTGTGAATTTGTTAGTAGCAGCAGTTGGTTTTCCAAATGGATTTGTGGGCTGGGGCTAGTACCGCACACATGCTTCAAAAAGTATTTATTTGTGTGCTAGCAACAGATTGTGATGTGGTCACCTACTCCGTATTCGGAAAATGAGTGTTTATTTGTGAGTGCTTTGAATTTCTAAATTCAGTATGTCACATGATTTGCATGCTTGCTAGATTGGGTTGTTCAAAGAATCTCAATCATTTATTTTTAGAGTATTTGTTAAATTCTACTGTATTCCACAAATCTTATTATGTAAGTTAAGTTGTTCCATTCCTTGTTTTTCGAGTAGCCATATTTGCCTTTTCTTTTCTAACCAATCTTTGATGGTGTAATGGCATCATATAATTTTTTTTACCATGTTAATGGTGTTTTCTGACCATCTTTGTTATACAACATCATTACATATAGAAAGTAACCTGACGTGGCAAGCTGACATGGTAATTTCTATTTGCATAAAACATGAATTTGATGGTTGGGCAGTAATTTAATTTTTTGGTCATCTTCCATAGAGGTTTGCGGTAGTACTCCTGATGTTTCCTCCTCATGCAAAGCAATCTTGTATTTTCATCCTCCGTTTAGATTCTTATCTACACATTAGAGCATGTAATTCTTCTGCCCGTGTGTAGAATTCCTAGTTAGTTTTAACTGCAATTATGATACTGATGTGAATGTTCTTTTTACAAAGTGTCTAGTGTGCTCTAGCTAAACTATGTTTCTTTTTTTCATGTTGAACCGAATAGTGCATGGAATATGTGCATAATAAGTAGACGTATGTGAAATAAATGTGCTCATATTTTTAGAACTAGTTAGCTCTTTTTATGCACATTTAGGCAGCGCTAGAACTCGTGTATTTTCTAGGTTAAACCGTATAGGATTTTCCTGCTTATGCATAGTTTGTTATATATAGGCAAACAATTTGGACGATGATAGTGATTGTAAAATAACTTTTGTTTTCTTTGGTCATATTACTTATAGTCACTTATGTTTCCGTTTTTACTAAGCTTTGCTTGCTAATTGTTGCAGCTATGTCTGGCCGAGGACCTAGACCTGGGCTTTCTGGCTTGGCAAAGCATCGGCTGTTGACACAGTTTCTCTGGCCTTGGATGCGCTTCTGGTGCTCGCCACTAGTCTCCCGCGCCGATGGCATGGTCATTGACCGGTGGTGGTCTCTCTTGTATGGGGGGACGATGCCTCTCTCGAAAACCCTAGCATAGTGAGATCAGCATCAACTAGCTAGCCTTGTCTGAAAGGTAGTACTTAAACCATCCTCTGCGTGTTGTGATGAATGGAATGATGTATGAGCTGATTCGATCAAGAATATAGACCTTGGTGTTGTCTGGATGCATTCTTCTCGTGGATGATTAGGTCATTGTCCGAAATGAATAATGCATTGAATAAATGATTAGTGGTGGGTTATTTTGATTTGGGCCCTTATAGTAATTTGCTGCCATTTTTTGTACATTCAATTCTTATGTTCATAGTCCATTCTGTTAAATTTGAAGGATTATGTGGAATCCTTATAATGCGCACAATTTTCTTCTTGATTAGTGCCAACTAGATATCTGTTTGATGTACATATTTCCATGTAGGGGCTCAAATACCCACAGTCAACAATTAGACATTGGATTTTATACATCCTGCTATTTTTATAGGCTCAAATACCCATGGTCAACAATTAGACATTGGATTATCTTCATATACACACTAGTTTGATAGGAACAACTAGGAACTTATAATAATCATGTGAGACCAGAGTTAAATTGTATATTAAGATGTCACATGTGCTATATGCACTTTTGTTATCATTTATTTCTTGTCTTTCCCAAATGTTCAGGAACAAGAGCATAGTTCATGTAAAAAAATATCAAACAGTCTTGCTATTATCATTTTTTTGTTGGAAAAAACTCTGCCATTTCCTAGGTTTTTCTTGAAGATCCCGTAGGAAAAGAAAGAAAAAATTATGTAAATTCCGCTTAATTGATTGATTAATCACCTCGGTGACCTACTACTGATGGCTGAGTCAGCTCCGTTTCACTTCTTCCTTCAGGGGCTCCAAGGGGATTCGACCAAGCCACCAACATCATCCTGGAAGGGTCTAGTCTACCAAGGTATCTAATAAATCTGCTTGTTTCTCCTTCCTGACCCAATTCGTTTGGAGCTTGTACTGCCATGCTACTTAGTTATAGCTACTAAATTGTCATGATCACAAGTGCCAATTTAATCTACTTAGTTATTCTTGACTACTCAAGTGTGGTATCCTCTAGACATTGCTCTGCCGCTCGGACCCGAGCTTTGGAGAATTAGACGATCTTTGTGTATTTATGGAGATGAAAGTGCGTTTGATTTGCACGATGTTGATCTGATGTTTTGGATATGCACAATTTTGCACTTGTATGTATGATATGTTGTTTTTGAATGTTTGTAGATAGAAGCATAATAGGTTGAATGATCATCTTCATCTATGTGATAGAATCCTAGTAAAGCTGAGTAGTAAGTGACTAATGGCGGCCTCATGCTACCTTCTCCATTCATGCAACGATCTCGGTAGTGAAGTGTAGAAGGTTGCTAGGTTGCTGTTGGAGCGGGCATGAGTTGATTGTATGTTGTTGACTAGATTTGCTATCCGGTGCGATCAGTTGAAGGCTGTATCTTTTAGGTACCACTACTCCTGGAGGATACTCACTGTTGGTTCCTCTTTGCAGGAACAGAAACTTGTATGAACTGGAGTATATTGATCCAGTGAGTTGTATGGGAGCAATGTAGTAGTGTAGTTGAGGTGTCGAACAAGTTGGCTTGTTGTTATAGCATGTTTCATACATGCTGCTTGTTTGCATTTTGTTCGGTCATTCATATATGCCATATAAATATGCTTCTCTGCTACATATGAAAATTAACTTTATACTTCGTATTTTATAGGATCATTTAGGATGATAATTTTCTAGTATATGGTGCTACTACCCTTCATATTATCCTTGATTCTGCTATGCACAACAATGTCAAGATAGATTCCAGTCTTGGTAGTAATGTCTCTTACTTGCTATCATTAGAGTATATTATTTGTTTGTTGTCATCACCCATCACTATGTACTTGATGTATGCTACTTGAGAATTTTATCATGTATCCAAATTTTGCTATGCTCTCAATGCTTGAAGAATAAATTAAATCATATAAAAGAGAAGATTTGTTCTTGTTACCTTTGATGCTTTATCTTTATTGAGTATTGCCAAAGCCAGTACTAATTTATGAACTAGATTCATGACTTGTTCTAAATGTTCAAGTATCATTTTTTACATCTATGTACCCATTTACCTTGTTGTGCCAGGCTGCTACCTATACAAATTTTAATTCCTGCTGGAGTCATAGTACTCATGCTCATGCTTGTGGCCGTGCAGAAAACATTGAAAGAGATCAACATGGCCTCCCTGTTGTGGTCGCTTTGCCCGGGCTACAGCTGCTACCGGTGTTCCATCTAGAAAAAAGCTGGCATCCTTCGGGAGAAAGACGATGAGCCAGAAATGACTCTCTAGGTGCGCCCGACCGCGACATGGAGGCAAACTTGTTGCTGCTCTCCAACCACAACGATAATGCCAACGATAGTGAGTACAACATACCCATCTTATACTTGCATGTTGTTTGTTTGTTTGGCAAAAACCCTAGCTTAACTAATCTGTTCTCGATTCATGGTTTGATGTGGTGGTAGAATCCAAGGTGGTGGTGATGTCGCTGGCTGGATGGCTAGATAGTCAGATGATATAGGAGGGTGCCTTGCCTATGTCTTCCTCCACTTAGATGTCGGGGCCAAAAACGATTACAACACGGATAGGTGCATCTGCTACCTTTTACTATAATTTTGTGCTATTTTTTTGCTTGTGTAATATAATCCTCTATTTTCATTCTCTTTTTAGATGCTTATTTGCACAATAGAGCATGTAATAGTTCTGCCCACCAGTAGAATTCCTACTTTGTTTTGACAGCAATTATGCTGCCTGGTGTGAAATCTGATTGTCCTTCATATAAATTGTCTAGTGTGCTCTAGCTAAACTATGTTTATTTTTTCATGTTGAACTGAATATGTGTGTAGATAGTACATAAAATTATGAAAGATAAAATAAATGTGCATAGGAAGTACATGTATATGAAATAAATGTGCTCATATTTTTTGAACTAATTAGCTGCTTGCATATAGGCAAAGCTAAATCTTGTGCATTTTCCGGTTCAAAGCATATAGGATTTTCCTGCTTATGTATAGTTATATGTAGGCAAACGATTTGGATGTTGATAGTTCTTGCAAAATAGCTTCTGTTTTGTTTGGTTATATTACTTACTAGTCATTTATGTTTCAGTTTTCCCCTAGGTTTTCTTGCTAACTTATTGCAGCTATCTATGGCCACAAACGAAGACCTAGAGTTTCTTGCTCGGCGGTGCTCCGATAGCTGGCATGACTTCTCTGGCCTTGGATGTGCCCTTGAAGCTCGCCACTAGTCTACCGCGCCACTGACATGGTCATTGACCGGTGGTGGTCTCGCTTGTTTGCGGGATGACGCCTGATACATTGCAAATGTATCTATAATTTTTGATATTCTATTCTTGGTTTTATCTACTTTCTTGTGTTTTGTTCCAATTTTGGAGTAGTTTCATATGATTTCTTGGACTAACCTATTAACAAGACACCACAGTGCCAGTTGCCTGTTTTCTGCTGTTTTTGGTTCCAGGAAAGTCAGAAAATGAATATTCTCGGAATTGGACGGGGCAAAAGCCAAAGTTCCTATTTTACCGGAAGACTCACGGAGCCAGAATACGAGACGGAGGAGGGCCAGGGCCTGGACACACCCCACCCCAGGTGCGGGTCACCCCCGGCCGTGCCAGGGCATGGTGTGGTGGCCCCTGGCACCCCCTCGGTCTCCCCTCTCGCCTATAAGAGCCTCCCGACACCAAAACCCTAGATCGTCAATCAGAAATCCACGAAAAGTTCCGCAGCGCCGCCGCCACCAAAGGGGAGATTTGGGGGACAGAAAGTCTCTGTTCCGGCACCCTGCCGGGACGGGGAATTGCCCCCGGAGCCATCTCCATCGATCTCCACCACCATCTCCATCGCCATTGCTGATTCCCATGATGAGGAGGGAGTAGTTATCTCTCGAGGCTAAGGTTTCTACCGGTAGCTATGTGTTCATCTCTCTCTCTATGCATGATCTTATTGAGGTCATGAGCTTGTAATCTATAAATCTATTCTGCTACTCAAGTGCTTTAATGAATCTCTGCTCTCCCCATGTGTGTGAAAGTGACAGCGTGCTCACCATGGTGGCACTTAGGCTAGAGATTACAAATACTTGTTATGAGTTATATTTGGAGTTGGATGTTTCTATGAAATTGTGGTGTTTGTTGGAACCGTCTAGTGCTCAAGGTGACAGTGTGGGGTTTTCTAGATGGGAAAGGCTTACTTTGAGGTGTGCTGTTATAGCCCTACCATGGATTAGAGTGTCCAATCGGAGAGTAGTTAAGAGTAGTATCATGAAGAAGAATATATTTATATGAGAGTGATCCCTAGGCCTTGTTTCTTAGCTTTGATACACCGTTTTCTACTAGCTCTGTTACACGTTTGCTTGCCGCCATCTTTATTTCAGTTTGCCTTTAGTCTCTTCCACACCATCAAGTTATTTTCTATCACCGTTACCACTTATAATTATCCATACCACTTGTATTTCACTATCTCTTCGCCGAACTAGTGCACCTATACACCTGACAAGTGTATTGGGTGTGTTGGGGACACAAGAGACTTCTTGTATCTTGATTGCAGGGTTGCTTGAGAGGGGATACCTTTGACCACTTCCTCCCTGAGTTCGATAAACCTTGGGTGATCCACTTAAGGGAAAACTTGCTGCTGTTCTACAAACCTCTGCACTTGGAGGCCCAACAACTGTCTACAAGAATAGAAGTGCGTAGCATCAACGCCTCTCTACACAACCAAGGTGTGTTGAGATCTACATCAGCTAGCCTTGTCTTGAAGGTAGTACTTCGACCATCCTCTATGCTATGATGAATGGACTGATGAATGAGGTGATTTGATCAATGACATAGACCTTCTTCGTGTTCTCTGGATGCATTATCATCGTGGATGATTAGATCATTGTCTGAACTAAACAATGCACTGAATGAATGAGTAGTGGTGGTTCATTTCGATTGGTTTTGTTATAGTAAATTGCCGCCATTTTGTGGACATTTGATTCTTTGTTCATAGTGCATTACGTTAACCTTGAAGGATTAACTGGCATTCTTATGATACACATAATTTTCTTCTTGATTACTGCCAACTGGATATGATTACTGCCAACTGGATATCCATTTATTTACAGCGACACATGTCAGCACATGATAGTTGTCTTGATCCTTTAGTGAATTCCTTGCTAAATTTTGTACATGAGATGCTTTAAGCATGTTAACTTAAACACATGGTAGTGTTATTAAACCTTTTTAAGTTACTATTGCTATCTTCTATGCTCTACTTGACACCCATGCCGATTGTATTGGTTTTTCAGATGGCTGGCAGATCATTGCAAGCTTGGAGTTAACAACTTGCTATTAAATCTGTGAGTTGTGCCAAATGTTTAGATTGTTTATTATTTCCTTGAGAAGTAATAGAGGGCAAGTCTTGTTACTTTGGGGTAAGGCTTTATTGATTCTCTCGGATACTCCTAAGTGTTTGTTGTTATTCTTCTGTATAATTGTATTGTTGTGTGGATATCGACAATATAGTTTGTTATGTTTGCTTGACTTTTGTGTGTT
Organism: Avena eriantha; assembly: GCA_910589775.1. Taxonomy (NCBI): domain Eukaryota; kingdom Viridiplantae; phylum Streptophyta; class Magnoliopsida; order Poales; family Poaceae; genus Avena; species Avena eriantha. The sequence goes on from OU342740.1 coordinate 63,694,109, forward strand.
GTTGTCTTTTTTTAGGGGTACAAACTCATTCATTAATCACCTAGTTCATACCAGAATATTTTACACATAGATCAGAGATAAACAAAGGAACGGGAGGTGATGGCTCGTGTTGATGTAGAGCTCGTTGGGAACCCAAAGTGGAAGGTATGATGAACACAGCAGCAAATTTCCCTCAGTTATGAAACCAAGGTTTAATCAAACCAGTAAGAGCAAGGAAACACCCCAAAGGTGTTGCTAGCTGAGCCTTGGAAGGGCGCACTACCGGTGCTAGTAGCAACGTGGAGACCTGCACAACACAACCATAGAACTTTGTCCCCAACTTGCGATGAGGTTGTCAATCTCACCGTGTTTTGCGGAAAACAAAGGATTAAATGTATCGAATGGAAAGAAGTAAAAGTTTGCAGAAAGTAAACACAAAGTAGTAAACAGTTTATAGATTGTATGTAAAAGACTTGGAATGGGATCCATAGTTCACTAGAGGTGGCTCTCCTTAAGATAGATAACATGCTGGGTGAACAAATTACAGCGGGGCAATTGACAAACATCGAGAAAGCAATACATGCATATACTAATCATCTTGACTCCTTTGAGACTTGATTGGGCATTATAACATTATACATAGACCGCCATCCAACTGCATCTATGACTAATAATCCACCTTCAGGTTATCATCCAAACCCCCTCCAGTATTAAGTTGCAAGCAATAGATTATTGCTTTACGAACTGCGTGTAAAGTAAACAATACGATTGTTCTATGAACAAATGATTGTTGTTTTCTCCCTAGTAGCAACAAAACATCTAGTACCTTACAGATTTCTGTCACTTCCCCAGATTACCAGAGACATGAACCCACTATCGAGCATAAATACTAACTCTTGGAGTTGCTAACATCTACTTGGCCAAGTTAGCTACTAACAACGGAAAGCATGCAAGATCACAAATAACAAAGACATGATATAATCAATAATCAATCTCAAATAGCATCTCAATATCCATCGGATCCCCGCAAACACAACATGCAGAATTACAAATAGATGATCTTGATCATGAACGGAGCTCACAAGATATAAACATGAAAGCACAAAGGAGGAGAACCAGCCATCTAGCTACTACATGGATCCGTAGTCCAAGGATGAACTACTCACGCATCACACCGGAGGCTTGCATGGTGATGAAGAAGGCCTCCAGGGTGAATTCCGCTCTCTGGAAGGGTGCCGGGAAGAGCTTCAGATCCCTCCCGATCTAGGGATGGAGATGACGGCGGCTACAGACTCTTTCGTGGATTTTTGATCGGGCACTTAGGGTTTCGTCCCGAGGGCATCTTATAGGCGGAAGGGGAGGCCGAGGGTTTGCCGGAGGCGGCCACACCACCCCCTGGCGCGGGCCAGGCTGGGCTGCGGCCAGGTGGTGTGGTGGCCCCCTGGCACCTCTCCGTCTCGTACTCTGGCATCTGATGACTTCCGGAAAAATAGGCACTTTGGCTTTTGTCCCGTCCAATTCCGAGAATATTCATTTTCTGACTTTCCTGGAACCAAAAACAGTAGAAAACAGGTAGCTGGCACTGTGGGTCTTGTTAATAGGTTAGTCCAAGAAATCTTATGAAAAGTACTCCAAAGTGTGGACAAAACACAAGAAAGTGGATAAAACCAAGCATGGAACATCAAAAATTATAGATACATTTGCAATGTATCAACATTCCGAAGCTTAACTCCTGCTCGTCCTTGAGTAGGTAATGATAAAAAGAAAGAATAATTTTTGAGGTGACATGCACCATCAAAGACTTGATCAAAGTATTTGTAAAACATTCAAAGCTGGGATCATAGTACTTCAATCATAACATGAAAGACAAGGTTCTAGCAATAAGATAAAGAAACTATGATGCAACATGAAAAGGCACAAACAAAAGTTTCAAGAATAACAATGCTTTGCAAGACGTTTGTTTGTTTCACATAAAGAAATATAGCATAATAGTATTCAGCTTGTCCCTCATAGAGTAGCAAATATAAATGCATAGGACACCTTCAAAGTTCATAAGAGTGACTAGATACAAATAGTTTAAAACAAACAATATCAAGTTATGCATCAATCAACTAGTCTTGGGACAATGCACATAGAACTAAGAATGGCCACTATGCTCTCAAAGTAGGTGCATAAAGGTAGAAGGTGGAGACTCAATGTAATGGTGGAAGAAAGGCCTTTATAAAAGGAAGCAGGGATTCAAGTCTCATAAAGAGCTTCCAAAAATTATGGTACTTATAGCTTTCAGCTCTCATTGCCCCTATCATAAGCATCTTGAAGTGATTAAGGTTAAAGTGAACAAACCATGGTGTACATGCTTGACGAAGTATAAGTTAGAAATCTCATGTCCCTTGTATACGAGGGCCGCTCCTCATGCTACTCAAGTTTAGTCACCGGTAATTTCTTGTCATCGTAAGTACATGTGTATCATAGAGAACCGCAAATGGGGTACCGCTTGCCCGATGATACGGAAGAATCCCAATATCAAAATGACAAGGCAAGCAGACAACGAGCATCTCAGCAATCTTCTTATTTACCATGGGAATATGGTGCTTTTTTTCTCTCTTTCCTCTTTTCATAATCACTTTTTTTTATTTTCTCTTTTTTTTCAATATAGGACTCTTTTTTATAAGAAGAATGCTTCATAGACAACTCATTATGGTTACGCTGCATGTTTCCACCATGTCAGCATGGATTAGACCAGCGGCCCAGGCATTTCTCTAACACATATACATAACTCCATGGACTTACAAGCCCCCTTTCATTTCACACCGACGACATCCATATACAAAAGAACATGATATCAACTAGGTACAAGTACCAAGTGCAATGTTGAAAGCGTTCTCCATGAAAGCATGGTTCTGCTAATTCCCAACAAATAAGTGCAAGCGTATACAACATAGACAACACAATGGTTCAAGTTTATTAAGGACAAGCAAAGTAAAGTGTGCCATCAGGTTCGTGAGAGCTTTAATCACTAGTTTTCTCATAACAAGTTTAATTTGGAAGGTAAAAAAAGCATGAATATACTTGGAATAGCATAAGCTAGTAGGTAGGTATGGTGGACTCTTTGGAATAACTTGGTTTAGGGAGTTTGATGCATGAGTGGAACTCATACTTGGTTGTGGAGGCTAGCAAAAGACTGGGAGCGACAAACTAAGAGAGCAATAATGGCCATAATCATGCAGAGTGACAAAACATCATTGATCAAAGCATAAAGTGATACTACAAGTTGAAAACTAAAGGATCATAAAGGCTATGGTGACTTGAGATAGTCATAACATGGTGTGAGCATGCGCCAAGTCAACCCAAATAAAGCATCAAAGGAGAATACCACTATGCTATGCTTTAATATGCTAAACAACGCATGATTCATCCAAGGCATACTAAGCAATCTCAATTGTTTATAACAAGTCATGCTACAACAAAGAATACTAAGCATAAATCCAAAACAATATCAAGCATGGCATGACAAAGCATAGGCCACAGTAAAAAACGAGCTCTTTTTACCACAAAAGCATGAACTTTCCTACTCTTTTCCAAACCAAACCAAACTATTTGCAAACCAATGTATGAAAGAGGGGGTCCAACCAATTTATTCAGCAAACTAAGAAAACCAAAGCAAACGAAAAACCAAAACGAAAACGAAAAGGAAGACGCTCCAGGAACAACACAACTGTGCATGAAACAATAAAAATGAAGCGTTTGGAAGAAACCTGGGATTTTTATTGATTAAGAAGGGGATGCCTTGGGCATCCCCAATCTTTGACGCTTGTACTTCTTGGATATTTCTTGGGGTGACACACATGGCATCCCCAAGCTTGAGCTTTAGTCCATTATTCATCTCATTACTCATTCCTTCCATACACCTGAAATTTTTCCTTCATACAAAACTTCACACAATCTTTATTAGCAACATTAGTGCACTCAAAATAAATAAGTCTTAAGGTTCAGTTATAACACCAAATAAACTTCCATTAGAACACTAGATACTGTAGCACTTCACACAAAAAGCTCAATTCCCCAAAAGAACTAAAAAAGGAACCAACACGAAGCAAATGCAGAAAATTGCAGAAATCTGTCAAAACAGACCAACAGGTAAAGACAAATTATTTCGAAGACCTTCTGTTGCTCCAATCAAGAAGTGTTGAACTAACGAAAGTTGGATAACAACCTGGGGCAGAAGCACAAAAATTCACGCCTCAAAAATACGTTCAGAGATTTTACACGAATATTTACGGTGAAGCACAAAAATCTGTTTCGGGACAGCAACTTTTCCAATCATTACTTCTCTCTCATTAGAGGTTACGCTTGGCACAAAAAGCAAATAAAAAGGATAAGGAGCGGTTATTACAGAGGTAATAACTTTCAAGACTCATCTAAAACTTTTGGGTTATCTCCCAATAAGTACTTTTCTTTAACGCCTTTAAGTTAGGCATAAGAAGCAAAAAAAGGATCAAGTGTTCTCAAATGAAGAAGCATTAAGACCAAATTTTGTTTTCATAGGAGAAGCAAAATAAATCTTCTCTCTCTTCTTAGGGAAGTGTTCTATACCTTTATTGAGTGGGAGTTGATATTTAATGGTGCCTTCTTTCATATCAATAATGGCACCAACAGTTCTAAGAAAAGGTCTTCCCAAAGTAATAGGACAAGAAGCATTGCATTCAACATCCAAAACATAGAAATCAACGGGGACATAGGCATTGTTAACCATAATAATAACATCGTTAAGACTCTCAATGAGTTTCTTTTTAGCATTATCATCAAGTGGGACATTCAAATAACAATCTTCAAGTGGAGGCAAATCAAGCATATCATAAATCCTTATAGGCATAATAGACACACTACTATCAAGATCACATAAAGCTTTGAAATCAAAGTCATTCACTTTCATATTAATGATGGGTTCCCAACCATCTTCTTGTTTTATAGGAATAGAAGCTTTATGTTTCATCTTTTCTTCTTTAATCTTTATGAGAGCATCAGTAATGTGTTTTGTAAAGGCCATGTTCATAACACTAGTATTAGGACTTTTAGCAAGAATTTGTAGGAACTTAATAACTTTAGAGATATTGCAACCATCAAGATCAAAATCATAATTATCATCTAAAGTAGTAGAACTATTACTAGCCTCAACACTAGTGGTGGTAATAGTAGAAACACTAATGTTTCTAGCAATTTCATCTTCTCTTTCCCACTTAGCATGTAATTCAGCTAATAGTCTAACATTTTCATCAATTCTTACTTGTATAGCATTAGTAGCTGCAAAGGGATTATCATTAGATCAGGTTTAGCAGCCACTTTATTCAAAGAAGATTGAGCTTCAGCCAAAGAAGCTATATTTCTTTCAGCATTAGAGAGTTTTTCCTCAATAGTTTTATTGAAAGCAGTTTGCTTACTAATAAAGTATTTAAGCATAACTTCAAGTTCAGAGGGAGCACTCCTATTATTGTTGTAGGAACTTCCATAAGCATTACCATTGTTGGGAGGATATGGCTTATAATTGTTGTTACCAAAATTATTCCTATAAGCATTATTGCCAAAGTTGTTATTTCTTATGAAGTCACATCACCTTGCTCTTCTTGAGCAACCAAAGAGGCTAAAGGAACATTATTTGGATCAATACGGGCTTTCCCATTCACAAGCATAGACATAAAAATATCAATCTTATCACTCAAGGAGGAGGTTTCCTCAACAGAATTTACCTTCCTACTTTGTGGAGCCCTCTCAGTATGCCATTCAGAATAATTAACCATCATATTGTCCACAAGTTTTGTTGCAGCACCCAAAGTGATGGTCATAAAGGTACCTCCAGCAACAGAGTCCAATAGGTTCCTTGAAGAATAGTTCAATCCTGCATAAAAAGTTTGGATGATCATCCAAGTAGTTAGTCCATGAGTGGGAAAATTCTTAACCAAAGATTTTATTCTTTCCCAAGCTTGAGCAACATGCTCATTATCAGATTGTTTAAACTTCATTATTTCACTTCTCATAGATATAATCTTAGCAGGAGGATAGTATTTTCCAATGAAAGCATCTTTGCACTTAGTCCAAGAATCAATACTATTCCTAGTTAAGGAATTCAACCATTCTTTAGCTTTTCCTCTCAAAGAGAAAGGAAACAATTTCAGCTTAATAATATCTCCATCTATATCCCTATGCTTTTGCATCTCACAAAGTTCAAGAAAGTTATTTAGATGGGCAGCAGCATCTTCATTACCATTACCAGAAAATTGTTCTCTCATAACAAGATTGAGTAAAGCAGGTTTTATCTCAAAGAAAGTATCTTCAGGCACAGGTGGAGCAATAGGTGTGCTCATAAAATCATTGTTGTTGGTGCTAGTGAAGTCACACAACTTAGTGTTTTTCAAGAGTAGTCATTTTTTTGTGTTTTCAAATAAGAAAGCAAACTAGTAGAACTATTTTTTGTGTTTTTTGAATAAGAAACAAGCAAACAAAGCAAAAAGAAAACTAAGCAAAACAAAAATAACAAAGTAAAGAGATTGGTTATGAGGGACTCCCCTTGTGAAGGTGTCCTTGACTCCCCGGCAACGGCGCCAGAAAAATGCTTGATGGCTGATACTCTCATAAAGATTAAAGAAGAAAATATGAAACATAAAGCTTCTATTCCTATAAAACAAGAAGATGGTTGTGAACCCATCATTAATATGAAAGTGAATGACTTTTATTTCAAAGCTTTGTGTGATCTTGATAGTAGTGTTTCTATTATGCCTAGAAGGATTTATGATATGCTTGATTTGCCTCCTCTTGAAGATTGTTATTTGAATGTCCCACTTGATGCTAATGCTAAAACGAAACTCATGGGGAGTCTTAATGATGTTCTTATTATGGTTAATGATTCCTATGTCCCCGTTTATTTCTATGTTTTGGATGTTGAATACAATGCTTCTTGTCCTATTACTTTGGGAAGACCTTTCTTAGAACTGTTGGTGCCATCATTGATATGAAAGAAGGCACCATTAGATATCAACTTCCACTCAAAAAGTTATAGAACACTACCCTAAAAAGAGAGAAAAGATTTCTTTTGCTTCTCCTATGAAAACAAAATTTGGTCTTAATGCTTCTTCATTTGAGAACACTTGATTCTTTCTTTGCTTCTTATGCCTAACTTAAAGGCGTTAAAGAAAAGTACTTGTTGGGAGATAATCCAAGAGTTTTAGTTGAGTCTTGGAAGTTATTACCTCTGTAATAACCTCTCCTTATCCTTTTTATTTGCGTTTTATGCCAAGAGTAACCTCTAATGAGAGTGAAGTAATGATTGGGAAAGTTGCTGTCCCGAAACAGATTTCTATGCTTCACCGTAAACATTCCTGAGAGAGCTCTGTACGTCGGATTGAGCTGTAATTGTTTGTGCTTCTGACCCAGATTGTTATCCAACTTTTGTTAGTTCAACACTTCTTTATTGGAGCAACAGAAGGTCTTCGAAAAAATTCATCTTTACCTGCTGGTCTGTTTTGACAGATTTCTGCCATTTTCTGCATTTGCTTCTTGTTAGTTCCTTCTTGAGTTCCTTTGGGGAATTGAGATTTTTGAGGGAAGTGCTACAGTAGCTAGTGTTCTAATGGAAGTTTATTTGGTGTTAGAACTGAACCTTGAGACTTATTTATCTTAAGTGCACTAATGTTGCTAATGAGATTGTGTGAAGTTTTGTATGATGGAAAATTTTCAGGTGTATGGAAGGAATGAGTAATGAGATGAAGGATAGACTAAAGCTTAAGCTTGGGGATTCCACGCGTTTCACCCCAAGAAACATCCTAGAAGTACAAGTGTCAAAGCTTGGGTATGCCCAAGCGCATCCCCTTCTTCATCAATAAAAATTCCAGGTTTCTTCCAAACGCTTCATTTTTATTGTTTCATGCACAGTTGTGTTTTTCTTAGAGCGTCTTCTTTTTCGTTTGTGTTTTGGTTTTTAGTTTGCTTGGTTTGCTTAGTTTTCTGAATAAGTTGGTTGGACCCCCTCTTTCGTACTTTGGTTTACAAATAGTTTGGTTTGGTTTGGAAAAGAGTAGGAAAGTTCATGCTTATGTGGTAAAAAGAGCCTGTTTTTGACTGTGGCCTATGCTTTGTCATGCCATGCTTGATATTATTTTGGCTTTATGCTTAGTATTCTTTGCTGTAGCATGACTTGTTATAAACAATTGAGATTGCTTAATGTGCCTTGGATGAATCATGCGTTGTTTAGCATATTAAAGCATAGCATAGTGGTATTCTCCTTTGATGCTTTATTTGGATTGACTTGGTGCATGTTCACACCATGTTATGACTATCTCAAGTCACCATACCCTTTATGATCCTTTAGTTTTCAACTTTTAGTATCACTTTATGCTTTGATCAATGATGTTTTGTCACTCTGCATGATTATGGCCATTATTGCTCTCTTAGTTTGTCGCTCCCAGTCTTTTGCTAGCCTCCACAACAAAGTATGAGTTCCACTCATGCATCAAACTCCCTAAACCAAGTTATTCCCAAGAGTCCACCATACCTACCTACTAGCTTATGCTATTCCAAGTATATTCATGCTTTTATTTACCTTCCACTTGTTATGAAAAAACTAGTGATTAAAGCTCTCATGAACTTGATGGCACACTTTACTTTACTTGCCCTTAATAAACTGGAACCATTGTGTCTTCTATGTTGTATATGCTTGCACTTATTTGTCGGGAATTAGCAGAACCATGCTTTCATGGGGAACGCTTTCAACATTGCACTTGGTACTTGTACCTAGTTGATATCATGCTCTTTTGTATATGGATGTCGTCGGTGTGAAAAGAAAGGGGAGCTTGTACGTCCATGGAGTTATGTATATGTCTTAGAGAAACGCCTGGGCCGATGGTATAATCCATGCTGACATGGTGGAAACCTGCAGCGTAACCATAATGAGCTGTCTATGAAGCATTCTTCTTATAAAAAAAGAGTCTTATACTGAGAAAAAAAGAGAAAAAAGAGATACTATGAAAAGAGGAAAGAGAGAAAAAAGCACCATATTCCCATGGTAAATAAGAAGAATGCTGAGATGCTCGTTGTCTGCTTGCCTTGTTATTTTCATATGGGGATTCTTCCGTATCATTGAGCAAGGGGTACCCCGTTGGCGGTTCTCAATGATTCACATGTACTTACGATGACAAGAACTTACCGGTGACTAAACTTGAGTAGCATGAGGAGCGACCCTCGTATACAAGGGACATGAGATTTCTGACTTATACTTCGTCAAGCATGTACACCATAGTTTGTTCACTTTAACCTTAATCACTTCAAGATGCTTATGATAGGGGCAATGAGAGCTGAAAGCTATGAGTACCATAATTCTTGGAAGCTCTTTATGAGACTTGAATCCCTACTTCCTTTTACAAAAGGCTTTTCTTCCACCATTATATTGAGTCTCCACCTTCTATCTTTATGCACCCACTTTGAGAGCATAGTGGCCATTCTTAGTTCTATGTGTATTGTCCCAAGACTAGTTGATTGATGCATAACTTGTTATTGCTTGTTTGAAACTATTGTATCTAGTCACTCTTATGAACTTTGAAGGTGTCCTATGCATTTATATTTGCTACTCTATTGAGGGACAAGCTGAATACTTTTATGCTATGTTTTCTTTATGTGAAACAAACAAACGTCTTGCAAAGCATTGTTATTCATGAATCTTTTGTTTGTGCCTTTTCATGTTGCATCATGGTTTCTTTGCTTATTGCTAGAACTTTGTCTTTCATGTTATGATTAAAGTACTATGATCCCAACTTTGAGTGTTTTGCAAATACTTTGATCAAGTCTTTGATGGTGCATGTCACCTCAAAAATTATTCTTTCTTTTTATCACTTACCTACTTGAGGACGAGCAGGAGTTAAGCTTGGGGATGTTGATACATTGCAAATGTATCTATAATTTTTGATGTTCCATGCTTGGTTTTATCCACTTTCTTGTGTTTTGTTCCAACTTTGGAGTAGTTTTCATATGATTTCTTGGACTAACCTATTAACAAGAGCCACAGTGCCAGCTGCCTGTTTTCTACTGTTTTTGGTTCCAGGAAAGTCAGAAAATGAATATTCTCGGAATTGGACGGGACAAAAGCCAAAGTGCCTATTTTTCCGGAAGTGATCAAGTGCCAGAATACGAGACAGAGAAGGGCCAGGGAGCGACCACACCACCTGGCCCGCGCGGCCAGGCCTGGCCCGCGCGGCCAGGCCTGGCCTGCGCCAAGGGGTGGTGTGGTCACTCCCGGCACCCCCTCGGCCTCCCCTTCCGACTATGAGTTGCCCTCGAGATGAAAACCCTAAGTACCCAATCAAAAATCCACGAAAGAGTCTTTAGCCGCCGCCATCTCCATCCCTAGATCGGGAGGGATCTGAAGCTCTTCCAGGCACCTGCCGGAGAGGGGAATTCAGCCTGGAGGTCTTCTTCATCACCATGCAAGCCTCCGGTGTGATGCGTGCGTAGTTCATCCTTGGACTACAGATCCATGTAGTAGCTAGATGGTTGGTTTATCCTCCTTTGTGCTTTCATGTTTAGATCTTGTGAGCTCCGTTCATGATCAAGATCATCTATTTGTAATTCATACATGTTGTGTTTGCGGGGATCCGATGGATATTGAGATGCTATTTCAGATTGATTATTGATTCTATCATGTCTTTGTTATTTGTGATATTGCATGCTTTCCGTTGTTAGTTGCTATCTTGGCCAAGTAGATGCTAGCAACTCCAAGAGTTAGTATTTATGCTCGATAGTGGGTTCATGCCTCTGGTAATCTGGGAAAGTGACAGAAATCTCTAAGGTACTAGATGTGCTGTTGCTACTAGGGAGAAAACAACAATCCTTTGTTCATAGAACAATCGTATTGTTTACTTTACACGCAGTTCGTAAAGCAATAATCTGTTGCTTGCAACTTAATACTGGAGGGGGTTCGGATGATAACCTGAAGGTGCATTATTAGTCATAGATGCAGTTGGATGGCGGTCTATGTATTATGTTGTAATGCCCAATCAAGTCTTAGAGGAGTCAAGATGATTAGTGTATGCATGTATTTCTTTCTCGGTGTTTGTCAATTGCCTCGCTGTAATTTGTTCACCCAGCATGTTATCTATCTAAGGAGAGCCACCACTAGTGAACTATGGATCCCGGTCCTCTTTCTTTACATACAATCTACAACTGTTTACTGCTTTGTGTTTACTTTCTGCAAACTTTTACTTCTTTCCATTTGATACGTTTAATCCTTTGTTTTCCGCAAAACACGGTGAGATTGAAAACCTCATCGCAAGTTGGGGACAAAGTTCTGTGGTTTTGTTGTGCAGGTCTCCACGTTGCTCCTAGCACCAGTAGTGCGCCCTGCCAAAGATCAGCTAGTAACACCTTTGGGGTGTTTCCTTGCTCCTACTAGTTCGATTAAACCTTGGTTTCATAACTGAGGGAAACTGGCTGCTGTGCTCATCATACCTTCCTCTCGGGGTTCCCAACGAGGTCTACATCAACACCACGCACCAAGCATTTTCTGGTTCGATGTAGAGCTCGTTGGGAACCCCAAGAGGAAGGTATGATGAGCACAGCAGCAAGTTTCCCTCAGTTATGAAACCAAGGTTTAATCGAACCAGTAGGAGCAAGGAAACACCACAAAGGTGTTGCTAGCTGAGCCTAGGCAGGGCGCACTACCGGTGCTAGTAGCAACGTGGAGACCTGCACAACACAACCACAGAACTTTGTCCCCAACTTGCGATGAGGTTGTCAATCTCACCGTGTTTTGCGGAAAACAAAGGATTAAACGTATCGAATGGAAAGAAGTAAAAGTTTGCAGAAAGTAAACACAAAGCAGTAAACAGTTTATAGATTGTATGTAAAAGACAAGGATCGGGATCCATAGTTCACTAGAGGTGGCTCTCCTTAAGATAGATAACATGCTGGGTGAACAAATTACAGCAGGGCAATTGACAAACATCGAGAAAGCAATACATGCATATACTAATCATCTTGACTCCTTTGAGACTTGATTGGGCATTACAAGATTATACATAGACCACCATCCAACTGCATCTATGACTAGTAATCCACCTTCAGGTTATCATCCGAACCCCCTCTAGTATTAAGTTGCAAGCAACAGATTATTGCTTTACAAACTGCATGTATAGTAAACAATACGATTGTTCTATGAACAAAGGATTGTTGTTTTCACACTAGTAGCAACAACACATCTAGTACCTTAGAGATTTCTGTCACTTCCCCAGATTACCAGAGGCATGAACCCACTATCGCGCATAAATACTAACTCTTGGAGTTGCTACCATCTACTTGGCCAAGATAGCTACTAACAACAGAAAGCATACAAGATCACAAATAACAAAGACATGATATAATCAATAATCAATCTGAAATAGCATCTCAATATCCATCGGATCCCCGCAAACACAACATGCAGAATTACAAATAGATGACCTTGATCATGAACGGAGCTCACAAGATCTAAACATAAAAGCACAAAGGAGGAGAACCATCCATCTAGCTACTACATGGATCCATAGTCCAAGGATGAACTACTCACGCATCACACCGGAGGCTTGCATGGTGATGAAGAAGGCCTCCAGGGTGAATTCCCCTCTCCGGCAGGGTGTTGGGAAGAGCTTCAGATCCCTCCCGATCTAGGGATGGAGATGACGGCGGCTACAGACTGTTTCGTGGATTTTTGATAGGGCACTTAGGATTTTCATCCTGAGGGCATCTTATAGGCGGAAGGGGAGGCTGAGGGGGTGCAAGAGGCGGCCACACCACCCCTGGCGTGGGCCAGGTGGTGTGGTGGCCCCCTGGCCCCTCTCCGTCTCGTACTCTGGCATCTGATGACTTCCGTAAAAATAGGTACTTTGGCTTTTGTCTCGTCCAATTCCGAGAATATTCATTTTCTGACTTTCCTGGAACCAAAAACAGCAGAAAACAGGCAGCTGACACTGTGGCTCTTGTTAATAGGTTAGTCCAAGAAATCATATGAAAAGTACTCCAAAGTGTGGACAAAACACAAGAAAGTGGATAAAACCAAGCATGGAACATCAAAAATTATAGATACATTTGCAATGTATCAGGAGGCAGCCACACTTCGCTAATAGACTTTGCTATGTAGCTACCTCGCATCGATGACTACCTGTAGAGGGCTAGACACGTGCCCTCCTGCTCGAACCTTTGGTCAGTCCATACCGAGAGGCATGCGAGCACAACTGTGATGACCTAGCCAACAACTCTAGGATGTTGCATGGCTTCATCGAGGCCACATGGAGGTAAAAATATCTCATTTCAAGTGTTGTTTTCTGTTTCAAGTGTTGTTCTTTCAAAGCTCCTAATGGATCATGTCCTAATGGTGTAGTATAGTAGCCGCAAACATTGTTTTACCATGTTTTATTACCTCATGCATTCTGGATGTATTTGATAAATTGGTTTTTCGTGTTTAACATGCAGTCACCTGTCTTGACCATCTCTGAAATGTGCAGTGAATAGCAATATGGATAGTTTGCAGCTGTTGTGATCTTTGTTCTGTATGTACATATGCCCTTCCTTGCTTAATTACTTATCTCTAGTGACAACCCCTTTGTCTTGATACTTTTGTAAATTCGCTGTTAAATTTTGTACATGAGATGTGTTAAGCATGTTAAATTAAATTTTTGATCCTTTTTTAAGTTAATATTGCTATCTTCTATGCTCTCGTTGACATCCAAGCCCATTGGTACTAGTTTCTGGCTCCGTGGTGCTCCGGCTGCTGGCACGACTTCTCCAGCCTAGAGCTTGCCATTGGTCTCCCGTTCCGATGGCATGGTGATTGACCTGTGGTGGTATCGCTTGTCGGCGGGATGACGCCTCTCTGCACAACCCTGCCATAGTGAGATCGACATCAACATCGGCTAGCCTCGTCTTAAAGGTAGTACTTCAACCATCCTTTGTGTGTTCTGATGCATGAACTGATGAATGAGGTGATTTGATCAACAACATAGATCTTCGCGTTCTCTGGATGCATTCTCGACATGGATGATTAGTTCATTGTCTGAACTAAACAATGCACTGAGTGAATTAGTGGTGGTTTATTTTGATATGTGCCGTTATAGCAATTTCTTGCCATTTTGCGAACATTCGATTCTTCCATTCATAGTGCATTCTGTTTAACTTTGAAGGAATATGTGGAGTCCTTATGATGCACAAAATTTTCTTCTTGATTATTGCCAACTGGATCCGTTTGGTGCACATATTCCTTGTAGGAGCTTTGTAGTTTGACTAGCAGTTTCAATAATGTAATCCAGTAGATAATCCTGCTATTTTTATGGGCTCAAATACCCATGGTCAACAATTATACTTGTGATTATCTACATTAATGTTTTTATGGCAATTTAGCTCGCTGTGACTATGGGTGCATATGTGAGGTGTCATGAGAATATTAAGGCAGCCTGCAAGATCCTATATGCTAAAAAGCTTGATTTGAATTAACATCTCAAGGTGATAGTTAGGGCTATACTATTAGATATTCTTTTTTCTTGCTTTTAACTCACTTGTACTTGTGATGTTGATTTAATCATAGTGCAACAACATTTCCTTTTCTGTACTGATATTTGATGCATCTAAACTGCAAATTTTAGAAGCCTGAGAGAATAGGCGGTTTTTGTCGGATGCATGACTAGATGGTTGCCTTCTTATGATTTTACTCGTGAATTTTGGTAAGCCCCACGAACCGAATGTTGTGATTTTTGCGACACTGCTCACCATGCAGCCGTTTCATAAGATTTTGTGCTGGAAAACACCAACGGGAGTTTGTTATATATGATTATGTTGTAATGCTCGGTAGTTTGATCGGAGGAATCAGAACTTGTAATAATCATGCGAGTTGAGTTGAATTGTATATTTAGATATCACATGTGTGCTCTATGCACTTTTATTATCAATTATTTGTTGTCTGGCCCAAATGTTGAGAAAAAGAGCATAGTTCATGTTAAAAAAATTGAACATCCTTGTAATTATAATTTTTTATTCGAAAGTAAATGATTTACATTCCTAGGTTTTTTCTTAAGGCTCCTGCAGGAAAAGAAAGCAAAAATTATGTAAATTCCACTTGATTGACCGATTAATCGCCTTGGCGACCAGCTACTGATGGCTGAATTGGCTCTATTTTACTTGTTTCTTCAGGGGACTCTGAATGGATACTACCAGGCCACCAACATCATCAAAAAAAGTCCCACAAGAGGGTTTACTCTACTAAGGTATCAAATAAATCTGCTCGTTTCTCCTCCCTTACTCAAGTTCCTTTGGAGGATGTACTGCCATGCTACTTTGTTTGATCTACTACATTGTTATGATCACAAGTGCCAATTTTATCTACTTAGTTATTATTGACTGCTCAAGTGTTGGATCCTCTAGGCGTTTGATGTTGCTTTGCTGCTCGGACCTGAGCTTTTAGAAGTAGACCCTCTTTCTGTATTTATAGAGATGTGCCCATGGAGCCCATCGCTGGTCTCCTGCGCTGAAGGCATGGTCGTAGATTGGCGGTTGTCTTGGACATCGTCTCTCCATGTTTCCCCGAGCCGCTTCTGCCAGTGTTGGTTGTGAGATTCTACCTCATCTACAAACCCCTCTAGTGAGCTCCTCGATTCCCTAGAAGGTAGGTTCTGGGTGTTTTGTTTTACAACAACCTACACATCTTGTCTAGAATGTAATGTCTCACAAACATCCTAGAGGAAGGAGCATCTCCAGGGGTAGCGGGAGGAGCAACTCGCCTTCTCCAAGGCACAAGTACAACTCGTGATATGTGTGTTGCTGGTAGGTTAAACTTATTTTCTACTCCCTCTGTTTCAAAATATAAGATGTTTTAGGTTTGTGAAAGGAGTGTATCTAGACCGCTTTTAGTGTCTAGGTTCACTCCAAACCTAGATGAACCTACACACTAAAAGGGGTCTAGATACACTTTATTCACAAAGCTAAAACATCTTATAATTTGAAACGGAGAGAGTATTAACTATTCCTATCGATTGCTCTTGCATGTGTCGCTGTGAGATCATGAATTGTTTCGAGCATGTTGTGGTGAAGCTTTGTTCATGGAATTTTTACTTGGGTATTACACTCTGTGACACCTTGTTTATTGATTGATACTGGTAGTGCTAAATTGTGAGCCTTTGCTCCCCCGTAGGAATCTGAATATTATGTCTTGTATGTATTTTCTTATGCCGTTTGTGGAGGTGCACCGTTCTCGGTCTGTGGACGTGCAGGTGATGGATGGATCAGCCAATCTTTGACCAGTGGTTGTCGCTTGCGATGGTAGAGCAGTAGGCTGTCTTGGTGGCCCCTCGTGGAGCTGGAGCTGTCCAGGAGGTAGGCAGGGAACCATGACTACAAGAGCCACAACCTGTTGGACATGCTTTATTTGTTTATTTCTTCAAGTGCTGTTGTAGGTTGGTAGGTACTAGTGAGCTCAAGGTTAAATGCTACAGATTCAACTGATTTGGTGCCATTGTTTGAGTTCAACGTGAACAAGTAATGTGACTTGCTTTATTCACATGGATGTGTTTGTTGTTGCAGATTAGCCAAGGCGGGGCACACAATGGGAGTCGTCTGGTGAGAAACAATTGGTTCATATGTTTCACATATGGATATCTCTATATCCAAACATGACTATAATTTGAAGATATAATTTCTTGGTCCATAATTTCGTGGTGTCTCGTTTCACCATTAGAGATATTGTGATTCATCCCCAATGGTGATGTTGTAAAACATGCATGAATGTCATGAATGTTTTTCAATATTTATGACTGTTGACAGACTTATATATTTCTACTTTTGATGGATGTGAAGGAGGAGAGGTGCGTGGCGGATAAGATGTTGTCATGGAAAGGGTGAGGGAATTTTTTTTGAGGAGCTGGATTGCTGACTCCATTGTGCGGGGAAAAGGTGCAGGTCAATGATGTGACCCTGAAGCCCACCGCTGGTCTCCCGTGCCGCCAGCATGGTCGTATATTGGTGTTTGTTTCGGACGGCGTATCTCCACACTTCCACGAGCTGCTGCTGCTAGTATTTGTGGTGACATTCAGTCTCGGCTCACCCTCTGGTAAGCTCCTCGATTCCCAAGAAGGTAACCTACACATTGATGACCCACAAGTATAGGAGGTGTATCGCAGTATTTTCGAGGGAAGGGAAACCCAATTTATTGATTCGACACAAGGGGAGCCAAAGAATATTTATAAGCCTTAACAACTGAGTTATCAATTTAGCTGCACCTGGAAACAATCTTGCTCACATCAGTTTATTAGTTACAACAGTTTTGTAGTAGGAATAGCAGAGTAGCAGCAGTAGTAAAACAAAGACGGTAGTAACGAAATTAGTAAACAGTGGGATTTGAGTGCGGTAGGCATAGGAATGGATGGATGGGCGTTGCATGGACAAGGCAATTCACATAGCAATCAGAACATAGGGCAATTGCAGATAAATAAGATAAAGCACCCAAGTACTAGACAATCCTAGGCATGTGTTCCATATATAGTCATACGTGCTCGCAATGGGAACTTGCACAACATCTTTTTTTCTGCCAGCCCGTTTACAGCGGGGCCTCTAGGGAACTACTGGCAATTAAGGTGCTCCTTTTAATAGAGCACCAGAGAAAAGCATTAACACTCCGTGAACACATGTGATCCTCACATCAAAGCGTTTCCCTTCCGGTTATCCCGATTTCTGTCACTTCGGGGCCATAGGTTCCGGACAACAACGTGTGTACACAGCTTGTAGATAAGACTAGAAACAATACTATCATAATGAATCAATAATAAGTTTTGATCTGAAATCATGGCACTCGGGCCCTAGTGACAAGCATTAAGCACAACAAGTTGCAACAAAGTCATAAAGCACTAATAAAAGATACTAGGCACCATGCCCTAACAATCTGATGCCATTACATGAACGATCTCATCCAATCCCTACCATCCCCATAGCCTACAGCGGGGGATTACTCACTCATAGATGGGGGAAACATGGATGGTCGATGGAGAAGCGATGGTGATGATGATGGCGACGATCTCCTCCAATTCCCTGTCCTGGCAGGATGCCAGAATAGAGTTTCTAGTGATGTTTCGTGGAATCTGGTGGTGGCAGCAGAGCGGAACTCCTTCTGGAAAAACGTCGAACCCCCTAGAGTTTTTAGGTCAGAAGGCTTCTTATTGGCGAAGAGGGAGACCGAGGGGGTGCCTGGGACCACCACACCATGCCCTGGCGCGGCCAAGCCCAGCCCGCGCCTGGGGGTGGTGTGGCCAGGCCCTGGCCCTCCTCTGTCTCGTATTCTGGCTCCGTGAGTCTTCTGGAAAAATAGGCACTTTGGCTTTTGTCCGAGAATATTCATTTTCTGACTTTCCTGGAACCAAAAACAGCAGAAAACAGGCAGCTGACATTGTGGCTCTTGTTAATTGGTTAGTCTAAGAAATCATATGAAAAGTACTCCAAAGTGTGGACAAAACACAAAAAAGTGGATAAAACCAAGCATGGAGCATCAAAAATTATAGATACATTTGCAATGTATCACACATCTTGTCTAAAATGTCATGTAGGTCCTAGCTAGATGAAGGAGTATCAGCAGCACCCTTCTTCTAGGCACAAGTAGAACTCAACGACATGTGTGTTGTTGCCAGGTAAAACTTGTTTTTTGTTGACTATATAACAATCTATTGTTGTGCATGTGTGTCGCTGTGAGACCATGGTGTAGAGCCTGATGAGAAGGTGGAACATGATGGTTGGTGGCTATTGATATGTGTTCTCTTGTTTAAATTGATGACAACATTTTTCTCCACCCCTATTACATGAAATACGGTGGGAGTTGTATACGTATATGTATGCACTTGCACTTTGTAGGTTCCGAGCGATGAAACGTGAACGAGTCTAGCTCGGCAGTGAAGTGCAATTCCAAGCCGCCAGGTGACCGGAGTTGAGTGTAGTATGTCGGTGACTTGCTTTCTATGTGGTGGGTTCGGTTGAAGGTTGTATCTTTTGGAGGATACTCACTCGCTGATGGTTCCTCGACATAGGCACACAAACCCGTATGGACCATAGTATATTGAGCATGTGAGGGCATTGGAGCAGTGTAATAGGGAAGTTGAGGTGGCAAAACAGGTTAGCTTGCTATTAAATCTCGATAGTATTATAGGAGTAGTTGGATTATTGTTGGGTTTCTCTAGGGGATTCTATATATCATGTTTATTAACTGTGAAGTAGAGTGTGTTTACTCAAATTTTACATTTATAATTGAGTTTGTGCCAAATGAAAAGCAATGTGCACCTCATATATATGTTGTCCTTAACAAGTCAACAAGCAAATTGAGGAATAAAGTTCATATATTCTTATCTATGGTCGTGTTACATATATGCTTCTTGAAATTAAGTTTGCATCCAAATAATCTTTGAATTAGACAGTATGGTATATACGACCCACTAGAAAGGGCAGAAATCAGGTGCTCTGCAGTGTCTAGTGATGAGAAGGTGCCAACCAGCTCGGTAGCAGCGGTTTCCCTCAATCATCAAAACAAACAAAATAGTTGCTCAGGCTGTATCGGTTGGAGTATATTGTAGGGCCTAAAAATAGACGCGCTGAGCTGTTTTGCATGGAGGAGGATATAGGGCCGTCATTTAAGCTTCTGTTCTAGACCTCCCAAGGAAAGAGCAGAAAATCAAGGAGCACATGGTGAAAGCATGCACAACATGGCACTAGTCATCATATATTCATATAGGGAAAATCCAGATTCAGACCGGTCTGAAAATAACAAAAATCGGCGGACTCCCGTCAACTGTCGGATCACATGCGTGCGGTCCAGATTGATGCGGGCGAGGGAGAAAGCCAAACTTAGCGGGCTCACCCGTGTCGTTCATATCTTATCCTCCTTCCTGGCTGTTGCTCTCGGCGCTCGTCGCCGCCACTCACGCCACGAGTAGTTCGTCAAGCCGTCGTCCTTCTCTGCTCCTACTCGGTGCGGCCACCGCGTGCTCTAGCCTCTGTTCGACTCCGCCGTCGATTCCCCAGCGCTGCCGCCAAAGCTGAGGCAAGATGCTCTTCCTAGACCTAGCGGCGGGCGGCTGCAGCTACAAATCTTGCTGGAGAAGCTCCTCACCGTGGCGGCGGTACATCTGACCGGGAGCGGATCGGTGGCCGGAGCTAGTCATTTACCCGGTGGCGGCGACGGTGCATCTGGCTGGAGCTAGTCATTTACCTGGTGGCGGCGGCGGTGCATCTGGCCAGAGCACGGGGTATGACCGAGACGACGATAGTGCTCAACTGCTTGCCACAAACCCGACATTGTAGTAGTTCTCCTGCAACGCTTCCTGCATCAATCGATCGATAGGTTTGTATGCGTGCATGAGTCTGGACCTTAGCTGATTTACTGTCGTTCCTTGACTCTTTCTCTATTCGATGCTGACACCTCCGTAGCAAACAAGGTCGAGGGTACATCTACATGTGAATGATTTTTGTTTTGTTTTTCAATGCTTTTGTGTGGTAGGAGTATACGTATGTATACATGGTTTAATGTGAGTCGGTTAACTGCGCGACCTTTCTATCGCCGGTTAATTTCTAATACTCCATCCGTCCTAGTATGACTTATATTTGTCTACATTTGAATGTACTACCTCTGTTTAGGTTTATAAGTCCGGAGAGCTTTTTTCTATTGTTTGAGATTATAAGTGTTATCTTATTTGTTAGTCTTTCTCGTCCAATGCATCTTCTCTTTTTCCTCTCACTTCTCTCGTGCATGTACTCCTATTGGTGCATACATATATTAATAAGAGAGAGTTATGGAGTATCTTGGTATTAACAACTTGCCCATAGAACTAATAATCCCAAACAGAGGGAGTATCTACACACTACCTTTCGGTGAAATTTCTTCGGACCAAAAAGTTATCCATCCCTAACACATGAGTTATTCATACCATAATATGTAAGTTATCCATTCTTTAACACATAAGTTACCCACCATATAGACATGTTGCGTAAAGTCGTTCTCGCATACGTGTTGAGCAATTTTAATTGGAACACGCTAACCTATGTGTTAGGGTACCAAAACTTTATCGTCGACGAGCGATAAAGGCTCGGTACCTTAACACCCTTTGAGGCTTCATCGTCCGTCGCGCGCGACGATGACGATGAACCAAGCCACTAGATTATTTCTTGCGTGTTTTCACTATGACTTATGGTGGTGGGTGGATCGGGCATAAGACCTCATTTATTAGAACGTATGCAAAAAAATTAGATTTAGTTACTTTAAAGAAATTATGCTTGATTTTTGGGGTTGAGTCATCCGTGCGTCGCGAAAGCGTTGATGGGCAACGTAGCCGAGCCACTAGAATAAATTCTATATTCTATTCGTGCATAAATTTTCGTAGTGGTGGATAACGTACATCTTATTGAGTGGGTAACTTATATACTGAAGTCTAGATAACTCTTGTGGTATTGATGGGTAACTTTTAGGTAAAAAAATTTACCACCCTAACACGCGAGCTATCCATGTCATAGTATCTAAGTTATCCACTATGTAACATGGAACTTACTCACCATATAAACAGGTTGGGTGGAGGCATTCTCGCATTTCTCATGTGGTTAACTTTTGCATGTTTTGACCTCATGAAATATCGGTTAGCCCATGTATTTTAGTTTAGTTAATTAAATACGAGCTATTAGCTAGTTTAATTGCGACACGGACTTCGTCATTGTCAAACACGAGAGTGGCGACGGGAGACAAAGCCGAGCTGCTAAAATAACTTTTATATTCTATTTATGGGTAAATTTTTATAGTGGTGGATAACTTACATGTTATTGGGTGGATAACTTATATACCGAAGCCTGGATAACTCCTGTGTTACTAGTGGGTAAATTTTGGGGGAAAAAATCATGTTACTCACCCTTAGCACGTAACTTATCCATATCATATTATTTAAGTTATGCACTCTGAAACATATAAGTTACCTACCATATAAACGTGTTGGGTGGATACGTTCTCACATTTCTCATGTGCGTGACTTTTGTATTCTTTTTTTGCCTCATAAAACCTCGGTTGTCCCATGTATTTTAGTTTAGTTAATCGAATATGAGATATGAACTAGTTTAATTCAGACGCGGTAGCCTAGGTGTTAGGGTACCGAGACTTTGTCCCCGTCGATGCCTGAGCATTGATGAGCGATGAAGGTTCAGTATCCTAACAACCTTCGAGGTTTCGTCATATGTATGTCATGGTAGCGGTGACGGGCGATGAGCCGAGCCGCTAGACTATTAGTTGCGCGTTACGGTTGTTCACTATGACTTAGGTGGTGGGTGGGACATAAAACTCCATTTATTATATCGTATGCAAAAGAAACTTAGATTTAGTTTGTTTAATAAAAGTATGCTTGATGTTTGATGCGGTAGCCTTTCGAGTTTGAGTAGCCCGTATGCCACGAGAGCGGCGATGGGCGACGAAGACGAGCCGTTTAATAACTTTTATATTCTATTTATGGGTAATTTTTGTAGTGGTGGGTAACTTATATATTATTGAGTGTGTAACTTACATGCTGAGATCTAAATAACTCTCGTGTTAATGGTGGATAACTTTTGGGGTAAAAAATGTCTTGTTATTTAGTCGGAGCATGCATGCGAGGCATCCCTTGTGTTGTCTATCAGAGCGCCGCCGAGTTATGTAATTATCTGAGAACGGTCGCCGGGTACTTTTACTGCATTAATGCAAAAGAGTCTCCACACACCCTGTTTTACATGGTGAGTAACTTATATATTATGGTCTAGATAACTTACGTGTTACCGGTGGATAACTTTTGGTCGATAAAAGTTGTTAGAACATACCCACATGGGATCTAATTTAGAAGATCTCGTCGCAACTAGCCCAATGGTAAAAATGGATTCTAAATCCAATAAACGGTTTAACCTATAAAATATTTTAAATTTATGAATTTAGATTTATTCTGGATAACGTCAGAGATTTTTTGTCCTTTTGTGATTAAGAACATATTACTGGGTCAACCCTCGCGATGGGAGTCATGCTCATGCGAAATTTCCTGGCTCACGTGCTCGTCGCAGTGTGCGGCTTGTCGGAACAAGGTCGATCGGAACCCGCCAGGTTTGGCTATGCAGTGACTACCGCCGGGTAGCAATATCCTTCATATATACATAACTATGAAAAATTAACCTTCTTGTGAGTAGTACACGAAATACTCCTTTTTCTACCTCGAATCAGGTGTTTAGTGACAAACAAAATAATACACTACAGATCAATAACCAATGCACTCATGCATCAGATGCAAACGGGTAACCTTTAGGAACCCCTACCTTCTTTAGTACAAAAAAATAAACAATAATTTTATAAATCATCACTTTTTGAAAAAATCAGTTCATTTGTTTGAACTAGACTAAAACACAATACAATCCTTCCCTTGTGCCATCGGATCCAACATAGGCTTGCGGCTAGACTCCACCCGTTAGGGCAACACCAGGATGTCAACGGGATCAACACCATTCATGCATCAATTTATAAGTATTACAAAACAAAAATATGTCTTGAGGTCCAAAATTCTGCAAACATCGCGCCAAACCGGAATTGTTCAAATCAGCTGCGGGCGAAATCCCAAATGCATGCATGCTCCTTTACAAAACATTCATGTTTTGGTTCTAAGTTGATCACATATGAACAAAAATCATAGCTACCATCAGCACCAACATGGAAATGAATCCAGACATGCATCTATAGCTCAAGAAAACAAAAAGACATCCAGGCCATCTCTAGGCCCACTCAACGCCCGAGCCTGGCCCTCTTCCTCCTCGTTGTGTAGCATATGCTGCTTCATGGAGATGATAGATTTTTGATCTGGCTCATGCAGGAGCGTGGATGATATAGTCATAGCCGTCCGACCTCAAGGTCGCGAAGCTCCTCGCACGTTACCCCTTGTCCAGGTCCTTGCACGACGACCGGTTGCTACAAGTGCAGCTCCCGAGTTATCGCATGCATACGGTGCGATGCGATGACTCCCCAACTCCTTGATCCCTGCTGGGGTTGCGAAAGCAGACCTCCTGGCGGAATCCCTGCAACACAACGGCGTGCCACATATGCATTGACTTTGCGCATATCGTGCCACGATGAAGACAACTGAGAGAGAGGGGAGATATTCTAGCCAAAGAGAATATCTTATTGGTGTGTTTTATCCCACCTGAAAAGATCGTATGGGCACCTAGAGGGGGGGGGGGAGTACGTCTACATTTAGAGAGGGGTGGTTTCACACCACCAACACCACGAGAGGCCTCCCTTGTTCTCCGATGAACCTCACCCCAACGAGTTCGATTCACCTCTTCCACTATAGCGGCAACCTTCGAGGTGGAAGCCGACACCTTTACAACAAGTTCGAGGCACACATCCACAACCTAATTGGAGGCTCCCGAATACAAGCAAGCTATCAAACAATCGAAGACAAGCTTGTAAGAACCAAATCACAAGCTAGGGTTTCTAATGAAACACTAGATCAAGGGGCCCTCAAGTGAATGAGGGGGAAATGAAGATCTCTCTTGATGAAGCTATAGATCAAGGCCTCCTCCTTCGATTCTCCAAAGAAAAAATGGTTGAGTGAAGAGATCTTGAGGATTTAGTGGCTCAAATGGTGCTGTTGTTCTTGAGGTGGACGAGTAGCTCCCAAGGTAGAAGAAGGGGCCTTATATAGGCCCTCTGGAATTAGAGCCATTGGGATGCACTTACCCCAGACAGTCTGGCCAACACCAGCTGGACAGTCCGGCCCAGCCGAACACTCCGGGTGAAAACCGGACCCTTCGGCCTGGCAAAGTTTCTGGCCAGAGTCTGGAACGTGTCCGGGAGGTGTCCGAAGTGCTGTTATGATTGTCTGAGCAGGTCGACAAACCCCAGGGTCGGACACCCCGGGAGAGACCAATCGGACACTCTGACCTAGCAAAGTTTCCGGCCAGTGTCTGGACCGTGTCCAGGTGGTGTCTGATGTGATGTTCTGAATGTCCGAGGAAGTCGTCTAATCCTCAGGGCTGGACAGTCCGGCAAAAGCTAGCCGGAAAGTCCAGTTGAGCCAGATACTCCGGCGCATATCAACCGGACAGTCCAGCTGAGACTTTCTTCCTGCACATACATGATCCTGGGAAGCCCATTTCCTTTAGTGTAAACTACACTAGAGTAGCTGATCTTTCCTGAAACATTTTATAGCTGATTAAATCTATCCAAGTGTTGTCAACAAACATCAAAATAATAGGGAGAGCATAAATGCCCTTTCACCACCCATGGGCACCCCTTTATATAGGGGAAGGAAGGTGTGCCCTCCCCTTTAGGTGCCCCATGTGGGACTAATACATAAAAGAAAAGGGTAAAAAGGAGGGGCTCAGCCAGGTGGACCAACTGGGGTAGCCGAATGGGCCCATCCCGCAGTGGCCCAACTTGCTACAACAGCCGACGGTGACAGCGGCTGGCCAGGTGGGCCGATCTTGCTCGACGAGAGGAGAGGAGTGGAGTGGTGATGGCTACTTCGTCCATGTCCCGATGAGTGGTGATATGGCCGGTGGCGAGATCCATTTTGTATTCGGCGGCGCGACGATGAGCGACACTAGGTATGTATCCTCCTCCTCTTTTCATGCCTAGCTGCCTGTCGGCTAGACTGCCACTAGACTGGTTCCCCGATGAGGTCTCACCAATTATAGCACGGATTGGTGAATTTTTCTCTCAAGACAACGATTTTTTGCTAGATCCTGATTTAAAGCTGAGATGTGTGGTCTAATCGCTCAAGGTTTAGTTTATCCTTCCTTGAACTATGCCTTTAACGTGCACCGGAGGAACTACGGCAGACACCATATGATATTGCGTTAAGATTATACTTCCTGGAATTACGCTATTGTCACCACGCACACCTTCGCCTCGATTTCTGCATGGCCGCATCATGCTCAACATCTTCCCCAGCCGTGCGATCTTGATGCCAGGTTTTGCTACATGTAGCTGGCGACGCAACTACGTACGCCTCGAGTTCTGCTACATGTGGGTGGGAGAGTTGTGTTTACAATCACATCATCCATGTCCAACTTTTCAACCTGAGTTTTGATGCATATTCCTTTTTAATGAATTGATAGATGGTTTCTACATTTATGTGGGAAAACTTGGGGCCTGCCCTAATTAAGTACTTGGGGAAATTTTATCGCTTAAATTATTAAGTAACGTGCTTTTGTGTAAGATGTGAATATCAAATATGAGACTAGTATGTAGTACTACATACATACTATAGTTTCACATTTAGAAAAATGTTTCTTCTTTTCATAAATCACAAATTCAATTTGTAGGTTGTTGAAAGCTGGAGTAACATGGTGGGAAAATCACAGAGGGATGAGGGATGAACAAGTGAAACAGGTTCGAGTATAATGAATGATTTTTTAACCATAAAACAGTAGGAGAGGCTCGTTATGACATGATGATGCTTGAAGCACCAAATAGAGCTTACAAAGTGCTATAGCCTGGCAAAGAACAAATCTATTGTATTTTCCAGGTTTTGGCAGATTGCCCGTGTTAAATATGTGTCCCTACCTGCAAATGGAGTAATACTATTTTTGTTCTTCAATCTGCTTCCACTTATTTTATTTCCTTGCTCGTCACATTCTTCCTTTGTTACAACAGACGGTTTGAAAAATAGTGGCTGTGAAGGAGTACACCTTGGCATATATATTACTATTTTGGCTAGTGGCTTTGATGCTTTTTCACCCATTTGGTGGCTGCTATTGAAATATATGTTGTGAGGGGAGTATGGGATATGTGCAGGTACATTGAGTACCAATGTTTTGCTGGAAGATGACTTGTAAATGAGGAACCCGATAAGCCGAGGAGTGGGAACCGAGGAACCCTTGTGGAAAACCCTCGAGGACAAGTGTTTGAGTGCATGGGTTGCTTCCTATCATCGACAACAATCAAACAAGAAGTGCCTAAAGAATCAACAACGAGTTCGATGAACGCAAGGTTCTCAATGCTGAGTATGTCATCATGTACATGGAGAGGAGCCAAAAGGCGATATAGAACCGGTGGGGTTTCTTTAATCACGACGTCAACAAATTATGTAATTCCTTTAGAACATGTACCAACAACCTGAGAGCGGCTCAAACGCCGCCGATTAATTGGTGGAGGTGCTCGACCTTTTCAAAGAGCGCAACAAGGAGAAGGATTTGAATTACATGCACTGCTACACAAAGCTTGCATACCACGAGAAATGGAAGTTCGTGCGATGGCAACTCAAGAAGGGTGTCAATGGAAACGTCGTTGATGTGGACACCCCCACAATGGCCTCTCTCGGACGCCCCATCGGCAACAAGAAGGACAAGTTGACTGTTGCAGCGATCATAGCATCAGACAGGGTGCATATGTCGATCGACAAGTGCCTCTCCGAGGTCTCGTCAAGCTCACTCCTACAACGACAAGAAGTAGGATCAAGGAGGGGATTGGGCAAGAGAGATGAAGGAGGGAATATGGGAGAGAGACGAGCGAGGACTGGGGAGAGAGACGAGCTGGATTAGGGAGATAGTATGGCGTGGCAGCGGGTAGGGTTTCACCACCGGGTAGGTGTCGATTTTATATGGGTGTGACGGAAAATATCTACGGTGCTTAGAGCCTTACTAATCCAATCATGTGGCTAATCAAATCCAATTTTTGTGGTGCCTCCCAGGACATGCGCCTATTATACCATTGGATGGAACAGAAGTAGTATCTATCATATCAGTAGATGGAGATCTAATGGAATTAGTAGGGAGCTTTAGTAAACTAAATATAGTAGAATTCCCCATTTCATGAAGCGAGATATGGACTTGCAGCCAACATGTATATCACTGATGCAATCCTACCCGTTTCTTAGCAAGGGGAGAATAAGATGTCAACAACTTCAGGCCAGATAATGTCCTTGGAGAGGGTGGTTTTGGGAGAGTGCGTAAAAGGTGTGTGGATGCGAGGACGATGAACCTGACCAAGAGAGGCACCCGCATGGTTGTTGCTGCTGTCAAGAAGCACAA
Organism: Avena eriantha; assembly: GCA_910589775.1. Classification (NCBI taxonomy): domain Eukaryota; kingdom Viridiplantae; phylum Streptophyta; class Magnoliopsida; order Poales; family Poaceae; genus Avena; species Avena eriantha. The sequence continues at coordinate 63,722,138 of OU342740.1, forward strand.
CTCAGAGAGCATGAAGGGATACGAGGAGTGGAAGGTAAAGTCTGCTACTCTTTATTTATTTTAATAAATCTTGAATTTTGAGGTTGCGACTTGAGGAGTGCGAGCATGGGAGTCTTGGGGGTTTGACTTTGCTTTATTTACTCGTGACAGCAACTTGGACCAGCACATGTGAATTGGCTCCTATGTGATATTCAGAACATGAAATAGGCATTGGGACGAAAAGATGCTCGTTTACTTACATATGTGTAATTTTCAAGAAATATGCAATGGGAAGAAAATATGCTCGTTTACTTACACGTGTGTGGGAATAAATAGGCATTACAACTTGACGAGTGTTAGCATTTTTAGGTGTACATCATGTTAAGATGTGTAAACCTGTGCAGTTTTCTATTCATATGAATCAATTATGAAACTTACTATGCCACGACAATCTCTGAAATAAATGGGTTTATTAACTGTAGTCTTTTTCATCTTAATTTCTAGATGGTTTTGGTTGTTCTTTGTTGTTGCCCTTGAACTGAAATCGTTTTTATATGAAGAACTAGATAATTTTTGTGTTCTTTATTGTTGCCCATGAACTGAAGACGTTTTTATCTGCCCATGAAGAGAAGTAGCCCATGAGCTGAGCTCTAGGCTATGTCTCCGTGGATATCAGAGCCATCCGTACTATTTGAGACTAATTCTGAACTATTGGCAATAGCCTTGTATCTTGGTAGCCCAGAATTCTCCTAGTTAGCGTCATTCACTCGATGATCTGAAGTTTCAGCTACACTCTTGGTTCTCCATCTGGAAGGTACAATCATGTAGATGCTCTACTAATAGGCTTGCCCACAAACTAGCTAAACTCGGAAATTTTTAAAATGCTCATGAAGCTATATCCTAGGATGCTGATGTACTCGCAAATATTGCTCAAGTTGTGGTAGGCGATTTCCCCGGTTATCGCAATAAAGCATGAAAGTTTTCCTTCCAAAAAATAAGTTCGTAAATCTTATAAATTTGGGTTCTTCATTTTCTTTCTTTTTTCTGAATATTCTTACTTCATTCGAATTTCGGGGGGAACTCACAGATAACATGGTTGTTTCAAAATATGTTCTTATGTTGTATAAATTTTGGGGGGCATCATTTCAATCTTGTTTTGAAATTTGTTGATCACTTCAGTTAATTTGTGGTAGACAATACAACATAATTTATGGTTAATTTTTTTGATCCCATTTTTGATGATTTTTTTTGCTTGTTATGAATATAAGTGTGATGACCATAATGTTCACTTGTGATAATTGATTGGGGCTCTCTCCGACGTCAACAACGGATGGCGACCAGCGCCGCCGCTGCAACATGTGCCGTCCTGCTCGATCCCATCTATGCCGCTGGACCACGCCCTAGTTGACGACCAAGATGGCGGATGCTAATACTGTCTTCATCGAGTGTTATTCTGTCATACTAGGTAAATCCCCACTCCTCGTTCTTCTTAGTGAATGGAACGGAAGTAGTATCTATTATATCATTAGATGGAGATCTAGCTGGATTCCCCATTTCATGAAGCATACAGGCTGCAGCCACCATGTATATCCCTAATGCAATCCTACCCGTTTCTTAGCTAGGGGAGAAAAAGATGTCAACATCTTCAGGCCAGATAATATCCTTGTGGAGGGTGGTTTTGGAGAGTGTATAAATGAGGACGATGAACCTGACCAAGAGAGGCGCCAACATGGTTGTTGCAGCTATCAGGAAGCACAAATCAGAGAGCATGAAGGGACATGAGGAGTGGAAGGTAAAGTCCGCTACTCTATTTATATTAATAAATCTTTAATTTTGAGGTTGCAACTTCAAATTTTGCTATTGCCAGCTCAGATACCCAGTTATCAGTAATCAATAAAAAAATATGTGCATCAAGGGCTTACAATGAATTATTTGTCTAAAGCTTGCAGCGCTAACACTAGTGTGCAAACTATCACAATATGTGCCTTTTGCTCACTGCTTCCTAGGGTTGTGAAGCGGCAATCCGCGAAAGTTAAATTTAGTTTAAACTAGACAAATTTTGTTGAAAAAAATTGAACTAGACTAACAAACTTTGCCTACGAAGCAGGGAGGACCGGGTGCCGCTTCGCAACCCTACTAGTTCCTGCTTATGATACTAGCTTATTTTGTTATTTATTTGTCGGCACATTTGAAGTGTGGACTACGTCCCGCTGCCTGCTCTGCGACTAGCTACCCAAGACGATCCACCACCTCATCGTCGCATGTCCGTTTGCTCGACAGGTCTGGCACGACATTGCCACCTGGCTCAGATTCACATGCCGACCACCTGAGGGAGACACACCGTTGTTCGATTGGTTGCAAGCGGCCAAGCAGAGAATGCCCAAACCTATGATCAAAGGACTGAGCTCTGCTACACTGCTTGTGCCATGGATGATCTGGAAGCACCGCAATGACTGTGCGTTCAACCGCGCACAACCTTCAGTCAGCACCATGGTAGCAGCCATCAAGGAGGAAGCGGCCCTCTGGATCCAGGCCGGTGCCAAGGGTCTAGGGTCGATAGTCCCCACGACCTGGGACATTCACTAATGTAATTTTCCCTTTTGCTCTTTCCTCCCTAGGGAGGTTGTAACCAAACTCTCCACCTGTTCAATGCAATGAAACGCAAAAGTCTTTTGCGTTTTCTCAAAAACAACGTCTTGGCTAGTTCATGAACATCTCATGTTTTTGTAGTTACATTTTTCTCTATCTATAAATGAAATTCCTGATAATGTTTCTAGCTTGCAAAAGTACACTTGCGCTGATGTTACTCTTGTTCTACCTGATTAGTGGGCGGTTTGCTGCGCTAGACGGAGAGAGGAGATGTGTGGCTCGCCAACCGATGATGACTACGTACAGTGCAGATATTCCTGTGCAGATATTCCTGGCATCTACCACCAACGTCGCCACCACCCCACATGCTTAGATGCTCTGGGCCTCCCCAATGAGAGGACCGACAACCGAGAGGCACCCCTGCCCTGCTCTAGCTGCAGGATGGCCTGAGGTTGCTTCTGCTATTGCTCCATGTCTTTATTGGGAGAGGTATATATCCTTCATTTAGTTCGAGATGTGATACGTGTGTGATGTGTTGATTAGTTCTTTTCTTGATAACATAGTGCATCAATCAAAAATTTAGAGTACACACGTTTAGAACTAGCTCCTTTTATTGAGATGTGTCTGACGTTCTTCTTTCTGCAAAATCACGCAATGGATCAAACCTTGGTTTGGATTTTTCTTATCATAGCGTGATGCAACCTGAACGTTGCTTCATTCATCTACACCATGTATATACAGTAGTGCAGCCTGTAAATAATACTATATGAAATCCTTTTATTTATAGCCATGTAAGATGTAACCACATGATAGTTGTCTTCATCCTTTTGTAAATTCATTGTTAAATTTTGTACCTGAGATACTTTAAGCATGTTAACTTATACACATGGTAGCTGTCTTAAATCTTTCCTTTTGAAGTCATTATTTCTATCTTCTATGCTTCTCCTTGACATCCATGCCTATTGTACTAGTTTTCAGACGGCTGGTTGATCATTGCAAGCTTGGAGTTAATAACTGCATAATAAATCTGTGAGTCATGGTAGGTGTTTAGATTGCTTTATTCCTTGAGCAGTAATAGAGGTCAAGTCTTGTTACTTTTGGGGTAAGGCTTTCTTTATTGTCTCAGATACTCCTAAGTGTTTGTTGTTATTGTTGTGTGATATTGACAATATAGCATGTTCTATTTGCTTTGACTTTTTTTGCGTTGTTTACTAAGAAAGATACTAGTATTAAAAACATTTTTGAAAGGCAAAGCCAACCTAAGTTGAAGCTTGAAATCAATGAGAGTGGACTAGTTTCAGGTCTCACCCCTGAATTCTAGATAAATAGAACTGTCTCAAGATTGCTAGCTGCATCTTTTTTGATAGTTTAGCTTGCAACTTAAAGTGAAGCACGTTTGTACAACATATAATTAATTATCAAAGGTATTTAGTTTCCTTAACATCGAAGTTAGAATAATGCTTGATATTTCATTTACTAGTTGGCCCACCTCCACATTAGCTTCTCTGACTCCCGTTAATTCCATATGTACACATACATACTTGATGTTGCTTGTCATAGTTTCTACCATGAATCTAATTGGATTTTTTTGGAAAGAAACAATGCTATTTGCTTGGTTTGTGGAATAAATCATTATATGTACCACAGTGCAAAAACACTTGGCTTTTACACTTGGCCGATGTGTTATCATAGAAGTTTTAATTTCTTTGATATCATGTATTATTTTCTATGCTTAATTAGTTCTTGTTAGCAGCTCCAAATATTATATGAAGCGTAGTTGATCCTTGTTGGAGCTCTGGTGTAATAACTCTTTCTATGATTGCCTCCACTTCTGCATGGCCTATGTTCATTCAGTTCATAAAACCCGGAACTTTTAGAAAGAATGTTTCATTTTATATGTTTTCACATGTGGGAATGGATTATGTTAGGTGTAACTTGATGTTTTTGCATATGGCTCCAGCTCCAGCCGGTCCTTCTCCATGGCACCCTCGTTTCCGGCTGCACGGGTTGTTTATTGTGGGGGATGGAGAGACTGAGCGGGAGGAGCTGTGCAGCTCACCGTTGTCAACAACTAGCTGGAGAGGGCCAGCTACATACCCTCCTGCTCAAGCCTTCGGTCCGTCTGGATCGAGAGCCGAGAGGTGTGTGAGCAGCGGCGGGTCCATGATTTCTTGTGTGTGTATTCAAATTTTAAATGGTCCAATATTTTTTATAGCCAAAACCCTAGTTTTTTGGCATCATAATTGATTATAGGAGCATCATAATTGATTATAGGAGTATATAGCAGATAAAACACATTTTGACTATAATATAATAGATTCATAGGAGATCATAACTTGAAATTATAGAACACTACCAATCGTTGAACATATCAAATGAGCAATATCTCAAAGATCAAGATGACCAAAATAACAAAATGATAGGAGAGCTTACAAATTAGAGGATAACTTTCCGTTGTTTCCCTCTTTAATGGAACTTTCGTTTTAGGTGGTCGTGACCAAGGCTTGAAAACCAGTGATTGATATCCTCTTCCTTGACTTGCAAGGAGAAATCCCTTTCAATGAATGTAAGAGGACCATTCTTCCTCTTCATGTTTCAGACCTACTGAAACTTATGCAGTTTGAAAAAGCAAAACAAAAACAATATTTAGTCTTCTGAATATCTGACAGGTTATATCTGAATTTTTACAACACCTCAAGTCTCAAAAACTGGAAGAGAAGCGCATGGAGCCCGCCAGTAGTTCTTCCCAGCAGAGGGAAACTGGGGAAGGAGCAGCAGTAGTCGGCGGAGCTCCGACTAGCGCGGCGGCGACGCCGTGACGCAGATGAAGAAGTGCGACAGTGCAACCGCGGATGTCCTGGTCATGGAGCAGGGAGACGGAGACGAGGAGACTCGAGGTCGAGGAGGCCCAGACAAGTGTTGCATGTTGCCATGCCCATCGACGCCGGGAGTCCCATCCACCGTCTGGTTCAGTCCATGGATGGTAGACTGTTTCAGTTTGGGGAATTGCTGAATTGGGGGATTGCCGATCGTGATCTCGTGAGGAGTGACCTGATAGAGGAATTAACTGGGTCAGCTAGGATGTTGGGCCTCATAAAGGGAGAGGAGGGACTGACGGACGAGGAAGGTGGCCTTGGGCGAGCTGAGTCTGCTGACTAGCTATCTATATCATCTCGTATTTTCTTGGTTTTTCCGTTTATATACTAGTTATATACAATATATGGCTAGTTTTTGCTCAATTTTTTTGGGTATTCACTTGAATACCTTTGAATTGAAGTGGGCCCACCCCTGTGTGTGAGAACTCCTGTGCTGACCTGGCCAACAATTCAAGCCTGATGCTTATCTTCATCGAGGTCATAGGGAGGTATAAATCCCTCATTTCAAGTGTTGTTCTGGCTAAGAACCTGATGGACCATGTCCTAATGGAGTAATACAACAACAACAAACATTATCTTACCATGTTTTGTTAGTTGTATGACATCAATCTATTGGTTTTTCATGTTTATTAGTGAGTAGACCTGATTTGGTATCTCGTCTGGTGTTCTGAAAAATTATAGTAAATAGCAATATGGATAGTTTGCAGCTACTGTGATTTTTGTTTTGTATGTACATATGTCCTGCTATTTGCATGCCTATCTCTTCTGGAAACCTTTTTGATATTATACACGTTTACCTAAACTAAACCATACTAGTTCTAAAAATTCATCTCATGTTAATACCTCTCAATTTTCCAAGTATATAGCTTCTTATTTGCAGGTTCAAAAAACAACTACAAGCCATAGCACTACTGTTACCCTTCTTAGTAGATGGCTTTTTATATGCTTGGCTTGTTCCCTCTGTTTGGAAAATCAAATGAATTTTCTCCCTGTGCTGGATACTCCATGTTGTGAATTTGTTAGCAGCAGCAGTTGGTTTTCCAAATGGATTTGTGGGCTGGGGCTAGTACCGCACACATGCTTCAAAAAGTATTTATTTGTGTGCTAGCAACAGATTGTGATGTGGTCACCTACTCCGTATTCTGAAAATGAGTGTTTATTTGTGAGTGCTTTGAATTTATAAATTCAGTATGTCACATGATTTGCATGCTTGCTAGATTGGGTTGTTGAAAGAATCTCAACCATGTATTTTTAGAGTATTTGTTAAATTCTACTGTCTTCCACAAATCTTATTATGTAAGTTAATTTGTTCCATTCCTTGTTTTTCGAGTAGTCGTATTTGCCTTTTCTTTTCTAACCAATCTTTGATGGTGTAATGGCATCATATAATTTATTTTACCATGTTGATGGTGTTTTCTGACCATCTTTGTTATACAACATCATTACATATATAAAGTAACCTGACGTGGCAAGCTGACATGGTAATTTCTATTTGCATAAAACATGAATTTGATGGTTGGACAGTAATTTAATTTTTTGGTCATCTTCCATAGAGGTTTGCGGTAGTACTCCTGATGTTTCCTCCTCATGCAATGCAATCTTGTGTTTTCATCCTCCGTTTAGATTCTTATCTGCACATTAGAGCATGTAATTCTTCTGTCCGTGTGTAGAATCCCTAGTTAGTTTTAACTTCAATTATGATACTGCTGTGAAATCTAAATGTTCTCTGTACAAAGTGTCTAGTGTGCTCTAGCTAAACTATGTTCCTTTTTTTCATGTTGAACTGAATATGTACATGGAATATGTGCATAGGCAGTACATGTATGTGAAATAAATGTGCTCATATTTTTTGAACTAGTTAGCTCTTTTTATGCATATTTAGGCAGCGCTAGAACTCGTGTATTTTCTGGGTCAAAGCGTATGGGATTTTCCTGCTTATGCATAGTTTGTTATATATAGGCAAACAATTTGGACGATGATAGTGATTGCAAAATAACTTCTGTTTTCTTTGGTCATATTACTTATAGGCACTTATGTTTCAGTTTTTACTAAGCTTTGCTTGCTAATTGTTGTAGCTATGTGTGGCCGAGGACCTAGACCTGGGCTTTCTGGCTTGGCGAAGCTTCAGCTGTTGGCACAGCTTCTCTGGCCTTGGATGCGCTTATGGTGCTCGCCACTAGTCTCCCGCGCCGATGGCATGGTCGTTGACCGGTGGTGGTGTCTCTTGTCTGGGGGACGATGCCTCTCTCAGAAAACCTAGCATAGTGAGATCAGCATCAACTAGCTAGCCTTGTCTGAAAGGTAGTACTTAAACCATCCTCTGCGTGTTGTGATGAATGGAATGATGTATGAGCTGATTCGATCAACAATATAGAGCTTGGTGTTGTCTGGATGCATTCTTCTCGTGGATGATTAGGTCATTGTCTGAAATGAATAATGCATTGAATAAATGATTAGTGGTGGGTTAATTTGATTTGGGCCCTTATAGTAATTTGCTGCCATTTTTTGTACATTTGATTCTTATGTTCATAGTCCATTCTGTTAAATTTGAAGGATTATGTGGCATCCTTATGATGCACACAATTTTCTTCTTGATTAGTGCCAACTAGATATCTATTTGATGTACATATTTCCATGTAGGGGCCCAAATACCAAAACAGTCAACAATTAGACATTGGATTTTCTACATCCTACTATTTTTATAGGCTCAAATGCCCATGGTCAACATTTAGACATTGGATTATCTTCATATACTCACTAGTTTGATAGGAACAACTAGGAACTTATAATAATCATGCGAGACCAGAGTTAAATTGTATATTAAGATGTCACATGTGCTATATGCACTTTTGTTATCATTTATTTGTTGTCTTTCCCAAATGTTCAGGAACAAGAGCATAGTTCATGTAAAAAATATCAAACAATCTTGCTATTATCATTTTTTTGTTGTTGGAAAAAACTCTTCCATTTCCTAGGTTTTTCTTGAAGCTCTCGTAGGAAAAGAATGAAAAATTATGTAAATTCCGCTTGATTGATTGATTAATCACCTCGGTGACCTACTACTGATGGCTAAGTCAGCTCCGTTTCACTTCTTCCTTCAGGGGCTCCAAGGGGATTCGACCAAGCCACCAACATCATCCTGGAAGGGTCTAGTCTACCAAGGTATCTAATAAATCTGCTTGTTTCTCCTCCCTGACCCAAGTCCGTTTGGAGCATGTACTGCCATGCTGCTTAGTTATAGCTACTACATTGTCATGATCACAAGTGCCAATTTAATCTACTGAGTTATTCTTGACTACTCAAGTGTGGTATCCTCTAGGCATTGCTCTGCCGCTCGGACCCGAGCTTTGGAGAATTAGACCATCTTTGTGTATTTATGGAGATGAAAGTGCGTTTGATTTGCACGATGTTAATCTGATGTTTTGGATATGCACAATTTTGCACTTGTATGTATGATATGCTGTTTTTGAATGTTTGTAGATAGAAGCAGAATAGGTTGAATGATCATCTTCATCTATGTGATAGAATCCTGGTAAAGCTGAGTAGTAAGTGACTAATGGCGGCCTCATGCTACCTTCTCCATCGATTCATGCAACAAACTCGGTAGTGAAGTGTAGATGGTTGTTGGGTTGCTGTTGGAGCGGGCATGAGTTGATTATATGTCGTCGACTAGCTTTGCTATCCGGTGCGTTCAGTTGAAGGTTGTATCTTTTGGGTACCATTACTCCTGGTGGATACTCACTGTTGGTTCTTCTTCGCAGGAATAGAAACTTGTATCGACTAGAGTATATTGATCCAGTGAGTTGTATGGGAGCAATGTAGTAGTGTAGTTGAGGTGTCGAACAAGTTGGCTTGTTGTTATAGCATGTTTCATACATGCTTCTTGTTTGCATTTTGTTCGGTCATTCGTATATTCCATATAAATATGCTTCTCTGCTACATATGAAAATTAACTTTATACTTGGTATTTTATAGGATCATTTAGGATGATAATTTTCTAGTATATGGTGCTACTACCCTTCATATTATCCTTGATTCTGCTATGCAAAACAATGTTAAGATAGAGTCCAGTCTTGGTAGTAATGTCTTTTACTTGCTATCCTTCGAGTTTATTTTTGTATTGTTTTTATCACCCATCACTATGTACTTGATGTATGCTACTTGAGAATTTTATCATCTATCCAAATTTCGCTATGCTCTCAATGCTTGAAGAATAAATTAAATCATATAAAAGAGAAGATTTGTTCTTGTTACCTTTGATGCTTTATCTTTATTGAGTATTGCCAAAGCCAGTACTAATTTATGAACTAGATTCATGACTTGTTCTAAATGTTCAAGTATCATTTTTTACATCTATGTACCCATTTACCTTGCTGTGCCAGGCTGCTACCTATACAAATTTTAATTCTTGCTGGAGTCATAGTACTCATGCTCATGCTTGTGGCCGTGCAGAAAACATTGGAAGAGATCAACATGGCCTCCCTATGGTGGTCGCTTTGCCCGGGCTACAGATCTACCGGTGTTCCAGCTAGAAAAAAAGCTGGTGTCCTTTGGGAGAAAGACGATGAGCCAGCAATGACTCTCTAGGTGCGCCCGGACGCGACATGGAGGCAAACTTGTTGCTGCTCTCCAACCGCAACGATAATGCCAATGATAGTGAGTACAACATACCCATCTTATACTTGCATGTTGTTTGTTTGTTTGGTTAAAACCCTAGCTTAACTAATCTGTTCTCAATTCATGGTTTGATGTGGTGGTAGAATCCAAGGTGGCGGTGATGTCGCTGGCTGGGGGCCAGATAGTCAGATGATATAGGAGGATGCCTTGCCTACATCTTCCTCCACTTAGATGTTGGGGCCAAAAACGATTACAACACGGATAGGTGCATCTGCTACCTTTTACAATAATTTTGTGCTATTTTTTGCTTGTGCAATATAATCCTCTATTTTCATTCTCTTTTTTAGATGCTTATTTGCACAATAGAGCATGTAATAGTTCTGCCCACCAGTAGAATTCCTACTTTGTTTTGACAGCAATTATGCTGCCTGCTGTGAAATCTGATTGTCCTTCATACAAATTGTCTAGTGCGCTCTAGCTAAACTATGTTTATTTTTTCATGTTGAACTGAATATGTGTGTAGATAGTACATAAAATCATGAAAGATAAAAATAAATGTGCATAGACAGTACATGTATATGAAATAAATGTGCTCATTTTTTTTGAACTAATTAGCCGCTTGCATATAGGCAGAGCTAAATCTTGTGTATTTTCCGGTTCAAAGCATATAGGATTTTCCTACTTATGTATAGTTATATGTAGGCAAACGATTTGGACGTTGATAGTGCTTGCAAAATAGCTTCTGTTTTGTTTGGTCATATTACTTACTAGTCATTTATGTTTCAGTTATCCCCAGGGTTTGCTTGCTAACTTATTGCAGCTATCTATGGCCACAAACAAAGACCTAGAGTTTCTAGCTCGGCGGTGCTTCGGCAGCTGGCATGACTTCTCTGGCCTTGGATGTGCCCTTGAAGCTCGCCACTAGTCTACCGCACCGATGACATGGTCATTGACCGGTGGTGGTCTCGCTTGTTTGCGGGATGACGCCTCTCTGCACAACCAAGGTGTGTTGAGATCTGCATCAGCTAGCCTTGTCTTGAAGGTAGTACTTCGACCATCCTCTGTGCTGTGATGAATGGACTGATGAATTAGGTGATTTGATCAACGACATAGACCTTCTTCGTGTTCTCTGGATGCATTCTCATCGTGGATGATTAGATCATTGTCTAAACTAAACAATGCACTGAATGAATGAATAGTGGTGGTTCATTTCGATCGGTGTCGTTATAGTAAATTGTCGCCATTTTGTGGACATTTGATTCTTTGTTCATAGTGCATTATGTTAACCTTGAAGGATTAACTGGCATTCTTATGATGCACATAATTTTCTTCTTGATTACTGCCAACTGGATATGATTACTGCCAACTGGATATCCATTTATTTACAGCGATACATGTCAGCACATGATAGTTGTCTTGATCCTTTTGTGAATTCCTTGCTAAATTTTGTACATGAGATGCTTTAAGCATGTTAACTTAAACACATGGTAGTGTTATTGAACCTTTTAAATACTTTTGCTATCTTCTATGCTCTACTTGACACCCATGCCGATTGTATTGGTTTTTCAGATGGCTGGCAGATCATTGCAAGCTTGGAGTTAACAAGTTGCTATTAAATCTGTGAGTTGTGCCAGATGTTCAGATTGTTTATTAGTTCCTTGAGAAGTAATAGAGGGCAAGTCTTGTTACTTTGGGGTAAGGCTTTATTGATTCTCTCGGATACTCCTAAGTGTTTGTTGTTATTCTTCTGTGTAATTGTATTGTTGTGTGGATATCGACAATATAGTTTGTTCTGTTTGCTTGACTTTTGTGTGTTGTTGTCTTTTATTAGGGGTACAAACTCATTCATTAATCACCCAGTTCATACCAAAATCTTTTACACATAGATCAGAGATAAACAAAGGAACGACAGGTAGCCACACTTTGCTAACCCTGTCAGACTTCGCTATGTAGCTCGCCGGCATCGATGACTAGCTGTAGAGGGCCAGCCATGTGCCCTCCTACTCGAACCTTCGGTCCGTCCATACCGAGAGGCATGCGAGCACCACTGTGTTGACCTAGCCAACAACTCTAGGATGTTGCATGGCTTCATCGAGGCCACATGGAGGTAAAAATATCGCATTTCAAGTGTAGTTTTCTGTTTCAAGTGTTGTTCTTGCAAAGCTCCTAATGGATCATGTCCTAATGGTGTAGTATAGTAGCCGCAAACATTATTTTACCATGTTTTGTTACCTCATGCATTCTGGATGTCTTTGATAAATTGGTTTTTCGTGTTTTAACGCGCAGTCACCTGTCTTGACCATCTCTGAAAAAAGAAGTGAATATCAATATGGATAGTTTGCAGCTGCTGTGATCTTTGTTCTGTATGTACATATGCCCTTGCTTGCTTAATTACTTATCTCTAGTGACAACCCCTTTGATACATGTGTAACTACCTCGGTGAATTACGCTCTTAGTTACATGCCTGAATGAGCGAAAATGGTTAAAATAGTATGGTGGGGCCCGGGGCCACTCACGGTAGACTTTTCGGCCGTCCTAACCACTTTCAGAGCATCGGGACAAGAACGAGCGGCGTAATCGGCAGGCGAAGGGATCAACTACATACACAAGTGAGTATGTATGCAAGCCACATACAACAGTCCTCAGAGCCATTCCATCTAAAAGAAAAAGAAATATTGCAACGCCATACGGCAAGATTCAAATATCCTAGATAGGGATAATATTCTAGGATAGCTCCTCATACATGAAACATCAGAGTACCAGGCGGAAGCGGAAAACAAGATCCGAGTACGGATAAGAAGCAAATCGGCATAAGATGCCACATAAATAAACACATCCCGCCCGTAGATCTCACGGATCCCCGTTCCCGGAATCTCTACACCGAGTGATCGTTGCCAACATCATCCGTCTGTTCCACCCAGTATCCATCTTGCGGGTACACCCGTTCATCTGAATCAAACAATTTATCGTGTGAGACCCTAGGGGTAATCAGCAAGTCTTTATGCCTCTAAAGGGGACACAACCTGGGGTGACGCAATTGCAGCAAAAGATAATAACTAACAAGTCTAGAGATACTCGCTAACCATTCGCCTAACCAATGATAGATGGATGTCCATGAATTAAGAAAAACAGTTATAACAGTATAATTAACAGATCCATCCTCCTCCTCGCTTACCAACGAGGAAGCGGACGAACACCCCCCATCCATGGGCAGTTTTATTAACCATTCCATGTGTATTGCACTTTTTACTAGTCAGGTACTTAGTCAATTTAAAAGCGGTACTTTAGTTAGACTTGTCTATGATCGAGAAACTGTGCTCCAAGTCGTCCATAACTGCGGACACGGCTTTCAGAAAGATTTACCCTGCAGGGGTGCACAAATAGCAACACACACTCGATCAACCTCGGAAAAACCAACTCAAAACCCAACGAGGCATTCACGACAAAGCGATCATAGGATTCAAAAATATTTCAGGGGGCCACCCCATTAAGCTACCCGCAACGAAGTTGGCCGGCTCCGAGACGGACCCAAGGTTTGTGTCAATGGCTATAAACGACTGGGAACCCGAAAGTGTGACTGGGCTTGTCGATACCGCGAAAACATTCCACGATCCAAAACAGTACAGGTGCTCCACGCACAATCTTAATAAAGCAGTAACATGGCATAAGTACATGATAGTAATAAAGCCCCAAACTACTTCGTGGCTCCAAGAAATAAGAATGAATCAAGCTCTGGCTCAGGAGGGTCCAAAAGGCCTCCCGGATGTGGATAGTGCGAACAGTCAAGGAACAGGAATCAAGTACTCGGGGTCGTACGGGACACAAGTGAGCATGAAAAACCAAATAGCAGGTATTGCTCACCGGTGCCTCTTTCATTAGTTATCCCATTACTACTCAGGTTAAATTGTTTAGGCACCTCGTTATCCATCAGACACACACATACCCTACACATGCTTTGCTACGACTCGCATGGCTCAAACAACTCCTGTAGTAATGGCTCATGGGATGGAGGAACAAGCTTCGGTGGGGTTTAAAAGTAAAGGCTATGCAGTACTTGGGATTCAATTTAATGCAATCGCGACTCAATGATGCAAGAACAAGATAGAGGCAATAGGTACTATATGTATGCACGCATGTGGTAGTGCTTGCCTGGCAGCTCAGTTGAAGCGAGAGATGGATCTGGGTAGAACTCCTGTGATTCCTGATAATTCTCCTGCTGGGCGTCTATTCGAAGAAGAACCAAACAAACAAGGGCCAACATAAATAAAGGGCACAAGCATATGAATTAAAATTCGATAAGCAAACAAGCATGCCATGATGAATGATGCACAATTTACATGGCTTTAAAGTAGCATGGCATGGTGAGGTGTGGGGTACAAGAATAAAGCATTTTATTATTTGTTTAGTCAAATTTTATTGCCATAAACAGTTCTGATTTTTAAATATGGCATGATGCATGCTTCAATTTAGAACAAGGAATGCATAGATAGAACGGGCCCGTCGCGCTGATCGATTTAGACATATTATTTGTCAAATTTGGAGTTATAGATTTAAAATTATTACTTTATTAAGAAAAGGCCATTTTATTGTAATTTTAGTCATCTCGAAAATTTAAAATGTTCAAACATTATTTTGAATGGCATATTTGAATTCCTCACATTTTTCTGATTCGAAAACATATATCATTCGTATTATTTGGATTTATAATTTAAAAGTTATTTAAAACATATTTAAATTTGAATTAAACATTTACATAAAATGTTTTATTTAAAACCAGATGAGCTGCTGACTTTTTATACCCAGAAGATTCTAGCCCAAGTCACTGACGGGTGGGCCGCTGCTGACTGGGCGAAAACTGCGCGCAAAACTTTCCTCACCGCGAGCTGAGCTAGCCCATGCGAATGACAGGTGGGGCCAGCGGACTATGGGCCCACGTGCCAGTGGCTGAGGCCGCAGAGGCTGACAGGTGGGTACGGGCTGGAGCGCGGGTTGAGGTTTACGAAAACCGGGGTATCTTTTTGTAAAAAGTCCACAGGCACAGATAGGTGGGGTCGGGCTGGACCGCGGGTTGAGTCGGCAAAAGGCTCAGGGGGGTATGTGCAAAAGGGGGCGTGGTACTGTGGATCTTCTCTGTGTTCTGACGAACCTGACAGTGACAGCGCACGCGGCGCGGGACGGGGGATCGAACTCATGACCTGGTGCGCGTGCGCGGCGTCGGCGACCGCTACGGCTCGGAGTGGTTGGTGCTAGGGATCGGCGTTGCGGCTAGGAAAGCTAGCGCGTCGCGCAGCAGGCAGAAGCGTGCGATCGTCGGCACACAGAGAGTGCTCGGCACAACGTCCGGCGACTACAGGGAGCATCGGCGACGGAGAGGATGTCTGGGAGGTTTGATAGCTCACCGAGGGGTGGTCGGAGGGGTCGGATCGAGGCGGGGAGCTGCTGATCGGCGAGGTTGCAGACGAACGGCGGCGCTAGGGTTTCGGTTTGCGCGTCGGTGTGCCGCTGGTACAGGGCGTCTCGTCCTCGCTGCCGTGTACGGGGCGACACAGGGGGCCCCTCTGGTCCTTCCTCGACACCTGATCACCGCGCCCGCCGCCTAGAACGAGTGGTGGAGGTGGAGGCCGACGGTGGCCGGCGAGAGAGGAGATGGTGGCAGGGAGAGAGAGGGTCGATGCAGCGGCTCGGGGTAGATCTGGGACTCGGCAGAGAGGCGAGAGGGGTAGATAGCAGAGGGAGAGGGGACGGTGCCATGGGGAATCGGTAGAGAGAAAAAGGTGGCCTCGGCCACCTTTTTGGCCTCTTCCTCACGTGCTCGAGCTGGGGCTCGGCCTGGGTGTGGCTGCAGGTGGGGACGGCGAGGCTGAGAGGCTGGCTCAGGCTGGTGGGGCTGCATGGCAGGGAGAGAGGGAGAGAGGCCGACAGAGAGGGAGCTGGGGTAGGAGCTAGGGTTGGAGGGAGTAGTTAGCTAGGGTTGGGAGGAGGGCTTCGGCATGGGGTGGAGAGGGTAACTAGGGTGGGTCCCTGCTGGCAGAGGGCGAGAGAGAGGAAGGTGCTCGGCATGGGATGGAGAGGAAGAGAGATGATGGCTTAGGGATTAGAGAGAGAGATTAGTAAGAGAGGGTTGGGTGTTAGGGTTTGGTTATAATCACACTTGGTCATACATGGATGGAGGGTGAGAAGGAGAGGAAGGGGAGGACATGGTGTAGGGTTTTAGCATGATTAAAAACAAGCTCCACCAAGTGTATGGTGATTGCATGGAGATAGATATGAGAGAAAAAGGTGGTGAGGGAAAAGATCTCACATGACCATACATGGGTACATGCACTTGTGAGAGTAGATGAGGAAGGAGAGCTTGATGCACATGGCTAGGATACAAGATCAAGGTGGAAAGGATTGAGAGAAAAAGAGAGCTCAAGAAGATGATCCCCTCAAAAACCAAAGAAAACCAAAGGAGATCAAAGGGTGGTGATGGTTGCATGGCCCATGCAAAAGTATTAAATGCCATGTTTTAATCTTGTAAAAACAAAGTAAATAGTCATGACATTTATACATATGCATTCCAAAATATGGAGTAATGGCCAAGCTAAAAGAATTAAAAGAAGGTTCCATGTGGGGAAGATGGAGATGCTCATATTTGAATATATTTTGGACATTCTAGTGTGTATATTCCACTATGGCATATTATCCTCAAAATATTCCAACATGAACAAGAATTCCAGAACAATCCATTTGGAAGCTAGAAAGAGAGTGCTACCCACAAGGCATGCAAAGTGGCCCCACATATATTAATAATGTGAAAACAATATGGTGCAGATATGGGAGCATGTGGAAATAGAATTGGATCCATCCCATCCCACATGAGCTAGATTAAATGCCCAAAAGAAAAGATAATAGCTCATGGTTAACTAGGATGGTGGAATTATAAGGTGGTGACAAGACAGGTGGTGGAGTTGAATAAAAGATATGCCCCCAACTCAACTTCGGCATCAAGCATCTATCAAGAACCAATACAATATATCAAAAGCCAAATACAATTAATAATGCATATAAGAGAAGAACCAAAAGAAAAGGGTTTTATATGATGCTCAAATGCAAGGTGGCATGATGACATGAGCATGATATAATTATGATGCAACAATTATATGTAGGAAGTAGCCATTATATTACTAGACCAAGTAGCATTACAATTGTTAGACAATTGGGATGCTACAACTCTCCCCCACTAAACAGAAATCTCGCCCCGAGATTCTAGGAAGAAGAAGAAGACACGAAGAGGGTAGGATACTTGGCACGGAGCTCATCTTCACGTTCCCAAGTGGCTTCATCAATGGAATGGTGCGCCCACTACACCTTGCAGAACTTGATGGACTTGTTGCGAGTCCTTCTTTCTGCGACTTCAAGAATTTTTATGGGGTGTTCTTGATAAGACAGATCCTCTTGGAGATTGATGAGTTCATGGTCCACGGTCCTGCCGGGATCCTTGAAGCACTTCTTGAGTTGAGAAATATGGAAAACATCATGGACCTTGAGTTTTTTAGGGAGCTCAAGAGCATAAGCAACTTCTCCTCTTCTTCCACGAATTTTGAAAGGACCGATGTATCTAGGAGCCAGCTTTCCTTTGATACCAAACCGGTGCGTGGCTCTCATGGGAGTGACACGAAGGTAAACGAGATCACTAGGGACATAATCCATGTCCGTGTGCTTTCTGTCATAATTGCTCTTCTGGCGACTTTGAGCAATCTTAAGATTTTCAAGAATGATGCGAACCTTCTCCTCCGCTTGAGTTACAATATCGGGGCCAAACAATATTCTTTCTCCTACGCCCGACCAACCAATCGGAGTTCTGCATTTGCGACCATAGAGAGCCTCAAATGGTGCCATCTTTAGACTTTTCTGGAAGCTGTTGTTGTAAGAGAATTCAGCATAAGGAAGGCGTTCTTCCCACTTCATGCCGAAAGAGATAACGCAAGCACGGAGCATATCTTCTAGAATCTGATTGATCCTTTCAACTTGTCCTTGCAACTGAGGGTGGTAAGATGTGCTGAAGTTCAATTTTGTTCCCAAAGCATTTTGGAAACTTCCCCAAAACTTGGAAGTGAAGATGCTTCCATGGTCTGAACTGATCTCAAGAGGAACTCCATACAGAGAGACAATTCTGTTGATATAGAGCTCAGCCAACTAAATTGCAGAAATTGTTTCCTTGACAGGAAAGAAGTGAGCTACTTTAGAAAGCCTGTCGATGACAACAAAGATTGCATTGTTGCCCTTCTGCGACCTTGGAAAACCAGTGATGAAGTCCATCTCTACTTTCTCCCATTTCCATTCCGGAGGCTTCAATGGCTGTAGAAGACCGGAAGGTTTCTGATGGACAGCTTTAACTCTGCGGCAGACATCACACTCTGAGACATACTTGGCACAATATCGTTTCAACCCAGGCCACCAATATTGTGTTTTCAAGTCCATGTACATCTTAGTGTTGCCAGGGTGGATAGAAAGAACAGAATCATGCGCCTCTTTAAGAACTTGCTCTCTTAAACCCGGGTAGTTCGGAACAAACATCCGGTGTTCAAAGAAAAGAGTTCCTTGGTCGTCAACGTGGAAAGACTCATACTTCGGAAGATGAATGTTGGAGATGATCTTTTTAGTGTAAGGATCACCAAGTTGAATGGAGCGAACTTTTTCTTCCAAGAGCGGTGTTGCCAGAAGGTTCAGAAGATACCCTTGATCCACAATTTCAAGGTTGAGCTTGCGGAATTCCTCGCACAAGAGAGGCTGTTGTTCTTCCACCATGAGGTTGTTGACATAAGCTTTTCGGCTGAGAGCATCGGCCATGACATTAGCTTTGTCCGGAGTGCAGTTGATGGTCAAATCAAAATCATTTATTGCTTCAATCCACCTCCTCTGACGAAGGTTGAGATCAGGCTGTGTGAAGATATACTTCAGACTCTTGTGATCAGAAAAGATCTCACAATGGTTGCCAAGCAAGTAATGCCTCCATACTTTCAAAGGAAAGACAACTGCTGCGAGTTCGAGGTCATGTGTAGGATAGTTGATCTCATGCGTCTTCAACTGTTGAGAGGCATAAGCAACAACTTGTTTTTCTTGCATAAGGACCGCACCCAATCCTTGCAATGAGGCATCACAGAATATCTGGAAAGGCTTTGATGTATCTGGAGGAACCAAGACTAGTGTGGAAGTGAGCTTCTCTTTGAGTGTTTCAAAGCTTGCTTGACATGCAGGAGTCCAAAGGTATTTCTTGCCTTTCTTGAGGAGATCGGTAAGAGGCTTCGCAATCTTTGAGAAGTTTTGAACGAACCAACGGCAGTAACTGGCCAAACCAAGGAAACTCCGGACTTCTTTGACATTTATGGGTGGTGGCCAATCAACAATTGTCTTAATCGTTTCTGGATTGACGGCAATGCCCTTGGCAGAGATGACGTGACCAAGGTAGGTGACTTGAGGCAGCCAAAACTCACACTTGGAGATTTTTGCATACAGGCGGTTCTCACGAAGCTTGTTTAGGACACACCGAAGGTGTTCTTCATGTTCTTCTTTTGACTTAGAATAGACTAGAATGTCATCCAGATAGACCACAACGAACTTATCAAGATATTCCATGAAAACCGATTTCATAAGCCTCGAGAAGGTGGCAAGTGCATTGGTGAGACCGAAAGACATGACCGTGTACTCGTACAGGCCATAGCGGGTGGTGAAAGCTGTTTTAGGAACATCTTCCTTGCGGATCTTGATTTGATGATATCCACTTCTCAAATCAAGCTTAGAGAATACCACAGCTCCAGCTAGCTGATCGAAGAGATCATTAATCCGCGGAAGGGGATATTTATTCTTGATGGTTTGAGTGCCCGATAGTCATCACAAAGTCTATCAGTCTTGTCTCGCTTCTTCACAAAGATGGTTGGACTACCCCAAGAATAAGTACTGTGCTGGATGAAACCCAACTTCTCTTGTTCATCCAGCTGACGTTTGAGTTCAGCCAACTCAGGAGGACCCATTTTATAAGGCCGCTTGGAGATAGGAGCGGAACCAGGTTCAAGCTCAATCACAAACTCAACCTCACGATCCGGAGGCATACCTGGCAACTCTTCAGGAAAAACATCTGGGAATTCACAGACTATCGGAACACTCTGAATAGCTTCCATAGCATCATCATTCAGAGCCGCCAAAGAGAAAAGCTGAATTGCAGGAGTCAGACTTGGAGAATAGACTATATGGCCTTCAGGAATTTTCAGAGAAACTGAACGTTCAGCACAATCAATCACAGCTGCATTTGCTGTTAACCAATCCATGCCCAAGATAACATCAATATTAGAATTTCCCAGAATAATTAAGGAAGCCGGAAACGAAGAGCCACCAATCTCAATTTGATTGCCATGGCTGATCTTGGTAGATAACAATCTTGCCCCGGGAGAAAGAACCATTAATTTTTATCTAGCTGGTCTATAGCAAGCTCATGCTCATTTGAAAATTTGTGAGACACAAAAGAATGCGATGCACCAGAATCAAACAAAACTCAAGCAGGAAGTGAGTTAACGGGAAGCGTACCCATCACAACTCCAGGTGCATGCTCAGCTTGAGCGACGTTGACACAGTTGGCACGAGCAACCGTAGACCCAGGCTTGGTGTTGATGTTGAGAGCCCGAGGTGGAGGTGCATGAACCATAGAAGAACTTGCCGCAGGTCTTGGAGGTGGTGGTGGAAGAGCTTTGTTGTTCATAGGACAATTCCAGTGCTGATGCCCAGTGTTTCCACAAGTGTAGCAAGCACCAGGTGGACGTGGAGCAACGTAGCCAGGGACTCCACCAGGCGCTCCAGGGTAGTTGTGGTTGTAGCCCCTAGGAGCCGCAGTGAAGGAGTTTGGTGGCCTTGCCGCGTAGCTTGACGGTCTTGGTGGAGCCGGGAGCGACGGTGGGGTGTTAGGAACCTAGACACGACGCTTAGAAGGAGCTGTCATAGCTGTAGAGCTTGCTCCATCGCGGCTGTGTTTCTTTGACTCCTCAAACACTTTCCTACTTGCTTCTTCCTGCAGAGCTGTGTGTTGGAGTTCCAGAAAAGACCCCGGCCTTGCATGAGTGATTGCATATTTGATGGAAGCATTGAGTCCTTGCCTAAACCTCTTTTGCTTCTACTTGTCATCAGAGATCTCATCGCCACCATACCGAGAAAGGTTCATGAAGTTTCTGATGTAGGTATTGACATTGTCATTGCCCTGCTTTAGGTTGAGAAACACTTCCTTCATCCTTTCCATGACAATTTCTGACAGATATTGCTCTTTGAAAGCTGCAGTGAATTGCTCCCAAGTAGGCTGAAAACCAGAGAGGTCTGCCTTGAGGTAATTTTCCCACCACAGAGCTGCATCTCCCTTCAGAAGGTGAGTGGCACATTTGACCCATTCTTGCTCAGGAACATCCGTAGTCATCAGCAACCTTGTTATTTCCCGCAGCCAATCGTCCGCATCAAGTGGCTGATCAGACACCTCAAATTGGCGTGGGTTGAACTTGAGAAAACTCTTGATGTCTCCTCGCTTGGGAGGTGGAGGTAGCGGAACAAACTCATTCCTCCTCACGCCTTCTTCGAAGCGCTGCTGGTTCTGCTGCATAGTTCCCAAGGCATTTGCAATACTTGCCAAAGTAGCCCCTAGTTCAGGTGGTATGTCCTCCTCAGAACGGCGTGGTGGTGCCATCCTGTGATTGATATAAAACACAAGTCAGTACTATAATGAAGAATCATAATAATCCAAAATAGTACCAAAATGGAATTAACCAAGATTAAAGGATACAATTCACTGAGATGATATTAAAATATCACAAAGTTCAAGGCACCTAGAAGATATTAAGCATATCGCACACGACTGAACAAGGAGTGTGGTACACAAACTAACAAAGAAAAATTTTCTGCAAATTTTGGCATTAAAATACCACTATATGCGCAAAACCACTTAACGAATCAAGATTAGTAACTCTACTAATTCAATATACAAGAGAGAATGATAAAAGTAGTGGTATGGTTGCGACTCCATCCCGCACTCAAATCATTACTCCGCACATGAATCAGTAAAACACATATCCCAACACCTTCTTCTTAAGATGAACCTAAAGATTAGTAACTACGGAAACGAACACCCCAAACAAGATAACGTCGGATAGGAAAGAGTAAGACAAATCGCACCGGTATACAACGAATCAGATAGATCGCGTCGGTTTACAAAGGCCTTTCGGTATGGAATGTACCAAGAGTTGATAACCAACAGGCAGATAGTGATAACAAGTTGGATGCAACAGATGGACAAGGAATTCACACACACACACACACACAACCTATGGTACTACGGAACCCAGAACACGTGAAACCTAGTTTGAATTTTAGAAGAGAATTGAAAACATTACACTTCCTTACCAGAAAAAGGGTGGGTGGGTGGGTAAGAAGAAAAACGGAAGCAGTCCTACTCTCACATTTTGTTTTTCCCTAGTATACATAGCTACCAAAAATATTATCTAAACTGACAACGACCATTTTGGCTGAGACCCTGAAGGGCGGGATGGCTCTGATACCAATTGTAACTACCTCGGTGAATTACGCTCTTAGTTACATGCCTAGATGAGCGAAAATGGTTAAAATAGTACGGTGGGGCCCGGGGCCACTCACGGTAGACCTTTCAGCCGTCCTAACCACTTTTAGAGCATCGAGACAAGACGAGCGGCGTAATCGGCAGGCGAAGGGATCAACTACATACACAAGTGAGTACGTATGCAAGCCACATACAACAGTCCTCAGAGCCATTCCATCTAAAAGAAAAAGAAATATTGCAACGCCATACAGAAAGATTCAAATATCCTAGATAGGGATAATATTCTAGGATAGCTCCTCATACATGAAACATCAGAGTACCAGGCGGAAGCGGAAAACAAGATCCGAGTACGGATAAGAAGAAAATCGGCATAAGATGCCACATAAATAAACACATCCCACCCATAGATCTCACGGATCCCCGTTCCCGGAATCTCCACACCGAGTGATCGTTGCCAACATCATCCGTCTGTTCCACCCAGTATCCATCTTGCGGGTACACCCGTTCATCTGAATCAAACAATTTATCGTGTGAGACCCTAGGGGTACTCAGCAAGTCTTTATGCCTCTAAAGGGGACACAACCTGGGGTGACGCAATTGCAGCAAAAGATAATAACTAACAAGTCTAGGGATACTCGCTAACCATCCGCCTAACCAATGATAGACGGATGTCCATGAAATAAGAACAACAGTTATAACAGTATAATTAACAGATCCATCCTCCTCCTCGCTTACCAACGAGGAAGCGGACGAACACCCCCCATCCGTGGGCAGTTTTATTAACCATTCCATGAGTATTGCACTATTTACTAGTCAGGTACTTGATGGGTTCGTAGCATGGAAAACAAAAAATTTCTACCGCAAGAACGAACAAAACCCAGATCTAATCTAGATAAAAGCCAAGATCTAATCTATTAGACATGTGCAACGAGATAGATCTGTACTAACCCTTGTAGATCCGAAAGCGTTACGAGATTGGATCTCGTGGTTGATGTAGTCGATCACTTGCCGATCTCAAGATCGAGTGGATGATCCTTCCGGCACCGCGTTCCGGCAGCGCTTCCGCAGTCGGTCACACGTGCGGAGTCGAAGTAGACCTTCCTCCCCCTGTTCCAGCGAGCAGCGGAGGTAGTAGATCTTCTCCACGGAATCCCAGCAGCACGACGGCGTGGTGGTGGTGGAGTAGAGAATTCTGCAGGGCTTCGCCTATGCCTGAGCAGAAGAAAGGAGGAGGAGAGAGGCGGCTAGGGCTTGTAGTGGAGGGGGCCAGGGGGTGGCGCCTCCACCCCTCTATTTAAAGGAGGGAGGCGCCATGGGAGGGGGAGTCCTAGTAGGACTCCCCTCCCTCCTTGGCCGGCGGATTGGGAGGGGGGCGGAGTCCTCCTCCCCCACGACTCCTTGTCTTGCCCCACAAGGACTCCTTGATCCCTTTCTTGGTTTTCAAGCAAACTACAAGAAATCTTCCAGAACCTTCCAGAACATTCTGAAACCTTCTAGAATCCTCATACAAATACTCCGGAACATTTCCTAACTCAGAAAATGATCCCCAATATATGAATCTTATTCTCTGGACAATTCCGGATCTCCTCGTGATGTCCTGGATCCAATCCAAGACTCCGAACAACATTCGGTCTCCAACGCACATTCCATATCTACTTAAAACAACTTCGAACCTTAAGTGTGTCACCCTACAGTTCGTGAATATGTAGACATGACAGAGACACATCTCCTATCAATAACCATCAGCGGGACCTGGAGATCCATAATGGCTCCCACATACTCAACGATGACTTCGTGATCGATAGAACCATTTACATACGAAACCCATTCCCTTTGTCACGCGATACTATACTTATCCGAGGTTTGATCATCGGTATCTCCATACCTAGTTCTACCTCGTTACTAATAAGTACTCTTTACTCGTTCCATGTTATGTCATCCCTTGTGACCCAGTCACATGCTTGCAAGCTAACTAGATGACATTCCACCGAGAGGGCCCAGAGCATATCTATCCGTCATATGGATGGACAAATCCCAATCTTGGTCCACGCGCTTCAACACATACTTTCAGAATACCCAATGACACCTTTATAACCACCCAGTTACGAAGCGGTGTTTGATGTCATCAAAGTACCCATCCGGTGATGGTGATTAACACAACCTCATGGTCGAAGTATTAGGTTACTATGCATTTAAAAGCTTATAGCAATACGAACTTAATGACTTGATCTTATGCTATGCTTACTATGGGTGTGTGTCCATCACATCATTCTCCTAATGATATAACCTTGTTATTAATCACATCCAATGTCCATGATCAGGAAACCATGATCATCAATTAATCAACAAGCTAGTTCAACAAGAGGCTTACTAGGGACTCTTTTATGTTTACAAAACACACATGTATTAGTGTTTCCTAATAATACAATTATAGCATGGGATGTAAACATTCATCATAAACACAAAGATATAATAATAACCACTTTTATTATTGCCTCTTGGGCATATCTCCAACAGTCTCCCACTTGCACTAGAGTCAATAATCTAGATTACATGGTAATATACCTAACACCCATGGCGTTCTGGTGCTGGTCATGCTTTGCTCTAGGGAGAGGTTTAGTCAACGGATCTGCCACATTTAGATCAGTGTGTACTTTGCAAATCTTTATGTCACCATCTCGGACATACTCGCGAATAGTGTGGAAACGTAGCTTGATGTGCTTCAGCTTGCTATGTGACCTTGGCTCCTGTGCATTAGCTATGGCACCTGTGTTGTCACAGTAGATGGCCATCGGGTCCAACGCACTGGGAACCACGCCAAGTTCAGTAATGAATTCCTTCATCCATATGGCTTCTTGCGCAGCCTCCGAAGCAACTATGTATTCCGATTCAGTTGAAGATTTCGCCACAACGCTTTGCTTGGCACTCCTCCAGCTCACTGCAGCACCATTCAAAATAAATACATATCCCGACTGTGACTTCGAGTCATCCGGATCGTTGTTCCAACTAGCATCAGTGTAACCGTTTCCAACAAGCTGTTCATCACCTCCATAAGAAAGAACCATATCCTTAGTCCTATTTAGGTACTTTAGGATATTCTTGACCGCTGTCTAGTGCTCCATTCCAGGATCACTTTGATATCTGCTAGTCAAACTAACAACATGTGCTATATCCGGTCTTGTACACAACATGGCATACATGATAGAACCTATGGCCGAGGCATAGGGAATATTATTCATTTTCACTCTATCTTCTGCCGTAGCTGGACTTTGAGTCTTACTCAAGGTCTTACCTGACAACATGGGCACGAACCCTTTCTTGCTCTCTTCCATTCTAAACTTCTTTAGAACTTTGTCTAAGTATGTACTTTGTGAACGCGCTATTAGGCGTCTTGATCTATCTCTATAAATCTTGATGCCTAGAATATATGCCGCTTCGCCAAGATCCTTCATTGAAAAACTATTATTCAAATAGGCTTTGACACTATTAAGAAGTTCTATATCATTCCCAATCAACAATATGTCATCTACATATAGTACTAGGAATGCTACAGAACTCCCACTCACTTTCTTGTAAATACAAGCTTCTCCATAAGTTTGTATAAATCCAAAGTTTTTGGTTACTTTATCAAAACGTTGATTCCAACTCCGGGATGCTTGCTAAATGGAGCGCTGAAGTTTGCATACCTTGTCAGCATCTTTAGGATCGACAAAACCCTTGGGTTGTACCATATACAACTCTTCCTCAATGTCACCATTAAGGAACGCTGTTTTGACATCCATTTGCCAAATCTCATAATCGAAATGTGCAGCAATTGCTAACAAAATCCTCACAGACTTTAGCTTCGCTACTGGTGAGAATGTCTCATCATAGTCAACTCCTTGAATTTGTCGGAACCCTTTCGCGACAAGTCGAGCTTTATAGACGGTAATATTACCATCAGCATCTGTTTTTCTCTTGAAAATCCATTTGTTCTCGACAGCCTTACGGCCATCCGGTAAGTCCACCAAAGTCCACACTTGGTTTTCGTACATGGATCCCATTTCGGATTTCATGGCTTCTAGCCATTTGTCGGAATCTGGGATCACCATAGCTTCTTCATAGGTCGCAGGGTCATCAGCGTTGTCCACCAACATGATGTTCAAGGCAGAGTCATACCAATCAGGAGTGGTACGAACCCTCGTTGACCTGCGAGGTTCAGCAGCAACTTCGTTTGAAGTTTCATGATCATTATCATTAGCTTCCTCTCCAATTGGTGCAGGCGGCACAAAAACATCTTCCGGTGCTGCGCTACTCTCAAATCCGAGAGAAGGTTCAATAACCTCATCGAGTTCTGCTTTCCTTCCAGTCACTTCCTTCGAGAGAAACTCCTTCTGAAGAAAGGATCCATTCTTGGCAATGAAAACTTTGCCTTCGGATCTATGATAGAAGGTATACCCAATTGTTTCTTTAGGGTATCCTATGAAGACGCATTTCTCCACTTTGGGTTCAAGCTTATCAGGTTGTAACTTCTTTACATATGCTTCGCAACCCCAAACTTTAAGGAACGACAACTTAGGTTTCTTACCAAACCACAATTCGTACGGTGTCTTCAACGGATTTAGATGGTGCCCTATTTAAAGTGAATGCGGCTGTCTCTAATGCATAGCCCCAAAACGATAGCGGTAAATCTGTAATAGACATCATAGACCGAACCATATCTAAGAGAGTTTGATTACGACGTTCGGACACACCATTACGCTGTGGTGTTACCAGCGGTGTCAACTGTGAAAGTATTCCACATTTCTTTAAATGCATGCCAAACTCATAACTTAGATATTCACCTCCGTGGTCAGAATGCAGAAACTTAAATCTTCTTGTTACGATGATTTTCCACTTCACTTTGAAATTCCTTAAACTTCTCGAAAGTTTCGGACTTATGTTTCATAAAGTAGACATACCCATATCTACTTAAGTCATCCGTGAAAGTGAGAACATAACGATATCCACCACGTGATGCTACACTCATTGGACCGCACACATCGGTATGTATTATTTCCAATAAGTCGGTAGCTCGCTCCATTATTCCAGAGAATGGAGTCTTAGTCATTTTTCCCATTAGACATGCTTCGCATCTTTCAAGTGATTCAAAATCAAGTGATTCAAGAAGTCCATCAGAATGGAGTTTCTTCATACGCTTCACTCCAATGTGACCAAGATGACAGTGCCACATGTATGTAGAATTATCATTCAATTTTGTTCGTTTAGCATCTATGTTGTGAACATGTGTATCAGTACTATCGAGATTCAGTAAGAATAAACCATTCATCTCAGGGGCATTACCATAAAATATATTACTCATATAAATCGAAAAACCTTTATTCTCGGACTTAAAAGAGTAACCGTCTCGCAATAAACAAGATCCAGATATAATGTTCATGCTTAACGCAGGCACCAAATAACAGTTATTCAAATTGAAAACTAATCCCGAAGGTAGATGTAGAAGGAGCGTGCCGACGGCGATCACATCAACCTTGGAGCCATTTCCAACGCGCATTGTCACCTCGTCTCTCGCCAGTCTTCGTTTATTCTGCAGCTCCTGTTTCGAGTTACAAATATGAGCAACCGGACCAGTATCAAATACCCAGGCACTACTACGATTACTAGTAAGATACACATCAATAACATATATATCAAATATACCTTTCTTCTTGATGTTGCAGTTCTTCAGATCCGCCGGGTACTTGGGGCAATTACGCAGCACCCTTGCAGTAGAAGCATTCAGTTTCAGGCTTGGGACCAGCCTTGGGCTTCTTAGTAGGTGCGGCACCTTTCTTGCCGTCCTTCTTGAAGTTGCCCTTGTTCTTAGGCTTGCCCTGTCTCTTGAAATTGGTGGTTTTATTGACCATCAACACTTGGTGCTCCTTCTTGATCTCCACTTCAGCAGTTTTCAGCATGGACGATAGTTCAGGCAACGTCTTGTTCATGAAGTGCATATTGTAGTTCATCACAAAGTTCTTATAACTCGGTGGTAGTGATTGGAGGAGACAGTGAATCCCTAACTCATTAGGAATCAATATCCCCAACTCTTGGAGCTTGTTTGCGTACCCAGACATGGTGAGCACGTGCTCGCTAACGGAGCTACCCTCTTCCATCTTAAAGTTAAAGAACTTTTCAGAGGCCTCATAGCTCTCCATGGCCGCGCGAGTCTCAAAAATTAGCCTGAGCTCCTTAATGATCTCGAACGGGTCGTGGTGCTCAAAACGCTTCTGGAGCTCTGCTTCTAAACCATACAGGATGGCACACTGAACTTTGGAGTAATGATTTTTCCGAGTGGCGTAAACATTCTTTACGTCATCGGTGGCATCTTCTGCAGGTGGGTCACCTAGCGGTGCTTCGAGCACATAGGTCAACTGACCAGCCCTGAGGACGATCTTCAGTCCACGGAACCAGTCCGTGAAATTGCTTCCATTGTTCTTAAGCTTTTCTTTCCCTAGGAATGCATTAAAATTGATGGAGGGGGTCGCCATAATCTACAACAAATTTGCAAGTAGTTTAGACTAAGTTTATGATGAATTGAGTTCAAATTTAATACTTAAATTAACTAGGTGAACTCCCACTCAAAACAACATCCCTCACATTGTCTTAGTGATTACACGAAGCAAGTCCACTACACCAAGTCCGACCTTCACGAGAGAAGATGTAGTTTCATCGGCGAACAATCTTCATGTTCATCATATCATTTATATGACTCATGCTCTACCATTCGGTATTCCGTGTTCCGAGACCATGTCTGTACATGCTAGGCTCGTCAATATAACCTTAGTTTCCGCATGTGCAAATCTGGCTTGCACCCGTTGTATGCACACGTAGAATCTATCACATCCGATCATCACGAGATGCTTCGAAACGACGAGTCTTAGCAATGGTGCCAACTAAGGGTGAACACTTTATTACTTGATATTTAGTGAGAGGGATCATCTTATGATGCTACCGTCGTGATCTAAGCAATACAAGATGCATAAAGGATTAACATCACAGGCAATTCATAATTAGTGTGATATGATATGGCCCTTTCTTCTTGCGCCTTTGATCTCCATCTCCAAAGCACGAACATGATCTCCATCATCACCAGCATTGCGTCAAGGTCAGTGGCGCCGCTTCATGGTTGTCCATCATCACTAGCAACTATTACAACTACTTGGAATAAAGCTATTACAAGATGAATAGACACGCAGGTCTTAACAGAATTAAAGACAACCATTAGGCTCCTGCCGGTTGCCATATTACAACAAGGATCATTGCATACATCAAATATAATCACAATCACATGATGGCCATATCACATCACAAAACCCCTGCAAAAACAAGTTAGACGCCTCTAATTTTCTTTGCATGTTTTACGTGGTTTGGGGCTTTCAAATAAGAACGGATCTTACCTACGAAACTGAACCACAACGTTGATACAAGTGCCATCAAGTGCAAAGTGTAAATTGGATCTATACTATGGTGGGAGAGACAGACACCCGCAAAGCCACTTGTGCAAAGCAAGTTACACGTCAAGCGTGGAGCAAGTCTCATGTGCGATGACATGTAAGGTTAGCCCGAGCCGCTTCATCCCACCATACCGCAATATGCAAAGTACACAAAGCAAAAGATGGCACGAGCACCAACGCCCACAACACCATTGTGTTCTACTCGTGCAACAGATCTACGCATAGACACGGCTCTAATACCACTGATGGGTTCGTAGCATAGAAAACAAAAAATTTCTACTACAAGAATGAACAAAACCCAGATCTAATCTAGATAAAAGCCAAGATCTAATCTATTAGACATGTGCAACGAGATAGATCTGTACTAACCCTTGTAGATCCGAAAGCGTTACGAGATTGGATCTTGTGGTTGATGTAGTCGATCACTTGCCGATCTCAAGATCGAGTGGACGATCCTTCCGGCGCCGCGTTCCGGCAGCGCTTCCGCAGTCGGTCACACGTGCGGAGTCAAAGCAGACCTTCCTCTCCCTGTTCCAGCGAGCAGCGGAGGTAGTAGATCTTCTCCACGGAATCCCAGCAGCACGACGGCGTGGTGGTGGTGGTCGAGTAGAGAATTCTGCAGGGCTTCGCCTAAGCCAGAGCAGAAGAAAGGAGGAGGAGAGAGGCGGCTAGGGCTTGTAGTGGAGGGGGCCAGGGGGTGGCGCCTCCACCCCTCTATTTAAAGGAGGGAGGCGCCATGGGAGGGGGAGTCCTAGTAGGACTCCCCTCCCTCCTTGGCCGGCGGATTGGGAGGGGGGAGGAGTCCTCCTCCCCCACGACTCCTTGTCTTGCCCCACAAGGACTCCTTGATCCCTTTCTTGGTTTCCAAGCAAACTCCAAGAAATCTTCCAAAACCTTCCAGAACATTCCGAAACCTTCTAGAATCCTCATACAAATACTCCGAAACATTTCCTAGCTCAGAAAATGATCCCCAATATATGAATCTTATTCTCCGGACAATTCCGGATCTCCTCGTGATGTCCCGAATCCAATCCGAGACTCCGAACAACATTCGGTCTCCAACGCACATTCCATATCTACTTAAAACAACTTCGAACCTTAAGTGTGTCACCCTACGGTTCGTGAATATGTAGACATGACAGAGACACATCTCCTATCAATAACCATCAGCGGGACCTGGAGATCCATAATGGCTCCCACATACTCAACGATGACTTCGTGATCGATAGAACCATTTACATACGAAACCCATTCCCTTTGTCACGCGATACTATACTTATCCGAGGTTTGATCATCGGTATCTCCATACCTAGTTCTACCTTGTTACTGATAAGTACTCTTTACTCGTTCCATGTTATGTCATCCCTTGTGACCCATTCACATGCTTGCAAGCTAACTAGATGACATTCCACCGAGAGGGCCCAGAGCATATCTATCCGTCATATGGATGGACAAATCCCAATCTTGGTCCACGCGCTTCAACACATACTTTCAGAATACCCAATGACACCTTTATAACCACCCAGTTACGAAGCGGTGTTTGATGTCATCAAAGTACCCATCTGGTGATGGTGATTAACACAACCTCATGGTCGAAGGATTAGGTTACTATGCATTTAAAAGCTTATAGCAATACGAACTTAATGACTTGATCTTATGCTACGCTTACTATGGGTGTGTGTCCATCACATCATTCTCCTAATGATATAACCTTGTTATTAATCACATCCAATGTCCATGATCAGGAAACCATGATCATCAATTAATCAACAAGCTAGTTCAACAAGAGGCTTACTAGGGACTCTTTTATGTTTACAAAACACACATGTATTAGTGTTTCCTAATAATACAATTATAGCATGGGATGTAAACATTCATCATAAACACAAAGATATAATAATAACCACTTTTATTATTGCCTCTTGGGCATATCTCCAACAATACTTAGTCAATTTAAAAGCGGTACTTTAGTTAGACTTGTCTATGATCGAGAAAGTGTGCTCCAAGTCATCCATAACTGCGGACACGGCTTTCAGAAAGATTGACCCTGCAGGGGTGCACAAATAGAAACACACACTCGATCAACCTTGGAAAAACCAACTCAAAACCCAACGAGGCATTCACGACAAAGCGATCATAGGATTCAGAAATATTTCAGGGGGCCACACCATTAAGCCACCCGCAACGAAGTTGGCCGGCTCCGAGACGGACCCAAGGTTTGTGTCAATGGCTGTAAACGACTAGGAACCCGAAAGTGTGACTGGGCTTGTCGATACCGCGATTCCACGATCCAAAACAGTACAGGTGCTCCACGCACAATCTTAATAAAGCAGTAACATGGCATAAGTACAGGATAGTAATAAAGCCCCAAACTACTTTGTGGCCCTAGCCGAACAAAGATCCTTCAATGCAAAGGAACAAAAGGGGTACTCCGCATCTTCACGGAGAATTCAATTTCACCGGGTCCATGTCGGAGACAGCGGGGCAGTCGTTACACCATTCGTGCAGGTCGCTACTTATGCGACAAGGAATTTCGCTACCTTAGGACAGTTAGAGTTACTGCCGCCGTTTACCGGGGCTTCCATTCAAAGCTTATCACACTTCTCCTTCCGAAGCGGGTTCATTAACAACTCAATTTACAGATCAAAAATGAAAAAAAAGAAAGCATTGCCTTCTTTACTATATCTTGTATTTATCGTACTTTTGCCCTGGGGGGTCTCTTTCTCATTTAATAAATGTCTGGAACTTAAAATTAATTCATCAAGTGGATGAGAAAATTCATGGGCGTTCTACTGGGCCCTACTCACTTGTTACACAACAACCCGTTAGAGGAAGAGCCAAGCAAGGGGGACAACGAGTAGGAGAAATGGAAGTTTGGGCTTTAGAAGGATTCAAGAAATAAGAATGAATCAAGCTCTAGCTCAGGGGGGTCCATAAGGCCTCCCGGATGTGGATAGTGCGAACAGTCAAGTGAGCATGAAAAACCAAATAGCAGGTATTGCTCACCGGTGCCTCTTTCATTAGTTATCCCATTACTACTCAGGTTAAGTTGTTTAGGCACCTCGTTATCCATCAGACACACACATACCCTACACATGCTTTGCTACGACTCGCATGGCTCAAACAACTCCTATAGTAATGGCTCATGGGATGGAGGAACAAGCTTCGGTGGGGTTTAAAAGTAAAGGCTATGCAGTACTTGGGATTCAATTTAATGCAATCGCGACTCAATGATGCAAGAACAAGATAGAGGCAATAGGTACTATATGTATGCACGCATGTGGTAGTGCTTGCCTGGCAGCTCAGTTGAAGCGAGAGATGGATCTGGGTAGAACTCCTGTGATTCCTGATAATTCTCCTGCTGGGCGTCTATTCGAAGAAGAACCAAACAAACAAGGGCCAACATAAATAAAGGGCACAAGCATATGAATTAAAATGCGACAAGCAAACAAGCATGCCATGATGAATGATGCACAATTTACATGGCTTTAAAGTAGCATGGCATGGTGAGGTGTGGGGTACAAGAATAAAGCATTTTATTATTTGTTTAGTCAAATTTTATTGCCATAAACAGTTCTGATTTTTAAATATGGCATGATGCATGCTTCAATTCAGAACAAGGAATTCATAGATAGAACGGGCTTGTCGCGCTAATCGATTGAGACATATTATTTGTCAAATTTGGATTTATAGATTTAAAGTTATTAATTTATTAAGAAAAGGCCATTTTATTGTAATTTTAGTCATCTCGAAAATTTAAAATGTTCAAACATTATTTTGAATGGCATTGAATTTCTCACATTTTTCTGATTCAAAAACATATATCATTTGTATTATTTGGATTTATAATTTAAAAGTTATTTAAAACAGATTTAAATTTGAATTAAACATTTACAGAAAATGTTTTATTTAAAACCAGATGAGCTACTGACATTTTATACCCAGAAGATTCTAGCCCAAGTCACTGACGGGTGAGCCGCTGTTGACTGGGCGAAAACTACGCGCAAAACTTTCCTCACCGCGAGCTAAGCTAGCCCATGCGAATGACAGGTGGGGCCAGTGGACTATGGGCCCACGTGCCAGTGGCTGAGCCCGCAGAGGCTGATAGGTGGGTACGGGCTGGAGCGCGGGTTGAGGTTTACGAAAACCGGGGTATCTTTTTGTAAAAAGTCCACAGGCACAAACAGGTGGGGTCGGGCTAGACCGCGGGTTGAGCCGGCAAAAGGCTCTAGGGGTATGTGCAAAAGGGGGCGCGGTACTGTGGATCTTCTATGCGTTCTGACGAACCTGACGGCGACAGCGTGCGCGGCGTGGGACGGGGGATCGAACTCACGACCTGGTGCGCGCGCGTGGCGTCGGCGACCGCTAAAGCTCGGAGTGGTTGGTGCTAGGGATCGGCGTTGCGGCTAGGTAAGCTAGCGCGGCGCGCAGCAGGCAGAAGCGTGCGATTGCCGGCGCACAGAGAGTGCTCGGCACAACGTCCGGCGACTACAGGGAGCAACGGCGACAGAGAGGATGTCTGGGAGGTTTGATAGCTCATCGAGGGGTGGTCGGAGGGGTCGGATCGAGGCGGGGAGCTGCTGATCGGCGAGGTTGCAAACGAACGGCGGTGCTAGGGTTTCGGTGTGCGCGTCGGTGTGCCGCTGGTACAGGGCGTCTCGTCCTCGCTGCCGTGTACGGGGCGACACAGGGGGCCCCTCTGGTCCTTCCTCGACACCTGATCACCGCGCCCGCCGCCTAGAACGAGTGGTGGAGGTGGAGGCCGACGGTGGTCGGCGAGAGAGGAGATGGTGGCAGGGAGAGAGAGGGTCGATGCAGCAGCTCGGGGTAGATCTGGGACTCGGCAGAGAGGCGAGAGGGGTAGATAGCAGAGGGAGAGGGGACGGTGCCGTGGGGAATTAGTAGAGAGAAAAAGGTGGCCTCGGCCACCTTTTTGGCCTCTTCCTCACGTGCTCGAGCTGGGGCTCGGCCTAGGTGTGGCTGCAGGTGGGGACGGCGAGGCTGAGAGGCTGGCTCGGGCTGGTGGGGCAGCATGGCAGGGAGAGAGGGAGAGAGGCCGACAGAGAGGGAGCTGGGGTAGGAGCTAGGGTTGGAGGGAGTAGTTAGCTAGGGTTGGGAGGAGGGCTTCGGCATGGGGTGGAGAGGGTAGCTAGGGTGGGTCCCTGCTGGCAAAGGGCGAGAGAGAGGAAGGTGCTCGGCATGGGATGGAGAGGAAGAGAGATGATGGCTTAGGGATTAGAGAGAGAGATTAGTGAGAGAGGGTAGGGTGTTAGGGTTTGGTTATAATCACACTTGGTCATACATGGATGGAGGGTGAGAAGGAGAGGAAGGGGAGGACATGGTGTAGGGTTTTAGCATGATTAAAAACAAGCTCCACCAAGTATGTGGTGATGACATGGAGATAGAGATGAGAGAAAAAGGTGGTGAGGGAAAAGATCTCACATGACCATACATGGGTACATGCACTTGTGAGAGTAGATGAGGAAGGAGAGCTTGATGCACATGGCAAGGATACAAGATCAAGGTGGAAAGGATTGAGAGAAAAAGAGAGCTCAAGAAGATGATCCCCTCAAAACCCAAAGAAAACCAAAGGAGATCAAAGGGTGGTGATGGTTGCATGGCCCATGCAAAAGTATTAAATGCCATGTTTTAATCTTGTAAAAACAAAGTAAATAGTCATGACATTTATACATATGCATTCCAAAATATGGAGTAAGGGCCAAGCTAAAAGAATTAAAAGAAGGTTCCATGTGGGGAAGATGTAGATGATCATATTTGAATATATTTTGGACATTCTAGTGTGTATATTCCACTATGGAATATTATCCTCAAAATATTCCAACATGAACAAGAATTCCACAACAATCCATATGGAAGCTAGAAAGAGAGTGCTACCCACAAGGCATGCAAAGTGG
Organism: Avena eriantha; assembly: GCA_910589775.1. Lineage (NCBI taxonomy): Eukaryota > Viridiplantae > Streptophyta > Magnoliopsida > Poales > Poaceae > Avena > Avena eriantha. The sequence continues at coordinate 63,758,175 of OU342740.1, forward strand.
CCCCACATATATTAATAATGTGAAAACAATATGGTGCAGATATGGGAGCATGTGGAAATAGAATTGGATCCATTCCATCCCACATGAGCTAGATTAAATGCCCAAAAAGAAAAGATAATAGCTCATGGTTAACTAGGATGGTGGAATTATAAGGTGGAGACAAGACAGGTGGTGGAGTTGAATAAATGATATGCCCCCAACTCAACTTGGGCATCAAGCATCTATCAAGAACCAAATACAATATATCAAAAGCCAAATACAATTAATAATGCATATAAGAGAAGAACCAAAAGAAAAGGGTTTTATATGATGCTCAAATGCAAGGTGGCATGATGACATGAGCATGATATAATTATGATGCAACAATTATATGTAGGAAGTAACCATTATATTACTAGACCAAGTAGCATTACAATTGTTAGACAATTGGGATGCTACAACATGTTTACCTAAACAAAAATCCATCTTATATTCATACCTCTCTCTTTCCAAGTAGATAGGTGCTTATATGTAGGTTCAGAAAATTACAAGTCAGAGCACTATGTCAGCCTTCTTAATAACTTCCGTTTTATATGCTTGGCTTGTTCCCTAGGACGGATACTCCAATTTGTTGTTAATTTGTTAGAGGACTAGTAGTACTCTCTCTGGTCCATATTAATGGCCTTAACTTTATCTAGATCCCTATGTATCCAATTAACTATTTAGACTAGATGCAATCGTATCTTGACAAAGTTGAGACCATTAATATGGACCAGAGGGAGTAGTTGATTTCCCAAATGGATTTGGGGGGTTAGTTGAATGCATGGATGTAGTATGCGCGCATGCACGTAACCACATGATACGTGCAATCCATTTATTTATAGCCACGCATGTAACCACATAATAGTTGTCTTGATACTTTTGTAAATTCCTTGTTAAATTTTGTACATGAGATGCGTTAAGCATGTTAAATTAAATTTTTGATCCTTTTTTAAGTTACTATTGCTATCTTCTATGCTCTCGTTGACATCCAAGCCCATTGGTACTAGTTTCTGGCTCCGTGGTGCTCCGGCTGCTGGCACGACTTCTCCAGCCTGGAGCTTGCCATTGGTCTCCCGTTCCGATGGCATGGTGATTGACCTGTGGTCGTCTCGCTTGTCGGTGGGATGACGCCTCTCTACACAACCCTGCCATAGTGAGATCGACATCAGCATCGGCTAGCCTCGTCTTAAAGGTAGTACTTCAACCACCATCTGTGTGTTCTGATGAATGAACTGATGAATGAGGTGATTTGATCAACAACATAGATATTTGCATTCCCTGGTTGCATTCTCAACATGGATGATTAGTTCATTGTATGAACTAAACAATACAATGAGTGAATTAGTGGTGGTTTATGTTGATATGTGTCGTTATAGCAATTTCTTGCCATTTTGCGGACATTCGATTCTTCCATTCATAGTGCATTCTGTTTAACTTTGAAGGAATATGTGGAGTCCTTATGATGCACAAAATTTTCTTCTTGATTATTTCCAACTAGATCCGTTTGGTGCACATATTCCTTGTAGGAGCTCTCTAGTTTGACTAGCAGTTTCAATAATGTAATATAGTAGATAATCCTGCTATTTTTTATGGCCTCAAATACCCATGGTCAACAATTATACTTGTGATTATCTACATTAATGTTTTTATGGCAATTTAGCTCTCTATGACTATGGGTACATATGTGAGGTGTTATGAGAATATTAAGGCAGCCCGCAAGCTCCTATATGCTAAAAAGGTTGATTTGAATTAACATCTCAACGTGATAGTTAGGGCTATACTATTAGATATTCTTTTTTCTTGCTTTTAACTCACTTGTACTTGTGATGTTGATTTAAATCATAGTGCAACAACATTTCCTTTTCTGTACTGATATTTGATGCATCTGAACTGCAAATTTTAGAAGCCTGAGAGAATAGGCGGTTGTTGTCGGATGCATGACTAGATGGTTACCTTCTTCTGATTTTACTCGTAAATTTTGGTAAGCCCCACGAACTGAATGTTGTGATTTTTGCGACAGTGCTCACCATGCAGCCGTTTCATAAGATTTTGTGCAGGAAAACACCAACGGGAGTTTGTTGTATATGATTATGTTGTAATGCTCGGTAGTTTGATCGGAGGAATCAGAACTTATAATAATCATGTGAGTTGAGTTGAATTGTATATTTAGATATCACATGTGTGCTCTATGCACTTTTATTATCAATTATTTGTTGTCTGGCCCAAATGTTGAGAAAAGGAGCATAGTTCATGTTAAAAAAATTGAACACCTTGTAATTATAATTTTTTGTTTGAAAGTAAATGATTTAGATTCCCAGGTTTTTTCTTAAGGCTCCTGTAGGAAAAGAAAGCAAAATTTATATAAATTCCACTTGATTGACCGATTAATCGCCTTGGCGACTAGCTACTGATGGCTGAATTGGCTCTGTTTTACTTATTTACTCAGGGGACTCTTAGTGGATACGACCAGGTTACCAACATCATCCAAAAAAAGTCCCACAAGAGGTTCTACTCTACTAAGGTATCTAATAAATCTGCTCGTTTCTCCTCACTGACTCAAGTTTCTTTGGAGGATGTACTGCCATGCTTCTTTGTTTGATCTACTACATTGTTATGATCACAAGTGCCAATTTTATCTACTTAGTTATTATTGACTGCTCAAGTGTTGGATCCTCTAGGCGTTTGATGTTGCTTTGCCGCTCGGACCTGAGCTTTTAGAAGTAGACCCTCTTTCTGTATTTATAGAGATGTGCCCCTCGTAGATTGGCGGTTGTCCTGGACGTCGTCTCTCCATGTTTCCCCGAGCCGCTTCTGCCAGTGTTGGTTGTGAGATTCTACCTCGTCTACAAACCCCTCTAGTGAGCTCCTAGATTCCCTAGAAGGTCGGTTCTAGGTGTTTTGTTTTGCAACAACCTACACATCTTGTCTAGAATGTAATGTCTCACAAACATCCTAGAGGAAGGAGCATGTCCAGCGGTAGCGGGAGGAGCAGCTCGCCTTCTACAAGGCACAAGTACAACTCGTGATATGTGTGCTGCTGGTAGGTTAAACTTATTTTCTACTCCCTCTGTTTCAAAATATAAGATGTTTTAGGTTTGTGAAAGGAGTGTATCTAGACCGCTTTTAGTGTCTAGGTTCACTCCAAACCTAGATGAACCTACACACTAAAAGGGGTCTAGATACACTTCATTCACAAAGCTAAAACATCTTATAATTTGAAACGAAGGGAGTATTAACTATTCCTATCGATTGCTCTTGGATGTGTCGCTGTGAGATCATGAATTGTTTCAAGCATGCTATGCGGAAGCTTTGTTCATGGAATTTGTACTAGGGTATTACACTCTGTGACACCTTGTTTATTGATTGATACTGGTAGTGCTAAATTCTAAGCCTTTGCTCCCCCGTAGGAATCTGAATATTATGTCGTGTATGTATTTTGTTATGCCGTTTGTGGAGGTGCATCGTTCCCGGTCTGTTGACGTGTAGGTGATGGATGGATTAGCCAATCTTTGACCAGTGGTTGTCGCTTGCGATGGCGGAGCAGCAGGCTGTCTTGGTGGCCCCTCGTGGAGCTGGAGCTGTTCAGGAGGTAGGCAGGGAACCATGAATGCAAGAGCCACAACCTGTTGGACATGCTTTATTTGTTTATTTCTTCAAGTGCTATTGTAGGTTGGTAGTTACTAGTGAGCTCAAGGTTAAATGCTACAGATTCAACTGATTTTTTGCCATTTGTTTGAGTTCAACGTGAACAAGTAATGTGACTTGCTTTATTCACGTGGATGTGTTTGTTGTTGCAGATTGGCCAAGGTGGGGCACACAATGGGAGTCGTCTGGTGAGAAACAATTGGTTCTGATGTTTCACATATGGATATCTCTATATCCAAACATGACTATAATTTGAAGATATAATTTCTTGGTCCATAATTTCGTGGTGTCTCGTTTCACCATTAGAGATATTGTGATTCATCCCCAATGGTGATGTTGTAAAACATGCATGAATGTCATGAATGTTTTTCAATATTTATGACTGTTGACAGACTTATATATTTTTACTTTTGATGGATGTGAAGGAGGAGAGGTGCGTGGCGGATAAGATGTTGTCATGGAGAGGGTGAGGGAATTTTTTTTGAGGAGCTGGATTGCTGACTCCATTGTGCGGGGAAAAGGTGCAGGTCAATGATGTGACCCTGAAGCCCACAGCTGGTCTCCCGTGCCGCCAGCATCGTCGTAGATTGGTGTTTGTTTCGGACGGCGTATCTCCACACTTCCACGAGTTGATGCTGCCAGTATTGGTGGTGACATTCAGTCTCGGCTAACACACCCTCTGGTAAGCTCCTCGATTCCCAAGAAGGTAACCTACACATCTTGTCTAAAATGTCAATGTAGTTCCTAGCTAGATGAAGGAGTAGCAGCAGCACCCTTCTTCCAGGCACAAGTAGAACTCAGCGACATGTGTGATGTTGCCAGGTAAAACTTGTTTTTTGTTGACTATATAACGATCAATTGTTGTGCATGTGTGTCGCTGTGAGACCATGGTGTAGAGCCTGATGAGAAGGTGGAACCTGATGGTTGGTGGCTATTGATATGTGTTCTCATGTTTAAATTGATGACAACATTTTGCTCCACCCCTATTACATGAAATACGGTGGGAGTTGCATACATATATGTATGCACTTGCACTTTGCAGGTTCCGAGCGATGAAGCGTGAACGCGTCCAGCTCGGCAGTGAAGTGCAATTGCAAGCCGCTAGGTGACTGGAGTTGAGTGTAGTATGTCGGCGACTTGCTTTCTATGTGGTGGGTTCGGTTGAAGGTTGTATCTTTTGGAGGATACTCACTCGCTGATGGTTCCTCAATGCAGGCACACAAACCCGTACGGACCATAGTATATTGAGCATGTGAGGGCATTGGAGCAGTGTAATAGGGAAGTTGAGGTGGCAAAACAGGTTAGCTTGCTATTAAATCTCGATAGTATTATAGGAGTAGTTGGATTATTGTTGGGTTTCTCTGGGGGATTGTATATATCATGTTTATTAACTGTGAAGTAGAGTGTGTTTACTCAAATTTTACATTTATAGTTGAGTTTGTGCGAAATGAAAAGCAATGTGCATCTCATATATATGTTGTCCTTAACAAGTCAACAAGCAAATTGAGGAATAAAGTTCATATATTCTTATCTATGGTCGTGTTACATATATGCTTCTTGAAATTAAGTTTGCATCCATATAATCTTTGAATTAGACGGTATGGTATATACGACCCACTAGAAAGGGCAGAAATCAGGTGCTCTGCAGTGTCTAGTGACGAGAAGGTGCCAACCAGCTCGGTAACAGCGGTTTCCCTCAATCATCAAAAACAAACAAAAAAAGTTGCTCAGGCTGTATCGGTTGGAGTATATTGGAGGGCCTAAAAATAGACGCTCTGAGCTTTTTTGCATGGAGGAGGATATAGGGCCGTCATTTACACTTCTGTTCTAGATCTCCCAAGGAAAGAGCAGAACATCAAGGAGCCCATGGTGAAAGCATGCACAACATGGCACTAGTCATCATATATTCATATAGGGGAAATCTAGATTCAGACCGGTCTGAAAATGACAAAACTCGGCGGACTCCCGCCAACCATCGGGTCACATGCGTGTTGTCCAGATTGATGCGGGCGAGGGAGAAAGCCAAACTCAGTGGGATCACCTATGTTTTTTATATCTTATCCTCCTTCCTGGCTGTTGCTCTCGGCGCTCGTCACCGCCACTCACGCCACGAGCAGTTCGTCAAGCCATCGTCCTTCTCTGCTCCTACTCGGTGTGACCACCGAGTGCTCTAGCCTCTATTCGACTCTGCCGCCGATTCCCCAGCACTGCCGCCGTCGCTGAGGCAAGAAGCTCTTCCTCGACCTAGCGGCGGGCGGCTCCAGCTACAAATCTGGCTAGAGCAGCAACTCACCATGGCAGCGGTGCATCTAACCGGGAGCGGATCGGTGGCCAGAGCTAGTCATTTATCCGGTGGCGGCGACGGTGCATCTGGCTGGAGCTATTCATTTACCCGGTGGCGGCGGCGGTGCATCTGGCCAGAGCACGGGGTATGACCGAGACGACGATAGTGCTCAACTGCTTGCCACAAACCCGACATTGTAGTAGTTCTCCTGCAAAGCTTCCTGCATCAATCGATCGGTAGGTTTGTATGCGTGCATGAGTTTGGACCTTAGCTGATTTACTGTCGTTCCTTGACTCTTTCTCTATTCGATGCTGACACCTCCGTAGCAAACAAGGTCGAGGGTACATCTACATGTGAATGATTTTTGTTTTGTTTTTCAATGCTTTTGTGTCATAGGAGTATACTATGTATACATGGTTTAATGTGAGTCGGTTAACTACGCGACCTTTCTATAGCCGGTTAATTTCTAATACTCCATCCGTCCTAGCATGACTTATATTTGTCTACATTTGAATGTACTACCTCTGTTTAGGTTTATAAGTCCGAAGAGCTTTTTTTATATTGTTTGAGATTATAAGTGTTATCTTATTTGTTAGTCTTTCTCGTCCAATGCATCTTGTCTTTTTCCTCTCACTTCTCTCGTGCATGTACTCCTATTGGTGCATACATAGATTAATAAGAGAGAGTTATGGACTGTCTTGGTATTAGCAACTTGCCCATAGAACTAATAATCCCAAACAGAGGGAGTATCTACACACTACCTTTCGGTGAAATTTTTTCGGACCAAAAAGTTATTCATCCCTAACATGTGAGTTATCCATGCCATAATATGTAAGTTATGCATTCTTTAGCACATAAGTTACCCACCATATAGACATGTTGCGTAAAGTCGTTCTCGCATACGTGTTGAGCAATTTTAATTGGAACACGGTAACCTATGTGTTAGGGTACCAAAACTTTATCATCGACGAGCGATGAAGGCTCGGTACCTTAACACCCTTTGAGGCTTCATCGTCCGTCGCGCGCGACGATGACGACGATGAACCAAGCCACTAGATTATTGGTTGTGTGTTTTCACTACGACTTATGGTGATGGGTGGATCTGGCATAAGACCTCATTTATTATAACGTATGTAAAAAATTTAGATTTAGTTACTTTAAAGAAATTATGCTTAATTTTTGGGGTTGAGTCATCCGTACGTGGCGACAGCGGTGACGGGCAACGAAGCCGAGCCACTTGAATAAATTCTATATTCTATGTGTGGGTTAATTTTTGTAGTGGTGGATAACGTACATCTAATTGAGTGGGTAACTTATATGCTGAAGTCTAGATAACTCTCGTGGTATTGATGGGTAACTTTTGGGTTAAAAAGGTTACCCACCCTAACATGCGAGCTATCCATGTCATAGTATCTAAGTTATCCACTCTGTAACATGGATCTTACTCACCATATAAACGGGTTGGATGGAGGCATTCTTACATTTCTCATGTGGTTAACTTTTGCATTTTTTGACCTCATGAAATATCGGTTGGCCCATATATTTTAGTTTAGTTAATTAAATACGATCTATTAGCTACTTTAATTGCGACACGGACTTCGTCGTCGTCAAATATGAGAGTGGCGACGGGCGACAAAGCCGAACTGCTAAAATAACTTTTATATTCTATTTGTGGGTAAAATTTTATAGTGGTGGATAACTTACATGTTATTGGATGGATAACTTATATACCGAAGCCTGGATAACTTCCGTGTTACTGGTGGGTAACTTTTGGGGGAAAAATCATGTTACCCACCCTTAGCACGTAACTTATCCATATCATATTATTTAAGTTATCCACCCTAAAACATATAAGTTACCTACCATATAAACATGTTGGGTGGAGACGTTCTCGAATTTCTCATGTGGGTGACTTTTGTATTCATTTTTTGCCTCATAAAACCTCGATTGTCCATGTATTTTAGTTTAGTTAATTAAATATGAGATATGGACTAGTTTAAATGAGACGCGGTAGCCTAGGTGTTAGGGTACCGAGACTTTGTCCCCGTCGATACCTTAATATCGATGAGCGATGAAGGTTCGGTACCCTAACAACCTTCGAGGTTTCGTCATATGTACGTCACGATAGCGGTGACGGGCAATGAGCCGAGCCGCTAGAATACTAGTTGCGCGTTACGGTTGTTCACTATGACTTAGGTGGTGGGTGGGACATAAAACTCTATTTATTATATCGTATGCAAAAGAAACTTAGATTTAGTATGTTTAAAAAACGTATGCTTGATGTTTGATGCGGTAGCCTTTCGAGTTTGAGTAGCCCGTATGCCACGAGAGCGGCGACGGGGGACGAAGACGAGCCGTTTAATAACTATTAAATTCTATTTATGGGTAATTTTTGTAGTGGTGGGTAACTTACATGTTATTGAGTGTGTAACTTACATGCTGAGGTCTGAATAACTCTCGTGTTAATGATGGATAACTTTTAAGGCTTTATTTTTATACGATTTTCTGAAGTGATCTGTTCAACTAAGTAGAAAAGGACAGACGGGCTACGCGTGGTATAGGGCTGCTCGTCCCGCGTGTCGTATTATTTAGTCGGAGCATGCATGTGAGGCATCGCTTGTGTTGCCTGTCGGAACGCCGCCGAGTTATGTAATTATCTGAGAACGGTCGCCGGGTACTTTTACTGCATCAATGCAAAAGATTCTCCACACACCCTGTTTTACAGGGTGAGTAACTTATGTATTATGGTCTGGATAACTTACGTGTTAATGGTGGATAACTTTTGGTCAAAAAAAGTTGTTAGAACATAGTGACATGGGATCTAATTTAGAAGATCTCGTCGCAACTAGCCCAATGGTAAAAACGGATTCTAAGTCCGATAAATGGTTTGACCTATAAAATATTTTAAATTTACGAATTTAGATTTTATTCTGGATAACGTCGCAGATTTATTGCCCTTTTGTGATTTTGTGATTAAGAACATATTACTGGGTCAACCCTCGCGATGGAAACCGTGCTCACGCGAAATTTCCTAGCTCACGTGCTCATAGCAGCGTGCGGCTTGTCGGAACAAGGTCGATCGGAACCTGCTAGGTTTGGCTATGCAGCGACTACCGCCGGGTAGCAATGTCCTTCATATATACATAACTATGAAAAATTAACCTTCTTGTGAGTAGTACACGAAATACTCCTTTTTCTGCCTCGAATCAAGTGTTTAGTGACAAACAAAATAATACACTACAGATCAATAACCAATGCACTCATGCATCGGATGCAAACGGGTAACCTTTAGGTACCCTCTACCTTTTTTAGTACAAAAAATAAACTATAATTTTATAAATCATCACTTTTTGAAAAAACCAGTTCATTTGTTTGAACTAGACGAAAACACAATACAATCCTTCCCTTGTGCCACCGGATCCAACATAGCCTTGCGGCTAGACTCCACCGGTTAGGGCAACACCAGGATGTCAACAGGATCAACACCATTCATGCATCAATTTATAAGTATTACAAAACAAAAATATGTCTTGAGGTCCAAAATTCTGCAAACATCGCGCCAAACCGGAATTGTTCAAATCAGCAGTGGGCCAAATCCCAAATGCATGAATGCTCCTTTACAAAACATTCATGTTTTGGTTCTAAGTTGATCACATATGAACAAACATCATAGCTACCATCAGCACCAACATGGAAACGAATCCAGACATGCATCTATAGCTCAAGAAAATAAAAATACATCCAGGCCATCTCTAGGCCCACTCAACGCCCGAGCCTTGCCCTCTTCCTCCTCGTTGTGTAGCATATGCTGCTTCATGGAGATGATAGATTTTTGATATGGCTCATGCAGGAGCGTGGATGATGTAGTCGTACCCGTCCGACCTCAAGGTCACGAAGCTCCTCGCACATTTGCCCTTATCCAGGTCCTTGCACGACGACCGGTTGCTACAAGTGCAGCTCCCCCGAGTTATCGCATGCATACGGTGCGATGCGATGACTCCCCAACTCCTTGATCCCTGCTAGAGTTGCGGAAGTAGACCTCCTGGCGGAATCCCTGCAACACAACAGCGTGCCACATATACGTTGACTTTGCGCATACCATGCCACGATGAAGGAAAATGAGAGAGGAGAGATATTCTAGCCAAAGAGAATATCCTATTGGTGTGTGTTATCCCACCTGAAAGGATCGTACGGGCACCTAGAGGGGGGAAGTACGTCTACATTTGGAGAGGGGGTGGTTTCAAACTACAAGCACCACGAGAGGCCTTCCTTGTTCTCCGATGAATCTCACCCTAATGAGTTCGATTCACCTCTTCCACTATAGAGGCAACCTTCGAGGTGGAATCCGACACCTTTACAACAAGTTCGAGGCACACATCCACAACCTAATTGGAGGCTCCCAAATACAAGCAAGCTATCAAACAATCGAAGACAAGCTTGTAAGAACCAAATCACAAGCTAGGGTTTCCAATGAAACACTAGAGCAAGGGGCCCTCAAGTGAATGAGGGGGAAATGAAGATCTCTCTTGGTGAAGCTATAGATCAAGGCCTCCTCCTTCGATTCTCCAAAGATCAAATGGTTGAGTGAAGAGATCTTGAGGATTTAGTGGCTGAAATGGTGCTGCTGTTCTTGAGGTGGACGAGCAGCTCCCAAGGTACAAGAAGGGGCCTTATATAGTCCCTCTGGAATTAGAGCCGTTGGGATCCACTTACCCCGGACAGTCTGGTCAACACCAGCCGGACAGTCCGGCCTAGCCGAACACTTCGGTTGAAAACCGGACACTTCAGCCTAGCAAAGTTTCTTGCCAGAGTCTGGAACGTGTCCGGGAGGTGTTCGAAGTGCTGTTATGATTGTCCGAGCAGGCCGACAAACCCCCAGGGCCATACACTCCGGGCGAGACCAATCGGACACTCCAACCTGGCAAAGTTTTCAGCCAGTGTCCGGACCGTGTCTAGGTGGTGTCCGATGTGATGTTCTGAATGTCCGAGGAAGTCGTCTAATCCTCAGGGCTGGACAGTCCGGCAAAAGCTAGCTGGATAGTCCAGTTGAGACGGATACTCCGCCGCATATTAACCGGCAGTCCGACTGAGACTTTCTTCCTGCACATACATGATCCTAGGAAGCCCATTTCCTTTAGAGAAAAATACACTAGAGTAGCTGATCTTTTCTAAAACACTTAATAGCCGATTAAACCTATCCAAGTGTTGTCAACAAACATCAAAATAATAGGGAGAGCATAAATGCCCTTTCACCACCCATGGGCACCCCTTTATATAGGGGAAGGAAGGTGTGCCCTCCCCTTTAGGTGCCCCATGTGGGACTAATACATAAAAGAAAAGGGTAAAAAGGAGGGGCTCAGCCAGGTGGACCAACTGGGGTAGCCGAATGGGCACATCCCATAGTGGCCCAGCTTGCTACAGCAGCCGACAGTGACAGCGGCTGGCCGGGTGGGCCGATCTTGCTCGAGGAGAGGAGAGGAGTGGTGATGGCTACTTCGTCCATGTCCTGATGAGTGGCGATATGGCCGGTGGCGAGATCCATGTTGTATTCGGCGGCGCGGCGATGAGCGGCACTAGGTATGTATCCTCCTCCTCTTTTCATGCCTAGCTGCCTGTCGGCTAGACTGCCAAAGTCTTTGCCAGACTGGTTCCCCGATGAGGTCTCACCAGTTATAGCACGGATTGGTGAATTTTTCTCTCAAGACAACATTTTTTTGCTAGATCTTGATTTAAAGCTGAGATGTGTGGTCTAATCGCTCAAGGTTTAATTTATCCTTCCCTTGAACTATGCCTTTAACGCGTACCGGAGTTATTACGGCAAACACGATATGATATTGCGTTGAGATGATAATTCCTGGAATTACGCCATTGTCACCACGTGCACCTTCGCCTCGATTTCTGCATGGCCGCATCATGCTCAACCTCTTCCCCAGCTGTGCGGTCTTGATGCCGGGATTTGCTACATGTAGCTGGTTCCTCGAGTTCTGCTACATGTGGGTGGGAGAGTTGTTTTTACAATCACATCATCCATGTCCAACTTCTCCTCAACCTGAGTTTTGATGCATATTCCTTTTTAATAAATTGATACATGGTTTCTATATTTATGTGGGAAAACTTGGGGCCTACCCTAATTAAGTACTTGGGGAAATTTTATCGCTTAAATTATTAAGTAACGTGCTTTTGTGTAAGATGTGAATATCATATATGAGACTAGTATGTAGTACTACATACATACTATAGTTTCACATTTATAAAAATGTTTCTTCTTTTCATAAATCACAAATTCAATTTGTAGGTTGTTGAAAGCTGGAGTAACAAGGTAGAAAAATCACAGAGGGATGAGGGATGAACAACTGAAAGAGGTTCGAGTATAATGAATGATTTTTTAACCATAAAACAGTAGGAGAGGCTCGTTATGACATGATGATGCTTGAAGCACCAAATAGAGCTTACAAAGTGCTATAACCTGTCTAAGAACAAATCTATTGTGTTTTCCAGGTTTTGGCAAATTGCCCGTGTTAAATATGTGTCCCTACCTGCAAATGGAGTAATACTATTTTTGTTCTTCAATCTTCTTCCACTTATTTTATTTCCTTGCTCCTCACATTCTTCCTTTGTTACAACAGACGGTTTGAAAAATAGTGGCTGTGAAGGAGTACACCTTGACATATATATTACTATTTTGGCTAGTGGCTTTGATGCTGTTTCACCCATTTGGTGGCTGCTGTTGAAATATATGTTGTGAGGGGAGTATGGGATATGTGCATGTACATTGAGTACCAATGTTTTGCTGGAAGATGACTTGTAAATGAGGAACCCGATAAGCCGAGGAGTGGGAACCGAGGCACCCTTGTGGAAAACCCTCGAGGACAAGTGTTTGAGTGCATGGGTTGCTTCCCATCATCGACAACAATCAAACAAGAAGTGCCTAAAGAATCAACGACGAGTTCGATGAACGCAAGGTTCTCAATGATGAGTATGTCATCATGTACATGGAGAGGAGCCAAAAGGCGATATAGAACCGGTGGGGTTTCATTAATCACGACGTCAACAAATTATGTAATTCCTTTAGAACCTGCACCAACAACCTGAGAGCGGCTCAAACGCCGCCGATTAATTGGTGGAGGTGCTCGACCTTTTCAAAGAGCGCAACAAGGAGAAGGATTTGAATTACATGCACTGCTACACAAAGCTGGAATACCACGAGAAATGGAAGTTCGTGCGATGGCAACTCAAGAAGGGTGTCAATGGAAATGTCGTTGATGTGGACACCCCCACAATGGCCTCTCTCGTACGCCCCATCGGCAACAAGAAGGACAAGTTGACTGTTGCAGCGACCGTAGCATCAGACGGGGTGCATACGTCGATCGACAAGTGCCTCTCCGAGGTCTCGTCAAGCTCACTCCTACAACGACAAGAAGTAGGATCAAGGAGGGGATTGGGCAAGAGAGATGAAGCAGGGAATAGAGGAGAGAGACGAGCGACGACTGGGGAGAGAGACGAGCTGGATTAGAGAGATAATATGGGGCGGCGGCGGGTAGGGTTTCACCACCGGGTCGGCGACGATTTTATATGGGTGTTGCGAAAACGATCTACGATGCTTAGCGCCTTACTAATCCAATCGTGTGGCTAATCAAATCCAATTTTTGTGGTACCTCCCACGACATGCGTCTATTATACCTTTGGATGGAACGGATGTAGTATCTATCATATCAGTAGATGGAGATCTAATGGAATCAGTAGGGAGCTTTAGTAAACTAAATATAGTAGCATTCCCCATTTCATGAAGCGAGATACGGACTGCAGCCACCATGTATATCACTGATGCAATCCTACTCGTTTCTTAGCAAGGGGAGAAAAAGATGTCAACAACTTCAGGCCAGATAATGTCCTTGGAGATGGTGGTTTTGGGAGAGTGCGTAAAGGGTGTGTGGATGCGAGGACGATGAACCTGACCAAGAGAGGCACCCGCATGGTTGTTGCTGCTGTCAAGAAGCACAACTCAGAAAGCATGAAGGGATACGAGAAGTGGAAGGTAAAGTCTGCTACTCTTTATTTATTTTAGTAAATCTTGAATTTGAGGTTGCGACTTGAGGAGTGCGAGCATGGGAGTCTTGGGGGTTTGACTTTGCTTTATTTACTCGTGACAGCAACTTGGACCAGCACATGTGAATTGGCTCCTATGTGATATTCAGAACATGAAATAGGCATTGGGACGAAAAGATGCTCGTTTACTTACGTATGTGTAATTTTCAAGAAATATGCAATGGGAAGAAAATATGCTCGTTTACTTACACGTGTGTGGGAATAAATATGCATTACAACTTGACGAGTGTTAGCATTTTCAGATATACATCATGTTAAGATGTGTAAACCTGTGTGGTTTTCTATTCATCCAAATCAATTATGCAACTTACTATGCCACGGCAATCTCTGAAATAAATGAGTTTATTAATTGTAGTCGTTTTCATCTTAATTTCTAGATGGTTTTGGTTGTTCTTTGTTGTTGCCCTTGAATTGAAGTCGTTTTTATATGAAGAACTAGATAATTTTTGTGTTCTTTGTTGTTGCCCGTGAACCAAAGACGTTTTGTCTGCCCATGAACAGAAGTAGCCCATGAGCTGAGCTCTAGGCTATGTCTTCGTGGATATCAGAGCCATCCGAGTACTCTTTGAGACTAATTCTGAACTATTGGCAATAGCCTTGTATCCTGGTGGCCCAGTATTCTCCCAGTTAGCATCATTCACTCGATGATTTGAAGTTTCAGCTACACTCTTGGTTCTCCATCTGGAAGGTACAATCATGTAGATGCTTTGCTAATAGGCTTGCCCACAAACTAGCTAAACTTGATTTTTTTTGAAATGCTCATGAAGCTATATCCTCGGATCCTGATGTACTCGCAAATATTGCTCAAGTTGTGGTAGGAGATTTCCCCGGTTATCGCAATAAAGCATGAATGTTTCCCTTCCAAAAAATAAGTTGGTAAATCTTATAAATTTGGGTTCTTCATTTTCTTTCTTTTTTCTGAATATTCTTACTTCATTCGAATTTCAGGGGGAACTCACAGATAACATGGTTGTTTCAAAATATGTTCTTATGTTGTATAAATTTTGGGGGGCATCATTTCAATCTTTTTTTGAAATTTGTTGATCACTTCAGTTAATTTTTTTTGTTGACAATACAACATAATTTTTGGTTAATTTTTTTGTTCCCATTTCTGATGATTTATTTGCTCGTTATGAATATAAGTGTGATGACCATAATGTTCACTTGTGATACTTGATTGGGGCTCTCTCCGACGTCAACAACGGATGGCGACCAACGCCGCTGCTGCACCATGTGTCGTCCTGCTCGATCCCATCCGTGCCGCTGGACCACGACCTAGTGGACGACCAAGGTGGCGGATGCTAATGCTGTCTTAATCGAGTGTTATTCTGTCATACTAGGTAAATCCCCACTCCTCGTTCTTCTTAGTGAATGGAACGGAAGTAGTATCTATTATATCATTAGATGGAGATCTAGCTGGATTCCCCATTTCATGAAGCATACAGGCTGCAGCCACCATGTATATCCCTAATGCAATCCTACCCATTTCTTAGCGAGGGGAGAAAAAGATATCAACATCTTCAGGCCAGATAATATCCTTGTGGAGGGTGGTTTTTGGAGAGTGTATAAATGAGGACGATGAACCTGACCAAGAGAGAGAGGTGCCAACATGGTTGTTGCAGCTGTCAGGAAGCACAAATCAGAGAGCATGAAGGGACATGAGGAGTGGAAGGTAAAGTCCGCTACTCTATTTATTTTAATAAATCTTGAATTTTGAGGTTGCAACTTCAAATTTTGCTATTGCCAGCTCAGATACCTAGTTATCAGTAATCAATAAAAAAAATATGTGCATCAAGGGCTTGCAATGAATTATCTGTCTAAAGCTTGCAGCGCTAACACTAGTGTGTAAACTATCACAATATGTGCCTTTTGCTCACTGCTTGCTAGGGTTGTGAAGCAGCATCCCGCGAAAGTTAAATTTAGTTTAAACTAGACAAATATTGTTGAAAAAAATTGAACTAGAATAACAAACTTTGCCTACAAAGCAGGGAGGATCGGGTGCCGCTTCGCAACCCTACTAGTTCCTGCTTATGATACTAGCTTATTTTGTTATTTATTTGTTGGCACATTTGAAGTGAGAACTACGTCCCGATGCCTGCTTTGCGACCAGCTGCTCGAGACGATCCACCACCTCGTCGTCGCATGTCCATTTGCTCGACAGGTCTGGCACGACATCACCACCTGGCTCAGATTCACATGCCGACCACCTGAGGGAGACACACCGTTGTTCGATTGGTGGCAAGCGGCCAAGCAGAAAATGCCCAAACCTATGACCAAAGGACTGATCTCTGCTATACTACTTGTGCCATGGATGATCTGGAAGCGCCGCAATGACTGTGCGTTCAACCGCGCACAACCTTGAGTCAGCACGGTGGTAGCAGCCATCAAGGAGGAAGCGGCCCTCTGGATCCAGGCCGGTGCCAAGGGTCTAGGGTCGATAGTCCCAACGACCTGGGACATTCACTGATGTAATTTTCTTTTTTGCTCTTCCCTCCCTAGGGAGGTTGTAACCAGACTCTCCACCTGTTCAATGCAATGAAACGCAAAAGTCTTTTGCGTTTTCTCAGAAAAAAACCATTTTGGCTAGTTCATGAACATCTCTTTATTTGTAGTTACATTTTTCTCTATCTATAAATGAAATTCCTGATAATGTTTCTAGCTTGCAAAACTACACTTGCGCTGATGTTACTCTTGTTCTACCTGATTAGTGGGCGGTTGATGTGCTAAACGGAGAGAGAAGATGTGTGGCTCGCCAACCGATGGTGACTACGTACAGTGCAGCTATTCCTGGCATCTACCACCAACGTCGCCACCACCCCACATGCTTAGCTGCTCTGGGCCTCCCTAATGCCCTAGCTGCAGGATGGCCTGAGGTTGCTTTTGCTGTTGCTCCATGTCTTTATTGGGAGAGGTATATATCCTTCATTTAGTTCGAGATGTGATACGTGTGTGATGTGCTGACTAGTTCTTCTCTTGATAACATAGTGCATCAATCAAAAATTTAGAGTACACACGTTTAGAACTAGCTCCTTTTATTGAGATGTGTCTTACATTCTTTTTTCTGCAAAATCACGCAATGGATCAAACCTTGGTTTGGATTTGTTTTATCATCTACACCATGTATATATAGTAGTGCAGCCTGTAAATAATACTATATGAAATCCTTTTATTTATAGCCATGTAAGATGTAACCACATGAGTTGTCTTCATCCTTTTGTAAATTCATTGTTAAATTTTGTACCTGAGATACTTTAAGCATGTTAACTTATACACATGGTAGCTGTCTTAAATCTTTTCCTTTTGAAGTCATTATTGCTATCTTCTATGCTTCTCCATGACATCCATGCCCATTGTACTAGTTTTCAGATGGCTGGCAGATCATTGCAAGCTTGGAGTTAATAACTGCATAATAAATCTGTGAGTCGTGGCAGGTGTTCAGATTGCTTTATTCCTTGAGCAGTAATAGAGGTCAAGTCTTGTTACTTTTGGGGTAAGGCTTTCTTTATTGTCTCAGATACTCCTAAGTGTTTGTTGTTATTGTTGTGTGATATTGACAATATAGCTTGTTCTGTTTGCTTTGACTTTTTTTGCGTTGTTGACTAAGAAAGATACTAGTATGAAAAACATTTTTGGAAGGCAAAATCAACCTAAGTTGAAGCTTGAAATCAATGAGAGTGGACTAGTTTCAGGTCTCACCCCTGAATTCTAGATGAATAGAACTGTCTCAAGATTGCTAGCTGCATCTTTTTTGATAGTTTAGCTTGCAACTTAAAGTGAAGCACGTTTGTACAACATATAATTAATTATCAAAGGTATTTAGTTTCCTTAACATCGAAGTTAGAATAATGCTTGATATTTCATTTACTAGTTGGCCCACCTCCACATTAGCTTCTCTGACTCCCGTTAATTCCATATGTACACATACATACTTGATGTTGCTTGTCATAGTTTCTACCATGAATCTAATTGGATTTTTTTGGAAAGAAACAATGCTATTTGCTTGGTTTGTGGAATAAATCATTATATGTACCACAGTGCAAAAACACTTGGCTTTTACACTTGGCCGATGTGTTATCATAGCAGTTTTAATTTCTTTGATATCATGTATTATTTTGTATGCTTAATTAGTTCTTGTTAGCAGCTCCAAATATTATATGAAGCGTAGTTGATCCTTGTTGGAGCTCTGGTGTAATAACTCTTTCTATGATTGCCTCCACTTCTGCATGGCCTATGTTCATTCAGTTCATAAAACCCGGAACTTTTAGAAAGAATGTTTCATTTTATATGTTTTCACATGTGGGAATGGATTATGTTAGGTGTAACTTGATGTTTTTGCATATGGCTCCAGCTCCAGCCGGTCCTTCTCCATGGCACCCTCGTTTCCGGCTGCACGGGCTGTTTATTGTGGGGGATGGAGAGACTGAGCGGGAGGAGCTGTGCAGCTCACCGTTGTCAACAACTAGCTGGAGAGGGCCACCTATGTGCCCTCCTGCTCAAGCCTTCGGTCCGTCTGGATCGAGAGCCGAGAGGTGTGTGACCGTGTGAGAACTCTTGTGCTGACCTAGCCAACAATTCAAGCATGATTCTTATCTTCATCGAGGTCATAGGGAGGTATAAATCCCTCATTTCAAGTGTTGTTCTGGCAAAGCACCTGATGGACCATGTCCTAATGGAGTAATACAACAACAACAAACATAATCTTACCATGTTTTGTTACTTGTATGACATTGATCTATAAGTTTTTCATGCTTATTAGTGAGTAGACCTGATTTGGTATCTCGTCTGGTGTTCTAGTCATGTCTTGACCATCTCTGAAAAATTATAGTGAATAGCAATATGGATAGTTTGTAGCTACTGTGATTTTTATTTTGTATGTACATATGTCCTGCTATTTGCATGCCTATCTCTACTGGAAACCTCTTTGATATTGTACAAGTTTACCTAAACTGAACCATACTAGTTCTAATAATTCATCTTATGTTAATACCTCTCAATTTTCCAAGTATATAGCTTCTTATATGCAGGTTCAGAAAAACAACTACAACCCATAGCACTAGTGTTACCCTTCTTAGTAGATGGCCTTTTATATGCTTGGCTTGTTCCCTCTGTTTGGAAAATCAAATGAATTTTCTCCCTGCGCTGGATACTCCATGTTGTGAATTTGTTAGTAGCAGCTGGTTTTCCAAATGGATTTGTGGGCTGGGGCTAGTACCGCACACATGCTTCAAAAAGTATTTATTTGTGTGCTAGCAACAGATTGTGATGTGGTCACCTACTCCGTATTCTGAAAATGAGTGTTTATTTGTGAGTGCTTTGAATTTCTAAATTCAGTATGTCACATGATTTGCATGCTTGCTAGATTGGGTTGTTGAAAGAATCTCAACCATGTATTTTTAGAGTATTTGTTAAATTCTACTGTCTTCCACAAATTTTATTATGTAAGTTAAGTTGTTCCATTCCTTGTTTTCGAGTAGTCGTATTTGCCTTTTCTTTTCTAACCAATCTTTGATGGTGTAATGGCATCATATAATTTATTTTACCATGTTGATGGTGTTTTCTGACCATCTTTGTTATACAACATCATTACATATAGAAAGTAACCTGACGTGGCAAGCTGACATAGGAATTTCTATTTGCATAAAACATGAATTTGATGGTTGGGCAGTAATTTAATTTTTTGGTCATCTTCCATAGAGGTTTGCGGTAGTACTCCTGATGTTTCTTCATCATGCAATGCAATCTTGTATTTTCATCCTCTGTTTAGATTCTTATCTGCACATTAGAGCATGTAATTCTTCTGTCCGTGTGTAGAATTTCTAGTTAGTTTTAACTGCAATTATGATACTGCTGTGAATGTTCTCTGTACAAAGTGTCTAGTGTGCTCTAGCTAAACTATGTTTACTTTTTTCATGTTGAACTAAATAGTGCATGGAATATGTGCATAGTAAGTACATGTATGTGAAATAAATGTGCTCATATTTTTAGAACTAGTTAGCTCTTTTTATGCACATTTAGGCAGCGCTAGAACTCGTGTATTTTCTGGGTCAAAGCGTATAGGATTTTCCTGCTTATGCATAGTTTGTTATATATAGGCAAACAATTTGGATAATGATAGTGATTGCAACATAACTTCTGTTTTCTTTGGTCATATTACTTACAGTCACTTATGTTTCAGTTTTTACTAAGCTTTGCTTGCTAATTATTGCAGCTATGTGTGGCCGAGGACCTAGACCTGGGCTTTCTGGCTTGCCAAAGCTTCGGTTGTTGACACAACTTCTCTGGCCTTGGATGTGCTTCTGGTGCTCGCCACTAGTCTCCCGCGCCGATGGCATGGTCGTTGACCGGTGGTGGTCTCTCTTGTATGGGGGACGATGCCTCTCTCGGAAAACCTAGCATAGTGAGATCAGCATCAACTAGCTAGCCTTGTCTGAAAGGTAGTACTTAAACCATCCTCTGCGTGTTGTGATGAATGGAATGATGTATGAGCTGATTCGATCAACAATATAGACCTTGGTGTTGTCTGGATGCATTCTTCTCGTGGATGACTAGGTCATTGTCTAAAATGAATAATGCATTGAATAAATGATTAGTGGTGGGTTATTTTGATTTGGGCCCTTATAGTAATTTGCTGCCATTTGTTGTACATTCGATTCTTATGTTCATAGTCCATTCTGTTAAATTTGAAGGATTATGTGGCATCCTTATGATGCACAAAATTTTCTTCTTGATTAGTGCCAACTAGATATCTGTTTGAAGTACATATTTCCATGTAGGGGCTCAAATACCCACAATCAACAATTAGACATTGGATTTTCTACAACCTGCTATTTTTATAGGCTCAAATACCCATGGTCAACAATTAGACATTGGATTATCTTCATATACTCACTAGTTTGATAGGAACAACTAGGAACTTACAATAATCATGCGAGACCAGAGTTAAATTGTATATTAAGATGTCACATGTGCTATATGCACTTTTGTTATCATTTATTTGTTGTCTTTCCCAAATGTTCAGGAACAAGAGCATAGTTCATGTAAAAAAATATCAAACAATCTTGCTATTATCATTTTTTTGTTGGAAAAAACTCTGCAATTTCCTAGGTTTTTCTTGAAGCTCCCGTAGGAAAATAAAGAAAAAATTATGTAAATTCTGCTTGATTGATTGATTAATCACCTCGGTGACCTACTACTGATGGCTGAGTCAGCTCCGTTTCACTTCTTCCTTCAGGGGCTCCAAGGGGATTCGACCAAGCCACCAACATCATCCTAAAAGGGTCTACTCTACCAAGGTATCTAATAAATCTGCTTGTTTCTCCTCCCTGGCCCAAGTTCGTTTGGAGCATGTACTGCCATGCTACTTAGTTATAGCTACTACATTGTCATGGTCACAAGTGCCAATTTAATCTACTTAGTTATTCTTGACTACTCAAGTGTGGTATCCTCTAGGCGTTGCTCTGCCGCTCGGACCCGAGCTTTGGAGAATTAGACCATCTTTGTGTATTTATGGAGATGAAAGTGCGTTTGATTTGCACGATGTTGATTTGATGTTTTGGATATGCACAATTTTGCACGTGTATGTATGATATGCTGTTTTTGAATGTTTGTAGATAGAAGCATAATAGGTTGAATGATCATCTTCATCTATGTGATAGAATCCTGGTAAAGCTGAGTAGTAAGTGACTAATGGCGGCCACATGCTACCTTCTCCATTGATTCATGCAACCAACTCGGTAGTGAAGTGTAGATGGTTGTTGGGTTGCTGCTGGAGCGGGCATGAGTTGATTGTATGTCGCCGACTAGATTTGCTATCCGGTGCGTTCAGTTGAAGGTTGTATCTTTTGGGTACCACTACTCCTAGAGGACACTCACTGTTGGTTCCTCTTCGCAGGAATAAAAACTTGTATCGACTGGAGTATATTGATCCAGTGAGTTGTATGGGAGCAATGTGGTAGTGTAATTGAGGTGTCGAACAAGTTGGCTTGTTGTTATAGCATGTTTCATACGTGTTGCTTGTTTGCATTTTGTTCGGTCATTCGTATATGCCATATAAATATGCTTCTCTACTACATATGAAAATTAACTTTATACTTCGTATTTTATAGGATCATTTAGGATGATAATTTTCTAGTATATGGTGCTACTACCCTTCATATTATCCTTGATTCTGCTATGCACAACAATGTCAAGATAGAGTCCAGTCTTGGTAGTAATGTCTTTTACTTGCTATCCTTCGAGTATATTATTTGTTTGTTGTCATCACCCATCACTGTGTACTTGATGTATGCTACTTGAGAATTTTATCATCTATCCAAATTTTGCTATGCTCTCAATGCTTGAAGAATAAATTAAATCATATAAAAGAGAATACTTGTTCTTGTTACCTTTGATGCTTTATCTTTATTGAGTATTGCCAAAGCCAGTACTAATTTATGAACTAGATTCATGACTTGTTCTAAATGTTCAAGTATCATTTTTTACATCTATGTACCCATTTACCTTGTTGTGCCAGGCTGCTACCTATACAAATTTTAATTCCTACTGGAGTCATAGTACTCATGCTCATGCTTGTGGCCGTGCAGAAAACAATGAAAGAGATCAACATGGCCTCCCTGTGGTGGTCGTTTTGCTCGGGCTACAGCTGCTACCGGTGTTCCAGCTAGAAAAAAAGATCGCGTCCTTCGGGAGAAAGACGATGAGCCAGCAATGACTCTCTAGGTGCGCCCAGACGCGACATGGAGGCGAACTTGTTGTTGCTCTCCAACCGCAACGATAATGCCAACGATAGTGAGTACAACATACCCATCTTATACTTGCATGTTGTTTGTTTGTTGGGCAAAACCCCTAGCTTAACTAATCTGTTCTTGATTCATGGTTTGATGTGGTGGTAGAATCCAAGGTGGCGGTGATGTCGCTGGATGGGTGGCTAGATAGTCAGATGATATAGGAGGGTGCCTTGCCTAAGTCATCCTCCACTTAGATGTCGGGGCCAAAAACAATTACAACACGGATAGGTGCATCTGCTACCTTTTACTATAATTTTGTGCTATTTTTTTGCTTGTGCAATATAATCCTCTATTTTCATTCTCTTTTTTAGATGCTTATTTGCACAATAGAGCATGTAATAGTTCTGCCCACCAGTAGAATTCCTACTTTGTTTTGACAGCAATTATGCCGCCTGCTGTGAAATCTGATTGTCCTTCAAACAAATTGTCTAGTGCGCTCTAGCTAAACTATGTTTATTTTTTCATGTTGAACTGAATATGTGTGTAGATAGTACATAAATTTATGAAAGATAAAAATAAATATGCATAGGTATATGAAATAAATGTGATCATATTTTTTGAACTATTTAGCATCTTGCATATAGGCAGAGCTAAATCTTGTGTATTTTTCGATTCAAAGCATATATGATTTTCCTGCTTATGTATAGTTATATGTAGGGAAATGATTTGGACGTTGATAGTGCTTGCAAAATAGCTTCTATTTTGTTTGGTCATATTACTTACTAGTCATTTATGTTTCAGTTTTCCCCAAGGTTTGCTTGCTAACTTATTGCAGCTATCTATGGCCACAAACGAAGACCTAGAGTTTCTAGCTCGGCGGTGCTCCGGCAGCTGGCATGACTTCTCTGGCCTTGGATGTGCCCTTGAAGCTCGCCACTAGTCTACCACGCCGATGACATGGTCATTGACCGGTGGTCTCGCTTGTTTGCGGGATGACGCCTCTCTGCACAACCAAGGTGTGTTGAGATCTGCATCACCTAGCCTTGTCTTAAAGGTAGTACTTTGACCATCCTCTGTGCTGTGATGAATGGACTGATGAATGAGGTGATTTGATCAACGACATAGACCTTCTTCGTGTTCTCTGGATGCATTCTCATCGTGGATGATTAGATCATTGTCTGAACTAAACAATGCACTGAATGAATGAGTAGTGGTGGTTCATTTCGATCGGTGTCGTTATAGTAAATTGCCGCCATTTTGTGGACGTTTGATTCTTTGTTCATAGTGCATTATGTTAACCTTGAAGGATTAACTGTCATTCTTATGATGCACATAATTTTCTTCCATATTACTGCCAACTGGATATGATTACTGCCAACTAGATATCCATTTATTTATAGCAACACATGTTAGCACATGATAGTTGTATTGATCCTTTTGTGAATTCCTTGCTAAATTTTGTACATGGGATGCTTTAAGCATGTTAACTTAAACACATGGTAGTGTTATTGAACCTTTTTAAGTTACTATTGCTATCTTCTATGCTCTACTTGACACCCATGCCAATTGTATTGGTTTTTCAGATGGCTGGCAGATCATTGCAAGCTTGGAGTTAACAAGTTGCTATTAAATCTGTGAGATGTGCCAGATGTTCAGATTGTTTATTAGTTCCTTGAGGAGTAATAGAGGGCAAGTCTTGTTACTTTGGGGTAAGGCTTTATTGATTCTCTCGGATACTCCTAAGTGTTTGTTGTTATTCTTCTGTGTAATTGCATTGTTGTGTGGATATCGACAATATAGTTTGTTCTATTTGCTTGACTTGTGTGTATTATTGTCTTTTTTAGGGGTACAAACTCATTCATTAATCACCCAGTTCATACCAAAATCTTTTACACATAGATCAGAGATAAACAAAGGAATGAGAGGCAGCCACACTTTGCTAACCCTGTCAGACTTCGCTATGTAGCTCGCCGACATCGATGACTAGCTGTAGAGGGCCAACCACGTGCCCTCCTGGTCGAACCTTTGGACTGTCCATACCGAGAGGCATGCGAGCAGGGTGCCGGGAAGAGCTTAAGATCCCTCCCGATCTAGGGATGGAGATGACGACGGCTAAAGACTGTTTCGTGGATTTTTGATTAGGCACTTAGGATTTTCGTCCCGAGGGCATCTTATAGGCGGAAGGGGAGGCCGAGGGGGTGCAAGAGGCGGCCACACCACCCCTGGTGCGGGCCAGGCTGGGCCGCGCGGCCAGGTGGTGTGGTGGCCCCTGGCCCCTCTCCGTCTCGTACTCTGGCATCTGATGACTTCCGGAAAAATAGGCACTTTGGCTTTTGTCCCGTCCAATTCCGAGAATATTCATTTTCTGACTTTCCTGGAACCAAAAACAGCAGAAAACAGGTAGCTGGCACTGTGGCTCTTGTTAATAGGTTAGTCCAAGAAATCATATGAAAAGTACTCCAAAGTGTGGACAAAATATAAGAAAGTGGATAAAACCAAGCATGGAACATCAAAAATTATAGATACATTTGCAATGTATCAGGAGGCAGCCACACTTTGCTAACCCTGTCAGACTTCGCTATGTAGCTCGCTAGCATCGATGACTAGCTGTAGAGGGCTAGCCACGTGTCCTCCTGCTCGAACCTTTGGTCAGTCCATACCGAGAGGCATGCGAGCACCACTGTGATGACCTAGCCAACAACTCTAGGATGTTGCATGGCTTCATCGAGGCCACATGGAGGTAAAAATATCTCATTTCAAGTGTAGTTTTCTGTTTCAAGTGTTGTTCTTGCAAAGCTCCTAATGGATCATGTCCTAATGGTGTAGTATAGTAGCCACAAACATTTTTTTACCATGTTTTGTTACCTCATGCATTCTGGATGTCTTTGATAAATTGGTTTTTCGTGTTTTAACGTGCAGTCATCTGTCTTGACCATCTCTGAAAAATGCAGTGAATAGCAATATGGATAGTTTGCAGCTGCTGTGATCTTTGTTCTGTATATACATATGCCCTTGCTTGCTTAATTACTTATCTCTAGTGACAACCCCTTTGATACATGTTTACCTAAACAAAAATCCATCTTATGTTCATACCTCTCTTTTTGCAAGTAGATAGGTGCTTATATGTAGGTTCAGAAAAACAATTACAAGTCAGAGCACTATGTCAACCTTCTTAATAACTTCCGTTTTATATGCTTGGCTTGTTCCCTAGGACGGATACTCCAATTTGTTGTTAATTTGTTAGAGGACTAGTAGTACTCCCTCTGGTCCATATTAATGGCCTTAACTTTATCTAGATCCGTATGTATCCAATTAAGTATTTAGACTAGATGCATTCGTATCTGGACAAAGTTAAGACCATTAATATGGACTAGAGGAAGTAGTTGATTTCCCAAATAGATTTGGGGGGTTAGTATGAATGCATGGATGTAGTATGCACGCATGCACGTAACCACATGATACGTGCAATCCATTTATTTATAGCCACGCATGTAACCACATGATAGTTGTCTTAATACTTTTGTAAATTCCTTATTAAGTTTTGTACATGAGATGCGTTAAGCATGTTAAATTAAATTTTTGATCCTTTTTAAGTTAATATTGCTATCTTCTATGCTCTCATTGACATCCAAGCCCATTGGTACTAGTTTCTGGCTCCGTGGTGCTCCGGCTGCTGGCACGACTTCTCCAGCCTGGAGCTTGCCATTGGTCTCCCGTTCCGATGGCATGGTGATTGACCTGTGGTGGTATCGCTTGTCGGCAGGATGACGCCTCTCTGCACAACCCTGCCATAGTGAGAACGACATCAGCATCGGCTAGCCTCGTATTAAAGGTAGTACTTCAACCATCCTCTTTGTGTTCTGATGAATGAACTGATGAATGAGGTGATTTGATCAACAACATAGATCTTCGCATTCTCTGGATGCATTCTCAATATGGATGATTAGTTCATTGTCTGAACTAAACAATGCACTGAGTGAATTAGTGGTGGTTTATGTTGATATGTGCCGTTATAGCAATTTCTTGCCATTTTGCGGACATTCGAATCTTCCATTCATAGTGCATTATGTTTAACTTTGTAGGAATATGTGGAGTCATGCACAAAATTATCTTCTTGATTATTGCCAACTGGATCCGTTTGGTGCACATATTCCTTGTAGGAGCTCTCTAGTTTGACTAGCAGTTTCAATAATGTAATCTAGTAGATAATCCTGCTATTTTTTATGGGCTCAAATACCCATGGTCAACCATTATACTTGTGATTATCCACATTAATGTTTTTATGGCAATTTAGCTCGCTATGACTATGGGTGCATATGTGAGGTGTTATGAGAATATTAAGGCAGCCTGCAAGCTCCTATATGCTAAAAAGCTTGATTTGAATTAACATCTCAAGGTGATAGTTAGGGCTATACTATTAGATATTCTTTTTTCTTGCTTTTAACTCACTTGTACTTATGATGTTGATTTAATTCATAGTGCAACAACATTTCCTTTCCTGTACTGATATTTGATGCATCTGAACTGCAAATTTTAGAAGCCTGAGAGAATAGGCGGTTGTTGTCGAATGCATGACTAGATGGTTGCCTTCTTCTGATTTTACTCGTGAATTTTGGTAAGCCCCACGAACCGAATGTTGTGATTTTTGCGACACTGCTCACCATGCAGCCGTTTCATAAGATTTTTTGCTGGAAAACACCAACGGGAGTTTGTTGTATATGATTATGTTGTAATGCTCGGTAGTTTGATCGGAGGAATCAGAGCTTGTAATAATCATGCGAGTTGAGTTGAATTGTATATTTAGATATCACATCTGTGCTCTATGCACTTTTATTATCAATTATTTGTTGTCTAGCCCAAATGTTGAGAAAAAGAGCATAGTTATGTTAAAAAACTTGAACATCCTTGTAATTATAATTTTTTGTTTGAAAGTAAATGATTTAGATTCCCAGGTTTTTTCTTAAGGCTCCTGCAGGAAAAGAAAGCAAAATTTATGTAAATTCCACTTGATTGACCGATTAATCAATTTGGCGACCAGCTACTGATAGCTGAATTGGCTCTGTTTTACTTATTTCTTCAGGGGACTCTGAGTTGATACGACCAGGCCACCAACATCATCCAAAAAAAGTAACACAAGAGGGTCTACTCTACTAAGGTATCTAATAAATGTGCTAGTTTCTCCTCCCTGACTCAAGTTCCTTTGGAGGATGTACTGCCATGCTACTTTGTTTGATCTACTACATTGTTATGATCACAAGTGCCAATTTTATCTACTTAGTTATTATTGACTGCTCAAGTGTTGGATCCTCTAGGCGTTTGATTTTGCTTTGCCGCTCGGACCTAAGCTTTTAGAAGTAGACCCTCTTTCTGTATTTATAGAGATGTGCCCCTGGAGCCCATCGCTGGTCTCCTGCGCCGAAGGCATGGTCGTAGATTGGCGGTTGTCCTGGACGTCGTCTCTCCATGTTTCCCCAAGCCGCTTCTACAAGTGTTGGTTGTGAGATTCTACCTCGTCTACAAACCCCTCTAGTGAGCTCCTCGATTCCCTAGACGGTAGGTTCTAGGTGTTTTGTTTTACAACAACCTACACATCTTGTCTAGAATGTAATGTCTCACAAACATCCTAGAGGAAGGAGCATCTCTAGCGGTAGCGGGAGGAGCAGCTCGCCTTCTCCAAGGCACAAGTACAACTCGTGATATGTGTGCTGCTGGTAGGTTAAACTTATTTTCTACTCCCTTTGTTTCAAAATATAAGATGTTTTAGGTTTGTGAAAGGAGTGTATCTAGACTGCTTTTAGTGTCTAGGTTCATTCCAAACCTAGATGAACCTACACACTAAAAGGGGTCTAGATACACTTCATTCACAAAGCTAAAATATCTTATAATTTGAAATAAAGGGAGTATTAACTATTCATATCTATTGCTCTTGCATGTGTCGCTGTGAGATCATGAATTGTTTCGAGCATGTTGTGGTGAAGCTTTGTTCATGGAATTTGTACTAGGGTATTACACTCTGTGACACCTTGTTTATTGATTGATACTGGTAGTGCTAAATTCTGAGCCTTTGCTTCCCTATAGGAATCTGAATATTATGTCTTTTATGTATTTTCTTATGCCGTTTGTGGTGGTGCACCGTTCTCGGTCTGTTGACGTGTAGGTGATGGATGGATCAGCCAATCTTTGACCAGTGGTTGTCTCTTGCGATGGCGGAGCAGCAGGCTGTCTTGGTGGCCCCTCGTGGAGCTGGAGCTGTCTAGGAGGTAGACAGGGAACCATGACTGCAAGAGCCACAACCTGTTGGACATGCTTTATTTGTTTATTTCTTCAAGTGCTATTGCAGGTTGGTAGGTACTAGTGAGGTCAAGGTTAAATGCTACAGATTCAACCGATTTGTTGCCATTTGTTTGAGTTCAACGTGAAGAAGTAATGTGACTTGCTTTATTCACATGGATGTGTTTGTTGTTGCAGATTGGCCAAGGTGGGGCACACAATGGGAGTCGTCTGGTGAGAAACAATTGGTTCTGATGTTTCATATATGGATATCTCTATATCTAAACATGACTATAATTTGAAGATATAATTTCTTGGTCCATAATTTCGTGGTGTCTCATTTCACCATTAGAGATATTGTGATTCATCCCCAATGGTGATGTTGTAAAACATGCATGAATGTCATGAATGTTTTTAAATATTTATGACTGTTGACATACTTATATATTTCTACTTCTGATGGATGTGAAGGAGGAGAGGTGTATGGCGGATAAGATGTTGTCATGGAAAGGGTGAGGGACTTTTTTTTTAGGAGCTGGATTGCTGACTCCATTGTGTGGGGAAAAGGTGCAGGTCAATGATGTGAGCCTGAAGCCCACGGCTGGTCTCCCGTGCCGCCAGCATCGTCGTAGATTGGTGTTTGTTTCGGACGGCGTATCTCCACATTTCCACGAGTTGCTGCTGCCAGTATTGGTGGTGACATTCAGTCTCGGCTACCACACCCTCTGGTAAGCTCCTCGATTCCCAAGAAGGTAACCTACACATCTTGTCTAAAATGTCATGTAGGTCCTATCTAGATGAAGGAGTAGCAGCAGCACCCTTCTTCCAGGCACAAGTAGAACTCAGCGACAGTGTGATGTTGCCAGGTAAAACTTGTTTTCTGTTGACTATATAACGATCAATTGTTGTGCATGAGTGTCGCCGTGAGACCATGGTGTAGAGGCTGATGAGAAGGTGGAACCTGATGGTTGGTGGCTATTGATATGTGTTCTCCTGTTTAAATTGATGACAACATTTTTCTCCACCCATATTACATGAAATACGGTGGGAGTTGCATACGTATATGTATGCACTTGCACTTTGCAGGTTCCGAGCGATGAAGCGTGAACGCGTCCAGCTCGGCAGTGAAGTGCAATTGCAAGCCGCCAGTTGACCGGAGTTGAGTGTAGTATGTCGGTGACTTGCTTTCTGTGTGGTGGCTTCGTTTGAAGGTTGTATCTTTTGGAGGATACTCACTCTCTGATGGTTCCTCGACGCAGGCACACAAACTCGTACGGACCATAGAATATTGAGCATGTGAGGGCATTGGAGTAGTGTAATAGGGAAGTTGAGGTGGCAAAACAGGTTAGCTTCCTATTAAATCTCGATAGTATTATAGGAGTAGTTGGATTATTGTTGGGTTTCTCCGAGGGATTCTATATATCATGTTTATTAATTGTGAAGTAGAGTGTGTTTACTCAAATTTTACATTTATAAGTTGCTCAGGCATTATCGGTTGGAGTATATTGGAGGGCCTAAAAAGAGACGCTCTGAGCTGTTTTGCATGGAGGAGGATATAGGACCGCCATTTACGCTTTTGTTCCAGATCTCCCAAGGAAAGAGTAGAAAATCAAGCAGCCCATGGTGAAAGCATGCACAACATGGCACTAGTCATCATATATTCATATAGGGGAAATCTAGATTCAGACCGGTCTGAAAATGACAAAATCGGCGGACTCCCATCAACCGTCGGATCACATGTGTGCGGTCCAGATGGATGCGGGCGAGGGAGAAAACCAAACTCAGCGGGCTCACCCGTGTCGTTCATATCTTATCCTCCTTCTTGGTTGTTGCTCTCGGCGCTCGTCGCTGCCACTCACGCCACGAGCAGTTCGTCAAGCCGTCGTCCTTCTCTGCTCCTACTCGGTGCGACCACCGCGTGCTCTACCCTCTGTTCGACTCTGCCACCGATTCCCCAGTGCTGCCGCCGTCGCTGAGGCAAGAAGCTCTTCCTCGACCTAGCGGCGGGCGGCTGCAGCTACAAATCTGGCTGGAGCAGCTCCTCACCTTGGCGGTGGTGCATCTGACCGGGAGCGGATTGGTGGCTGGAGCTAGTCATTTACCCGGTGGCGGCGGCGGTGCATCTGGATGGAGCTAGTCATTTACCCGGTGGCGGCGGCGGTGCATCTGGCCAGAGCACGGGGTATGACCGAGATGACGATAGTGCTCAACTGCTTGCCACAAACCCAACATTGTAGTAGTTCTCCTGCAACGCTTCCAGCATCAATCGATCGATAGGTTTGTATGCGTGCCTGAGTCTGGACCTTAGGTGATTTACTGTCGTTTCTTGACTCTTTCTCTATTCGATGCTGACACCTCCGTAGCAAACAAGGTCGAGGGTACATCTACATGTGAATGATTTTTGTTTTGCTTTTCAATGCTTTTGTGTGGTAGGAGTATACTTATGTATACGTGGTTTAATGTGAGTCGGTTAACTGCGTGACCTTTCTATCGCCGGTTAATTTCTAATACTCCATCCGTCCTAGTATGACTTATATTTGCCTACATTTGAATGTACTACCCCTATTTAGGTTTATAAGTCCGAAGAGCTTTTTTATATTGTTTGAGATTATAAGTGTTATCTTATTTGTTTGTATTTCTCGTCCAATGCATCTTCTCCTTTTCCTCTCACTTCTCTCCTGCATGTACTCCTATTGGTGCATACATAGATTAATAAGAGAGAGTTATGGAGTGTCTTGGTATTAGCAACTTGCCCATAGAATTAATAATCCCAAACAGAGGGAGTATCTACACACTGCCTTTCGGTGAAATTTTTTCAGACCAAAAGGTTATTCATCCCTAACACGTGAGTTATCCATGCCATAATGTGTAAGTTATCCATTCTTTAACACATAAGTTAACCACCATATAGACATGTTCCGTAAATTCGTTCTCGCATACGTGTTGAGCAATTTTAATTGAAACACGGTAACCTATGTGTTAGGGTACCAAAACTTTATCGTCGACGAGCGATGAAGGCTCGGTACCTTAAAACCCTTTGAGGCTTCATCATCCGTCGCGCGCGACGACGATGATGAACCAATCCACTAGATTATTGGTTGCGTGTTTTCACTATGACTTGTGGTGGTGGGTGGATCGGGCATAAGACATCATTTATTATAACGTATGCAAAAAAATTAGATTTAGTTATATTAAAGAAATTATTCTTGATTTTTGGGGTTGAGTCATCCGTACGTTGCAAAAACGGTGACGGGAAACGAAGCCGAGCCACTAGAATAAATTCTATATTCTATTTGTGGGTTAATTTTCGTAGTGGTGGATAACGTACATCTTATTGAGTGGCTAACTTACATGTTGAAGTCTAGATAACTCTTGTGGTATTGATGGGTAACTTTTGGGTTAAAAAAGTTACCCACCCTAACACGCGAGCTATCCATGTCATAGTATCTAAGTTATCCACTATGTAACATGGAACTTACTCACCATATAAACAGGTTGGGTGGAGGCATTCTCGCATTTCTCATGTGGTTAACTTTTGCATGTTTTGACCTCATGAAATATCGGTTAGCCCATGTATTTTAGTTTAGTTAATTAAATACGAGCTATTAGCTAGTTTAATTGCGACACGGACTTCGTCATTGTCAAACACGAGAGTGGCGACGGGAGACAAAGCCGAGCTGCTAAAATAACTTTTATATTCTATTTATGGGTAAATTTTTATAGTGGTGGATAACTTACATGTTATTGGGTGGATAACTTATATACCGAAGCCTGGATAACTCCTGTGTTACTAGTGGGTAAATTTTGGGGGAAAAAATCATGTTACTCACCCTTAGCACGTAACTTATCCATATCATATTATTTAAGTTATCCACCCTGAAACATGTAAGTTACCTACCATATAAACGTATTGGGTGGAGACATTCTCGCATTTTTCATGTGGGTGACTTTTGTATTGTTTTTTTGCCTCATAAAACCTCGGTTGTCCCATGTGTTTTAGTTTAGTTAATTAAATATGAGATATGAACTAGTTTAATTAAGACGCGATAGCCTAGTTGTTAGGGTACCGAGACTTTGTCCTCGTCGATGCCTTAGCATCGATGAGCGATGAAGGTTTGGTACACTAACAACCTTCGAGGTTTCGTCATATGTACGTCACGGTAGTGGTGACGGGCATGAGCCGAGCCACTAGACTACTAGTTGCGCGTGACGGTTGTTCACTATGACTTAGGTGGTGGGTGGGACATAAAATTCCATTTATTATATCGTATGGAAAAGAAACTTAGATTTAGTTTGTTTAAAAAAGTATGTATGATGTTTGATGCGGTAGCCTTTCGAGTTTGAGTAGCCCGTATGCCACGAGAGCGGCTTTAATAACTTTTATATTCTATTTATGCGTAATTTTTGTAGTGATGGGTAACTTACATGTTATTGAGTGTGTAACTTACATGCTGAGGTCTGAATAACTCTCGTGTTAATGGTGGATAACTTTTGAGGTAAAAAATGTCGTATTATTTAGTCGGAGCATGCATGGGAGGCATCGCTTGTGTTGCTTGTCGGAACGGCGCCGAGTTATGTAATTATCTCAGAACGGTATGATCTGGATAACTTACGTGTTACCGGTGGATAACTTTTGGTCGAAAAAAGTTGTTAGAACATACCGACATGGGATCTAATTTAGAAGATCTCGTCGAAACTAGCCCAATGGTAAAAACGGATTCTAAGTCCGATAAACGATTTGACCTACAAAATATTTTAAATTTACAAATTTATATTTTATTCTGGATAACGTCGGAGATTTTTTGTCCTTTTGTGATTAAGAACATATTACTGGGTCAACCCTCGCGATGGAAGCCGTGCTCCCGCGAAATTTCCTGGCTCACGTGCTCGTCGCAGCGTGCGGCTTGTCGGAACAAGGTCGATCGGAACCCGCCAGGTTTGGCTATGCAGCGACTACCGCCGGGTAGCAATGTCCTTCATATATACATAACTATGAAAAATTAACCTTCCTGTGAGTAGTACACGGAATACTCCTTTTTCTACCTCGAATCAGGTGTTTAGTGACAAACAAAATAATACACTACAGATCAATAACCAATGAACTCATGCATCAGATGCAAACGGGTAACCTTTAGGTACCCTCCACCTTCTTTACTACAAAAAAAATAAACTATAATTTTATAAATCATCACTTTTTGAAAAAATCGGTTCATTTGTTTGAACTAGACTAAAACACAATACAATGCTTCCCTTGTGCCACCGGATCCAACATAGCCTTCCGGCTAGACTCCACCTATTAGGGAAACACCAGGATGTCAACGGGATCAACACCATTCATGCATCGATTTATAAGTATTACAAAACCAAAATATGTCTTGAGGTCCAACATTCTGCAAACATCGCGCCAAACCGGGATTGTTAAAATCAGCGGCGGGCCAAATCCCAAATGCATGCATGCTCCTTTACAAAACATTCATGTTTTGGTTCTAAGTTGATCACATATGAACAAACATCATAGCTACCATCAGCACCAACATGGAAACGAATCCAGACATGCATCTATAGCTCAAGAAAACAAAAAGACATCCAGGCCATCTCTAGGCCCACTCAACGCCCGAGCCTGGCCCTCTTCCTCCTCGTTGTGTAGCATATGCTACTTCATGGAGATGATAGATTTTTTATCTGGCTCATGCATGAGCGTGGATGATGTAGTCGTACCTGTCCGACTTCAAGGTCGCGAAGCTCCTCGCGCGTTACCCCTTGTCCAGGTCCTTGCACGACGACCGGTTGCTACAAGTGCACCTCCCCAAATTTATCGCATGCATACGGTGCGATGCGATGACTCCCCAACTCCTTGATCCCTGCTGGGGTTGCGGAAGTAGACCTCCTGGCGGAATCCCTGCAACACAACTGCGTGCCACATATGCGTTGACTTTGCGCATACCATGCCACGATGAAGGCAACTGAGAGAGAGGGGAGATATTCTAGCCAAAGAGAATATCTTATTGGTGTGTTTTATTCCATCTGAAAGGATCATATGGGAACCTAGAGGGGGGAAGTACGTCTACGTTTGGAGTGGGGGTGGTTTCAAACCACCAACACCACGAGAGGCCTCCCTTGTTCTCCGATGAACCTCACCCCAACGAGTTTGATTCACCTCTTCCACTATAGTGGAAACCTTCGAGGTGGAAGCCAACACCTTTACAATAAGTTCGAGGCACACATCCACAACCTAATTGGAGGCTCCCGAATACAAGCAAGCTATCAAATAATCGAAGACAAGCTTGTAAGAACCAAATCACAAGCTAGGGTTTCCAATGAAACACTAGAGCAAGAGGCCCTCAAGTGAATGAGGGGGAAATGAAGATCTCTCTTGGTAAAGCTATAGATCAAGGCCTCCTACTTCGATTCTCCAAAGATCAAATGGTTGAGTGAAGAGATCTTGAGGATTTAGTGGATCAAATGGTGTTGCTGTTCTTGAGGTGGACGAGCAGCTCCCAAGGTACAAGAAGGGGCCTTATATAGGCCCTCTGGAATTAGAGCCGTTGGGATCCACTTACCCCGGATAGTCCGGCCCAGCCAGACAGTCTGGGTGAAAACCAGACACTCCGGCCTGGCAAAGTTTCTGGCAAGAGTCTGGAACGTGTCCGGGAGGTGTCCAAATTACTGTTATGATTGTCCGAGCAGGTCGACAAACCCCCAGGGCCGGACACTCCGGGCGAGACCAATCGGACACTCCGACCTGGCAAAGTTTCCGGCCAGTGTCCGGACCGTGTCCAGGTGGTGTTTGATGTGATGTTCTGAATGTTTGAGGAAGTCGTCTAATCCTCAGGGCTGGACAGTCCGGCAGAAGCCAGCCGGATAGTCCGGTTGAGCCGGATACTCCGGCTGAGACTTTCTTCCTGCACAGACATGATCCTGGGAAGCCCATTTCCTTTAGTGCAAAATACACTAGAGTAGCTGATATCTCCTGAAACATTTAATAGCCGATTAAACCTATCCAAATGTTTTCAACAAATATCAAAATAATAGGGAGAGCATAAATGCCCTTTCACCACCCATGGGCACCCCTTTATATAGGGGAAGGAAGGTGTGCCCTCCCCTTTAGGTGCCCCATGAGGGACTAATACATAAGAGAAAAGGGTAAAAAGGAGGGGCTCAGCCAGGTGGACCAACTTGGGTAGCCGAATGGGCCCATCCCGTAGTGGCCCAGCTTGTTACAGCAGCCGAGGTGACAGCGGCTTGCCGGGTGGGCCGATCTTGCTCGACGAGAGGAGAGGAGTGGAGTGGTGATGGCTACTTCGTCCATGTCCTGATGAGTGGCGATATGGCAGGTGGCGAGATCCATGTTGTATTCGGCGGCGCAACGATGAGCGACACTAGGTATGTATCCTCCTCCTCTTTTCATGCCTAGCTGCCTGTCGGCTAGACTGCCAAAGTCTTTGCCAGACTAGTTCCCCGATGAGGTCTCACTAGTTATAGCACGGATTGGTGAATTTTTCTCTCAAGACAACGATTTTTTGCTAGATCCTGATTTTAAGCTGAGATGTGTGGTCTAATCGCTCAAGGTTTAATTTATCCTTCTCTTGAACCGTGCATTTAATGGGCACCGGGGGAATTACGGCAGACACGATATGATATTGCGTTGAGATGATAATTCCAGGAATTACGCCATTGTCACCACGTGCACCTTCGCCTCGATTTCTGCATGGCCACATCATGCTCAACCTCTGCCCCAGTCGTGCGGTCTTGATGCCGGGATTTGCTACATGTAGTTGGCGACGCAACTACGTGCGCCTCGAGTTCTGCTACATGTGGGTGGGAGAGTTGTTTTTACAATCACATCATCCATGTCCAACTTCTCCTCAACCTGAGTTTTGATGCATATTCCTTTTTAATGAATTGATACATGGTTTCTACATTTATGTGGGAAAACTTGGGGCCTGCCCTAATTAAGTACTTGGGGAAATTTTATCGCTTAAATTATTAAGTAACATGCTTTTGTGTAAGATGTGAATATCATATATGAGACTAGTATGTAGTACTACATACATACTATAGTTTCACATTTAGAAAAATGTTTCTTCTTTTCATAAATCACAAATTCATTTTGTAGGTTGTTAAAAGCTGGAGTAACATGGTGGAAAAATCAGAGAGGGATGAGGGATGAAGAACTAAAACAGGTTCGAGTATAATGAATGATTTTTTTAACCATAAAACAGTAGGAGAGGCTCGTTACAACATGATGATGCTTGAAGCACCAAATATAGCTTATAGAGTGCTATAATCTGTCTAAGAACAAATCTATTGTGTTTTCCAGGTTTTGGCAGATTGCCCGTGTTAAATATGTGTCCCTACCTGCAAATGGAGTAATACTATTGTTTGTTCTTCAATCTGCTTCCACTTATTTTATTTCCTTGCTCCTCACATTCTTACATTCTTACAAGACGGTTTGAAGAAATAGTGGCTGTGAAGGAGTACATCTTCACATATATATTAATATTTTTGGCTCGTGGCTTTGATGCCGTTTCACCCATTTGGTGACTGCTATTGAAATATATGTTGTGAAGGGAGTATGGGATATGTGCAAGTATATTGAGTACCAATGTTTTGCTAGAAGATGACTTGTAAATGAGGAACCCAATAAGGCGAGGAGTGGGAACCGAGGCACCCTTGTGGAAAACCCTCGAGGACAAGTGTTTGAGTGCATGGGTTGCTTCCCATCATCGACAACAATCAAACAAGAAGTGCCTAAAGAATCAACGACGAGTTCGATGAACGCAAGGTTCTCAATGCTGAGTGTGTCATCATGTACATGGAGAGGAGCCAAAAGGCGATATAGAACCGGTGGGGTTCCATTAATCACGACGTCAACAAATTATGTAATTCCTTAGAACATGCACCAACAACCTGAGAGCGGCTCAAACACAGCTGATTAATTGGTGGAGGTGCTCGACCTTTTCAAAGAGCGCAACAAGGAGAAGGATTTGAATTACATGCACTGCTACACAAAGCTCGCATACCACGAGAAATGGAAGTTCGTGCGATGGCAACTCAAGAAGGGTGTCAATGGAGACGTCGTTGATGTGGACACCCCCACAATGGCCTCTCTTGGACGCCCCATTGGCAACAAGAAGGACAAGTTGATTGTTGCAGCGACCGTAGCATCAGACGGGGTGCATATGTTGATCGACAAGTGCCTCTCCGAGGTCTCGTCAAGCTCACTCCTACAACAACCAGAAGTAGGATCAAGGAGGGGATTGGGCAAGAGAGATGAAGCAGGGAATAGGGTAGGGAGACGAGCGAGGACTGGGAGAGAGACGAGCTGGATTAGGGAGATAATATGGGGCGGCGGCGGGTAGGGTTTCACCACCGGGTCGGGGTCGATTTTATATGGGTGTGATGAAAAAGATCTATGGTTCTTAGCGCCTTACTAATCCAATCGTGTGGCTAATCAAATCCAATTTATGTGGTGCCTCCAAGGACATGCGCCTATTATACCTTTGGATGGAACGGAAGTAGTATCTATCATATCCGTAGATGGAGATCTAATGGAATCAGTAGGGAGCTTTAGTAAACTAAATATAGTAGCAGTCCCCATCTCATGAAGCGAGATAAGGACTGCAGCCACCATGTATATCATTGATGCAATCCTACCCGTTTCTTAGCAAGGGGAGAAAAAGATGTCAACAACTTCAGGCCAGATAATGTCCTTGGAGAGGGTGGTTTTGGGAGAGTGCGTAAAGGGTGTGTGGATGCGAGGACGATGAACCTGACCAAGAGAGGCACCCACATGGTTGTTGCTGCTGTCAAGAAGCACAACTCAGAGAGCATGAAGGGATACGAGGAGTGGAAGGTAAAGTATGCTACTCTTTATTTATTTTAATAAATCTTGAATTTTGAGGTTGCGACTTGAGGAGTGCGAGCATGGGAGTCTTGGGGGGTTTGACTTTGCTTTATTTACTCGTGGCAGCAACTTGGACCAACATATGTTAATTGGCTCCTATGTGATATTCAGAACATGAAATAGGCATCGGGACGAAAAGATGCTCGTTTACTTACATGTGTGTGATTTTCAAGAAATATGCAATGGGAACAAAATATGCTCATTTACTTACACGGGCGTGGGAATAAATAGTCATTACAACTTGACGAGTGTTAGCATTTTCAGGTGTACATCATGTTAAGATGTGTAAACCTGTGCGGTTTTCTATTCATCCGAATCAATTATGCAACTTACTATGCCACGGCAATCTCCGAAATAAATGGGTTTATTAATTGTAGTCGTTTTCATCTTAATTTCTAGATGGTTTTGGTTGTTCTTTCGTGTTCCCCTTGAACTGAAATCGTTTTTATGTGAAGAACTAGATAATTTTTGTGTTCTTTGTTGTTGCCCATGAACTGAAGACGTTTTTATCTGCCCATGAACAGAAGTAGCCCATGAGCTGAGCTCTAGGATATGTCTCTGTGGATATCAGAGCCATCTGAGTACTCTTTGAGACTAATTCTGAACTATTGGCAATAGCCTCGTATCCTGGTCATCCAGAATTCTCCCAGTTAGCTTGCCCACAAACTAGCTAAACTCGGAATTTTTTTAAATGCTCATGAAGCTATATCCTAGGACGCTGATGTACTCGCAAATATTGCTCAAGTTGTGGTAGGCGATTTCCCCGGTTATCGCAATAAAGCATGAATGTTTTTCTTCCAAAAATTAAGTTGGTAAATCTTATAAATTTGGGTTCTTCATTTTCTTTCTTTTTTCTGAATATTCTTACTTCATTCAAATTTCGGGGGGAACTCACAAATAACATGGTTGTTTCAAAATATGTTCTTATGTTGTATAAATTTTGGGGGGCATCATTTCAATCTTGTTTTGAAATTTGTTGATCACTTCAGTTAATTTGTGGTAGACAATACAACATAATTTATGGTTAATTTTTTGATCCCATTTTTGATGATTTTTTTTGCTTGTTATGAATATAAGTGTGATGACCATAATGTTCACTTGTGATACTTGATTGGGGCTCTCTCCGACGTCAACAACGGATGGCGACCAGCGCCGCCGCTGCAACATGTGCCGTCCTGCTCGATCCCATCTATGCCGCTGGACCACGCCCTAGTTGACGACCAAGATGGCGGATGCTAATACTGTCTTCATCGAGTGTTATTCTGTCATACTAGGTAAATCCCCACTCCTCGTTCTTCTTAGTGAATGGAACGAAAATACTATCTATTATATCATTAGATGGAGATCTAGCTGGATTCCCCATTTCATGAAGCATATATGTTGCAGCCACCATGTATATTCCTAATGCAATCCTACCCGTTTCTTAGCGAGGGGAGAAAAAGATGTCAACATCTTCAGGCCAGATAATATCCTTGTGGAGGGTAGTTTTTGGAGAGTGTATAAATGAGGACGATGAACCTAACCAAGAGAGGTGCCAACATGGTTGTTGCAGCTGTTAGGAAGCACAAATCAGAGAGCATGAAGGGACATGAGGAGTGGAAAGTAAAGTCCGCTACTCTATTTATTTTAATAATCTTGAATTTTGAGGTTGCAACTTCAAATTTTTCTATTGCCAGCTAAGATACCCAGTTATCAGTAATCAATAAAAAAATATGTGTATCAAGGGCTTGCAATGAATTATCTGTCTAAAGCTTGCAGCGCTAACACTAGTGTGCAAACTATCACAATATGTGCCTTTTGCTCACTGCTTCCTAGGATTGTGAAGCGGCAACCCGCGAAAGTTAAATTTAGTTCAAAGTAGACAAATTTTATTGAAAAAATTGAACTAGACTAACAAACTTTGCCTACAAAGCAGGGCGGATCGGGTGGCGCTTCACAACCCTACTACTTCCTACTTATGATACTAGCTTATTTTGTTATTTATTTGTCAGCACATTTGAAGTGTGGACTACGTCCGGCTGCCTGCTCTGTGACCAGCTGCCCGAGACGATTCACCACCTCATCGTCACATGTCTGTTTGCTCGACAAGTCTGGTACGACATCGTCACCTGGCTCGGATTCACATGCCGACCACCTGAGGGAGACACACCGCTGTTCGATTGGTGGCAAGCGGCCAAGCAGAGAACGCCCAAACCTATGATCAAAGGACTGTGATCTGCTATACTGTTTGTGCCATGGATGATCTGGAAGCACCGCAATGACTGTGCGTTCAACCGCACACAACCTTCAGTCAGCACCGTGGTAGCAGCCATCAAGGAGGAAGAGGCTCTCTGGATCCAGGCCGGTGCCAAGGGTCTAGGGTCGATAGTCCCAACGACTTGGGAAGTTCACTGATGTAATTTTCCTTTTTGCTCTTCCCTCCCTAGGGAGGTTGTAAACAAAACTCTCCACCTGTTCAATGCAATGAAATGCAAAATTCTTTTGCGTTTTCTCGAAAAAAAATTCTTGGCTAGTTCATGAACATCTTGTTTCTTGTAGTTACATTTTTCTCTATCTATAAATGAAATTCCTGATAATGTTTCTAGCTTGTAAAAGTACACTTGCGCTGATATTACTCTTGTTCTACCTGATTAGTGGGTGGTTTGCTGTGCTAGACGGAGAGAGGAGATGTGTGGCTCGCCAACCCATGGTGACTACGTACAGTACAGCTATTCCTGGCATCTACCACCAACGTCGCCACCACCCCACATGCTTAGCTGCTCTGGGCCTCCCCAATGATCAGACCGACAGCCGAGAGGCACCCCTGCCCTGCCCTAGCTGCAGGATGGCCTGAGGTTGCTTCTGTTGTTGCTCCATGTCTTTATTGGGAGAGGTATATATCCTTCATTTAGTTTGAGATGTGATATGTGTGTGATGTGCTGATTAGTTCTTCTCTTGATAACATAGTGCATCAATCAAAAATTTAGAGTACACACGTTTAGAACTAGCTCCTTTTATTGAGATGTGGCTTACGTTCTTTTTTCTGCAAAATCACACAATGGATCAAACCTTGGTTTGGATTTGTTTTATCATAGAGTGATGCAACCTGAATGTTGCTTCATTCAACTACACCATGTATATATAGTAGTTCAGCGTGTAAATAATACTATATGAAATCCTTTTATTTATAGCCATGTAAGATGTAACCACACGATGGTTGTCTTCATCCTTTTGTAAATTCATTGTTAAATTTTGTACCTGAGATACTTTAAGCATGTTAACTTATACACATGGTAGCTGTCTTAAATCTTTTCCTTTTGAAGTCATTATTGCTATCTTCTATGCTTCTCCTTGACATCCATGCCCATTGTACTAGTTTTCAGATGGCTGGCGGATCATTGCAAGCTTAGAGTTAATAACTGCATAATAAATCTGTGAGTCGTGGCAGGTCTTCAGATTTCTTTATTCTTTGAGCAGTAATAGAGGTCAAGTCTTGTTACTTTTGGGGTAAGGCTTTCTTTATTGTCTCACATACTCCTA
Organism: Avena eriantha; assembly: GCA_910589775.1. Classification (NCBI taxonomy): domain Eukaryota; kingdom Viridiplantae; phylum Streptophyta; class Magnoliopsida; order Poales; family Poaceae; genus Avena; species Avena eriantha. Next base: position 63,800,653 of record OU342740.1, read on the forward strand.
AGTGTTTGTTATTATTGTTGTGTGATATTGACAATATAGCTTGTTCTATTTGCTTTGACTTTTTTGCATTGTTGACTAAGAAAGATACTAGTATGAAAAACATTTTTGGAAGGAAAAACCAACCTAGGTTGAAGCTTGAAATCAATGAGAATGGACTAGTTTCAGGTCTCACCCCTGAATTCTAGATAAATAGAACTCTCTCAGGATTGCTAGCTGCATCTTTTTTGATAGTTTAGCTTGTAAGTTAAAGTGAAGCACGTTTGTACAACATATAATTAATTATCAAAGGTATTTAGTTTCCTTAACATCAAAGGTAGAATAATGCTTGATATTTCATTTACTAGTTGGCTGATACGTCCAAAACGTATCTACTTTTCCGAACACTTTTGCTATTGTTTCTCCTCTATACTTGTGTGATTTTGATGCAACTAATGCAGACTGACGCTGTTTTCAGCAGAATTGCCTTGGTGTCTACTTTTTTACAGAAAATCAACTATCAGGAAAAATCCCGGAAAATATGCCCAAAATCCTATTTCACCTGAAGGCTCCAGGAGTCAGAATACGAGACGGAGAAGAGCCCTGGGGTGGCCACACCACCTGGTGGCGCGGGCCAGGCCAGGCCGCGCCAGGGGGTGGTGTGGGCCCCCCAGGCACCCCCTCGGCCTCTCTCTTCGCCTATAAGGAGCCTTCTGACCTAAAAACTTGGGGGGGGGGTCGACGTTTTTCCAGAAGGAGTTCTGTTCCGCCGCCACCACTAGATTCCACGAAACAGCACCAGAAACTCCGTTCTGGCACCCTGCCGGGACAGGGAATTGGAGGAGATCATCGCCATCATCATCACCATCGCTTCTCCATCACCCATCCATGTTTCCCCCATCTATGAGTGCTTAATCCCCTGTTGTAGGCTATGGGGATGGTAGGGATTGGATGAGATTGTTCATGTAATGGCATCAGATTTTTAGGGCTTGGTGCCTAGAATCTTTTATTAGTGCTTTATGACTTTGCTGCGACTTGTTGTGCTTAATGCTTATCACTAGGGCCTGAGTGCCATGATTTCAGATCTGAACTTATTATTGATTCATTATGATAGTATTGTTTCTGGTCTTATCTACAAGTTGTATACACATGTTATTGTCCGGAACCTATGTCTCCAAAGTGACAGAAATCGGGATAACCGAAAGGGAAAGGCTTTGATGTGAGGATCACATGTGTTCACGGAGTTTTAATGCTTTGCTCCGGTGCTCTATTAAAAGGAGCACCTTAATTGCCAGTAGTTCCCTAGAGGCCCCGCTGCAAACGGGCTGGTAGGACAAAAGATGTTGTGCAAGTTCTCATTGCGAGCACGTATGACTATATATGGAACACATGCCTAGGATTGTCTAGTACTTGGGTGATTTATCTTATTTATCTGCAATTGCCCTATGTTCTGATTGCTATGTGAATTGTCTTGTCCATGCAACTCCCGTCCGTCCATCCCTATGCCTACCACACTCGAATCCCACTGTTTACTGCTTTCGTTACTACTGTCTTTGCTTTGATACTGCTGTTACTTTGCTATTCCTACTACAAAACTATTGCTACTGATAAACTGATGTGAGCAAGATTGTTTCTAGGTGCAGCTGAATTGACAACTCAGTTGTTAAGGCTGATAAATATTCTTTGGCTCCCCTTGTGTCGAATCAATAAATTGGGTTTCACTTCCCTCGAAAATACTGCGATACACCCTCTATACTTGTGGGTCATCAAGACTATCTTTTGGCGCCGTTGCCGGGGAGCATAGCTTTATTTATCAAGTTCACTTGGATTCTCTATTGTTCGCTGCTACCCATCCATCATGGGTAAGTCTCGTGATGGCAAGGTTCCTATTTTACCATTCACTACAAGAAGAGGTACGGTTCTAAATACCTCTGTTGCTCTTGATTCACCATCTGTTATAAGTAAGCTCGTTACACCACCACATACACATGCTACACACACTGCTACTACTGCTGAATCTGAAACTTCTAATGCTTATGATGTTGTTTCTACTGTGCTTGATAAGAGTGATTTATTAGGTCCTTTCCTAGATGCTACGATTGCTAGAACTATAGCTGGAAATACCGAAACTCCTAATGAAGACACTACCACACCTGTTAGCTCACCTGTGTCTAGTGAGAGTTATGATACTGAAGAAGATTATGCTGAGATGACTGATGAGTTTATTAAAGAATGTAAGAACACCCATGATAGGAGCGCTGCTAAGAGTCTCCTTGAGAGGCGTACTATTAGACCCAAATTATCTCCTGCTGCTAAGTTTGCTGCGTCTCCCATAAACATTATAGATGAAGATTATGATTTCTCTCTCGATCTATCTTACATAGCTTTTGTCGAGAAGGAACCTTTTTGTGGGACTAAGAATGAAAGTGCGGTAGCGCATATGAATGAACTTTCTACCATGAGTGGCTTGTTTTCTGATGATATTAAGATGCGTACTTACTTTGTTACTAAGATTTTTCCCTTTTCACTGAAAGGAGAAGCTAAAACTTGGTTTAGTAATTTATCTCCTAGATCTATTGGTAGCCCTAGGTGCTTGATTAGTACTTTCCTGCAGAAATATTTTCCTCCTAGTGCCAGACATGCTATTTTGCAGGAACTTTTTGATTTTAAACAGGGAGAAAAAGAGGTATTGCCTGAATCTTGGGGAAGGTTTTGTGTTTTGATTCATGCATAGGCTGGAAGTCCATTACCTAAGAATGAGCTTCTTGATATATTTTATAATGGACTAACTGAGGAATCTAGGACATACCTAGATAGTTGTGCTGATTGTGTTTTCAGAAATAGGACTCCAAAGGAAGCTGAGGAAATGGCTAAAATAAGCAAGAATTATGAAGATTGGACTCCTCCTAAACAAGCTATACCTGAAGTAATTGTACCTGAACCATCTATTCATGTGCCTATTCCAACATCAAAGAAGAGGGGAGTTATTGAATTAAATGATGAAGTGATGAAGGAAGCTAAGAAATGTCTTAAGGAGAAGGGAATTAAAGCTGCATATGTCAAGAATTTACCTCCTATAGAAGAATTATGTAAGCCTATTCCCTACTTGAAACCTCCCGATCAATGCTTAGAAGAATTTGATATCTTTATTGTTAAGCAAGATAACTTTAATAAAAGGGTGCAAAATCCTCTAATGGAAAACACTAGAGCTATTGTTGAGTTGAAAGATATTGTGGAAAGAACCTCTAATGATGTTAAAATGATTGTTAAACACTTTCAAATGGTTCAAACTAAATAGATCAACTCGTTAAAGTGCAAAATGACTTGCTAGTTAATGCTGCTAAAGAAAAACATGCTTATGAAATTAGAACTAGAAGTGGAGCTGCTACCCAGTATCCTCTATATCCTAAGGGGCATCCCAAAAGAATTGAGCAGGATTCTCAACAAACTGAAAATAGTGGTTCTACTCGTAAGAAAAGGAAAAAAAACATAAAACTGTTGTAGAACCCTCTAAACCTGCTATAGATCCTAATAGTATATCTATCTCTGATGCTGAAACTGAAAGTGGTAATGAAGAAAATGAAGTTCCTAATGAAGAAAAAGTTGAAGAAGAACCTGAAAACCACACTAAGACTACTAAATACACCAAAGAAGATTTTATTGCTAAGAAACATGGTAGTGAAAGAGAACCTTGGGTCCAAAAACCTATGCCTTTCCCTGATAAGAAACACAAGTCAAAGGAAGATGAACACTATAATAAGTTTTGTGAGTGGATGAAGCCTTTATTCTTGCAAATTCCTTTGACTGATGCTATTAAATTGCCTCCTTACTCAAGGTATATGAAGGACATTATCTCGAATAAAAGGAAGATCCCTAATGAAGAAATCTCTACTTTGCTTGCTAATTATTCTTTCAATGGTAAGGTTCCTAAGAAACTTGGAGACCCAGGGATTCCAACTATCCCTTGCTCTATTAAGAATAGTTATGTTAGAACTGCTTTGTGTGATTTGGGAGCTGGAGTTAGTGTTATGCCTTTCTCTCTCTATAAGAGGCTTCAGCTAGAAAAATTGATACCAACTGATATATCTTTGCAAATGGCTGATAAATCTACCACTATTCCTGTGGGTATATGTGAGGATGTACCTGTTCAGGTGGCTCACAATTTCTTGATATTAACTAATTTTGTTGTACTTGAAATGCCTGAAGATGATAATATGTCTATTATTCTTGGGAGACCTTTTCTTAATACTGCAGGAGCTGTTATTAATTGTAATCAAGGAAAGGTGACCTTCAATGTTAATGACAAGGAACATACTGTCTATTTCCCCAAGAAGATTGAAAGGACTTATGGTCTGAATTCAATTGAACATGTTGAAGGCATTCAAGTTGGAGAAATATATTGTCCCATACCAAGAGAAAAATTTGAAACTATTATGATTAGGACCATTGCTATCAAGGTTGAGGTAAAATAATCATTAGTGGAGTACAAAGTTTTGTCTCATATGCAATTGTTTTGGTAGCAAGACTTGATCAACCTTGCTAACAAAAGGATTCCATTGAACAAAACAATGTTTTCATTATGATTATCTCCGTTTATTTCTATCCTTTGCATTTTAGTTTTTGCTTTCATTTAGTTTTCTTTGTGTTGTTAGTTGCTTGCATGCTAGAACTTCTGTAGTTCTAGCCTTGTTTTGTCCTTGCATCATGTTTCCAAAAGAAAAAAATCTGTCTGTCAGAAAAATCATTCTTCTATTTCTGAAAAATGCCCAAAAATAAAGTGTCTCGAAAAATTCCAGAAAATTCATATTAAATTTTTACGTGAAAAAAGGGGTAGAGGAGTACCTGGTAGGTACCAGGGGGGCCCACCAGGCAGGCACACCATGTGGTGGCACGGCCAGCCCTGGGTGGCGCCATGCCCTGGTGTGGGCCACCCCTGGGCCCCCACTAAGTCTCTCCCATGCCACTTTCTTCTCTCTCCCGAGTAAGCTCTAGTTCATAGCTCAAAATCGCGTTATTTCTGTGCTTGCTTTCGATTTCTTCGATCTCCTTTCTCAGCCCATCTTTCTTGCTGAAATTTGGAGCATTTGTTCCCTGGTATGTGACTCCTCCCCTTGTCCAAGTAGATTTGTGTTTAGTGGATTATATGTTGAGTATTTTTCTGCTGTAGGTGACTGGTTTTGAGAGCTTGTAAGCTTATTTGATGCTTAGAGATATAGTTTTGATGCATGTTGAGGCCTCTTGCAAGTCCCTATGAGTAGAATCCTTCATTATATTTACTTTGCAATCACTTGTGTAATAGGTGTTTAAATTTCAGAATAGAAGATGAGTGAACACCACCTCAACCAACATGAGCTTTGGGTGCCTGAGGTCATGAAGGTCCACCGGGAGGAGGAAGTTTTTCCCTCCATTTATCCATGCCCTGAGTTCATGAGAACTGCAGGAATTCTACAAGATTTCCACACTTTGGTTTCTAATGCAGGGTTAGAGCACTTTTTGGAAGATGAACCTTGTCAATTTGTGAAGCTAACCATGTCTGTGGTGCAGGATTTCCAATTTAGTCACTCTTTTCCAAACCCCATGGTCCATTACAAAATCTACAATATTGCTGTCAACCTTTCTCTTGATGATTTTTGTGCAGCCATTAAGGTACCTCAATGGGGATCATGTAGGAAGATTAAAGAGAGACCTGAACTACTCATGGATTTATATGCAGAAATTTGCCAAGGGAGTAGCTTCTCGAAGGAGAGTGGAAAAATCCATAACATTCATCTTCCCTCCATTCGCTACTTTTCCTACTTTATTGCCAAGTGTGTTCTTGCTAGGAAAACTGCCAATAAGTTATCTTCGTTTGATTTAGCATTTATCTCTGCTGCTCTTAGACAAGATAGGTCTTACAACTTGGGTGCTTTGATAGCTTTCTGTCTCGCTGCTAACCGTGAGAAAGGTGGAATTTGTGGAGGCCTCATTGCTTCTTGTTTACTAGCATTGCATGGTTTAGTGCCTCATCATCTAGACCTACAGTTTCCCATAGAGAGGCTTGATTTTAATTCCATGTTACAGCATAAATTTATTTCCTCGTGGGCTAGTTTGAGTGAGTTGTCTTATGAAATAACCTTTCTCAAAGCTGGATGGAGAAAGAGCAAGTCCGAGTGTGTTGTCCTTTTGCCTGCACCTGTCTTGTTTAACCTTGATAACAGGGAAGGATGGTCCCTCACTGAGGAGGAGCTTGACACGTACTTGGGAGAGCTCTCCCAACAGGAGCAGGACACTAGAAGGGAGGTCACAGATGATTCGGTCTAGCCCTCGAATGAGGGAGAGTCTTCATATCAGCAGCCCGCTTATGATTGGGGAGCTTCCTCCTCTTCTCATGGGCCCAGCTACGACCATTATTTCCAAGATCCGCCCTCTTGGAACCCCTATTCATACATAGATTGATACCCACTTAGACCAAAAGCCTATGCTTGGGGGGAGGTACGCCGACACCGCACGCATCTCCATATCATGTTGTGTCGGTACTTTGTATATTCATGTTTTCATTCTCTTTTTAGTTTTCGTTCTTCTTTGCTTTTGCTTTCTAAAAAACACAAAAATACCAAAAATATTTTTGTTGTTTCTCTTTGGTTTTCTTCTTCTTTTTTCCTTGGTTTGTTTTTCCCTTTTTGCTTTGTTTGAACTATTCGAAAAATCCAAAAAGATTTTGCTTTGTTTTTCCCTTTTTGGTTCTTGTTTTAAAATCGAAAACACCAAAAATATTTGCCGTTCTTCTTTCGTTTTTGTGAGTTTGCTACAGGGTTCGGCAGTTCTCAATGGAATATTGGTTTCATATTATTATTCAAGCCACACAAGTGAAGAGCAATAATGAGGATTAATGACAACTTGAGGCATGGTAAGAGGCTGGTAACAAACACTATTTTTTTTCATTTTTGTACATATACTCATCACTGTGGGCATGCTTAGTCCGTTCATGTAGAGTGTATGTTTTCTTTGGATGCTTAATAGTTCTTGATTTCTTATGATTAGCTCCAGCTCGCTAATAGTTTGTAGCATGTCTCTTGAATGTTTGCTTGCATTACTCTATTCATAAATTGGTATGACACCATGGTATCCTCTTCTGAATCTTTCATTTGAATTGACTTGGCACATGCTCATGCATGCACATGACTATAATAATCAATTAAGCCTCGATGAATTATTTTGCCTTGAGGATCTTGAATCACTTTCATGCCATGAGTAGTCTTGTTTTGTTGCAAGCATGATAATGACAGCTATTGCTCTCTCGTTTGTCGCTCCCTTACTATTGCTAGCCTTCACTTCCATTAAGTGTTTTACTCATGTTTCCAACTCCCTAAACCAAATATTTCCAAAGTGTCCCCCATACCTACCTATTAGCATCATTTGCTACTTTCGTGCATATTCAATATTCCTTGTTTTCTTCCAAATAAAATGTTTGCTTGTTAAGGGAAAATTAGTTAGTAAAGCTCTCACAAACTTGATGGCACACTTTATTTTCCGCACTTAATAAACCTGAACCATTGTGAACTCTCCATGAAAGTTATATGCTTGCAAATTATAGGCTGGGGATTAGCAGAACCGTGCTGTCACGGGGAACGCTTTCAACACTTGTAAATATATACCCAGTTGATACCTTGCTCTTTTGTTTGCGGATGTCGTCGGTGTGAAATAAAAGGGGAGCTTGTAAGTCCATGGAGTTATGTATGTGTGTTAGAGAAACGCCTGGGCCGCTGGTCTAATCCATGCTGACATGGTGGAAACCTGTAGCGTAACCATAATGATATCTATGAAGCATTCTTCTTATAAAAAAGAGAGAGAGAGATAGCTATTGAGAAAAAGAAAAAAAAGGGAGAGTTTTATGAAAAGAGGAAAGAGAGAAAAAAGCACCATTTTCCCATGGTAAATAAGAAGATTGTTGATATACTCATTGTCTGCTTGCCTTGTCATTTTGATATGGGGATTCTTCAGTATCATCGGGCAAGGGGTACCCCGTTGGCGGTTCTCAATGATATGCACATACTTACGATGACAAGAACTTACCGGTAACTAAAGTTGAGTAGCATGAGGAGCGGCCCTCGTACTCAAGGGACTTGGGATTTCCAGTTTATAGTCTATCAAGCATATAACTCAGATTGGACCTCACTTTCACCTTAACCACTTTAAAGATGCTTATGATAGGGGCAATGAGAGCTCAAAGCTAATGAGTACCATACTTTCAGCATTTGGAATCTTTTTAAAATTATTCAAAACCTTTTTCTTCTACTTGTTGAGTCTCCACATATTCTTTGAGCACCTTCTTGAGAGCATAGTTGTCATTCTTTGTGTTTGTTCCATTACTTGATTATTTGTGTTATGACTTTGATGCTTGTATATTTGATATCTTTACTTCTAGTCATCACTTGAACTTCAGAGGTGCCTTGGCATTCATAATAAAAGGCAAGCGAGATACCACTCTATCATACCTTTCTATGAGCATTGTAATGTTGCTTATGTTTATGCTTCATGCTAATTCTATTCTTGAGTTGGAATCTGTTCATAGCTTGCAATGACTATTAAGTAGACTTAGTTGCATACTCTTTATTATGAACTGTCTAAGTAGTTGATCACATTGCTGAGAATATTTACATCATATGAAGCAAATGTGTTCGTGAAAGTTCCTTTATCGCACTCAGTTTTGAACTGAATTGCTTGAGGACAAGCAATAAGCTAAGCTTGGGGGGAGTCGATACGTCCAAAACGTATCTACTTTCCTGAACACTTTTGCTATTGTTTCTCCTCTATACTTGTGTGACTTGGATGCAACTAATGTGGACTGACGCCGTTTTCAACAGAATTGCCTTGGTGTCTACTTTTTGTGCAGAAAATCAACTATTAGGAAAAATCCCGAAAAATATGCCCAAAATCCTATTTCACCCAAAGACTCCAGGAGCCAGAATACGAGACGGAGAAGAGCCCTGGGGTGGCCACACCACCTGGTGGCGCGGGCCAGGAAAGGCCGCGCCAGGGGGTGGTGTGGGCCCCTAGGCACCCCCTCGGCCTCTCTCTTCTCCTATAAGGAGCCTTCTGACCTAAAAACATGGGGGGGGAGTTCGACATTTTTCCAGAAGGAGTTCCGCTCCACCGCCACCACCAGATTCCACAAAACAGCACCAGAAACTCCGTTCTGGCACCCTGCCGGGACGGGGAATTGGAGGAGATCATCGCCATCATCATCACCATCGCTTCTCCATCGACCATCCATGTTTCCCCCATCTATGAGTGAGTAATCCCCCGCTGTAGGCTATGGGGATGGTAGGGATTGGATGAGATTGGTCATGTAATGGCATCAGATTGTTAGGGCTTGATGCCTAGTATCTTTTATTAGTGCTTTATGACTTTGTTGCGACTTGTTGTGCTTAATGCTTGTCACTAGGGCCCGAGTGCCATGATTTTAGATCTGAACTTAACATTGATAGTATTGTTTCTCGTCTTATCTAAAAGTTGTATACACACGTTATTGTCCGGAACCTATGGCCCCGAAGTGACAGAAATCGGGATAACCGGAAGGGAAAGGCTTTGATGTGAGGATCACATGTGTTCATGGAGTGTTAATGCTTTGCTCCGGTGCTCTATTAAAAGGAGCACCTTAATTGCCAGTAGTTCCCTAGAGGCCCCGCTGCAAACGGGCTGGCAGGACAAAAGATGTTGTGCAAGTTCTCATTGCAAGCACGTATGACTATATATGGAACACATGCCTAGGATTGTCTAGTACTTGGGTGCTTTATCTTATTTATCTGCAATTGCCCTATGTTCTGATTGTTATGTGAATTGTCTTGTCCATGCAATGCCCCTCCATCCATCCCTATGCCTACCGCACTCGAATCCCACTGTTTACTGCTTTCGTTACTACTGTATTTGCTTTGCTACTGCTGTTACTTTGCTATTCCTACTACAAAACTGTTGCTACAGATAAACTGATGTGAGCAAGATTGTTTCCAGGTGCAGCTGAATTGACAACTCAGTTGTTAAGGCTGATAAATATTCTTTGGCTCCCCTTGTGTCGAATCAATAAATTGGGTTTCACTTCCCTCGAAAATACTGCGATACACCCCCTATACTTGTGGGTCATCATTGGCCCACCTCCACATTAGCTTCTCTGGTTCCCGTTAATTCCATATGTACACATACATACTTGATGTTGCTTGTTATAGTTTCTACCATGAATCTAATTGAATTTTTTTGGAAAGAAATAGTGTTATTTGCTTGGTTCGTGGAATAAATCATTATATGTACCATAGTGCAAAAACACTTGGCTTTTACACTTGGCCGATGTGTTATCATAGCAGTTTTAATTTCTTTGATATCATGTATTATTTTCTATGCTTAATTTAGTTCTTGTTAGCAGCTCCAAATATTATATGAAGTGTAGTTGATCCTTATTGGAGCTCTGGTGTAATAACTCTTTCTATGATTGCCTCCACTTCTACAAGGCCTATGTTCATTCAGTTCATAAAACCCGGAACTTTTAGAAAGAATGTTTCATTTTATATGTTTTCACATGTGGGAATGGATTATGTTAGGTGTAACTTGATTTTTTTGCAGATGGCTCCATCTCCAGCTAGTCCTTCTCCATGGCACCCTCATTTCCGGCTGCTCGATAGTGGGTTCATGCCTCTGGTAGTCTGTGGAAGTGACAGAAATCTCTAAGGTACTAGATGTGCTGTTGCTACTAGGGAGAAACCAACAATCCTTTGTTCATAGAACAATCGTACTGTTTACTTTACACGCAGTTCGTAAAGCAATAATCTGTTGCTTGGAACTTAATACTGGAGGGGGTTCGGATGATAACCTGAAGGTGGATTATTAGTCATAGATGCAGTTGGATGGCGTTCTATGTATTATGTTGTAATGCCCAATCAAGTCTCAGAGGAGTCAATATGATTAGTATATGCATGTATTTCTTTCTCGGTGTTTGTCAATTGCCTCGCTCTAATTTGTTCACCCAGCATGTTATCTATCTAAGGAGAGCCACCTCTAGTGAACTATGGATCCCGGTCCTTTTTCTTTACATACAATCTATAAACTGTTTCTGCTTTGTGTTTACTTTCTACAAACTTTTACTTATTTCCATTGGATACGTTTAATCCTTTGTTTTCCGCAAAACACGGTGAGATTGACAACCTCATCGCAAGTTGGGGACAAAGTTTTGTGGTTGTGTTGTGCATGTCTCCATGTTGCTACTAGCACTGGTAGTGCGCCCTGCCAAAGCTCAGCTAGTAACACCTTTGGGGTGTTTCCTTGCTCCTACTGGTTCGATTAAACCTTGGTTTCATAACTGAGGGAAAACTTACTACTGTGCTCATCATACCTTCCTCTTGGGGTTCCCAACGAGCTCTACGTTGAAAGTCGAGCGCATCAAGATCTTTTCTGGCGCCGTTGCCGGGGAGTCAAGGATACCTTCACAAGGGGAGTCCCTCATAACCAATCTCTTTACTTTGTTGTTTTTGTTTTGCTTAGTTTCTTTTGCTTTGTTTGCTTGTTTTGTATTTCAAAAATCCAAAAAAAATTAGTTTTACTTGTTTTGCTTTCTTATTTCAAAAACACACAAAAATTAAGTCTCTTTTAGCTGTCACCCCTTCCCTAGCTCACCATGTTGATCCCCAAATTCACCCTGAAAGACCTTCCAATTGGTAGTGGTTCTATAATTGGAAAAGATAACATTGAAGAATTCTTTAATCATGTTAGCAAACATGAAGATACTGAGGATAGATCCCTTGTAGAACTTGCTCCAAATTATGAGATTGTGGCAGCTTCTTTAATTCACATGTTAGAATCTAGGTTTGTTAACCTCAACCCCTTAATGCAAGTGATGTTTCTTAAGCTTAAAGAAATTGAGGATCCTGAGAAGAGGGATTTTATTCTAGAAACTTTGCTTAAGGAGTTCTATGATGTTGCCAAGGAAGCTAGAAAAGTTTTTGAACGTTTCAATATGCTAGGCTCATGTGTAGATGTTGTTGGTACACGAGAAAAGATGAACAAAACCGAACCTAATGGGGAGGAACCTAAGATACCAATACCCTTCAAACTAGTAGCAATACATGATGCCATAGAAAAGAATCTTGATTGGATTGTTCCTGCAAACCCTTTTGATGAGAATAGTGAACCTAAGAGCATTGAGAGAGGATCCTATAGAACTTATTTGGATGATATACCTTGCCTTGTTGAAAATATTTCTGGTATTGGTCTTAATGCTTCTTCATTTAAGAACACTTGATTCTTTCTTTGCTTCTTATGGCTAACTTAAAGGCGTTAAAGAAAAGTACTTGTTGGGAGATAACCCAAGAGTTTTAGATGAGTCTTGGAAGTTATTACCTCTGTAATAACCGCTCCTTATCCTTTTTATTTGCTTTTTGTGCCAAGAGTAACCTCTAATGAGAGAGAAGTAATGATTGGGAAAGTTGCTGTCCCGAAACAGATTTCTGTGCTTCACCGTAAAAATTCGTGAGAGAGATCTGTATGTCGGATTGAGCTGTAATTTTTTGTGCTTCTGCCCCAGGTTGTTATCTAACTCTTGTTAGTTCAACACGTTTTTATTTGAGCAACAGAAGGTCTTCTAAAAAATTCGTCTTTACCTGCTGGTCTGTTTTGACAAATTTCTGCCATTTTCTGCATTTGCTTCTTGTTGGTCCCTTCTTGAGTTCTTTTGGGGAATTGAGCTTTTTGGAGGAAGTACTACAGTATCTAGTATTCTAATGGAAGTTTATTTGGTGTTAGAACTGAACCTTAAGACTTATTTATCTTAAGTGCACTAATGTTGCTAATGAGATTGTGTGAAGTTTTGTATGAAGGAAAATTTTCAGGTGTATGGAAGGAATGAGTAATGAGATGAAGGATGGACTAAAGCTCAAGCTTGGGGATGCCACGTGTGTCACCCCAAGAAATATCTAAGAAGTACAAGCGTCAAAGCTTGGGGATGCCCAAGGCATCCCCTTCTTCATCAATAAAAATCCCAGGTTTCTTCCAAACGCTTCATTTTTATTGTTTCATGCACAGTTGTGTTTTTCTTGGAGCATCTTATTTTTCGTTTTCATTTTGGTTTTTAGTTTGCTTGGTTTGCTTAGTTTTCTGAATAAATTGGTTGGACCCCCTCTTTCATACATTTGGTTTGCAAATAGTTTGGTTTGGTTTGGAAAAGAGTAGGAAAGTTCATGCTTATGTGGTAAAAAGAGCTCATTTTTGACTGTGGCCTATGCTTTGTCATGCCATGCTTGGTATTGTTTTGGATTTATGCTTAGTATTCTTTGTTGTAGCATGACTTGTTATAAACAATTGAGATTTCTTAATGTGCCTTGGATGAATCGTGCGTTGTTTTAGCATATTAAAGCATAGTATAGTGGTATTCTCCTTTGATGCTTTATTTGGGTTGACTTGGCACATGCTCACACCATGTTATGACAATCTCAAGTCACCATAGCCTGTATGATCCTTTAGTTTTCAACTTGTAGTATCACTTTATGCTTTGATCAATGATGTTTTGTCGCTCTGCATGATTATGGCCATTATTGCTCTCTTAGTTTGTCGCTCCCAATCTTTTGCTAGCCTCCACAACAAAGTATGAGTTCCACTCATGCATCCAACTCCCTAAACCAAGTTATTCCAAATAGTCCACCATACCTACCTACTATCTTATGCTATTCCAAGTATATTCTTGCTTTTGTTTACCTTCCACTTGTTATGAGAAAACTAGTGATTAAAGCTCTCACGAACTTGATGGCACACTTTACTTTTTTCCTCTAATAAACTTGAACCATTGGGTCCTTCTTTGTTGTGTATATGATTGCGCTTTATAAGTTGAAATTAGCAGAATCATGTTTCATGGGGAACGCTTTCAATATTGCACTTGTACTTTGTACCCCGTTGATATCATGTTCTTTTGCTTATGGATCCCGGCGGTGTGAAATAAAAGTGGAACTTGTAAGATCATGGAGTTTGTATGTGTGTTAGAGAAACTCCTGGGCCCCTAGCCTAAGCCATGCCTAATCATGGTGGAAACTTGCAGCATCACCATAATGAGCACTCTATGAAGCATCCTCAATAAAAACCTATGCAAATTGGAAATAAAAAGATCGCTGAGATGCTCATTGTCTGCTTGCCTTGTCATTTTGATTATGGGAAAGCTCCCGTATCATGTGCAAGGGGTACCCAGTTGGCGGTTCTTAATGATACACATATACTTACAATGACAAGAGCTTACTCGTGACTCAAGTTGAGTAACATGAGGATCGGTCTTCGTAAGTAAGGGGCATGAGATTTCGGTTTATAACTTGTCAAGCATATCCTCTTAGTTGTGTCACTTTAACGTTAATCACCTTTAAGATGCTTATGATAGGGGCAATGAGAGCTGAAAACTACAAGTACCATAATTTTTGGAAGCTCTTTATGAGACTTGAATCCCTATTTCCTTTTACAAAAGGCCTTTCTTCCACCATTATATTGAGTCTCCACCTTCTATCTTTATGCACCTACTTTGAGAGCATAGTGGCCATTCTTAGTTCTATGTGCATTGTCCCAAGACTAGTTGATTGATGCATAACTTTTTATTGCTTGTTTGATACTATTGTATCTAGTCACTCTTATGAACTTTGAAGGTGTCCTATGCATTTATATTTGCTACTCTATTGAGGGACAAGCTGAATACTATTATGCTATGTTTTCTTTACGTGAAACAAACAAGCGTCTTGCAAAGCATTGTTATTCATGAATCTTTTGTTTGTGCCTTTTCATGTTGCATCATAGATTCTTTGCTTATTGCTAGAACTTTGTGTTTCATGTTATGATTGAAGTACTTTGATCCCAGCTTTGAATGTTTTGCAAATACTTTGATCAAGTCTTTGATGGTGCATGTCACCTCAAAAATTATTCTTTTTATCACTTACCTACTCGAGGACGAGCAGGAGTTAAGCTTGGGGATGCTGATACATTGCAAATGTATCTATAATTTTTGATGTTCCATGCTTGGTTTTACCCACTTTCTTGTGTTTTGTTCCAACTTTGGAGTACTTTTCATATGATTTCTTGGACTAACCTATTAACAAGAGTGTGGCGCCCCGCAAAAACCACTACTAGAAAATCGCGGTGTTTTTGTGCATTGCATCATCATGACCGCATGCTCATGTCATCATGCCACCTTGGATTTGAGCATCGTCATGTCATCTTGCATTTTGTTTGCATAAAACTATTTTCGAAAAGTCTATTTTTGTTTTCTAAACGCCCCGTTTTTATTTCAAATCAAAACCCGGGTCTCCGGAATATTTTGTTTCGTCTACCAATGGTTTTCAAAAGCCCCGTTTCTAATAATAAAATATTTATTTTATTTTTAGGGGGCAGCCGTACCGGGCCGATCCGATCCAGTCAGCCACCCCCAGTACAAAAACCAGACTACCCAAACCCTTATCTACCGAACCCTAGTCTACCCAGCCCCTTCCTCCCACCAGCCACATCACCCGAGCCTATCCTAGGCCGCCACCTCAACCACTTGGCCCCACCTACTTCAGCCGGCCGCCCAGATCCTTCTCCCGCCCACCTTGCCAAAAAAACTCCCGCCCAGTCTCCCTTCCCTGCACGCCGCCCCACCTACCGCCCGGCCCCACACGCGCGCAGCAAATTCCCACCAACCACCGCCCACCCAGCCGCCACCTGGTCCCTCCTCGAACTCCACCCCGCGTACGCCACCGCCCCGCCCTGGCCCCACCACCACCGACTGCACACGCCATCCCGCACGCGGCCGCTCCTCTCTCTCTTCCTCCCGCTCGCCCGCATCCTCCCCCGCCCCTCTCACCAATCCCCGCCGCCGCCTAGTCCTCGGGCCGCGCTCCCTCCGCCCCGCCGCCGGGCCTCCCCGCCCTCCTCTCGCATCTCTCCTCGCGCGGAGGTCCTCGCCGCCTTCTCCCCCGCCTCTGCTCCTCCCGGCCGCCGCCAGAACCCACCTCCAGCGTCCCTAGGCCCCACCGCCCCGGTGCTGCTCTTCCCCGCCCCGCGGCGCCTCTCCGTTCCAGCCCGGGTCCGGGTCGGCCGCCCTCCCGTGCGACTTCCTGCGCCCCGCGTCCCTGCAGGCCGCGCCAACAGGCCGCCGTCGCCATGGCCGCGCCGGGCTCTCGCTTCACCGGCTCCCTCGCGCTCGACCTCACCGTCCACCAGGTCGGTGCCGCCTCCTGCGTCAACACCGCCCTCTCCTTCCCCGCCATCCGACGCCACCCCTCCGTCGGCCTCCCACCTTGGCCTTTCAAGATTCTCGCGTCGGCCCGCCTGGAGCCGCCGCTCGACCCTTTCCTCGGTGTCGTCCCCGCCTCGTCAGGCCGGCCTGCGTCGCCTCATCCACGAGCCGACCACGCCACCGCCGGCTATCCTTCGCCGCCCCGGCCCTGCCTCATCCTCCCGCGCCTCGACGAGAAACGCCGCCGCCCCGGTTTTCCTCCACCGACGCCAGCCGCCGCCGCCTGCTGTGGTCCTCCACCGGCCTCGCGCTGGTCGACTTTTCCCAGTCCCGCGCGTCTTCAGGAAACAGGTCCTGTTGTCCCTGCTGCTCTAGCAATTCCACGAAAGTCATGCCCGATGCCTGCAACGTGTTTGTGTGTCTTTGTGGCGTGAATGCGTTGACGGGTGACACGGTAACATGGCCATGGAGATGCGGTAGGATGTGAAGACCAGGACTCACCAAGATCGACCTCGAGCCCACCATTCGACAAGATCTTCTTAGACGCCGAGAACCCGCGGTACCCGAAGGCCATCAACACCGGAACCAAGTTCGCTATCGACAACCGAGGCCCAACATACAAGTTCTCCATCGTGGAACGGCAAGTTCGTCAACATGGAGCCGTCGGGCCACGCAAGACCACCGGCGCCACACCCGAGTCCGGCACCGACACCCGAGAACCTCAACAAGTGACGCCAAGATCTACATCACGGATCCGCCAGGCGAGACCTCGAAGGCCATCGACGCGTGAAGAGGTATCCTCGGAATTCCAAGGAGATCGGCAAGAACTCCTACACGGATGTCAAGACCCGAACCCGAAGACCGCAAATGCGACAAGTACTTCTTCCCGGATCTGATGCCCGAGAACCCGGACGCCAAGTTAATCGACGCGGATACGCCAAGTACTTCCTTGAGGACGCCAAATTCTTCACCCCAAACGTCAAGAGCGACACCAGCCAGAACGACAAGATCATCGACATGAACCCCGGAGAATCCCCGGACGACGAGCTCTTCTACCTAGACCCGAAGACCGAACCCATCGATCTGAACCCCCAGATCCAGACCCCGTCGAACCCTGAACCCCTGGAACCCAAGACCTTCGACCCCAGATGTGTGAACCTTTTCCGAGCCTCTATTTTATAAATGCTATATATAAAACCTGCTGCATAATAATTGCTCATCTCGCATGCATATCATAAGCATGCCGGATCTTCTACCGTAGTATTAAATATTGCATCCGGTATTTCTTCTAGTGTTTGCTTCTTGGCGGATTAGGCCGATGAGTGGATGCGAGTATCAACAAGTTCTCCGGATTTGATCCGTCGGCAGTGTTTTCCCAGGCGAGCACCTCTTCCCCTTCTACCTATTTTGCTTTTATAGTCTTTATTTCCTCCTGTTGATCTATTGCTATCCATGTCGCGATGCTTTAGTTCCGTATCCTAGTTATATCCCGTGCAACCTCTATATTGCCTTGGACACCTCCTATTACCTGTGTTTGGTAGATAGCTGGCCTTGCGAGTCGTAGTCGCTTGCTCAGGTGTGATCTCGTGTTGTCAAATACCACAGTTGTTGGAATGCTGGCAGATGTTAATGGAGGAGATGCTTACCGGTGGAGATGATCATGACTTTAAATACAACTATTAAAATGCTAGATATAACTAATGTAGAGGCATCGGTGGGCAATAGATGTTATTTGGTTCTTCCACGCTCACTTGTGTCTTGTAGGACCCCGAGTACTTGATACCTGTTCCTTGATTTTTCGCACTATCCACATCCGGGAGGCCTTATGGACCCCCCTGAGCCAGAGCTTGATACCTATGGCCTGCTTTACTGCTTTATTTAAGATTGTGCGTGGAGCACCTGTACTGTTTAGGGATTGCAGAGTGTTTTCGTGGTATCGACAAGCCCAGTCACACTTTCGGGTTCCCAGTCGTTTACAGCGATTGGCGCAAACCTTGGGTCCGTCTCGGAGTCGGCCAACTTCGTTGCGGGTAGCTTAATGGGGTGGCCCCCTGAAATATTTATGAATCCTGTGATCGCTTTGTCGTGAATGCCTCGTTGGGTTTTGAGTTGGTTTTTCCGAGGTTGATCGAGTGTGTGTTGCTATTTGTGCACCCCTGCAGGGTAAAACTTTCTGAAAGCCGTGTCCGCGGTTCTGGACGACTTGGAGCACAGTATCTCGATCATAGACAAGCATAACTAAAGTAGTGCTATAAACTTGACTTAATATATGACTAGTAATCAGATTCAACTATCACGGAATGGATATTAAAATGCCAACAACTGGTGGATCTGGGGTTGTTTTGCGACATGCTGTACCTGCTTAGTAAGTATTGCAACTCCAATGGAATGTGATAAAAGTGCCAACAATTGCTGGGTTTTGGGATTCCTCAGGACAATTATATCTGACTAGTAATGTTCCAACTACAATGGAATGGTGATTAAAACTGCCCACTACTTATCAGGATGACTCAAGCTATCTATATCTGACTAGCAAGTCTTCAACTATAATCGAATGAATAAAACTGCCAACTGTGTGTGTTCCTCGGTTTGCCTTCCTTGTTTGGTCTCGAGGGGGAATACCAGGATGGGTATGTTTGGTGTTACTATCAGGTTGGATCCGGATAGGTCTTTCTTCTCCCTCTCTAATAGCCGCCAGTTTTACTGAGTCTCTATAGGTTGTTTAGTGCTGCTGCGCTGCCGCTTCAGTCCACCATACCTACGTAGGCAAGAGCCGCCGAATTCTAGCCTCGCCGTGTACTGGCCTCAGTACTGACGCTCCTCTTTTCATTTGCCCTTTGTCGACACCCCTTTTGTTTTAGCAGGTTTGAGATCGACGTCGTTAGCAGGGTTACCTTTCCGGCTTGGCCTGGGCAGGGTTATGGACGCCATTGGTTATTCTTCAGGGCTCTTAGCCCCATTTGCATTTTGTCCGTAGTCGGACGCCCTGTTGATTTCAAGGTGATTTGGATCTTTGTATTGTATATCTGTATTCTTGACTCGTGGAGTCGTGTGGTATATATATCTATTCTATGGGTCCCATCGAGGACTGTTGTGTAATGGTATTACTTCGTTTTCCACCCGCACGAAAGTGCCTGGTGGGCGTCCTTGAATCGTTTCTATGCGGGTTTGGCGGAAAGGGCTAAAACTTGCATAGGGCCAATTCGAGGGTGTTACAAAGAGCCACAGTGCCAGCTGCCTGTTTTCTAGTGTTTTTGGTTCCAGGAAAGTCAAAAAATGAATATTCTCGGAATTGGACGGGACAAAAGCCAAAGTGCCTATTTTTCCGGATGTCATCAAGTGCCAGAATACGAGACGGAGAGGGGCCAGAGGGCGGCCACACCACCTGGCCACGCGGCCAGGCCTGGCCCGCGCCAGGGGGTGGTGTGGCCAGCCCAAGAACCCCCTCGGCCTCCCCTTCCGACTATAAGATGCCCTCGGGACGGAAACCCTAAGTACCCGATCAAAAATCCACGAAAGAGTCGGTACCCGCCGTCATCTCCATCCCTAGATCGGGAGGGATCTGAAGCTCTTCCCGGCACCCTGCGGGAGAGGGGAATTCACCCTGGAGGCCTTCTTCATCACCATGCAAGCCTCCGGTGTGATGCGTGAGTAGTTCATCCTTGTACTACGGATCCATGTAGTATCTAGATGGCTGGTTTCTCCTCCTTTGTGCTTTCATGTTTAGATCTTGTGAGCTCCGTTCATGATCAAGATCATCTATTTGTAATTCATACATGTTGTGTTTGCGGGGATCTGATGGATATTGAGATGCTATTTCAGATTGATTATTGATTATATCATGTCTTTGTTATTTGAGATCTTGCATGCTTTCCGTTGTTAGTAGCTATCTTGGCCAATTAGATGCTAGCAACTCCAAGAGTTAGTATTTATGCTCGATAGTGGGTTCATGCCTCTGGTAATCTGGGGAAGTGACAGAAATCTCTAAGGTACTAGATGTGTTGTTGCTACTAGGGAGAAAACAACAATCGTTTGTTCATAGAACAATCGTATTGTTTACTTTACACACAGTTCATAAAGCAATAATCTGTTGCTTGCAACTTAATACTGGAGGGGGTTCGGATGATAACCTAAAGGTGGATTATTAGTCATAGATGCAGTTGGATGGCGATCTATGTATTATGTTGTAATGCCCAATCAAGTCTCAGAGGAGTCAAGATGATTAGTATATGCATGTATTGCTTTCTCGGTGTTTGTCAATTGCCCCGATGTAATTTGTTCACCCAGCATGTTATCTATCTTAAGGAGAGCCACCTCTAGTGAACTATGGATCCCGGTCCTTTTTCATTACATACAATCTATAAACTGTTTCTGCTTTGTGTTTACTTTCTGTAAACTTTTACTTCTTTCCATTCGATACGTTTAATCCTTTGTTTTCTGCAAAACACGGTGAGATTGACAACCTCATCGCAAGTTGGGATAAAGTTCTGTGGTTGTGTTGTGTAGGTCTCCACGTTGCTATTAGCGCTGGTAGTGCGCCCTGCCAAAGCTCAGCTAGTAACACCTTTGGGGTGTTTCCTTGCTCCTACTGGTTCGATTAAACCTTGGTTTCATAACTGAGGGAAAACTTACTGCTGTGCTCATCATACCTTTCTCTTGGGGTTACCAACGAGCTCTACGTTGAAAGTCGAGCGCATCAACTGAGCGGGAGGAGCTGTGCAGCTCACTGTTGTCGACAACTAGCTGGAGAGGGCCAGCTACATGCCCTCTTGCTCAAGCCTTCGGTCCGTCTGGATTGAGAGCCAAGAGGTGTGTGAGCAGCGACGGGTCCATGATTTCTTGTGTGTGTATTCAAATTTTAAATGGTCCAATATTTTTTTATAGCCAAAACCCTAGTTTTTTGGCATCATAATCGATTATAGGAGCATCATAATTGATTATAGGAGTATATAGCAGATAAAACACATTTTGACTATAATATAATAGATTCATAGGAGACCATAACTTGAAATTATAGAACACTACCAATCGTTCAACATATCAAATGAGCAATATCTCAAAGATCACGATGACCAAAATAACAAAATGATAGGAGAGCTTACAAATTGAGGATAACTTTCCGTTTTTTCGCTCTTTAATGGAACTTTCGTTTTAGCGGGTTGTGACCAAGGCTTGAAAACCAGTGATTGATATCCTCTTCCTTGACTTGCAAGGAGAAATCCATTTCAATGAATGTGAGAGGACCATTCTTCCTCTTCATGTTTCAGACCAACTGAAACTTATGCAGTTTGAAAAAGCTAAACAAAAACAATATTTAGTCTTCTGAATATCTAACAGGTTATATCTGAATTTTTACAACACCTCAAGTCTAAAAAACTGGAAGAGAAGCGCATGGAGCCCGCCAGTAGTTCTGCCCAGCAGAGGGAAACTGCGGAAGGAGCAGAAGTAGTCGGCGGAGCTCCGACTAGCGCGGTGGTGACACAGTCACGCAGATGAACCAGTGCGGCAGCGCAACCGCGGATGTCCTGGTCGTGGAGCAGGGAGACGGAGACGAGGAGACTCGAGGTCGAGGAGGCCTAGCCAAGTGTTGCATGTTGCCGTGCCCATCGACGCCGGGAGTCCCATCGACCGTCTGGTTCGGTCCATGGATGGTAGACTGTTTCAGTTTGGGGAATTGCTGAATTGGGGGATTGCCGATCGTGATCTCGCGAGGAGCAACCTGATAGAGGAATTAACAGTGCCAGCTAGGATGTTGGGTCTCATAAAGGGAGAGGAGGGACTGACGGAGGAGGAAGGTGGCCTTGCGCGAGCTGAGTCTGCTGACTAATCTATCTATATCATCTCGTATTTTCTTGGTTTTTCTGTTTATATACCATTTATATACAATATATGACTAGTTTTTGTTCAATTTTTTTTGGGTATTCACTTGAATACCTTTGAATTGAAGTGGGCCCACCCCTGTGTGTGAAAACTCCTGTGCTGACCTAGCCAACAATTCAAGCCTGATGCTTATCTTCATTGAGGTCATAGGGAGGTATAAATCCCTCATTTCAAGTGTTGTTCTGGCACAGCACCTGATGGACCATGTCCTAATGGAGTAATACAACAACAACAAACATTATCTTACCATGTTTTGTTACTTGTATGACATTCATCTATTGGTTTTTCATGCTTATTAGTGAGTAGACCTGATTTGGTATCTCGTCTGGTGTTCTAGTCATGTCTTGACCATCTCTAAAAAATTGTAGTGAATAGCAATATGGATAGTTTGTAGCTACTGTGATTTTTGTTTTGTATGTACATATGTCCTGCTATTTGCATGCCTATCTCTACTGGAAACCTCTTTGATATTGTACATGTTTACCTAAACTGAACCATACTAGTTCTTAAAATTCATCTTATGTTAATACCTCTCAATTTTCCAAGTATATAGCATCTTATATGCAGGTTCAGAAAAACAACTACAACCCATAGCACTAGTGTTACCCTTCATAGTAGATGGCCTTTTATATGCTTGGCTTGTTCCCTCTGATTGGAAAATCAAATGAATTTTCTCCCTGTGCTGGATACCCCATGTTGTGAATTTGTTAGTAGCAGCAGCTGGTTTTCCAAATGGATTTCTGGGCTGGGGCTAGTACTGCACACATGCTTCAAAAAGTATTTATTTGTGTGCTAGCAACAGATTGTGATGTGGTCACCTACTCCGTATTTTGAAAATGAGTGTTTATTTGTGAGTGCTTTGAATTTCTAAATTCAGTATGTCACATGATTTGCATGCTTTCTAGATTGGGTTGTTCAAAGAATCTCAACCATGTATTTTTAGAGTATTTGTTAAATTCTACTGTCTTCCACAAATCTTATTATGTAAGTTAAGTTGTTCCATTCCTTGTTTTTCGAGCAGTCGTATTTGCCTTTTCTTTTGTAACCAATCTTTGATGGTGTAATGGCATCATATAATTTATTTTACCATGTTGATGGTATTTTCTGACCATCTTTGTTATACAACATCATTACATATAGAAAGTAACCTGACGTGGCAAGCTGACATAGTAATTTCTATTTGCATAAAACATGATGGTTGGGCAGTAATTTAATTTTTTGGTCATCTTCCATAGAGGTTTGCGGTAGTACTCCTGATGTTTCCTCCTCATGCAATGCAATCTTGTATTTTCATCCTTATCTGCACATTAGAGCATGTAATTCTTCTGTCCGTATGTATAATTCCTAGTTAGTTTTAACTACAATTATGATACTGCTGTGAATGTTCTCTGTACAAAGTGTCTAGTGTGCTCTAGCTAAACTATGTTTCTTTTTTTCATGTTGAACTGAATAGTGCATGGAATATGTGCATAGTAAGTACATGTATGTGAAATAAATGTGCTCATATTTTTAGAACTAGTTAGCTCTTTTTATGCACATTTAGGCAGCGCTAGAACTCGTGTATTTTCTGGGACAAACCGTATAGGATTTTCTTGCTTATGCATAGTTTGTTATATATAGGCAAACAATTTGGACGACGATACTGATTGCAAAATAACTTCTGTTTTCGTTGGTCATATTACTTATAGTCACTTATGTTTCAGTTTTTACTAAGCTTTGCTTGCTAATTGTTGCAGCTATGTGTGGCCGAGGACCTAGACCTGGGCTTTCTGGCTTGGCAAAGCGTCGGCTATTGACATAGCTTCTCTGGCCGTGGATGCGCTTCTGGTGCTCGCCACTAGTCTCCCGCGCCGATGGCATGGTCGTTGACCGGTGGTGGTCTCTCTTGTATGGGGGACGATGCCTCTCTCGGAATCCCTAGCATAGTGAGATCAGCATCAACTAGCTAGCCTTGTCTGAAAGGTAGTACTTAAACCATCATCTGCGTGTTGTGATGAATGGAATGATGTATGAGCTGATTCGATCAACAAAATAGACCTTGGTGTTGTCTGGATGCATTCTTCTCGTGGATGATTAGGTCATTGTCTGAAATGAATAATGCATTGAATAAATGATTAGTGGTGGGTTATTTTGATTTGGGCCCTTATAGTAATTTGCTGCCATTTTTTGTACATTCGATTCTTATGTTCATAGTCCATTCTGTTAAATTTGAAGGATTATGTTGCATCCTCATGATGCACACAATTTTCTTCTTGATTAGTGCCAACTAGATATCTGTTTGATGTACATATTTCCATGTAGGGGCTCAAATACCCACAGTCAACAATTACAAATTGGATTTTCTACATCCTGCTATTTTTATAGGCTCAAATACCCATGGTCAACAATTAGACATTGGATTATCTTCATATACACACTAGTTTTATAGGAACAACTAGGAACTTATAATAATCATGCGAGAGAATTAAATTGTATATTAAGATGTCACATGTGCTATATGCACTTTTGTTATCATTTATTTGTTGTCTTTCCCAAATGTTCAGGAACAAGAGCATAGTTCATGTAAAAAAATATTAAATAGTCTTGCCATTATCATTTTTTGTTGGAAAAAACTCTGCCATTTCCTAGGTTTTTCTTGAAGATCCCGTAGGAAAAGAAAGAAAAAATTATGTCAATTCCGCTTGATTGATTGATTAATCAGCTCGGTGACCTACTACTGATGGCTAAGTCAGCTCCGTTTCACTTCTTCCTTCAGGGGCTCCAAGGGGATTCGACCAAGCCACCAACATCATCCTGGAAGGGTCTAGTCTACCAAGGTATCTAATAAATCTGCTTGTTTCTCCTCCCTGACCCAAGTTCGTTTGGAGCAAGTACTGCCATGCTACTTAGTTATAGCTACTACATTTCCATGATCACAAGTGCCAATTTAATCTACTTAGTTATTCTTGACTACTCAAGTGTGGTATCCTCTAGGCGTTGCTCTGCCGCTCGGACCCGAGCTTTGGAGAATTAGACCATCTTTGTGTATTTATGGAGATGAAAGTGCGTTTGATTTGCACGATGTTGATCTGATGTTTTGGATATGCACAATTTTGCACTTGTATGTATGATATGCTATTTTTGAATGTTTGTAGATAGAAGCATAATAGGTTGAATGATCATCTTCATCTATGTGATAGAATCCTGGTAAAGATGAGTAGTAAGTGACTAATGGCGGTCTCATGCTACCTTCTCCATCGATTCATGCAACCAACACGGTAGTGAACTGTAGATGGTTGCTGGGTTGCTGTTGGAGCGGGCATGAGTTGATTTTATGTCGTTGACTAGATTTGCTATCCGGTGCGTTCAGTTGAAGGCTGTATCTTTTGGGTACCACTACTCCTGGAGGATACTCACTGTTTGTTCCTCTTCGCAGGGACAGAAACTTGTATCAACTGGAGTATATTGATCCAGTGTGTTGTATGGGAGCAATGTAGTAGTGTAGTTGAGGTGTCGAACAAGTTGGCTTGTTGTTATAGCATGTTTCATACATGCTGCTTGTTTGCATTTTGTTCGGTCATTCGTATATGCCATATAAATATGCATCTCTACTACATATGAAAATTAACTTTATACTTCGTATTTTATAGGATCATTTAGGATGATAATTTTCTAGTATATGGTGCTACTACCCTTCATATTATCCTTGATTCTGCTATGCACAACAATGTCAAGATAGAGTCTAGTCTTGGTAGTAATGTCTTTTACTTGCTATCCTTCGAGTATATTATTTGTTTGCTGTCATCACCCATCACTGTGTACTTGATGTATGATACTTGAGAATTTTATCATCTATCCAAATTTTGCTATGCTCTCAATGCTTGAAGAATAAATTAAATCATATAAAAGAGAATATTTGTTATTGTTACCTTTGATGCTTTATCTTTATTGAGTAATGCCAAAGCCAGTACTAATTTATGAACTAGATTCATGACCCAATTTATGAACTTGTTCTAAATGTTCAAGTATCATTTTTTACATCTATGTACCCATTTACCTTGTTGTGCCAGGCTGCTACCTATACAAATTTTAATTCTTGTTGGAGTCATAGTACTCATGCTCATGCTTGTGTCCGTGCAGAAAACATTGAAAGGGATCAACATGGCCTCCCTGTCGTGGTCGCTTTGCCCAGGCTACAACTGCTACTGGTGTTCCAGCTAAAAAAAAGCTCGTGTCCTTCGGGAGAAAGACGATGAGCCAGCAATGACTCTCTAGGTGCGCCCGGACACGACATGGAGGCAAACTTGTTGCTGCTCTCCAACCGCAACGATAATGCCAACGATAGTGAGTACAACATACCCATCTTATACTTGCATGTTGTTTGTTTGTTTGTCAAAAACCCTAGCTTAACTAATATGTTCTTGATTCATGGTTTGATGTGGTGGTATAATCCAAGGTGGCGGTGATGTCGCTGGCTGGGTGGCTAGATAGTCAGATGATATAGGAGGGTGCCTTTCCTACGTCTTCCTCCACTTAGATGTTGGGGCCAAAAACGATTACAACACGGATAGGTGCATCTGCTACCTTTTACTATAATTTTGTGCTATTTTTTTGCTTGTGCAATATAATCCTCTATTTTCATTCTCTTTCTTATATGCTTATTTGTACAATAGAGCATGTAATAGTTCTGCCCACCAGTAGAATTCCTACTTTGTTTTGACAGCAATTATGTTGTCTGCTGTGAAATCCGATTGTTCTTCATACAAATTGTCTAGTGCGCTCTAGCTAAACTATGTTTATTTTTTCATGTTGAACTGAATATGTGTGTAGATAGTACATAAAATTATGAACGATAAAAATAAATGTGCATAGGCAGTACATGTATATAAAATAAATGTGCTCATATTTTTTGAACTAATTAGCTGCTTGCATATAGGCAGAGCTAAATCTTGTGCATTTTCTGGTTCAAAGCATATAGGATTTTCCTGCTTATGTATAGTTATATGTAGGGAAATGATTTGGACGTTGATAGTGCTTGCAAAATAGCTTATGTTTTGTTTGGTCATATTAATTACTAGTCATTTATGTTTCAGTTTTCCCCAAGGTTTGCTTGCTAACTTATTGCAGCTATCTATGGCCACAAACGAAGACCTAGAGTTTCTAGCTCGGCGGTGCTCCGGCAGCTGGCATGACTTCTCTGGCCTTGGATGTACCCTTGAAGCTCGCCACTAGTCTACTGCATCGACGACATGGTCATTGACCGGTGGTGGTCTCGCTTGTTTGCGGGATGACGCCTCTCTGCACAACCTAGGTGTGTTGAGATCTGCATCAGCTATCCTTGTCTTCGTGTCCTCTGGATGCATTGTCATCGTGGATGATTAGATACTTCGACCATCCTCTATGCTGTGATGAATGGACTGATGAATGAGGTGATTTGATCAACGACATAGACCTTCTTCGTGTTCTCTGGATGCATTCTCATCGTGGATGATTAGATCATTGTCTGAACTAAACAATGCACTGAATGAATGAGTAGTGGTGGTTCATTTCGATCGGTGTCGTTATAGTAAATTGCCGCCACTTTGTGAACATTTGATTCTTTGTTCATAGTGCATTATGTTAACCTTGAAGGATTAACTGGCATTCTTACGATGCACATAATTTTCTTCCATATTACTGCCAACTGGATATCCATTTATTTACAGCGACACATGTCAGCACATGATAGTTGTCTTGATCCTTTTGTGAATTCCTTGCTAAATTTTATACATGAGATGCTTTAAGCATGTTAACTTAAACACATGGTAGTGTTATTGAACCTTTTTAAGTTACTATTGCTATCTTCTATGCTCTACTTGACACCCATGCCGATTGTATTGGTTTTTCAGATGGCTGGCAGATCATTGCAAGCTTGGAGTTAACAAGTTGCTATTAAATCAGTGAGTTGTGCCAGATGTTCAGATTGTTTATTAGTTCCTTGAGAAGTAATAGAGGGCAAGTCTTGTTACTTTGGGGTAAGGCTTTATTGATTCTCTCGGATACTCCTAAGTGTTTGTTATTATTCTTCTGTGTAATTGTATTGTTGTGTGGATATCGACAATATAGTTTGTTCTGTTTCTAGACTTTTGTGTGTTGTTGTCTTTTTTAGGGGTACAAACTCATTCATTAATCACCCAGTTCATACCAGAATCTTTTACACATAGATCAGAGATAAACAAAGGAACAGGAGGCAGCCACACTTTGCTAACCATGTCAGACTTCACTATGTAGCTCGCCGGCATTGATGACTAGCTGTAGAGGGCCAGCCATGTGCCCTCCTGCTCGAACCTTTGGTCCATCCATACCGAGAGGCATGCGAGCATCACTGTGATGACCTAGCCAACAACTCTAGGATGTTGCATGGCTTCATCGAGGCCACATGGAGGTAAAAATATCTCATTTCAAGTGTCGTTTTCTGTTTCAAGTGTTGTTCTTGCAAAGGTCCTAATGGATCATGTCCTAATGGTGTAGTATAGTAGCCGCAAACATTGTTTTACCATGTTTTGTTACCTCATGCATTCTGGATGTCTTTGATAAATTGGTTTTTCGTGTTTTAACGTGCAGTCACCTGTCTTGACCATCTCTGAAAAATGCAGTGAATAGCAATATAGATAGTGTGCAACTGTTGTGATCTTTGTTCTATATGTACATATGCCCTTGCTTGCTTAATTACTTATCTCTAGTGACAACCCCTTTGATACATGTTTACCTAAACAAAAATCCATCTTATGTTCATACCTCTCTCTTTCCAAGTAGATAGGTGCTTATATGTAGGTTCAGAAAAACAATTACAAGTCAGAGCACTATGTCAGCCTTCTTAATAACTTCTGTTTTATATGCTTGGCTTGTTCCCTAGGATGGATACTCCAATTTGTTGTTAATTTGTTAGAGGACTAGTAGTACTCCCTCTGGTCCATATTAATGGCCTTAACTTTATCTAGATCCGTTTGTATCCAATTAAGTATTTAGACTAGATGCATTCGTATCTGGACAAAGTTAAGACCATTAATATGGACCAGAGGGAGTAGTTGATTTCCCAAATGGATTTGGGGGGTTAGTATGAATGCATGGATGTAGTATGCACGCATGCACATAACCACACGATACGATGCAATCCATTTATTTATAGCCACGCATGTAACCACATGATAGTTTTCTTGATACTTTTGTAAATTCCATGTTAAATTTTGTACATGAGATGCGTTAAGCATGTTAAATTAAATTTTTTATCCTTTTTTAAGTTACTATTGCTATCTTCTATGCTCTCGTTGACATCCAAGCCCAGTGGTACTAGTTTCTGGCTCCGTGGTGCTCCGGCTGCTGGCACGACTTCTCCAGCCTAGAGCTTGCCATTGGTCTCCCGTTCCGATGGCATGGTGATTGACCTATGGTGGTCTCGCTTGTCGGCAGGATGACGCATCTCTACACAACCCTGCCATAGTGAGATCGACATCATCATCAGCTAGCCTCGTCTTAAAGGTAGTACTTCAACCATCCTCTGTGTGTTCTGATGAATGAACTGATGAATGAGGTGATTTGATCAACAACATAGATCTTCGCATTCTCTGGATGCATTCTCAACATGGATGATTAGTTCATTGTCTGAACTAAACAATGCACTGAGTGAATTAGTGGTGGTTTATGTTGATATGTGCCGTTATAGCAATTTCTTGCCATTTTGCGTACATTCGATTCTTTCATTCATAGTGCATTCTGTTTAACTTTGAAGGAATATGTGGAGTCCTAATGATGCACAAAATTTTCTTCTTGATTATTGCCAACTGGATCCGTTCGGTGCACATATTCCTTGTAGGAGCTCTCTAGTTTGACTAGGAGTTTCAATAATGAGTTTCAATAATGTAATCCAGTAGATAATCCTGCTATTTTTTATGGGCTCAAATACCTATGGTCAACAATTATACTTGTGATTATCTACATTAATGTTTTTATGGCAATTTAGCTCGCTATGACTATGGCTGCATATGTGAGGTGTTATGAGAATATTAAGGCAGCCTGCAAGCTCCTATATGCTAAAAAGCTTGATTTGAATTAACATCTCAAGGTGATAGTTAGGGCTATACTATTAGATATTGTTTTTTCTTGCTTTTAACTCACTTGTACTTGTGGTGTTGATTTAATTCATAGTGCAACAACATTTTATTTCCTGTACTGATATTTGATGCATTTGAACTGCAAATTTTAGAAGCCTGAGAGAATAGGCGGTTGTTGTCGGATGCATGACTAGATGGTTGCCTTCTTCTGATTTTACTCATGAATTTTGGTAAGCCCCACGAACCAAATGTTTTGATTTTTGCGACACTGCTCACCATGCAGCCGTTTCATAAGATTTTGTGCTGGAAACCACCAACGGGAGTTTGTTGTATATGATTATGTTGTAATGCTCGGTAGTTTGATCGGAGGAATTAGAACTTGTAATAATCATGCGAGTTGAGTTGAATTGTATATTTAGATATCACATGTGTGCTCTATGCACTTTTATTATAAATTATTTGTTGTCTGGCCCAAATGTTGAGAAAAAGAGCATAGTTCATGTTAAAAAAATTGAACATCCTTGTAATTATAATTTTTTTCGAAAGTAAATGATTTAGATTCCCAGGTTTTTTCTTAAGGCTCTTGCAGGAAAAGAAAGTAAAATTTATGTAAATTCCACTTGATTGACCGATTAATCGCCTTGACGACCAGCTACTGATGGCTGAATTGGCTCCGTTTTACTTGTTTCTTGAGGGGACTCTGAGTGGATATGACCAGGCCACCAACATCATCCAAAAGAAGTCCCACAAGAGGGTCTACTCTACTAAGGTATCTAATAAATCTGCTCGTTTCTCCTCCCTGACTCAAGTTCCTTTGGAGGATGTACTGCCATGCTACTTTGTTTGATCTACTACATTGTTATGATCACAAGTGCCAATTTTATCTACTTAGTTATTATTGACCGCTCAAGTGTTGGATCCTCTAAGCGTTTGATGTTGCTTTGCCGCTCGGACCTGAGCTTTTAGAAGTAGACACTCTTTCTGTATTTATAGAGATGTGCCCATGGAGCCCATCGCTGGTCTCCTGCGCCGAAGGCATGGTCGTAGATTGGCGGTTGTCCTGGACATCGTCTCTCCATGTTTCCCTGAGCCACTTCTACTAGTGAGATTCTACCTCGTCTACAAACCCCTCTTGTGAGCTCGTCGATTCCCTAGAAGGTAGGTTCTAGGTGTTTTGTTTTACAACAACCTACATATCTTGTCTAGAATGTAATGTCTCACAAACATCCTAGAGGAAGGAGCATCTCCAGCGGTAGTGGGAGGAGCACCTCGCCTTCTCCAAGGAACAAGTAGAACTCGTGATATGTGTGCTTCTGGTAGGTTAAACTTATTTTCTATTCCCTTTGTTTCAAAATATAAGATGTTTTAGGTTTGTGAAAGGAGTGTATCTCGACCGCTTTTAGTGTCTAGGTTCACTCCAAACCTAGATGAACCAACACACTAAAAGGGGTCTAGATACACTTCATTCACAAAGCTAAAACATCTTATAATTTAAAATGGAGGGAGTATTAACTATTCCTATCGATTGCTCTTGCATGTGTCGCTGTGAGATCATGAATTGTTTCGAGCATGCTGTGGTGAAGCTTTGTTCATGGAATTTGTACTAGGGTATTACACTCTGTGACACCTTGTTTATTGATTGATACTGGTAGTGCTAAATCTTGAGCCTTTGCTCTCCAGT
Source organism: Avena eriantha (assembly GCA_910589775.1). NCBI lineage: Eukaryota > Viridiplantae > Streptophyta > Magnoliopsida > Poales > Poaceae > Avena > Avena eriantha. Next base: position 63,832,463 of record OU342740.1, read on the forward strand.
AGGAATTTGAATATTATGTCTTGTATGTATTTTCTTATGTCGTTTGTGGAGGTGCACCGTTCTCGGTCTGTTGACGTGCAGGTGATGGATGGATCAGCCAATCTTTGACCAGTGGTTGTCGCTTGCGATGGCGGAGCAGCAGGCTGTCTTGGTGGCCCCTCGTGGAGCTGGAGCTGTCCAGGAGGTAGGCAGGGAACCATGACTACAAGAGCCACAACATGTTGGTCATGCTTTATTTGTTTATTTCTTCAAGTGTTGCTGTAGGTTGGTAGGTACTAGTGAGCTCAAGGTTAAATGCTACAGATTCAACTGATTTGTTGCCATTTGTTTGAGTTCAACATGAACAAGTAATGTGACTTGCTTTATTCACATGGATGTGTTTCTTGTTGCAGATTGGCCAAGGTGGGGCATACAATGGGAGTCGTCTAGTGAGAAACAATTGGTTCTGATGTTTCACATATGGATATCTCTATATCCAAACATGACTATAATTTGAAGATATAATTTCTTGGTCCATAATTTCGTGGTGTCTCACTTCACCATTAGAGATATTGTGATTCATCCCCAATGGTGATGTTGTAAAACATACATGAAGGTCATGAATATTTTTCAATATTTATGACTATTGACAGACTTATATATTTCTACTTTTGATGGATGTGAAGGAGGAGAGGTGCGTGGCGGATAAGATGCTGTCATGGAAAGGGTGAGGGAATTTTTTTTGAGGAGCTGGATTGCTGACTCAATTATGCGGGGAAAAGGTGCAGGTCAATGATGTGACCCTGAAGCCCACCGCTGGTCTCCCGTGCCGCCAGCATGGTCGTAGATTGGTGTTTGTTTCGGACGGCGTATCTCCACACTTCCACGAGCTGCTGCTGCCAGTATTGGTGGTGACATTCAGTCTCGGCTACCACACCCGCTGGTAAGCTCCTCGATTCCCAAGAACGTAACCTACACATCTTGTCTAAAATGTCATGTAGGTCCTAGCTAGATGAAGGAGTAGCAGCAGCACCCTTCTTCCATGCACAAGTAGAACTCAGCGACATGTGTGCTGTTGCCAGGTAAAACTTGTTTTTTGTTGACTATATAACAATCAATTCTTGTGCATGTGTGTCGCTGTGAGACCATGGTGTAGAGCCTGATGAGAAGGTGGAACCTGATGGTTGGTGGCTATTGATATGTGTTCTCCTGTTTAAATTGATGACATCATTTTGCTCCACCCCTATTACATGAAATACGGTGGGAGTTGCATACGTATATGTATGCACTTGCACTTTGCAGGTTCCGAGCGATGAAGCGTGAACGCGTCCAGCTCGGCAGTGAAGTGCAATTGCAAGCCGCTAGGTGACCGGAGTTGTGTGTAGTATGTCGGTGACTTGCTCTCTTTGTGGTGGGTTCGGTTGAAGGTTGTATCTTTTGGAGGATACTCACTCGCTGATGGTTCCTCGACGCAGGCACACAAACCCGTACGGACCATAGTATATTGAGCTTGTGAGGGCATTGGAGCAGTGTAATAGGGAAGTTGAGGTGGCAAAATAGGTTAGCTTGCTATTAAATCTCGATAGTATTATAGGAGTAGTTGGATTATTGTTGGGTTTCTCCAGGGGATTCGATATATCATGTTTATTAACTGTGAAGTAGAGTGTGTTTACTCAAATTTTACATTTCAAATTTTACATTTATAGTTGAGTTTGTGCGAAATGAAAAGCAATGTGCACCTCATATATATGTTGTCCTTAACAAGTCAACAAGCAAATTGAGGAATAAAGTTCATATATTCTTATATATGGCCGTGTTACATATATGCTTCTTGAAATTAAGTTTGCATCCAAATAATCTTTGAATTAGAAGGTATGGTATATACGACCCACTAGAAAGGGCAGAAATCAGATGCTCTGCAGTGCCTAGTGACAAGAAGGTGCCAACCAACTTGGTAGCAGCGGTTTCCCTCAATCATCAAAAACAAACAAAAAAAGTTGCTCAGGCTGTATCGGTTGGAGTATATTGGAGGGCCTAAAAATAGACGCTCTGAGCTGTTTTGCATGGAGGAGGATATAGGGCCATCATTTACGCTTCTGTTCCAGATCTCCCAAGGAAAGAGCAGAAAATCAAGGAGCCCATGGTGAAAGCATGCACAACATGGCACTAGTCATCATATATTCATATAGGGGAAATCTAGATTCAGACCGGTCTGAAAATGACAAAACTCGGCGGACTCCCGTCAACCGACGGATCACATGCGTGCGGTCCAGATTGATGCAGGCGAGGGAGATACCAAACTCAGCGGGCTCACCCGTGTCGTTCATATATTATCCTCCTTCTTGGTTGTTGCTCTCGGCGCTCGTCGCCGCCACTCACGCCACGAGCAGTTCGTCAAGCCGTCGTCCTTCTCTGCTCCTACTCGGTGGTCACCGCGTGCTCTAGCCTCTGTTCGACTCCGCCGCCGATTCCCCAGCGCTGTCATCGTCGCTGAGGCAAGAAGCTCTTCCTCGACCTAGCGGCGGGCGGCTGCAGCTACAAATCTAGCTGGAGCAGCTCCTCACCGTTGCGGCGGTGCATCTGACTAGGAGCGGATTGGTGACCAGAGCTAGTCATTTACCCGGTGGCGGCGGCGGTGCATCTGGTTGGAGCTAGTCATTTACCCGGTGGCGGCGGCGGTGCATCTGGCCAGAGCACGGGGTATGACCGAGACGACGATAGTGCTCAACTGCTTGCCACAAACCCGACATTGTAGTAGTTCTCTTCCTGCATCAATCGATCGATATGTCTGTATGCGTGCATGAGTCTGGACCTTAGCTGATTTACCATCGTTCCTTGACTCTTTCTCTATTCGATGCTGACACCTCCGTAGCAAACAAGGTCGAGGGTACATCTACATGTGAATGATTTTTGTTTTATTTTTCAATGCTTTTGTGTGGTAGGAGTATACTTATGTATACATGGTTTAATGTGAGTCGGTTAACTACGACCTTTCTATCGCCGGTTAATTTCTAATACTCCATCCGTCCTAGTATGACTTATATTTGTCTATATTTGAATGTACTACCTCTGTTTAGGGTTATAAGTCTGGAAAGCTTTTTATATTGTTTGAGATTATAAGTGTTATCTTATTTGTTAGTCTTTCTCGTCCAATGCATGTTCTTTTTTTCCTCTCACTTCTCTCGTGCATGTACTCCTATTGGTGCATACATAGATTAATAAGAGAGAGTTATAGAGTGTCTTGGTATTAGCAACTTGGCCATAGGACTAATAATCCCAAACAGAGGGAGTATCTGCACACTACCTTTCAGTGAAATTTTTTCGGAAGAAAAAGTTATCCATCCCTAACACGTGAGTTATCCATGCCATAATATGTAAGTTATCTATTTTTTAACATATAAGTTACCCACCATATAGACATGTTGCGTAAAGTCATTCTCGCATACATGTTGAGCAATTTTAATTGGAACATGGTAACCTATGTGTTAGGGTACCAAAACTTTATCGTCGACGAGCGATAAAGGCTCAGTACCTTAACACCCTTTGAGGCTTCATCGTTCGCCGCGCGCGACGACGACGATGAACCAAGCCACTAGATTATGGGTTGCGTGTTTTCACTACGACTTAAGGTGGTGGGTGGATCGGGCATAAGACCTCATTTATTATAACATATGCAAAAAAATTAGATTTAGTTACTTTAAAGAAATTATGCTTGATTTTTAGGGTTGAGTCATCCGTGCGTCGCGAAAGCGGTGATGGGCAACAAAACCGAGCCACTAGAATAAATGCTATATTCTATTTGTGGGTAAATTTTCGTAGTGGTGGATAACGTACATCTTATTGAGTGGGTAACTTATATGCTGAAGTATAGATAACTCTCGTGGTATTGATGGGTAACTTTTGGGTAAAAAAAGTTACCCATCCTAACACGCGAGCTATCCATGTCATAGTATCTAAGTTATCCACTATATAACATGGAACTTACTCACCATATAAACAGGTTGGATGGAGGCATTCTCGCATATCTCATGTGGTTAACTTTTGCATTTTTTGACCTCATAAAATATCGGTTGGCCCATGTATTTTAGTTTAGTTAATTAAATACGAGCTATTAGCTAGTTTAATTGCGACACAGACTTCGTCGTCGTCAAACACGAGAGTGGCGACGGGCGACAAAGCCAAGCTGCTAAAATAACTTTTATATTCTATTTGTGGGTAAATTTTTGTAGTGGTGGATAACTTACATGTTATTGGGTGGATAACTTATATACCGAAGCCTGGATAACTCCCGTGTTACTGGCGGGTAACTTTGGGGGGAATCATATTACCTACCCTTAACACGTAACTTATCCATATCATATTATTTAAGTTATCCGCCCTGAAACATATAAGTTACCTACCATATAAACATGTTGGGTGGAGACGTTCTCGCATTTCTCATGTGGGTGACTTTTGTATTCTTGATTTGCCTCATAAAACCTCGGTTATCCCATGTATTTTAGTTTAATTAATTAAATATGAGATATGAGCTAGTTTAATTGAGACGCGGTAGCCTAGGTGTTACGGTATCAAGACTTTGTCCCCGTCGGTGCCTTAGCATCGATGAGCGATGAAGGTTCAGTACCCTAACAACCTTTGAGGTTTCGTCATATGTACGTCACGGTAACGGTGACGGGCGATGAGTCGAGCCGCTAGACTACTAGTTACGCATTACGGTTGTTCACTATGACTTAGGTGGTGGGTGGGACATAAAACTCCATTTATTATATCGTATGCAAAAAAACTTAGATTTAGTTTGTTTAAAAAAATTATGCAAAATGTTTGATGCGGTAGCCTTTCGAGTTTGAGTAGCCCGTATACCACGAGAGCGGCGACGGGCGACGAAGACAAGCCGTTTAATAACTTTTATATTCTATTTATGGGTAATTTTTGTAGTGGTGGGTAACTTACATGTTATTGAGTGTGTAACTTACATGCTGAGGTCTGAATAACTCTCGTGTTAATGGTGGATAACTTTTGGGGTAAAAACTGTCGTGTTATTTAGTCAAAGCATGCACGAGAGGCATCGCTTGTGTTGCCTGTCGGAAAGCCGCCGAGTTATGTAATTATCTCAGAATAGTCGTCGGGTACTTTACTGCATTAATGCAAAAGAGTCTCCACACATCCTATTTTATAGGGTGAGTAACTTATATATTATGGTCTGGATAACTTACGTGTTACCGGTGGATAACGTTTGGTCGAAAAAAGTTGTTAGAACATATCGACATAGGATCTAATTTAGAAGATCTCGTCGCAACTAGCCCAATGGTAAAAACGGATTCTAAATCCAATAAACGGTTTGACCTATAAAATATTTTAAATTTACGAATTTAGATTTTATTCTTGATAACGTCGGAGATTTGTTGTCCTTTTGTCATTAAGAACATATTACTGGGTCAACCATCGCGATGGAAGCCGTGCTCACGCGAAATTTCCTGGCCCACGTGCTCGTCGCAGCGTGCGGCCTGTCGGAACAAGGTCGATCGGAACCCGCCAGGTTTGGCTATGCAGCGACTACCGCCGGGTAGCAATGTCCTTCATATATACATAACTATGAAAAATTAACCTTCTTGTGAGTAGTACACGAAATACTCCTTTTTCTACCTCGAATCAGGTGTTTAGTGACAAACAAAATAATACACTCAAGATCAATAACCAATGCACTCATGCATCGGATGCAAACGGGTAACCTTTAGGTACGCTCTACCTTCTTTAGTACAAAAAAAATAAACTATAATTTTATAAATCATCACTTTTGAAAAATTCAGTTCATTTGTTTGAACTAGACTAAAACACAATACAATGCTTCCCTTGTGGCACCGGATCCAACATAGCCTTGCGGCTAGACTCCACCAGTTAGGGCAACACTAGGATGTCAACAGGATCAACACCATTCATGCATCAATTTATAAGTATTACAAAACAAAAATATGTCTTGAGGTCCAAAATTCTGCAAACATCGCGCCAAACCGGAATTGTTCAAATCAGCGGCGGGCCAAATCCCAAATGCATGCATGCTCCTTTACAAAACATTCATGTTTTGGTTCTAGGTTGATCACATATGAACAAACATCATTGCTACCATCAGCACCAACATGGAAACGAATCCAGACATGCATCTATAGCTCAAGAAAACAAAAAGACATCTAGGCCATCTCTAGGACCACTCAACGCCCGAGCCTGGCCCTCTCCTCCTCATTGTGTACCGTATGCTGCTTCATGGAGATGATAGATTTTTTATCTGGCTCATGCAGGAGCGTGGATGATGTAGTCGTACCCGTCCGACCTCAAGGTCGCTAAGCTCCTCGCACGTTGTCCAGGTCCTTGCACGATGACCGGTTGCTACAAGTGCAACTCCCCCGAGTTATCGCATGCATATAGTGCGATGCGATGACTCCCCAACTCCTTGATCCCTGCTAGGGTTGTGGAAGTAGACCTCCTGGCAGAATCCCTGCAACACAACGACATGCCACATATGCGTTGAGTTTGCACATACCGTGCCACGATGAAGGCAACTAAGAGAGAGGGGAGATATTCTTGCCAAAGAGAATATCTTATTGGTGTGTTTTATCCCACCTGAAAGGATCGTATGGGCACCTAGAGGGGGGAAGTACGTATACGTTTGGAGAGGGGGTGGTTTCAAACCACCAACACCACGAGAGGCCTCCCTTGTTCTCCAGTGAACCTCACCCCAACAAATTCGATTCACCTCTTCCACTATAGCGGAAACCTTCGAGGTGGAAGCCGACACCTTTACAACAAGTTCGAGGCATACATCCACAACCTAATTGGAGGCTCCCGAATACAAGCAAGCTATCAAACAATCGAAGACAAGCTTGTAAGAACCAAATCACAAGCTAGGGTTTCCAATGAAACAGTAGAGCAAGGGGTCCTCAAGTGAATGAGGGGGAAATGAAGATTTCTCTTGGTGAAGCTATAGATCAAGGCCTCCTCCTTCTATTCTCCAAAGATCAAATGGTTGAGTGAAGAGATCTTGAGGATTTGGTGGCTCAAATGGTGTTGCTATTCTTGAGGTGGACGAGCAACTCCCAACGTAGAAGAAGGGGCCTTATATAGGTGTAACTACCTCGGTGAATTACGCTCTTAGTTAATGCCTGGATGAACGAAAGTGGTTAAAATAGTACGGTGGGGCCCAGGGCCACTCACGGTAGACCTTTCGGCCGTCCTAACCACTTTCAGACAACGGGACAAGAACGAGCGGCGTAATCGGCAGGCGAAGGGATCAACTACATACACAAATGAGTATGTATGCAAGCCACATACAACAGTCCTCAGAGCCATACCATCTAAAAGAAATAGAAATATTGCAACGCCATACGGCAAGATCCAAATGTCCTAGATAGATATAATAATTTAGGATAGCTCCTCATACATCACACATCAGAGTATCAGGCGGAAGCGGAAAACAAGATCCGAGTACGGATAAGAAGCAAATTGGCATAAGATGCCCCATAACTAAACACATCCCGCCCACAGATCTCACGGATCCCCGTTCCCGGAATCTCTACACCGAATGATCGTTGCCAACATCATCTGTCTCTTCCACCCAGTATCCATCTTGCGGATACACCTGTTCATCTGAATCAAACAATTTATCGTGTGAGACCCTAGGGGTACTCAGCAAGTCTTTATGCCGCTAAAGGGGACACAACCTGGGGTGACGCAATTGCAGCAAAAAGGTAATACCTAACAATTCTACAGATATACGCTAACCTTCTGCCTAACCAATGATAGACAGAAGTCCGTGAATTAAGAACAACAGTTATAACAGTATAATTAACAGATCCATCCTCCTCCTCGCTTACCAACGAGGAAGCGGACGAACAACCCCCATCATCCGTTGGCAGTTTTATTAACCATTCCATGAGCGTTGCACTATTTACTAGTCAAGTACTTAGTCAAATTAAAAGCGGTACTTTAGTTATACTTGTCTATGATCGAGAAACTGTGCTCCAAGTCGTCCATAACCGCGGACACGGCTTTCAGAAAGATTTACCCTGCCGGGGTGCACGAATAGAAACACACACTCGATCAACCTCGGAAAAACCAAATCAAAACCCAACGAGGCATTCACGACAAAGAAATCACAGGATTCAGAAATATTTCAGGGGGCCACCCCATTAAGCTACCCGCAACGAAGTTGGCTGGCTCCGAGACGGACCCAAGGTTTGTGTGGACGGCGGTAAACGACTCGGAACCCGAAAATGTGACTAGGCTTGTCGATACAGCGAAAACGTGTCACGATCCAAAACAGCACAGGTGCTCCTCGCACAATCTTAAATAAAGAAGTAACATGGCATAAGTACAGGATTCAATTTAATGCAATCACGACTCAATGATGCAAGAATAAGATAGAGGCAATAGGTACTGTATGTATGCAAGCATGTGGTAGTGCTTGCCTGGCAGCTCAGTTGAAGCGAGAGATGGATCTGGGTAATACTCCTGTGATTCCTGGTAATTCTCCTGCTGGGCGTCTATTCGAAGAAGAACCAAACAAACAAGAGCCAACATAAATAAAGTGCGCAAGCATATGAATTGAAATGCAACAAGCAAACAAGCATGCCATAATGAATGATGCACAATTTACATGGCATTAAAGTAGCATGGCAAAAGTGGGGTGTGGATACAAGAAATAAAGCATTTTATTATTTATTTAACCAAGTTTTATTGTCATAACCAGTTCAGATTTGTAATAATGATATGATGCATGCTTCAATTCAGAACAAGGACTGCATAGATAGAACGGGCTCGTCGCGCTGATCGATTTAGACATATTATTTGCCCAATTTGGAGTTATAGAATTAAAGTTATTAATTAATTAAGGAAAAGGGCATTTTAATGTAATTTTAATCATCTCGAAAATTTAAAGTGTTCAAACATTATTTTTAATGGCATATTTGGATTCCTCACATTTTTTTGATTCCAAAACATATATTACTTGTATTATTTGGATTTGTATTTTAAAAAAATTATTTGAATCTGATTTGAATTTGAATTTAAATCAATTTGAAAAAGATTTAATTAAAAACAGACAGCCAGGAAAACTTTTCTTACTCAGTCAGATCCAGCCACAGCCACTGACGGGTGGGCCTTGCGCTGACTGGGGCCACGCGCGCGAAAACATTTTTCCACCGCGGCTGGGCTAGCCACTGAGGCTGACAGGCGGGGCCAGCGGCTTCGGGCCCACGCGACAGTGGGGATGCCCCCAGAGGCCGACAGGTGGGGCAGGGGCTGGAGCGTGGGTTAAGCCTGAGGAAGCAGGGGGACCTACCTGCAAAAGTACTAGGGCAGCTGACTAGTGGGGTCGCTAGGAGCGCGGTTTGCAAGCGAATAAAAAGGGGGGGCTAAATGCAAATTTACCACAGCCCGGTACGGTTCTTCGTCTCCACGTTCTGACGGAAAATCGTGCACGTGGCGCAGAGCGGGGATTTGAACCCGGGACGCGGGCGAGCGCGCTGAGGGGGCGGAGCCACTGCGGCGGGCTAGGGGAGCTGACAGGTGAGGGGCTGGGGCCTAGTTAGGGTCCTGCGCGGCGCTGGGAGGCTGCAGACGCCGGTGAGCGGCGCGCACTGAGAGCGCTCGGCAAAAGTAACGGAGGGGCTAGGGCGGTACGGCGAGGCGGAGCATGTCAGGGCAGTCGAGGGACTCACCGCGGGCTCGACGGTGGTGTTGGATCGGACGGGGAGGCTCTGGAATGGCGAGGACGCTGGCGCACTGGCGGCTAGGGTTTGGCGTCGGGTGGCAGCGGTACTGACGCTCCTGGGGCTTCTCCTCCTCGACGACGCGTGCGGGGAGCAGCAAGGTGGTCGCCTCGGTCTCCCAAGCTACCCCCACAACGAGCACGCCGGCTAGATCGACGAGGGCGAGGTGGTGCTGGCGGCGAACGGCGGCAGGTGTTGTGGTCGGAGAGGAAGAAGGAGAAGAAGAGGGGCGGCTCTGGGGCGGATCTGGGGATGCAGGAGAGGCGTGTGGGCGAGGGAAAACGAGAGGGAGAGAGGAGGGAGGCAGGCAGGGCACGGCAGAGATAAAGGTGGCCTCGGTGCCACCTTTTCCTCCTTCTCCTCGGCACGTGCTAGCTCGGCTGGGCAGGTAGGGCGAGGTAGGGGTAGCTGCAGGTGGACCAGGACGGCGTGGAGGCTGGAGGGTGGGGCTAGCTCGGCCGGTAGAGAAAAGAGAGAGAGAAGAGGGGGTTAGCTCGGCTAGGTTTAGACATGGGCTCGGGTTAGGGCATAGATAGGGTTAGATGGAGGTTAGGGTTAGCTGAGGTGGGGCCAAGGAGAGAGAGAGAGGGTCAGGTGTTCCTCATGGTAGAGAGAGAGAGAAGGAAGATTAGAGTTAGGGTTTGGTGTAATTTAGGTTTAAAAGAATAATAAAGAGAAAAGCTAGGTTTAGATTTTTATTAGGCATTTAGGTTTTAATTTTTGTTTATAAGGCCAACACAAGGAGGACCATGGAGCTGGATCTTGCTTGGGCCAATGTTGAAGAAAAACAAGAAAGAAAGAGGAAGGAAAGAAATAGGTGGAAAAGTTCTCATATGATCATACATGAAGAAAATCAAATTAAGGAAAAAAAATATGGATGAGACTATGAGGATGGTGGAATGGTAAGAGATGGTTTCCCCAAGATAGGACCCATTAAATCAAATGAAAAGCCAAAGGAGTAAAAGGTGGTGAAGAATTGTGCATGGCCCATGCAAAATAATAATGCCATGATTTATTTTGTGAAAACAATATTAATATTATGGCATTATTCTTATGCATATCCAAGAAATGGAGATAAAACCAAGCACAAGAATTTAGAGGATTTAATCCACCCCAAACTACATGAGCTAGAATTAAAATATCAAAGGAAAAGAAATACAAGCTCATTGTTAATGGGATGGTGGAATTATAAGGTGGTGGAAGAGAAAGGTGGTGGGATGGAAATAAAAGAGATGCCCCCAACTCAACTTGGGCATTTGAACAATATATCAATAACCAAATACAATATCAAGAGGCAAATACAATTAATAATGCATATGAGAGAAAAACCAAAAGAAAGAGGGTTTTATATGATGGTCAAATGCAAGGTGGCATGATGACATGAGCATGATATAATTATGATGCAACAATAATATATATGAAGTAGCCAATATCTTACTAGAACAAGTAGCATTACAATTGTTAGACAATTGGGGTGCTACAATAGGCCCTCTGGAATTAGAGCCGTTGGGATCCACTTACCCCAGACAGTCTGGCCAACACCAGCCGGACAGTCTGGCCAACACCAGCCGGACAGTCCGGCCCAGCCGGACACTCCGGGTGAAAACCAGACACTCCGGCCTAGCAAAGTTTCTGGCCAGAGTCTGGAAGGTGTCCGGGAGGTGTCCGAAGTGCTGTTATGATTGTCCGAGCAGGTCGAAAAACCCCTAGGGCCGGACACTCCGGGTGAGACCAATCGGACACTCCGACCTGGCAAAGTTTCCGGCCAGTGTTCGGACCATGTCTAGGTGGTGTGTGATGTGATGTTCTGAATGTCCGAGGAAGTCGTCTAATCCTCAGGGCTGGACAGTCCGGCAGAAGCCAGCCGGATAGTCCGGTTGAGTAGGATACTTCGGTGCATATCAACCGGACAGTCCGGCTGAGACTTTCTTCCTGCATAGACATGATCTTGGGAAGCCCATTTCCTTTAGTGCAAAATACACTAGAGTAGTTGATATCTCCTGAAACATTTAATAGCTGATTAAACCTATCCAAGTGTTGTCAACAAACATCAAAATAATAGGGAGAGCATAAATGCACTTTCACCACCCATGGGAACCCCTTTATATAGGGGAAGGAAGGTGTGCCCTCCCCTTTAGGTGCCCCATGTGGGACTAATACATAAAAGAAAAGGGTAAAAAGGAGGGGCTCAGCCAGGTGGACAACTGGGGTAGCCGAATGGGCCCATCCCGCAGTGGCCCATCTTGCTATAGCATCCGACGGTGACAGCGGCTGGCCGGGTGGGCCGATCTTGCTCAAAGAGAGGACAGGAGTGGAGTGGTGATGGCTACTTCCTCCATGTCCTAATGAGTGGCGATATGGCTGGTGGCGAGATCCATGTTGTATTCGGCGGCGCGACGATGAGCAACACTAGGTATGTATCCTCCTCCTATTTTCATGCCTAGCTGCATGTCGGCTAGACTACCAAAGTCTTTGCCAGACTGGTTCCCCGATGAGGTCTCACTAGTTATAGCACAGATTGGTGATTTTTTCTCTCAAGACAACGGTTTTTTGCTAGATCCTGATTTTAAGCTGAGATGTGTGGTCTAATCGCTCAAGGTTTAATTTATCCTTCCTTTGAACTGTGCCTTTAACGTGCACCGGGGAAATTACGACAGACACGATATGATATTGCGTTGAGATGATAATTCCTCGAATTACGCCATTGTCACCACGCGCACCTTTGCCTCGATTTCTGCATGGCCGCATCATGCTCAACCTCCGCCCCAGCCGTGTGGTCTTGATGCCGGGATTTGCTACATGTAGCTGGCGACGCAACTACGTGCACCTCGAGTTCTGCTACATGTGGGTGGGAGAGTTGTTTTTACAATCACATCATCCATGTCCAACTTCTCCTCAACCTGAGTTTTGATGCATATTCCTTTTTAATGAATTGATACATGGTTTCTACATTTATGTGGGAAAACATGGGGCCTGTCCTAATTAAGTACTTGGGGAAATTTTATCACTTAAATTATTAAGTAATGTGGTTTTGTGTAAGATGTGAATATCATATATGACACTAGTATGTAGTACTACATACATACTATAGTTTCACATTTAGAAAAATGTTTCTTCTTTTCATAAATCACAAATTCAATTTGTAGGTTGTTGAAAGCTGGAGTAACATGGTGGAAAAATCACAGAGGGATGAGGGATGAACAGCTGAAACAGGTTCGAGTATAATGAAAGATTTTTTTAACCATAAAACAGTAGGAAAGGCTCGATACGACATGATGATGCTTGAAGCACCAAATAGAGCTTACAAAGTGCTATAATCTGTCTAAGAACAAATATATTGTGTTTTTCAGGTTTTGGCAGATTGCCCGTGTTAAATATGTGTCCCTACCTGCAAATGGAGTAATATTATTGTTTGTTCTTCAATCTGCTTCCACTTATTTTATTTCCTTGCTCCTCACATTCTTACATTCTTACAGCACACGGTTTGAAGAAATAGTGGCTATGAAGGAGTACACCTTGACATATATATTACTATTTTTGGCTAGTGGCTTTGATTCTGTTTCACGGCTATTGAAATATGTGTTGTGAGGGGAGTATGGGATATGTGCAGGTACATTGAGTACCAATGTTTTGCTGGAAGATGACTTGTAAATGAGGAACCCGATAAGCCAAGGAGTAGGAACCGATGCACCCTTGTGGAAAACCCTCGAGGACAAGTGCTTGAGTGCATGGGTTGCTTCCCATCATCGACAACAATCAAACAAGAAGTGCCTAAAGAATCAACGACGAGTTCGATGAACGCAAGGTTCTCAATGCTGAGTATGTCATCATGTACATGGAGAGGAGCCAAAAGGCGATATAGAACCGGTGGGGTTTCATTAATCACGACGTCAACAAATTATGTAATTCCTTTAGAACGTGCACCAACAACCTGAGAGCGGCTCAAACGCCACCGATTAATTGGTGGAGGTGCTCGACCTTTTCAAAGAACGCAACAAGGAGAAGGATTTGAATTACATGCACTGCTACACAAAGCTCGCATACCACGAGAAATGGAAGTTCGTGCGATGGCAACTCAAGAAGGGTGTCAATGGAAACGTCGTTGATGTGGACACCCCCACAATGGCCTCTCTCGGACGCCCCATCGGCAACAAGAAGGACAAGTTGACTGTTGCAGGGACTGTAGCATCAGACGGGGTGCATATGTCGATCGACAAGTGTCTCTCCAAGGTCACGTCAAGCTCACTCCTACAACGACAAGAAGTAGGATCAAGGTAGGACAACATCATGTTGCAGCAGGACAAGAAGCTGGAGCTCGAGACATCGAGAGTGGCTGCAAAGAAGATGAAGGAGTGTTATGGATACAAAATATTGTACGCTCGCACTTGTCACGTGAGTTGAGGTAGTCCTGGTATGGTAGATAAAGAGATAGACATATAGAGTTTGAATTAGTTACTTTCCTTCTTAGAAAGATTGTACCGATCAGACTCATTATGAAGATCACGATCGTTTCCTCTATCTCTCTCGTACGTATCTCCTGTATGTTGTAACCATCCATGTAATCTCTCCCAACTATATTAACACGCACACGATGGGAGGCCAACCATCCTTCCCAAAATGCCTCATACGATCATATGGTATCAGACCCCCTTTCTTCCTAAAAACACATCTACGTGCCTCGCTCCTAAAAACCATGCTGCCATGTCCACCCCCTTGCCGGCATCACCATTGGAGAGAAGTTGATGAAGCCCAACTACCTCCTTTGGTAGTCCTAAGTACTGCCTCCTCTTTGCAGTGCCCGGTTGACGAGCTTCCTCGACGCGAAGACTGAACCACCACCGGAGACAATCACCGTCGAAAAACATGGCAAGATGGTCAAGGAGGAGAATCCTACGTACCACACGTGGGTGGCGACAGACCAATAGGTACAGTCATTTTTGTTGAGCTCTTTGTCTCCTGATTTCCTTGTCTCCGTGATTGGCATGGACACAACTGCGGAGGTATGGGTAGCAATCAAGGCCATGTTCTCCGCTCAATCAAGAACACGGGTGTCAAACCTGCGCTTTTACCTCGCCAAGATGAGGAAGGAAGACATGACGATGGCACAATTATTCACAAAGATGAAGGGTCCTGCCGACGAACTCGCTGCAGCAGGCCGCCCAATTGATGAGGAAGAACTTGTGGAGTATCTCCTTGCCGGCCTCAATGACATGTACAACCCCCTCTTCGCCGCCATCAGAGTTCACGGTGGCGAGGACCTCACCGTGAGCGAGCTACAGGCACATATGCGCCTATGACAACCACATCGCTCTCCTCACCGATGACATCAGTGGGGATCCTCCATCAACTCTGCCCAACGTGGCCATGGAGGGCCACGAGGACGTGGCCACCATGGAGGACGTCATGAAGGTCGTGGTGGCTATGGCCACGTCAACCGTGGCCATGGACGCCAACAACGCGGTGGCAGCAATTGTCGAGGAGGAGGCAGGGCGGCAAGGACCACAACTACACCACCTGCTAGATTTTTGGAAAACCCAGGCATGAAGCTCGGAACTGTTGGCACCGCTACTCCGGTGATGAAGAAGAAGGGGAGGAGAAGGGCACAAATTTTACGTCCTATGGAGTCGACACCAACTAGTACGTGATACCGGTGCCACCGACCACATCACCGATGAGCTCAACAAGCTCACCATGAAGTAAAAGTAGAAGGGCCATGAGCAAATCCATGTGGCCAATGGACAAAGTATGAGCATTAGACATGTTGTCCATGCAATTGTTGATAGCCCTCAAAATCCTTACATCTAAAAAATGTTCTTCATGTCCCACATGCCACAAAATACCTTGTTTCCATCCATAATTTTACTAGAGACAATGATGTCTTTATTGAATTTCACATGTGGTGTTTTTATGTCAAGGATCAGGAAACAAAGAAAGTTCTTCTTAGAGGGAGATGCTCGTGCGGCCTCTACCCATTGATATCCTCCACGTCAACCAAGAATAAACAAGTCTTTAGCGCCACCAAGCCTTCAGCTTCGTTATGGCACAATCGTCTAGGCCACCCTTCTTTTCGTATTGTTCAACAAGTTCTTTTTCGAATAAATCTAGTGTTGAGACGATTTGTGACTCTTGTCAAAGGGCCAAAAGTCATCAACTCCCTTATATGAGGTCTACTAGTGTGTCTACTTCACCCTTGCAACTTGTGTTCTCTGATGTATAGGGACCAGCGCCTACCTTTGTAGGGAGATACACATACTATGTAAGCTTCATTATTGATTTTTAGCAAGTTTTCATGGATTTATCTTCTCAAAAATATTCCGATGTTTTTCAAGTCTTTCATAACTTTCAACAACTTGTTGAATGCAAATTTGATAGAAAAATCCTAGCTATCCAATCTGATTGGGGTGGAGAGTATCAAAAATTAAACTCCTTTTTCTAGAAAATAGGCATTGAGCATCATGTATCTTGTCCTCATGCCCATCAACAAAATGGCTCAGCCGAACAAAAACACCGCCACATTGTTGAAGTAGGCCTCGCTCTTCTTGGAAATGCATCTATGCCACTTAAATTCTGGGATGAAGCTTTTCTCACTACCACACATCTTATTAATATGTTGCCTACTAAGATCATCAATCATGAAACACCCATTGAACATCTTCTCAAAGTAACACCTGACTATGCATCACTTCTCACTTTTGGTTGTGCATGTTGGCCCAACCTTCGTCCTTTCAATAAGAGAATACTTGTCTTTCTTGGCTATAGTCACATGCATAACGGTGTCAAGTCTAGAGATTAATTCTGGTTGAGTTTATATCTCTCGCGATGTCGTCTTTGATGAGACAGTATTTCCCTCTGCACATCTTCATCCCAATGCTGGTGCGCTACTTCAATAAGAAATTCTCCTTCTACCTAAATTCCTCACAAATCAGTCAGTATCATCTCAAGAGGGGGAACAACATTGTACTGAGCTAACACCTAATGACTCTGTAATTCCTGTCTCAAGTGGTGCTACGTAGGTCCAGCAGCAAGCAGAAGAAAATTCGGTGGAAAATGGTGCAAATACAAGGCTAAACGAAGCAACCAGGCAAATCAGCGTAACAGGCACGCATCACGAAGAAAAATCGTCTCGGATCATGGAAACCTCGGACAGCAGCAGAGGCGAATCCACGCCAGGATCATCGCATGTGTCAGCGCCAAAAAACCCGTAATGTCGCATGTGAAATGGATCATATGGGCACCTAGAGGGGGGGTGAATTGGTGCTACTTGAAATTTTTATACCTTTTCAATTTTAGGCTTGACACAAAAGGTAAATTCTCTAGATATGCAACTACGTAGAATTTCCCTATTGATGACCCACAAGTATAGGGAGTGTATCGCAGTATTTTCGAGGGAAGTGAAACCCAATTTATTGAGTCGACACAAGGGGAGCCAAAGAATATTTATAAGCCTTAACAACTGAGTTGTCAATTCAGCTACACCTGGAAACAATCTTGCTCATAGCAGTTTATCAGTAGCAACAGTTTTGTAGTAGGAATAGTAAAGTAACAGCAGTAGCAAAACAGAGACAGTAGTAACAAAAGCAGTAAATAGTGGGATTCGAGTGCGGTAGGCATAGGGATGGATGGACGGGCGTTGCATGGACAAGACAATTCACATGGCAATCAGAACATAGGGCAATTGCAGATAAATAAGATAAAGCACCCAAGTACTAGACAATCCTAGGCATGTGTTCCATATATAGTCATACGTGCTCGCAATGAGAACTTGCACAACATCTTTTGTCCTGCCAGCTCGTTTGCAGCGGGGCCTCTAGGGAACTACTAGCAATTAAGGTGCTCCTTTTAATAGAGCACCGGAGCAAAGCATTAACACTCCATGAACACATGTGATCCTCACATCAAAGCCTTTCCCTTCCGGTTATCCCGATTTCTGTCACTTTGGGGCCATAGGTTCCGGACAACAACGTGTGTATACAACTTGTAGATAAGACCAAGAACAATACTATCATAATAAATTAATAACATGTTCAGATATGAAATCATGGCACTCGGGCCCTAGTGGCAAGCATTAAGCACAACAAGTCACAACAAAGTCATAAAGCACTAATAAAAGATACTAGGCACCATGCCCTAACAATCTGATGCCATTACATGAACGATCTCATCCAATCCCTACCATCCCCATAGCCTACAGCGGGGGATTACTCACTCATAGATGGGGGAAACATGGATGGTCGATGGAGAAGCGATGGTGATGATGATGGCGATGATCTCCTCCAATTCCCCATCCCGGCAGGGTGCCAGAACGGAGTTTCTGGTACTGTTTCGTGGAATCTGGTGGTGTTGGCAGAGCGGAACTCCTTCTGGAAAAACGTCGAACCCCTCGAAGTTTTTAGGTCAGAAGGCTCCTTATAGGCGAAGAGAGAGGCCGAGGGGGTGCCTGGGGGGCCCACACCACCCCTGGCGCGGCCTGGCCTGGCCCGCGCCACCAGGTGGTGTGGCCACCCTAGGGCTCTTCTCCATCTCGTATTCTGGCTCCTAGAGTCTTCGGGTGAAATAGGATTTTTGGCATATTTTCCGGGATTTTTCCTGATAGTTGATTTTCTGCACAAAAAGTAGACAGCAAGGCAATTCTGCTGAAAACAGCGTCAGTCCGCATTAGTTGCATCCAAATCACACAAGTTTAGAGGAGAAACAATAGCAAAAGTGTTTGGGAAAGTAGATACGTTTTGGACGTATCACCTATATGCAAACCTAGCCACTAGCGAGTAAAGGCGAGTAAGAGTGAGGAACGAGGAAACCATAGTGGAGCACGTGGGGACACAGGGTTTGTTTTACTGCAGTTCCTTCCTTGTTAAGGGAAGTACATCTGCGTTGGAGGGATGGGTGGTACTAAGACCATCACGCCACAATAGGCCTCACCCTGTGCTCCGATGGATCTCGCCACCAAAGGCATGATCCACCTTTCCACTATTGGAACCCTTCGAGGTGGGAACCGATGCCTTTACACAACTAGCGGGGCACAAATCCACAACCGAATTGGAGGCTCCCGTAATAACAACAAGCTGCCACAAGAACAAAGTTATCAATATCGAAACACTAGATCTAGATATTAACAAGAGTACTAGATCGAGAGATCTCCAAGTGAATGGAGTGGAGTTGAAGCGCTTGATTCGTGATGTCTAAGAATGAAGTCTCCTGCTTCAATTCCCCCAAAGATCGAAGCCTTCGGGTGGTTGAAGTGGGAGATCTTGAATGAGAGCTTTTGCAATAGATCAGAACTTTTTTGAATGAATCAAGAGATCTGACAGGAGGGGTGATTGGGGCTTTTATACCCCCCATCTAAACAGAGCCATTGGAGTAATATGGGGCCGAATTATCCGGCCTAAGTGAAGGCCGGATTATCCGGCCTGGGGAAAACTCCGCCCCAGACTCGGATTATCCGGGGGGAAATCCGCCCCCGGACAGAAGGTCGCGTCGAGCCATCCTTGGCAGCTTCTCCTGGGGGCGGATTATCCGGCCTAAGAGAAAGGCCGGATTATCCGGCTAGGGGAAAATCCGTCCTAGCCTCGGATTGTCCGGGGGAAAATCCGCCCCCAGACAGAAGGTCGTTCTGATCTTCCTTTTGTCACTTGTCCTGGGGACCGGATTATCCGGCCCAAGAGAAGGCCAGATTATTCGGCTAGGGGAAAATCCGCCCCAGCCTCGGATTGTCCGGGGGGAAAATCTGCCCCTAGACAGAAGCTCACACGCGACCAACTCTAGCCAAGAGGGTCATGCCGGATTATCTGGCCCTTGATGGGGGCGGATACTCCGGCCCCCAACAACAAGTTTTCTTACCTGCAGCACTTAGCACACATGAGAAACTCCATGGTATTGTTATCTAACACACAAAACTCAAGAGATCATGAAATGTTCTTTCAATCTCCCCATTTTTGGTGTTAGATGACAATACCAGGATTTGCAAGATAGTTCTAATAACAACATCATTTAGCGAATGAAAAAGACTCCCCCTCAATGTGTGCATAATAAAGATTTGCATTTGAATACAAATGCACACAAGTAGGTACAAGTTTATTTCATTGGAACATAATCAACACATATATGATGGGCTAGCTTAGAAAAAAATAGCATACCACCATGACAGAGGTGTCCTCAATATAGTATAAGAATAGCCAATGTGACAACCATTATAAACGCCTTCCATGAGACATAGATAACCAATATAGCCAATATGATAGATCCATAGTCATGAGGAAATAATCCACAAGATAATTCTAGAGCCACACATAAACATAGTCTCATATAAAGAAAATCACAACTAAGAGTTCAACGCTGAATGGGCACAAGCGAGAAAAATACCGAAACGATAAAGTGCAAATGCTTGCGCCCGACCCATGAAAATCCACGACAACCTAATAGAACTACTTCTCCCGCTTTGGCATCGAAACGCCAAAAAGGAAGAAGAGCGATGCTAGCGCCCCAAATGATCACTCGGAGTCCTCATTGTCCTCCTCGTCATTGTCTCCATCATGAAACTCCTCGGTGTCTTCCCCTTCCTCATCAGCAGTGGCCGGGGTAGGAAACAGGTGACGCTCAAGCTCTCCATAGTTGAGTCTAGATGAAGAATTCCACTGAGCATATGTTGTGGGAGCGGTAAGAGCAGGAGGAGCATCGTAAGCCCCGGACTCGTCGTGGAGAATGAGCTGATGAGTATGTGCCATCTCGTGGCGCTGCCTATACGCCGCATATTGCCCCTTTCGAGTGTCCACCCCCATGCACAGAATGTTCCGCTGGAACTAGTTCAGCTGCTTCACCTCACGAGCAATAAGAGGCACTAGGGACCTACGAGCACTAGCATGGGCATCCCTCATAAAGCCCTCAGAAGCAGATGATGGATGAGAGATCTTCCTCGCCTTATTGTATATCTTATTAGCCTTATGGACAACATCAATGTGAAACTCTCTGTTGGGAAGCAAGTGCTTGATCAGCATCATAATATAAGGCGCATACGGGATGGAGAGCCTATTGAACATTTCATCAGTCAACTCGTGATAGACGAAGTCCATCACATCCAGTTTGTAATCAAAAGATTCATCTTCAGAGGAGGCCACCTCATGAGAAAAGGCAAGCAGCTGAACCAAGTGACCACGAATATTGTCATTGTTTCCTCCACTTGGTGTGATAGAGTCACGAAAAATGCCCACCAAGCTAGCAAAAAGAGGTGAGAGACCAGCAAAAGAGTCCACAATACCATTGTCAACCGTGCAAGGAGAGAGAATAACATCTTTGTTGGGATTGAGTTGAGTAATGATGCGATGGCCACTAGCACGGTCCCTGTTGTGAAAGGGATATCCAAGCATCTCCGCAAAGGTCCGAAAATCCGTTTGCATGGGAATGTCATGGGTCATCCACTTCATGGTGTGGTACTCATCGCCACAAATGACCAAAGTGGAGAATAATTTCTTCACCACCTCGGAGTCATAGGAACACTGAAGGGCCATAAGATGGTGCAGCCCCATCCGCTCAGTCACCTCCATGGCATCAGCAAGTTGAGGCTTCTCCATAGCTTCAGCAGTGATCATAGGATGCATAGGGAGAATCTTCAGCAAAGCATAGACATCTTCATAAATAGACTTTTGGTCAGCACACCAAAAGCGGGAGTCACCAAGCTCAGATTCCGCAAACAGATCATGATGGAGAATGGAGGAGTAAGTAAGAATATCCATTTTCTTATAGTTGATCTTTGGTGCCTTTCCCTTTTTCTTGGACACAACCTTCCTACTCTTGTCCCTCTTTGCCTGTTTACCGTATGGTCAGCCTCTTTGTTCCTCCTTCTCAGTTCAACCTCGTCCACGAGACCACCTTCACCGTCGTCTCGGAAGTAGAGACCACGGGGACGGTGATTGTAGGTTTTGGGAGCACTTGAACCACCTCTGAAACGAATAAGATGGATAGCATGGGGATAAGTACACACAAGTCCCGGAGAGAAAGTAGAAATAGTAGACACATAATCCACAGCCCACACATACATCGTACAAACATCTACAGAGAACTGAAGCAGAGGTGAATCTGTCAGGCCAGATTATCCGGCCTGGCCAGGGGCAGATAATCTGGCCCTGGCAGAAATTTCCAGATCCTGCATAGAATGAGTGCAACAACACAGATCGGGCATGGGAATTGCTAGACTACGATTTCTATGTGAAAAAACAACAACAAGGAAACTCCTAGTCCACGTTCCACCAACAAGTACCACATCAACATAAAAGATGGGAGAGAGGGAGTTACCCTCACTCATTGAAGGAAGAACGTGGAGGAGAAGGTACTCGGAGGCATGGGGAAGAAGATCCAGGGGAGGCCCGGAGAATCTGGTGGCCGGAATAGCTCCGGGGAGGGTTGGGGCAGCAGGCGGCAGCTGGGAGAGAGAGGGGTCAGGGGAGAAGAGCTGCTCTGTGTGAGCCCTTCTCCCCGACGCCCAGCCCTTAATAGACTGAATCTGCCAGGGCCGGATTATCCGGCCTGAATTCTGAATTACGGTTACACATAGATTCAGGCTCGCGCAACCCCAAACAAAAACCCCCACAAGATAAACAATGGACTTGTGTGCAAGAATAGATGGCTTAGGGATAGAGAGAGTCTTGGGATTAGACAACCAAATTGAGATGGTACTACACACTCAAGATTGCAATAATCAAATCAACTAAAAGCCAAAATTGAGTGTGATTTCCATAAGAACACGAGATACGCAATGACAACCAAGAAGATCCACATAGAAAAAACTCTTCTCACGGAAGAGGGCGGTGGCTGAGGCCTCCTTGTGGGAGTGTATGGTATGATACCGCGAAGATATATCTTGGGTTCATGACCAATACTCATCAAAAATCTCACATACCACACCATGATATTAAGACAAATGATTTTGCTTGCTTTCGGCATTATGGGGGGAGGGTTGGACCAATTAGTTAGGACCACAGTCCCCCTATATCCATGCCCACACCTAGACTAAATACGAAGGCGATATAAGAGTGAGTGCATGGGTAATCAAGACAAGCTCCTTGAATATACGATATTTAGCTCATTCCTCAAGTAACAAAACCTTGCTTCATCAAGTGGCTTCGTGAAATATCAGCAAGTTGATTCTTCGTGCTCACAAAAGATAGATCAATATCACCTCGAGCTACATGGTCCCGAATAAAATGATTCTGAATCTCAATATGCTTTTTCCTTGTGTGCTGCACCGGATTGTACGCAATTTTGATTGCACTTTCATTATCACATAAAAGAGGCACTTTGTCACAATTGACACCATATTCCTTTAGAGTTTGCCTCATCTATAATAATTGAGTACATGCACTAGCAGCAGCCACATATTCAGCCTCGACGATGGAGAGAGATATACAATTCTGCTTTTTAGAAGACCAACAAACCAAGGATCTTCCCAAGAATTGACAAGCTCTAGAACTTGATTTCCTATCAGCCTGATCACTAGCCCGATCTGAATCAATATAGCCACATAGAGAGAAATTGGAGCCCTTGGGATACCATAGACCAAAATTACGGGAATGAACCAAATATCGGAAGATTCTCTTGACCGCCACTAAGTGGCTTTCTTATGGAGCTGCTTGATACCTTGCACACACACCTACACTCAACACAATATCGGGTCTAGATGTGCAGAGGTAAAGAAGAGAGCTGATCATGGATCGGTATACCTTTTGGTCCACATCTTTACTGTGGGGATTGAGTTCAAGATGACATTTAGTTTGCATCGGAGTGCCGACGCCATTAAGATCCGTCATCTTGAATCTCTTGAGCATGTCTTGAATGTATTTTGCTTGATTTATGAAGGTTCCTTCTCTAAGTTGTTTGATCTCAAATCCAAGAAAGAACTGTAATTCCCCCATCATGGACATCTCAAACCTATCAGTCATAAGCTTTGAAAATTCATCATTAAAAGCTTTATTAGTAGAGCCAAAGATGATGTCGTCTACATATAGTTGGCATACGAAGAGCTCCCCCTTAACCTTCTTAGTAAAAAGAGTAGGATCAATTTGCCCAACTTCAAAGCCACGGTCTAGCAAAAGCTCTTTAAGGTGCTCATACCACGCACGTGTGGCTTGTTTAAGGCCATAGAGTGCCTTATCGAGTTTGTAGACATGGTTTGAAAAGTTAGGATCCTCAAGACCTGGGGGTTGCTTTACATATACCAACTCATGTAGAGGACCATTAAGAAAAGCACACTTAACGTCCATTTGCTGTAATTTAAAATTATTATGAGCAGCATAAGCAAGAAGGATACGGATGGACTCAAGACGAGCCACTGCAGCATAAGTCTCGCTGAAGTCGATGCCCTCAACTTGGGAATAGCCTTGTGCCACGAGTCTTGCCTTGTTCAACAATGCCATTCTCATCTTGCTTATTCTTAAAAATCCACTTTGTTCCGATAACACTGCGGCAATCCTTGGGCTTCTCTACTAATTTCCAAACCTTGTTGCGCTCAAAGTTATTTAACTCTTCATGCATAGCAACAACCCAGTCCAGATCTTCAAGGGCTTCAAATACTTTCTTGGATTCCACCATGGATATGTGAGCTTGGTGCTCACCAAAGCTCGCTAGCTCCCTTCTTGTGGACACCCTTCGTCTGAGATCACCTACAACTTTGTCAAGAGTGTGACCCCTTAATTCAAGATTTCTATCTACACGAGCTTTGCGACGAAGTTCAATCAACTTCTTGTTTCTTGGAGGAATATCTTCATCATTTGAGTATTTGTTGGAATTATTAGCTTGGCCTTGATCTCAAGCTTGATCAGCAGGAATTGGAGATGATGATTTTTGCCCTTTATGTTGATCAACAGCCGTAACAGGAGGTTGTTGCTGTTCTGAAGTTTCAGGGCCGGATAATCAGGCTGAGGGAGTGGCCGGATAATCCGGCCTGGGAGAACTTGGTCCATCTTCACTATCTTGCAGGTTTCTGGCCCGAACTGGAGAGGGGCCGGATAATCCGGGGTTAGCCGGAAAATCCGGCTTGGGAGTTGCAGCAGTTTCTTCGATAATGTTTTCAGTTCTGCCAGTCGATGTTGGTTGGCTGGATAATCCGGTGTCCACTAGATAATTCGGCCTGGAGTTTTCTAGAGCATCTGATTGATGATCTTCGGCAGTTTGAGGTGTTGGTGTAGAGGTTTCTCCAACAGTTGGAGCATGTTGAGCTTGTGTCGATGAGGGCTCTACTTGAGTAGAGCATTGTCCTTCCCGATCCGCCACAAGGGGTTCCTTAATAGGGCGGAAAAATCCCACGCCCATTCTTCTTATGGCTTGTTGGGGTATTTCAACATCGGTAAGTATTTCATAAGGTGTGTTGTCCAAGGTTTTGCAGAAGTAGAGCCGGTTGGATGAGTGGCATACAGTAGAAATTGCTTCAGCCCAGAAGTTATCTGGTGACTTGAATTCAGCCAACATAGATCTTACCATATCCATTAAGGTCCGGTTCTTCCTCTTCGCTACACCATTTTGTTGAGGGGTGTACGCAGCGGAATATTGGTGTCTTATCACCTCTTCACTTAGGAATTCATTCAGAGTGTAGTTATTGAACTCGGAGCCATTATCGCTTCTAATTGCAAAAATAGGGACATTGTGTTGACGTTGAACCTCATTGGCAAAATCGATGACCGTTTGCTGAGTCTCGCTCTTCAACTTGAAGAAATTATACCCATGTATATCTTGAATAATCATCAACAATTATGTGGCAATATTTCTTCCCATCGAGGCTTGCATGAGATGGAGGACCAAAGAGGTCCACATGAAGGAGCTCCAAAATCCTCTTTGATGAAATGATGGTCTTCCACCGATGAGGAGAGTCATGCATTTTCCCTTCAAGACAAGCCCTACAAACACGATCTTTGGAAAATGGAAAATTTTCTTTTAGTCCAAGAATGTGGCCACCCTTGTGTAGACTTTGCAAAGTTCTCATATTGACATGGGCTAGTCGGCGCTGCCATAGCCAGCCCGCGTTGGCCTTTCCAAAAAGACACATCAGACATGTAGTGGTTTTCCCCGGAAAGTCCACCACATATAGGTCATTTTCGACATATCCAACGAAAGCGACCTTTAGAGACTTGCTCCACAAGAGTACCACCAAATCACCATCAATAAAAACAGCGAAGCCCATCTTACCAAGGGCACGAACAGAAAGTAAATTGTAACCGAGGGTCTCAACAAGCATGACATCCACGAGATAGATATCGTGAGCAACCACAACCTTGCCAAGACCCAATACCTCAGATTTTGACTTGCCACCATAGGAGACGGTTATGTGATCATGATTTGGCCGCATCTCCGAGATGATATCCTTTCTCCCGGTCATATGACTAGTGCACCCGCTATCAAGCACCCATTTGGACCCACCGGAAGCATAGCCCTGCAAGAAAGTTACTTCTTGGTTTTTGGTACCCATTTTTCAATGGGTCCTCTCATGTTAGTGACAAGGGTCTTGGGAACCCAAATAGACCAAGAAATGTAACTATCAAAAGGATCAACATAGATAGCATAGACATCACCATAATAATCACAAAATAATTCATAATTTAGATTATTAGCCCCTACAAAACCAACATAGTTAGTCTTGTCATTAGTTGTGGTGCTTGTCTTTGTTTGAGCAGTTTTTGCTCTTCTTCTTCTTCTTCTTATTTCTCTTGGGAACATAACCAAGACCTTCTTTTCTATTGTTTGTCCTTTGCTTGCTCAAACTCTCATCTAGGACTTCTTTACCTTTAGGTTGAGACCCCTTTATAAGTTCTTCCCTCAATCTTGTATTTTCTTCAATAATGTCGTCATGTCCACACGATGGTGTGGAGGTGCTAGGCATATCATACTTGTCCAATTGAGTTTGGAGCTGATCATGAGACTCATTTAGAGTATAGAGATCACTTTCCAATGCCTTGTAGGCAATATCAAGTTTCTCTAACTTCTCTAAGAGTCTAGCATGAGCAGCCCCAAAGTCAATCTTTTCTTTCTTTAGTTTCTTTACCTTAGAAAGAGCATTGTCACGTTCCTTTATGAGCTGGGAAACAACCTCTTCATGGGACTCGTCAATTGACTCAAGTTTCTCTTCCAAAGAGACTCGAGTTTCCTCTTCTTCCTCTAGAGCGTTCTTCAAAGAGGCTATCTCCAAGGCATCTTCTCTTTCAATTCTCCCCTTCTCTTCGAGAAGTTCTTCGGAGTGAGCAAGTTGACTCATAAGAGCATCAAAGTGAAGTTTGTGCTCACCTTGAAGGTTAGTACAAAAATTGTCCAAATCAACAACTTCTTCTTTTATCCTAAGACTTGTATGATCATCCATATCATTTATAGTAGTCTTAGGAATTGAGGGAATAGAATATGATACCTCGGACCCTCTTGCCATAAGGAAAGTGACATTGTTGTTGATGACATTTTCGTTTGGAGAGTTGAAGAGGGATGTGGGGCTAGATGTGGTGGCCATAGCAGCCACCTCCCGAGAGCTATCTTCATCCTATTCATCTTCACTTGCGGATGAATATTCCTCTTGTGCCACTAAGACAATCTTGGGTTGATTCTTGTAAGGACCATTTTTCTTGATAAATGGTTTCTTTCGAGGTGCCTTAGACTTTTCTTTGAGGATGAGTCTGCCCCCATTGTATTCTCTACTTTGATAAGGACACTTAGCCATGAAATGCAACCGGTCTCCATAATTGTAACAAGTTCTCAGTTTTGGGCCATTCTCCTTTCGCCTACTTGACCCATTCTTGCTCAAGTTCAAATTTGGCCTTAGCTGGGTCCTTCCAAAAGTTTCTTGCGTAGAAGGCCATGTACTCACCATGAGCACGCTTGATCTCCTCGGGACAGCCCATGGAGACAACATCGTACCCTCTATCATCCTCATCTTATTCAACAACATTAGCCTTTAGAGCAACATTGACTCCCTTTTGCATCCCAATTGCTCGAGCACGAGCATCTTCAGCATTGTTAGCGGAAACTTTGAAGGCCGCCATTTCTTGCATGACTTCATTAGAAGTCATTTGGTGGTAGTTGTGTCTACCTTGCAAACTCTTCAAGTCCGTTGCCTCAAATGGCATGAGGGCACTCACATATTTCCTTTTGATCTAAGCATCATCAATGTGAGTGGCTCCATGCTTTATAAATGTTGTTGCAATGCTCTTGAGCCTTCTATACATGTCTTCATTGTCCTCACCATCCAACATGTAAAATCCTTCGGCTTCATTACTAAGAACATCATACCTATTTATTCCCATGCTTTCATTTCTGATGAATAGGTCGGTGAGAGCATCCCAAGATTCTTTGGCGGTGTTAAAGTGCTCAATATGTGGCATGTCCTTGGGACCCACTCCAAGCCGAATCATGTGAAGAGTTGTTGCATTTAGTTGAATGTCCATAACTTCTCTTCTAGTCAAGTTGGTGGGATCTCCAATATGAAGGCCATCTTCAATGATCCTCCAAAGCTCAATCGACGAACTGCACACATGAGATTTCATTAAGAATTGCCATTGATTAAATGAAAATGCAATAAGCTTGGGTGGATCACCCCTATTGTTTATATGAGGATGAGGGGTAGGTGGGTTGGGAGAATATAAGTGAGAGACATCACTATAATCCTCCTTACCATTTCCCTTCTTGGAAGCGGAGCCATTACTTTTCTCACCCACCATCTCATCTTCCTTGGAGTCGATATGAGCCTTATCCTTAGATAGAGGAGTGGTGGCCTCAGAGGAAGATGGAAGTGGGGCTGTAGATGTGGCCAATAGACGTTATATTGGGTTTACTTGCCGTCTATTTGACTTGTCTTCGTACATGTGGGATTCCCCTTTGCCTCATCACCAGCAATGAAAACAAAATAGATATCTTGCCTTTCGACATGTATGACCTAGCATATGATCCACCAACGGAGTTGAAAATAAATAGATTTATATTCTTTCTGATGTGCGGGCCCTATCACTTAGTCACCATCAGCAGCGGGAAAATAACAATGAACGAAGTCTATCCCAAGGCCTCACAAGCCCCAACATGGCCACTCTGGGCATGCTGAACGGGTACACAGCCATGTTGGTCATGTTCTGCGATTGATCGTATCCACTCGAAAGCACATGTCTACTGGTACAGGAACCTTAGATCCTAGAAAGAAACGGCATCGAGCTCAATTTATAGGGAATTTGAGTAATACATTTTAGGTGTTTGTTGAATGAACTAGACGGCACCGCCGGACGTACGTACCCAACACATAGCCACGTCAGCAGCGTTGAAAGAATGATCACAAAGTTTATCCCCGAGCCCTCCCAAGCCCTAACGTGGCTGCTCTAGACTTTGTCTAGATTTTAATAATGTATCTAGTCATGTTAAGTGCTAGGTACATGATAAATCTGGGTCCATTAATTTGAATTTAAAAAGTAGTATGTATTGTGTCGACTGGGTGCCTCTACGACACGAGTTCTTTCTTTGGGTTGCAAGCAACGTACGGGACTCTTTTCCTAGCGATGGTAGAAATGGTTTGATATAGCGGGACTTTGGCGAGTGTGAACCGAGAAAAGTCTGAGGTAGAATATTCAAGGAAGTAGTAGTAAGGATCTGCGATAGGAAGAACAAAAATAGCAAAATATTTAGCCTACTACTCTTCCGTCCACCTCCTCCCTCTCCGCTCATGCCGGTGGCGCCCTCCGCATCGTAGTCCTGGACCTCTAGCCTCTCCACGTCCCCGTGTCTCAGGCCACTCCCGCCAAAGACATCCACGGCCCTTGTGGGAACCCGGGTGGACTCCTGCCCCACATAGTTTCCTGCTTCGCCATGCTTTCCAAGGTTGACCTTGGTTTTGCGCCAGATTCGTCCATGTCCTCAGAGGAGAGATCCACCTCCATCACTTCCGCTCTGGTTGTGGCGACAACCTCCAAGGCGGTGGCAGATGTGGCGGCGTCGTGGTGGGGTGGCGTGTCTGAGCTCGTCGCAGCGGAGGCGGCCAAGGCCTTGCCCCTGGTTGTTGCGGTTGTGCATGGCCCTGAGGTGGAGCAGGCTTGGGAGCCCCCCCGCTTCGAAGCAGTGTTCTCCGCCGCGTCCTTCCTCTGGCATGTTGTCGGCGCCGGTGCAGAAGAAGCCTCTTCCGGTGCAGATGCACGGGGTGTTCTATAATTGCGGCGACGAGGGGCACATCCGGACCACTGTCGCTATTACACCAGACCAATCGCTTTCGAGGCCAATGATCTATTGCTATAGCTGACTAAGACTGGGTCATAGAGTTTTCCAAAAAAAGTTAAGAAAAAGAGTGTTCGGTGAAAAGCCACTTCGACTCGTAGGTGTAAATGTACCCACTGCCAAAAAGACATACTTCAAAATGTTGATAATTTCGAAAAAAATAACCGAGTGTACATGTTTACAAATTGTTAGTGGGCCAGTATTGCTATTAAGTTACAAATCATTTTCTGGGCCATTGAGCTATTGCTATCGCAGTGTAGGGCTGGGTCATATTAAAGTGTTCGGCCTGTTTTGGTCCGCGGGCACTATATACTGAGTCTGAGTCGCCTACAGGCTGCTCACCGTGGGCTGATCCAATATTATAGGAAGATCGCTAGGTTCCTTCCTGGAATTCATATTTGCCGCTGCTGCGGCTTCTAAATATGCATGCAGCTTGTAGCAGGAACAATAGTAGCAGTGCAGGATGTCGGACCGAGAGAGGCGCGGTGCCCGGGGCTGCAGCTTGGGCGGCGCTGGCAAGCGGAGGATGTCGAGGAGGGCAAAGAAGGGGAGAGAGGGGCTATGGTGTAGATGATGAGTAGGATGTCCATGTTGTCATGGCAGTAGAGGATGGTCACGTTGTCATCGCGGAGAATTCATATTTGCCGCCCGCTATGGTGCTTCATGGCTGCACCGCACACCCACTCACACGTGTTTTTGCTTTAAAATGTGTGTCACGGGCCAGGCCCAGCTATGGGTTTTAAAGTAACGTGAGTTTGACTTGCCTACAAGCTGCCCACTGTGGGCTGACCCAATATTATAGGAAGATCGCTTGGTTACTTCAGAGAATTTCTATTTCCCTATTTGCCGCCCGCTGCGCCAGGCACCCAGTCATAGGTGTTTTCCTTTAAATGTTGTGTTATGGGCCAGGCCCAGGTATGTGTTTTAAATAAACGTGAGCTGCGTTCTGCTTCATTTTTTTTTTAAATTGCACCGATCTATTAATAATCATCAAGAGCAGTACAAGAAGCCTTAAAAGTAATAGAAATTACAAAAAGGTCATTGGACCACCTAGCGACGACTAAAGACACTAGCACGAGCCGAAGGCGTGTCGTCGTCCTCGTCCCTCCATCACCGGAGTCGGGCAAAGCTTGTCGTAGTTGAGCTTGTTGTAGTACACAGACGTGAAGTCGTCGTGCTAAGGTCCCATAGGACCAGCGTGCCAGAGCAGCAACCATCGCCGAATATGACAACCGTAGATCAGAAGAGACTGACCTCAAACCACACTGACGAATACTGAAAACGACCGGATCCCAAGAGATCTGCCAGACGAACAACTCCACGCCCTCCGCCGGTGCTAGCCGCACCGCCGGAGCGAGGATAGGACGGGGAGGATTTTATTCTAACTTCAGGATGTAGCCATCGCCTCACCATCCCGAAAAAGACACGAAAAAATAGTCTAAACGAAGAACAAAAACCTCCCGCCGGCGAGAGCCATGGTCCGACACACCTCCAAGCCCCTAAGGCCACCAGAAATGGAGCGGACCGGCGAGATCGCCGGCGGAGGGAAGGGAACCCTAGATGGGTTTTCTTGAGCAGCCGCCGTCTCACAGCGTACGTACCGGTTTGATAATTATCCGGGTTTTGCTTCATCTTTTGAAATGTTGAATAATTTTTGTTCACATTAATAACTTTTTTATAAAACTTTGTGAACATTTTTTAACTTCGCAAACATTATTTTGGATCCTCAAATATTTTATGAAACATGTGAACATTTTTTTCAAATCCTTTGATTTTATAAATATGTGAACATTTTTTGAAACCCGTGAATATTTTTTTCCAAACAGGGAACATAGTTCTAAATACACATACATGAACAATTTTTCACAGTTAAAAAATGTTCACTGTTAGGGAAAACTTAAAAATATTTTTATAGGTTTAAAATGTTAACCTGTTCAGAAAAAAGTTGTTCTTGCATATCAAAACGTTCACACATTCTGAAAAAATGCTCCATGTTTCGAAAATACTGTTCACAAATTCAAAAAAAAAATAATGTATTGAACTAGAAAAGAAATAAAAAACTTGGGTCGAAAAGGGGGCGCTAATCCCTCTGTCGGCTGGATGGACCACAATGATCCTAACGCTTAGTCACCTCTAACTGAATCTGCTGACTGCTGAGTTTCACAATAATATTGAACACGCTGCTAAGAGACCGGTGCTTCGTCAGACTGGTGACGATTTATTCATGGTGCGAAAATGAAAACCAACTAGAATTTGATGTTGCTGTTGTTGCATGCTGAGGAAACTGAGATTCCTCTGACTGTGACCGATGAGCAACCAATGGTGACAGCTACAGTAACTACGTTGCTGTTCTGCTTGATGATTCTGTAGTCGTGTTTGAGTGAGTTATATACTTATACTAGGTAAATTGGCGCGGCGACACGCCGCGCCCGTGTCGGGTACACGACATATAGAACCTATTCTAAGTAGTGATTTTTCAGTGAGCAGAAACATGAAGCCAATGTTCACAGGTATGGTCATGCTAGATAATAATATAGATAATGTTCCTGGTACTTTGAAAACAACGCTTAGGATAGATAATTATACATGGTAGTTCATGTAAGCAGCGTCACTGCTAAGGTCTCTGCTCTAGGGAGCATCACAAATATACAGTACTGTCATAGAAAGTGTTGCCAGGCGGAAAAGATGACAGTTCGGCTCTTTGGTAAAGAGTCCTGGTTGCATCTCTGCCACCATCGCTGCTTGTTGCCCGGTTTTCCTGCTTGCAGGTTGTGACCAAAAATTAGTATTGTAACTGTTTCGATGTGACTGAAACTAAGATTTTTGCTCGGGGAGAAAGAGTCATTTGCGTGGTCATTCTTTCTCCTTTGTCGCATTGTACGTGCCATTTGGATAATCTTATATACGCTAGCATGTCTTGCAATGTAAAAACTACCACCAAAAAATACATCCTTTTCGTCGACTTGCCTTCTGCTGCGTTGCTCTTTCTTTTCTGGCTGTCAGTTACGGAGGCCTGACGGAGAAAGAGTAGAGAGTACAAAAGGTGAATTTCTTCGCCCAAGGCCTCAAGGTCAGTTGCACTGACTGACAACTTGTACCTATGCGTGTATATGACAATTCAATGAGATACGGTCTTCTTTGTAAGACAATTTTCCTGTCCTAGCCATTTGATACTTTATTGTCCAGCTGCATGTTTCATGCACCTCAATATTAGAAATTACGATGAGCAACACTATAAGTTCAACAGATTAGATACCAAAAATGAGCACATTCTATAATGGGCAAACTAATTTATTTATATATCTTAAAACTTCATGGAATGAGGATCCCAATCAATAAAGTTAACATGGCAATGGCATTGAAAAGTTTCAGACACTTATTTTCATGGAAGATACATGTGCTTTGTGTAGCCTCACGATGCAAAAGTTCAGAAATTGTACGGGCCTATAGAGAACTTTTCTTTGAATCAAATAGGAAACAGAATAGAAAATCAAATCCACGATATCAGTATGAGTATATATTCCATTAGCAAAAATGAATTGTCGGTGAGGCAATATCTAGTGAGTCAGAAATCAAGTGCTTAACTAAAATAGAAACTTCTCACACTGTACATCATGCATTGTCAATTTTCTAATAGTAACATCAGACCAGTCAGGTAACAATCAATTATCAACATATTGTTTGAGTATATGATAATTTAAACTCGTACTTACCAGGTTGCGGGTAAGAACAATACTTCATAGAAGATTGATGTTGGGACCTATGCAATGGAAGTTATCACTTATAAGCCAATGTAAAGCATACCAGCCCGGTTTATTATAGGCTGACATCCTCCCCAATGAATCATCACACCCTGCATAGTTGTTGATCCAAAGAGACAAAATAATATGAGAAAACATACTGAAGTATACTGTAGTTGTTGATAATAAGACATCATCTAAATAATCAATATCTCGGAAGCCACTTTAATTGCATGACATCTGTAAAGGGCTCAATACATGAGGATTGGAAAACATGCAAATAAGGATTTTATGTATTGTCTATGCCATAACAGTCACAATCATCAATACTCGTTTGTGAATATCCTACATAAGATTGACTATATAGATCAGCTTATGAAGAATTCACAGTGATCTTGAGCGAAAGCTTATTACCGGTGGGACAAATTTAAGAACATGTGCATTCATTGAAGCTTATATACACAGAATGTTTAGGAGAGATCACTCAATTTTATGTGTAGTCATGCAATTTTCCAATGCCCCTGATACACTTATCTTTTTTTGGGGAACTGTCATGATTACCCCAGTGACGTTACATCATAAATTACCAAACTGTGGGGTGGAAATGATTATTACTCCTAAATAAACGTGGAATTGTTCTCTTACCAGTATGATGTAAATAAGTTGAGATTATTCATTCACCTTGTGTGTGCGATCTTCTATGACATCCTCAAGAAGGGAAGCATATCCTAAGAAAGAAACATTGACACCTTCCCTTTCTGAAATAACGGGTGGCGAGTTATAATTGATAAAGAAGGAAAAACTAACATATTCACATATTAATACTCGATGTACCAGGCTGATTCGGTGCTGTGGGGGGAAACTAATATTCTTGATTTATACTCAATCGAACGAATGTGAAATACAGAGAAGAGAAAGACATACCGTACCGGGTAGTGACGCATGTGTAGTAGAGGTCGCACTGTCACTGCTGGTCTTGTTGTCCTTCTCCTCCTTGCACTGCCGTTGGTCACTGAAAAAAGGAGCAGAACATGAATTAGAGACAAAGGGAGAAAGATTAAATACATTCTGAGACATGTAGAACTGGTCGAATGTACAGATAGAGAAGTTGTGTTTACTCATATCCATCTCCAACAGAAAGAGTTATTAAACTGTAGATGTTACACTTCTTCCTGAAACGGGTTTTTCACCTTTAAGAGTGTTCTTTGAGACAATAAACACATGAAGCATCAGCTTCAAACAACAGAACAGAAAATCTGGTGTTGTACTAATATACACAAAAGAGCTCTCGTTTTCTAACTTCCAAATAAGAAGGGACAAATCCAGATAGTGTTAGGAGTGGTAAGGAGATTTTAATATTTGAAATATTGGAAACAGTCTTCTCATAAAGAATAGAGTCAGATTCTTATGCAGAGTGCTTATCCATTAGTTTTTCCATACTCATCTCGTATCAGCAGTTCAGAGAGGCCTCCTAATAAGTGTTTATTTTATTCTAAATCAAGTCATTATTTGTGTTCAAAATGTATTCTAAATCAAGTAATTATTTGTGTTCAAACTGCCAAAAAATAGCAAATGGAAGTATTTTAAGTTACTGGTTTTATACAGAACTTATCTTCCTTAGCTAGAAGTGAAAACTAAACAGATTGCACAAATTCCAACGTACATTCCTAAACAGAAAACCACACGGTACTTAGTACAGCTTATTCAATCTTTATTGTATATATACAAAGGCAAGAATAACCAACAGGCCGCTTGCCAAGCCAGATCTCGTGTCTCCTACGGGGACGATCGTCAGCAGTCATAGAGTGAACAGCAGCAGGGTCACCCACGACACCCAACGCATGAAGAGAGCTAGAAGCAACAGCATGGCGGCCAGGCAAAGAAGCATCAGGCGGAGAAATACGACTACGGCGAAGAACGGGCGAAGGAGAAGTAACATCTTGTGAACCACGACACCGTCGTGAACCCGTAACAGGCAAGGAAGAATCCATAGCAAGCAAGGAAGAGTCTCGATGGCAGAATAACCAAACACCCTGGCAGCACCTACAAACAGGCCATAAATAATATAAGAGAAAATATGAAGAGCAAAGATCCCATCAGCAGTAGCAGACCCGGATGCACTTGTACGTTCATCTGAAGGAGTAGCACCGCTGTCGACAGGAACCCGATGGCGAGCACGGCCACGAGACGATCGGCCAGTAGCAGATGAACATGTGACTTCCAGCAGACCACACCGACGCCGAACCGCTACAGGGCCACCGACAACCTGTGCATCAGGAGGTGTTAACGTGTAGAGAAGGAACTGATCCGATACGGACGAAGCGGAACCCCGAGAACATCCTCGAGACGGACGCCGGGCAGCCAACACCGGAGCACCGCGATTCGAAAAAGGAGAAGTAGCGGGATCAGCAAGACGACAGCGACCGCGAGCACGTCCTGGAGACGGACGCCGAGCAGCCAACACCGAAGCATCGAGACTGGAAGAAGGAGAAGAGGGAAGATCATCAAAAGCAGATCCGCGACCGTGTCCTCGAGCACGTCGCGGAGACCGGGCAGCCAGGAGAGGAGGACCACGATCCGAAGAAGGGAAGGCCGGAGGAAAGGAGGAGCCGGCGAGGTCACCCCCAACCGCAAAATAAAGGAATCCATACCAGAGCCCAAAAAAAAGGGGGATCGATCAGGTGGGAGAAAAATCGGTGGCAGAAACGCCTGCGTCGGAGTCCGCGAAACTGAATCGTCGAGAAGAGGCGGCAGAAGGAAAGAAAGAGGAGAGGACACGTATAGCGGGAAAGAACCAACGTGGCAGCACAGTCTACCAAAAGAGATTTGAAGACAGGGAGAAAAAAAAACGACGGGAAACAGATCGTCGGTCGGTCAAACGTGCAGCACTGTAGAAGTGCAAAAACACATGCGTTTCTACAGTACCACACATGACGTGGACAAACGGATCGCTCGTAGAAAGGAATTGCTTTTATATATGTAGTTATTTCTTTCTTAGGAACGAAGATTGGATGTCTCCTCCAACGATCAACTTCTGAATAAATATCGATATCGTGACATTGCTACTACGTTGATCCGCTTTGCAAGAGGTTTACATCATTCGTTTGTATTGGTTCGTATCTGTCACTTTATTTGTAAAGCGGGACGAAAGCCTGTTTCGAGAGAAAAAATCTAGCAGCTAGTAATCGAACTATAGAAAAGATGAACAAATACGAAATTAGCTGCTTGTTTTATTACTGTAAGAGTATGCATATGCTTTTGGCGCTATTTTTTTTAAATAATACATTTTTTAAATCAATTTCACGAATAATGTTTGATTTGGGCATTTACTAATCTAGCGTGGCGTCGTCTATTCAAACAACGACCAGTCCCGGTCGGTTCTTGGAAAAGCGACTAGACTGTCGGAGTGTGGTACGGCAGGAGGTGGGCAGGCGACAAGTCGCTTCGGCTACTGAAAAAACGACGGGCCCTGCAATCGTCTTTTCGAAAACCGACGGGCCCTGTTGGTTTTTGAAACGCCGACGCTGACCGACGATTGCACCGACACCTGCATGGATCATGCAGCGTGTTAGGCTAATCCGTTTCCCGTCCCGCCAGTAGAATCCTGACACTATTTTGCGCCAGTATTTTTCCCGCTAATGTTTTTCCCGCCACTCTTTTGCGCTGTTTATCTCCCACCAGTTCTTCCCGCCATTTTCTTCCGCCAATTCCTCCTAGTTGCCCCTATAAATCCTAGCACCGAGATGGTATCTCTTCATCCTGTTCTTCACCAGAATGTTTCCCGCCAAAATGTTTCCCGCCAAAATGTTTCCCGCCAAGTGCTTCCCGCCAAAATATTTCCCGCTAAAATGCTTCCCGCCAGAATTTTTGCCGTCGGAATGTTTCCCGCCATTTTTTGTTTCTTTAAGCAAATCCATCCCGTTTTTAGCCAGTATGTTTCCCGGTTTTCCCTACAATCGCAGTTTCGAGACAAACATGTCCGTTGACCTTTTTCATTTGGCTAGAAACTTTAGGATAGACAACAATCTAGCCCCATTAGAGGAACTCATTGCTAGTGATTTTCTCCTCGCTGAGCTAGGTGAGGGATTGCATCGAAAAGGGTAGCCGAAGAGGACTCCAGAGGAGATACGGCAAGAGCTACTTCAGATCAATGCTAGGTGGGGAAAGCAAAGAAACTTCAACGAAGAGGCAAGGCAGATGAATGTCAAGCTCCCTTGGATGTGAATAGAATAGAGTGAAGACTCTGACGATCTCTTCATGCCGCCGGTCGGTGGTACCAGGGGTAGAGCAGAGCGTGACAAGGCGCAGGCCTTGAAGAAGGCGCAGGCCAAGAAGAGCAATGACAAGCTAGAAGAGAGTGAAGATGAAGATGATATATTCATGACGTCTGCCGCTCGGACTAAGTGGAGAGCTGAGTGGGACAAAAGGTTAGCCAAGAAGAAGGGTAAAGGCGAGGCATCGTCAAAGGGTAAGGGCAAGGCATCATTGGTCGAGGCATCGTCGAAGGGTAAGGACGAGGAAGAAGATGAAGATGATATCTTCATGCCGCCCCCTGTTGGGACCAAGGCAAGGGCTGATTGGGACAAGGCGCAGGCCAAGAAGAAAGCATCGTCAAAGTGTAAGGGCGAGAAGATCAGGCCATGAAGAAGGCATCATCAAAGGGTAAGGGCATAGTCGTAGGGATAGAGAGCGCTCTTATTTATGTACCGCAAGTTATGTTGAACTGTTTTGCAAGCTATGTTGAAGTGTTTGTCGAATAAAAAATGTTTATCGAAAGGTGTCTCATACATAAATAGATACAAGTCTCATACATAGATAGATACAAGTCTCATACATAGATAGATATACCAATGTCTCATACATAGATAGGTATCACTGCCACCGGTCACGAGGTTGCCCTGGCATCGGTGAACTCCATCCGTACCTTCTAGGTGGCCCCACATTACGGGGAGGTAAGGTGGTGGAGTCACCCTGGGTCTATGTATCATGTGTGGGGAAAAGTGGTGGAGTCTATTGCGTCTGGTACAGTCCAAACCAGTCAACCTGATCCTGCTGAGTTTGCTGATCCTCCTCATTAGTCGCCCACGAACCCATTGAGGACATGCTTGGGTCTCCATATCTTCCTGCCATGTAAAAATATTAAGTACTCAACGATTATACACTACATGTAACCAAAATAGATAGGAAAATGCGTACCCTCAGGACGATAGCCCATGAAGGGGACTTGCGGCTGCTGTTGCTGCCATTGGTCGAAAGTAAACTGCGGCTGCTGCTGCTACCACTGGTCGAAAGTAAACCGTTGCTGTTGCTGCTGCTGTTGCTGCCACGCTGAGCCTCTAGCCTGGTATGGAGGTGGTTCTCTCGGTGTCTCCTGCTGTCAGATCTGTGGACGAGGCCCGTGGCGGATAGGTGTACTTGGTGTCTCCTGTCGCGGCCGCCCCGAGCCTCGGAGTAGTGTCTGGTCTACACGCAGGGTGTCTGCACTGTTGGAAATATGCCCTAGAGACAAATAGTAGTAAGGACTATTATCATATTTCATATAGTTTATGATTAAGTTTTATATCATGCTATAACTGTATTGAGAGAAAACATCAATACACGTGTGATATACAAATAACCAGGGGTTCCCAGTGGAACTCTAGTCACTGGTTCATTGGTCAACAGATGATCAAGTTTCCTGATCATGTGGCATTTATGCCAGTTGGAAATGAGGCCATCTCATTCAGAGAATGAGATGATGAACCAGTACCCAACCTAAACATCGTGACCCGATCATCTCACGAAGTTCAAGTTATGATGATTAGAAATGGATCCTCGTAGACTATTCCTTAGACCGTGAGGCTATATCAATCACTGTCTCCCGAGAGTGCTTAGATAGCATCAAACACCATCTGGTAAAACGGTGGTTATAAAGGTGTGTTCAGGTATTCGGAGGAAACCGTAGAGGCAATATATGTCAAGAGCGGTATTTGTCCGTCCATGTGAAGGCAAGATACTCAAGGGCCCACTCGGAGAAGTTATATCCAATAGTTGCGCAGCGTGTGATTAGATCACGGGGATATCACTTGTCAGAACAAGTTAATTAGCATTGTTCAGTAACGAGATTGAACACGACATGGTGATGTCATTGATCAGATCTCGGGCAATGCAAGTATCGAGTGACAAAGGGAATAAGACACGACTATCCCAGTTCAAATGACGAAAGATCTTCGTGGAACGCATAGGGGTCACATGGCCATCCAGGTCCCTCTGTCCATCATTGGTGCGGGAGTGTCCCGACCATGTATGGATTTTTCCCGTACCGTGGGGTATCATGCTTAAGTGCTTGATGATGCTTAGAGAGTGTTCATAGGATCGGTAGAATCGCCGAAGAAAAGAAGGGAGAAAACCGGAAGGGTTTCGGTAAGTCCGGAGGATGTCCGGAATGGAGGTGGAAGGTGTTCCATGGCCACGGAGATTGAATAATATGTGAATGAATGTTAAATATTGATTTAATCATTTATTCATTATTATTTAATAAAGAGAAAATCAATTAAAGGTTAAAAAGGCTTAATGGGCCAATTCCGGAGGGAGAGGGCCCATTAGGGGAAAGGAGAGAGGGAGA
The DNA here is from genome assembly GCA_910589775.1 of Avena eriantha. Classification (NCBI taxonomy): domain Eukaryota; kingdom Viridiplantae; phylum Streptophyta; class Magnoliopsida; order Poales; family Poaceae; genus Avena; species Avena eriantha. The sequence goes on from OU342740.1 coordinate 63,872,755, forward strand.
AGGGGCAAGGGGGAGGCCGGCTGGGCCTAGCCCCCCGCGTGGGGCCCACTAGGTGGCCGGTGGCCACCTCCTCCCCCCTCCTCTCCTTTAGTCGCACCCCGAGACTTTAGGGGAGGTAGTACCTCCCTTCCCCCTATATAAAGTGGGGTATTTGGCCTAGGAAAATGCAACAATAATCAATAAAGGTCTCCCCACTTTTGGAAGGACCTCTAATTGATATTTTCTCTCTCCCTCTCTCTCTCTCTCTCTCTCTCTCTCTCTCTCTCTCTCTCTCTGTTGTGACCGTGGTCCCAAGTCTGGACTGCGCGAGCGAGAGACATCTTCACCGCGGAGCACCATCGCGCTGCGGGATTCGGATCCGGGAGCTCTACTTCCGCAACTGCTGCTGGATCGGGGAAGCGGGAGTCATCGTCAGGCACCGGACGTGTATAACTCCCCGCGAGGTGTCGCACTTGAGGCACTCAAGTCGTTGGAGCCAGAAGGAGCGTAAGGACTTCATCACGACCTTGAGGTCGGCTTCGGCTCGTCTACATCAACCACGCTCTCCTGAGCGTTGACAACGCTTTTCGGTCTTCAAGGGTAAGTTCGCGAAAAGCCCCTCCCGTTACTGTTTTACTAATAGATAGGTCCTGGAAGCTTCCGGGGTTCAGGGGCATAGAGTAAAATTTATTGTTTTCATACGCGGAACCCCAACAGTGGTATCAGAGCTAGATCTATGCGTAGTAATGCTAGTACGAGTAGAACACACGAGATGTAGCGTGTGGGCGTTGATCTTTTAGTTGTTACCCTCCCACGTGTACTTGTGCATACCGTAGTAATGCTTGATGAAGCATCCCCCAACCGACTTTACGCGTTCATTCGCGAGACTGGTCCACGCTTGACATACGGCTTGTACTGTATAAAGTGGCTTAGGAGGGTGTCTATCTCTCTCGCATTAGTTGGTATACCATTTGCAACGGAGGGCCCCAAAAGGGGTGTAGTAGAGACAACTACTTGATCTGCGTTGTGCTGAAGGTTCGTAGGTAAGAACAGTTCTTGTGCGAAAGCCCATTCAACCACATAAAACATGCAAAGATAAAGTAGAGGCGTCTAACTTTGTTTTGCAGGGGGGCATTGCTTTGTGATATGGTTGTGGCAAAGGTAAAGTGATTACCTTTTTGTTGCATAGTAGTAGATAGTCACGGTAATGACAAACTACCACGTCGGAATGACACCGGTACCCTGGTGTCTACGGCGCTGGAACCCTGGCGCCGGAACCCGGTGACAGCAGATGGAGATCACGACGTGAAGGATCATATCACATAGCATTTACATTCAATGTTATTGTTTGTATATCTTATTGTGTGCTAGTATTAGATACTCGACGGTAGCCTAATAAGATGATCCCTGTTAAAATTACCAATGATTGTGTTCCCCCTTAATGTGCACCACCAAGAAAGTTCTTCGGTATGAGGCGATCCAGGGTTACAGGCCTAGGTGTCAGACATATCTACGTTTGCATACAGTGGGTGTAAGCCATGTTGCATAGCGAATAGACTAAGGTTGAGTTGGTGAGCCTAGCACGCCACAGAAGCGTGGTCTCGGAACACGGATGGTCGAAATATCGAGCACGAGTCGCATGAATGATGTGACCGACGTTTAGCGTCCACCTTTGAACCCACATCGATGGCTGTGATCAATCGAGGGAGATGTGGCTGATAGGGGTCGTGTTATCACTAGAAACCCTTTTGGGGATAGGTGTTTTTGAGTGGAGTTATCATTAACTCATTTAATTATAAACTTAGTCTAAATTCCTTTTGCAATTATAAATGTTGAAAATGGTTCTTCCCGAGATTACCTTTCCTATCGACGATTGGTTAAAAGGAGAAAAGCTCAAGTTAGATGGATCCAGCTTTTTCTCGCCGAACGATCTGCCGGCTCAGAACTTCGTATTTAGGTAATTTGCCATCTACCAAGTAATCAAGGTAGGGTTGAGTCTAGCTAGGAATTACAGCCAGAACTGCTACTAAAGGTGAGTCGGATTTGGTCAGATATTCCTCGTCTACTCCTATTATTGAAGGAACTTTGAGGTGCTCTAAAAAAGCGCCATCCGGGACCTCTTTCTATGTAGAGCCTATCCGAGATAAAACGACGAGTGGGACATCACTGGCGTGGAGGATGCGACCAACGGTGATAGTCTTGCCGATTCCGATTCTTTCAGATTCCGCTCGGAACGCAGATCCGAAGCTCACTTGCCCCACGGTGGGCACCAACTGTCGTCGGATTGATGACAAGTACGCCATGAGGGGGTCCTCGAGGCGTGTGGAAGAGAGGGGTGTGAGTTGTACGGGATTCCGGGACAGTGAGCACACAAGTTTACCCAGGTTCGAATCCACCGGCTTTTGATGGATCCTACTCCTGCTAGCAATCCAGTAATACGGTAGAGCTGGAATATGGGTTACAAGGGTTTCGCCTGTGCGAGTTGAGATTGTAGACTATTGTGAGGGTGCCCTAAAGGCTCTCCCTAGGACGGTTATATAGATATCCGACCTAGGGTTTACAGGAGAGATCTATCCGGCTACGACTAAGAGTCAGTTACAGAGTACATCTTGGACTACAAGTAACACTATGGGCCTATGTCAGTAAGTCTTCTAGGCCTTGACGTAGTTGGACTGGACTCCGTCTCTTCTCCCTGACTGGGCCACCCGTGAAGCAAAGCTCTAACCCGAAGTGGGCCACCCTGTTCAGTGAGGTACAGTGAGGATACCCGGAAAGTATATCCCCAACACCTTGCTCTTCGCAAAAGCATGGCCAGCGTCCACCTTGCAGACCGTGTGTTGGCGTTGGGGAGGCTGCTTCTACCAGCCTGGAGGGTTGGCTCCCATTGGGTGGCCACGTGGATTGAGGGCGAGGGTGGCGAGCTCGGGGATGGGGTCATCGCTTGGAGATGGATCGTTCCCCTGTGGCAGTAGCTCCTCAGGTCTCGTGGCCGGATTTGTCCGGCTTCGAGTTCCCTGTGAGGGTGCACCGGGATAGTGCGGGTGCAATGCGTCTTCCCTACGTCTTTGCTTGTTCCTTTGGAAGCCACCGTCGCCCTCGCACCCTGATGCTCCAGCCGTCGGGTGCTGCAACACTATCTGGTGGGACCGCATCTTCTCTAAAGAAGGTGAGATCATGTGCCTCGGGAGGGGGTGGACCCGTTTCTCTGAGACCCACTCCCTTCAGCAGGGGGACATCCTCGTTGTCACTTTCTACAGAGTGAAGATGCTTGTCGTGAAAGTATTCAGCAGCAACCAACACCGCGTTGATTACTTCCACGTGGAGGGGCTCTGACTCCGTGGAGACCCGGCCCAGCTGCTTGCGCAAGACCCCTCATCGAGCGAGTAGGTTGGACCTGCGTAGGTTGTAGCAGTAGAAAACATGTGCGGTTTCAGGATATGCACACTATTTTACCTTTCCGGCTGTAATTTTGCATCTACTATCTCCAAAATGTGTCGTTCCCTTCTTGTCACCTAGCCCTCCCAGATAGTTTCTGTCGCAGGTGCTCTAAGGGTGACGAGGTTTGCTCCTTGGTCACCCCCGGAGCGCTTCTCAATGCATATCTCCATTAGAGGTCAGCCCCCAGGTGGATGATCACGAAGAACGAGTGTGCAGCGAACCGCTTCATTGTTTCCATCAACAAGGGCGATCCGGGGTACATTGCTTGTGCATGGGGACTCTGTCGGCACAAGTCTTTGGGATGATCGGGGGTATCCCCCAAGTGCTTCTGCTCTTTTGGTGACACGATCACCATTAGAGTTCAAACTATGCCCACTGCTTAGATGTCGCGTCCATCATCGCATTAGGCGAGACATGTGGGGTGATCCCGCCTGGACTCGCGCACTTCATAAGCAACACGTAACCTTATCTAACTATGCCCACTGCTCCGATAGCGTGTCCATCATTACAGTGGGCGACACACGTGGGGTGATTCTGCCTAGACTCACATGTTGCATGAGTAGCACACAACCTTATCTAACTGTGCCATAACCCCCATGGCGCATTCCATCGTTGTAGTGGGCGAGACACGCGAAGCCTTATCTAACTATGCGCACTGCCCCGATGGCGCATTCCATCATTGAAGTGGGCGAGACGTGCGGGGTGATCCCGCATGAACTCCTGTGCTGCTTAAGCAGCATGCAGCCTTATCCAACTGTGCCCACTACTCTGATGGCGTCCTCCATCATTGTGGTAGGCGAGACGCGCAGTGTGATCCTGCCTGGACTAACACACTACCTTATTTCTGGGGCGCCTTAAGGGTAGAATCTACGAAGATGGTATTTGTCCAAGTGCTCCATATTCCACGAGTTCTCCACGGGGAAACCATATTCGGTCTCTAGGCGGACCGCTCCGGGCCTGGAGACTTGTACTACCTAGTAAGGGCCCTCCAACCTCGGTTGCAACTTGTTGATGCCCTTCTAGAGGCGAGCCCGGTGAAGGACCAAGTCACCTTCTTGTATGGTTCGAGGCTAGACCTGGTGACTGTGGTAGTGCCGCAAGGTCTGCTGATAATGAGCCGCGCACACAACCGCTAGGCTGCGAGCCTCTTCGAGGAAGTTGATGTCATCAATTCTTCTTTCCCCCTAGGAGGCCTCTTGGTAAGCTCGCACCTGGGAGGACCTGTACTGCAGCTCGGTGGGCAGACCAAGGAGAAAGGGGTCTCTCAGGTGGCCCTGCTCGGGGTTATCCGGATCGACCAGAGGACGACCGTGATCTTCTCGATCCATCCCTGCCCACTAGTTATGAATTGATCGAAGGTCCGGGTTTTGAGCCCGCATAGGACCTCCGCATTGAGGCGTTGCGCTTGCCCATTTCTCTGGGGGTGGGCCATTGAGGTGAAGCATACATTGGTGCCGAGGGTGTCATAGTAGGCGAGGAATGTGCCGCTAGTGAACCGCGAACCTATGGGGACTCCTCCGACCAGACTATGGGGACTCCTCCAACCTGTAATGCATGTTGTTCATAACCATCAATGATTATATGACCTATGGGGATGCTTCCGACCAGGCTATAAAAGGGTCCTATGTGCGGGTCCAGTGCCTATATATGACAACAAGTTACTATTTGCATGAGTGTAAGAAAATGGTGCATGCAGACTCGAAGGTTTTTCCCAAAGGGTCATAAATATCAGACCATGAAGAAAAAGTTTGATACCACTTATGCGAAAGATTTGACTCATCCAATTTGAAAAGGCAGATAGATCTATGGTCAGCTTAAACACTTAAAAGTTGTGCATGGAAAAGGATTCAAATGCGAGGGCAGAGTAAAAGGCAAATGAAAGGAGAAAGAAAAGGAAATATTTATAGATGACCAGGCTCGCAAAATAAACTAGTCTAGAAGAGGAGATCTATTAGGGTTGACCCCTTAGGGTTGCCCGATCTTTCATGAATCCCCATGGAAACCGAGGTGAAGGCGAGTGGGGGTGAGGGAGAGGATGAAATCCATGAACACATACGCGAAGAACTCAATGGACACACATGCACGTACGAAAACACGATACAAGCCAATAGCTCAAGCCGGCGGCAAACAGTCGGACACAATCCCTAGGATCGGTGGCGGGCAAGGACAATCTCTCTCTAACCGGCACAACGAGCGGGAGGCTTGGCGAGATCTTGACAACTTGGAGAAGGAACACCGACTCCAAGGCCTTGTACAACTTCAATGCACTATGCAAAGCTCAAGAGGTTGGAGGATAATTGGTGCTCCTTGTCAAAGAGCATGAGACTAGAATTAGGTAGATCCACAAGGGTTTCTTCTAATTCAATTATCCAAGTATAGGGTTACAATATGGAGGAGGTGGTCTATATATATGCCAACAACTAAACAAGGGTACTTTGGGCATAAAAAGTAGGGTTCTGGATAGAACAGAAGGATACATGGGCCAAGGGCCCAGCTGTAGCATGCATGCCCATAACTTAGGTCAGAGACTCTGGGATCTTGGGGCCGAAGACTCTGGACTCATTCTAAAGGATTCCAGAAGTGGCCTAGCATGGGTGAGCTGGAGATTCCGGTGTTGCGCAGGCGGAGACTCTGGAGTAGGCCGGAGACTCCGGATTCGAGTCGAAGATTCTGGACAACTTCTACAGGCTTGCAGACTGATGTTGCGAGAGAGGGGGTTGGAGACTCCGGAATGTAGCGGGCAGAGACTCCGATCCTGGATCCTACTTTGCATGTTCTTCTTCCGGTATGGCTTGCGGATCCGTCGGGGCTTCGTACCTGAGTATGGACAGTGTAGTGGCATGAAGTAGCAAGCCATTCATGGGTGTATGGAAGTAACACGAGGAAAGGAGTGAATTAACCTTGTCATGGAGCAACTTGGCTCGAGCACGCGTCATACGACCACTTGGGGGACTTGGCGGTGGAGATGTAGGGACATCCGTGGGATGGGCTGCATATTAGACCCCCCCTTGGGAATGATTCGTCCTCGAGTCTTTATCCTTATCATCTTGATCATCTGCTTGGAATGGCGAGAGAACCTTGACATTGAATGTATTTCTCACAAGGTAAAGGTCGAGATGTCGATGATGTAGGCGTTGTTGTTGATTTTCTTGAGGACCTTGAAAGGGCCATCTCTTCTTGGTTTGAGCTTTGAATCACGTTCCTTGGGGAAATGGTCCTTGCTTAAGTGTATCCACATGAGGTCACCTTCTTAGAAGATCATCTCTTTCTTGCTCTTGTTTAGCCTTGAAGCTTGGCTAAGAACTTGTTGCTCGATAGTAGCTCTTGTGTCTTCGTGTAGTTTCTTCATGGCTTGGGCACGCTTGTCGATGTCCATGTTGGTGCGCTCATGGAGAGGAAGTGGTAGGATGTCGAGCACGGCGAGGGGCTAGAATCCATATACGATCATGAATGGGAACTTCATTGTTGTAGAGTTCTTGGCTCGATTGTAGGCAAACTCGGTGTGCGGAATGCATTCCTCCCGATCCTTAAGATTCTTCTTGATCAACATGCGAAGTAGTGTTCTGAGGCTTCAGTGGACGGCCTCAATTTGGCAATCAGTTTGAGTATGTGAGGTAGACGAGAAGAGGACATTGACACCAAGCTTGGCCATTAGCGTCTTCCACAATTAGCTCATGAATTTGATGTCACGGTCGGAGACGATGGTTCTTGGCACACCGTGAAGACGAATGATTTCCCTGAAAAACGGATATGCAATATGTGAAGTGATACGTCCATTTTGCATCACTATTCTATATCATAATTTAAGGTTATTCATTGATATATTTCATATTAAGAGATGATACTTATGTTATTTCATCTGTTTTTGCATGGTTGATGACTTTTGGAGCATGGACCGCTGCAGTCAGGATTCTGATGGAAAATGTGCTGTTTGGAGGCAAAATTCACGAAGATTAGAAAATCCGGGAAAATATATGGAAAATCCTATTTTTCTAGAAGACGAAGACTCCCAGAAGGAGGAGTGGACATGGGCCACAGGGGGCCCACACCACGCCCTGGCGCGGGCCAGCCTAGGCCACGCCACTAGGTGGTGTGGCTGCCTTGGCCCACCTCCAGCTCTCCCCTCAGGCGTATATTATCCCCACGGAACCCTAATACTGGGGGAGCGACCACAGAAAGATTCCGCCGCCTCTCCAGGGTGGAAAACACCGAGAGAGAAAGATCTCTCTGGCAGACAGAATTCTGCCGAGGGAATTCCTTCCCGGAGAGGGGAGATCGTCGACATCAACACCACCATCAAGTTGGACTTCATCGGGATCATCATCATCATCACCATCAACACCACCATCTTGTGAGTAGTTCGTTTTGTTCTTGAGGACATGGGAGGAGTCATGTTGTTAGTAGTGGAATTGTGTTGAGAAAGATTCAATAGTTTGATATTTAAGTTGTGTGTACTTCTTCTAGTGGTGTCATGTGAACGTCGACTACATGACACTTCACCTATATGGGCCTAGGGTAATGCATTGTGTATTTGGCTACTAATCGTAGGGGTTGCCGGAGTGACAGAAACCTGAACCCCTGTTAGGAAACCATTGCGCAAGGGACATCAGGGTCTTAGAGTTTAAAGTTGTGGTTAGGTTTCTACCTTAATTACTTTCTTGTACTTACGAATGTTTGCAAGGGGTATAATCACAAGTATCTATGAGACCTAGGAAGGTCGGTACATTATCACAGGTTCACCCACACAACACTTAGCAAACCAAAGAAGCTTAATCAACTATATGAAGCGAAAGCACTTAATGATATTCCCGTGTGTCCTCGAGAACGTTTGGTCATCTTAAGTAATACAACCAGCTTGTACTTTGCTGAATAAAGGATTGGGCCACTTGCTGCATTTATTCTTATTGTCTTTTATTTACTCGCACTTTATTTACTTGCATTATCAAAAACCCCTAAAAATCTGTTTTCTTAGTATTTATAGAGAATTCCTGCTCCAAGCCACTAGCTAGCACCTTCTGCTCCTCGTTGGGTTCGACAATCTTACTTATCGAAAATACTGCGATACACCCCCTATACTTGTGGGTCATCAAGATTATTTTCTGGCGCCGTTGTCGGGGAGTGAAGCGCTATTGGAGAGTGGAATTGGTAAAGGAAACCTCTATTGTGAGTATTGTTTATTTCTGTTAGTTGCATTATTTGCAATATGGATAATTCGCTGAGTTTCTTATTTCGTAATGCTACAACCTCTACTAAGGTAGTAGATGAACCACCACCTGCTGAGAATGATGCTTTTAAAATACCTACAAGAATTATTGATCGTGTTATGGATAACTACTATGTTGGGGATGGAACTGTCCATCTCGGTGATCATTTACTCTTTATACACGAATTGTGCGGGTTGTTCAAGTGTGCAGGTATTACTACAGATCAAGTTAAGAAGAAGTTATTCTCATTATCACTGAAAGGAAGAGCTGAGGAATGGTATAAGTTGTTGAAGAATGGTCAATCTCTTGAATGGGAGGAAATAGTGCCTCTCTTTTATTCAAAGTTTTATCCTCCTAGTGAGATTCATAGAGATCGGAATCAAATATTCAACTTTTGGCCTTTTGATGGAGAGAGTACAGCTCAAGCTTGGGGGTGATTGAAGTTACTAATGCTCAAATGTCCCATTCATGAGCTCCCCAACAATATTATTATCAATAACTTTTATGCAAGGCTTTCTCTTCATGATAAGGATTTATTGGATGCTTCTTGTGCTGGGTCATTCACTCGCATGGAAGAAGAAGCTAAATGAGATCTTCTAGACCGTATTCAAGACAATGCTGAAGCTTCGGAGAATAATAAATGTAGAAAGTCAAGTATAAATTATGATTATGAATGCATTGAATCTTTTATGGGAACTGATGATTTTCAAACTATTAAAAATGCTTATGGTCTAGACTCTCAAGCTATTGCTTCTTATTTTAAGGCTTTTGCTTCCTACATTGAAGTGCCTAAAAAGAAGTGGAATAAGTATCATGAACCTTATAAAGATGTTGCTAAGTGTGTTCCTGCAAGAAATACTGAAGTTTATACTACTAATCATGATTTACATGAACCTTACATTGAGAAAATGCCTTTCCCAGTTAAGATAAAGGAACATTCTATGATAGCTAGTATGGTTAATGAAAGTACAAATAAAGCTATTGAACCTGATAAACAAATGGATGATGAACCTATAATAGCAAATGTGAAAGACTTTGTCACTAAATATGTAGAAGAGGGACACACTATCCTTTGTAAGGATACCTCTAATATTGTTTCACAAAGTAGTGTTATCAGAACTAGTATTCCTGTGTTTTCTGTTAGAATAAGTGATCACTGTTATGATGGCTCATGTGCCAGCTATATCATTAAGTTTATGCATGATACTGAAATTTATTATGAAAGAGGGAAGAATGTTCTTATGTATCTCAATAATATTAAGTTTCCTCGTTTTATACTGAAAGTTTTTATGTTGCACTTCTTTTGCCTTCCTATGCTAGTAGCCTCTAGTTTCAACAACTTGTTTATTTACAAAATTCCCTTGCATAGTGGGTTAGACTTAAACATGTATATTTTTGCTTCTTAATGCTCTCTTTCACTTCAATTCATATTTTTTATGTGAGCATCATCAAAATTATCATGCCCATCTTAATGGCTATAAAGAAAGAGCTTTTTGGGAGACAGCCCAATTTATTTATGTTTTTGGTTTGTTTTTGTTTTTATTTGAGTTTTGGAAGTTATTACTTTGGTAATAACCTCTCCTTATCCTTTTTGTTTTGTTTTTGTGTCAAGATCAACCTTTAATGAGAGAGAAGTAAGATTTGGGGAAGTTGCTTTCCCGAAACAGATTTTTGTGCTTCACCGTAAAAATTCGTGAGAGATCTCTGTCTGTCGGATTGAGCTGTAATTATTTGTGCTTCTGCCCCAGGTTGTTATTTAACTTTAGTTAGTTTTTCACTTTTTAATTTGAGCAATAGAAGGTTTTCGAAAAAATTGATCTTACCTGCTGGTCTGTTTTGACAGATTTTGCCACTCTTGCATTTGCTTCTTTATTCGATTTCCTTTTTGATTACTTTTTGGGTTTTCGGAAGGAGTTGCTACAGTAGCTTATGGTTTGATGGATTTCAGTTGAAATTGGACTTAAAAGTTTTATCACTTCACTTATACTAATGTTGCTAATGAGAACTGTGTGAAAGAAATTTCCAGGTTAGTGGAGATAATGGTGTAATAAGGAAGTTAAAGGTTTCATGACTCAAGTAATAAGTGTATGAAGATGAATATATCGATGTTATTCAAGTGGTGACTCTGGAAGAATCTACTAAATACCAAATTCAGGGACCTGCAGAGTCTGTTTTCGAATAGGTAACAGTTCTGGTAAGAAAAATTTCGTGAAAGATCTGTCTAGTTATATTTTTGCAGTTTTTAGCCAACAAGGAAAGCTACGAAGTGAAAGAGGGATAGAAACGGAGCCAGGGTGGCTCACACCACCCTGTGGCACGGGCCCACCCCTGGCCGTGCCACCAGGTGGTGTGGTGTAATACCTCGGACATTACGCTCTAAGTTCAAGCCTGGACGAACCAAAAGTGGATAGGTGACTCTACCACGGAGGCCCAAGTCCACCCACGTGTAGGCCCGTCGAAGCGGAGTAGGGCACGGTACCGGCATACCACCTTATCCACTTTCAAGAACATCGGGACAAGAGCGAGCGACGTAAGCGGCAGGTAACGCGACCACGACATACACAAATGAGTATGTATGCCTGCGACTTACAATAGACATCAGAGTCACACCATCTAAAAAAATAGAAATAGGAATATTCAACACCATACGGCAAGATCCAAATATCCTAAATATATATAATAGTTTAGGATATCTCCTCATACATCACACAATAGAGTATCAAGCGGAAGCGGAATACAAGATCCGAGTACGGATAAGAAGCAAATCGGCATAAGATGCCACAGAACGAAGCACATCCCGCCCACAGATCTCACATATCTCCATCCCCAGAATCTCTACACCTGATGGTCATTGCCACCATCATCGGTCTCTTCGACTCAGTAGCCTTCCTGAGAGTATACCTGTCCATTTGAACCAAATATTTATCGTGTGAGACCCTAGGGGTACTCAGCAAGTCTTAATGCATCTAAAGGAAACAACCTGGGGGTGATGCAATTGCAGCGAAAGATATTATCTACAAAGAGCTATAGAGACTCGCTACACATCCGCCCAACCAGAGATGGACGGACGCCTGTTAATTAATAGCAATAGTTATATAAGCAACATAAATAACCTCGCTCGTCCTCCTTTTCGCTTACCAACGAGAAGGCGGAAGAACAACCCATCCGTTAGCAATTTTATTAACCATTCCATGAGTGTTGTACTGATTACTAGTCATGTCTTAGTCAGATTAAAGGCGATACTTTAGTTATGCTTGTCTATGATCGAGAAACTTTGCTCCAAGTCGTCCATAACCGCGGACACGGCTTTCAGAAAGATTTACCCTGCAGGGGTGCACAAATAGCAACACACACACGATCAACCTCGAGAAGAACCAAATAAAATGCAACGAGGCCTCACGACAAAGCATTCACAGGATTCATAAATCATTTCAGGGGGGCCACCCCCAATAAGCTACCCGCTACGAAGTCGGCCGGCTCCGCGACGGATCCAGGGTGTGTGGCGACGGCTGTAAACGAATGGGAACCTGAAAGTGTGACTGGGCTTGTCGATACAGCGGAAACGTGGCACGGGGTTCCTAAACAGTACAGACGTTCCACGCGCAATCATAAATAAAACAGTAAAACATGGCATAAGTATAGGATAGTAATAAAGCCCCAAACTAGTTTGTGGCCCCAAGAAATAAAGTGCAAATCATGCTCAGGCGAAGGGGATTCATGGTCCCACATGCGGATAGTGCGATAGTCAAGGAATAGGAATCAAGTACTCGAGGTCCTACGGGACACAAGTGAGCTTAAAGAACCAAATAGCAGATAATGCTCACTGATGCCTCTTTCATTAGTTCTCTACTCATATTAAGTTGTTTAGGTACCTCATTATCCAAAGACTCGCACAAACCCTACACATGCAATTCTACGACTTGCATGGCTCAAACAACTCCTGCAGTAATGGCTCATGGGATGGAGGTACAAGCTTCGGTGGGGTTTAAAAGTAAAGGCTATGCAAAACTTGGGATTCAATTTAATGCAATCGCAACTCAATGATGCAAGAGTAAGATAGAAGCATAGGTACTATATGTATGCAAGCATGGGGAAATTCTTGCCTGGTAGTTCTGTTGCTGAATATGAAGGATCCGGGTAATACTCCTAAGGCTCCTGATATTTTCCTTGCTCAGTGTCTATCTGGATAAAAACAAAACACACAAGGGGCCGAAATAAATACAATGCACAATCATATAAATAATATGCAACAAGCAAACAAGTATGCCATGATGGAATGATGCATAATTTACATGGCATAGCATAGCATGGCATGGGTGAGGTGTGGGGTACAAGAACAAAGCATTTTATTAAGTTTTTAGTCATGTTTTGCTCCCATAAACGTTGTTGTATACTTAATATTTATATAATGCATGCTTCAATTCATATCATGGAATGCATAGTTAGAACAGTCTCGTCGCGCTGATCGATTTAGATATTTTATTTGTCGAATTCGGAATTACGGAAATGAAGTTATAGATTTATTAAGAAAAGGCATTTGTTGGCATTTAAATAATTTCAAAATTTTAACTTGCTCAAAAATTATTTTGGATAGCATATTATTGAATCTTGAATTTTTCTGATGCCTTTTGATATATCAAACACTTTATTTAAAATTATAGATAACTAGATATGATTTATTCAAGAAGAAAGTATTTGCTGGAATTTCTGAAAATAAAAGGAATTGGGCCAGTTTTGGAGTTATTTGCTGCACTGGGCGAAAAGAAACAGAAAGGGCCAGCCCAACTGGAAACAGGACGCAAGGAGCAGATCTGGGATTTGAAATATGGCATAGTCTGGGTTAAAACATTCAAACTTTGACTGATGATGAAGAGAGATTTATTGGGGATTAGAATTTGCTGCAAAGAGTAAAGTTGTATAATATGATATCCTCTACCACTATGATATAGGAAAGGTTTTCAAATATACAATGTAAGTGCAGGATATGAAGTGGTCTTTGTGGTTGGTTGTTAATAGGACACTGGAACATAAATACTGTTAATACTTGCTGTTTTGAATTGAACGTGGCGACCAAACTAGCACGAATTTGAATTCTCTGCAATTAAGATATTTGTAGAACAGAAAGATACATACAACTTATAGAGAAAGTATTTTGAGATAACAACTAGAGCTAATAGATCTTAGGCGATTTGGACAGCTACACAAAAGCAGAGACTTAGCAGAAAAACAGTGTGCATGTGCAGAACAAACAGACTAGAGTAGTGTCACGAGGAAGGTCGACAAGCTCACAAGCACACTGTTGAATCAAAGGCAAAACGAGCTAGCTGATGCTATATTCGTCGGACGATTTCGTGCAGCTCGGAGCTCGAAACGGGTAGCGGTTTGATGATGCTGAAACTGGGCTCACCGAGAACAAGAGCACGTGAATATTTGCGCCTGGGGATGACAGATACGGTCGAACACTCGCATTGAACAGAGGACGAAAAACAGAGGCGATTAGCTGACAAACCTGATAGATTATACTGTGAGATCGTCTCGATCTTGGGGGATGATTGCGTCGCTGTTTGTGATCAGATTGGAGAGCCGTTCATTGCGTTAGAGAGTGAAGACAAAGTTATTTAAATCTCGACAAGGCAACATCGACAGAGGGGCTGCTTTTGAGCCGGAAAACAAGAGGGTTTAGAGCAAAAACAACAACTTCCAACCGTCGGTGAGATGCAGAGAAACGTCGATTTACTGCTGATCTTCGCGAGATGTTTTTGATCAGTCTACTAGCGGTAGCTTTTGATTCGTCTATGCATAGACATATGGGTTGGCGCTGGAGACAAACTGGGGTGGCTGGGAGAGACGAGGGAACAGGGGCCTCTAGACTGGTTCAGAGTTAACTGACGAACGAAACTGCATTGTTAGCTTCAGAACATGTAAGCGGTCGGGCTCTGGTTACTGACGAACGGTGCTTCTGGGCAAGACCAGGCGTGCGCACGGCGAGCACCATCAGCGGCGGAGACGAGAAACCAGGCAAAAGGAGATGCAACTAGGTGGGGGAAAAGGTCAAGGAAGCTCACCTCGTCCAATTCCCCTAGGACTTGGAGTCGGCGAAGGAAGGAGGTGACGGAGTGTACTTGGCGGTTCCAGTTCCTCTGCTGCTCCCAACGTACAGCGGCGCTCGGCTGTGACCACAACACCAAATTGAGGAAGCTCCTTCCTCTGATCTCTCTCTCGGGTACCTCACGGCTAGGTAGAGAAGGAGAAGGTTAGGAGGCAGCGGCGCTATAGAAGAGGAGGAGAGGCCCTAGGGTTCCTGCTGCTCGCATGCGCGAGGATAAGAAGGGGGTGGGCTTCAAGTGGTGACGAGGTTGACGGGGAAGACGGTCACCGGCTCCTCGCCGTTTCCTACAAAGACAAAAGGAAGGGGAAAGGAGACATACAGTAATGGAAAGAAGGAGTCAAAGGGGGTACGTGGCATCAGTGTGTTGTGTCTGGCGATGGAGCACAGGGAGGGTGGACTGGGTCGGCTGCAGCAGATGGTCTAATCGGACCCCGGGTGGGCTACTGTCTCGCGCTTGGCTGCCGGCGATGTTGCTCGCTGCTTCTCTGAAGACTGCTATAGCTGTTAAACTGAACCTTGAACCCTGGCGTTAAGTGAATCTGCTACTGCAGTTTTGCTTGGTATCTGAACTCTGCCTGAGGTTTTCAGAAACTACACCAAAAGTGCCTATGATTTGAAAAGAGGCTCAAAGTTTGAAACAGACCTGAACGTATTTGAAATGGATAGGTTGAGAAGAAGGAAAACAGTAGATCATCCATGAGGATCAGATGGAAGTATTGCAAAAAGTATAGGAGGAAAAGGAATGAGGTTTGGCACCAAACTAAATTCTAGCCAATATTTTATCTTGAATTCTGCTACAGGCAAAGATTGAATATATAGCTTTGTGCCCATTTAAATAGAGACAAGAGGAAAGTAGGCGCAAAGCAAGATAGAGATGCCCACATACTCAATTTGGGAATTTACAAGAATAAGAGGAACATAGTTAAAACTAAAATGGAGAAGAGGAGGAACCAGACTTGTATGGGCCATGCAAGTATGCATGATGTATTGGTGAAAACCATTACCTTCCCTTAGCAATTCAACCAACACAAAAAGAGAACAAACAAGCTTCCTCTCATGAGTTTATTTAGAGATAGGTATATTTGAAATAAGACTCAAGTTTAGTGTGTATGTGCCACTATGTTTTAATATGGCTCCATAGTTCAAATACCACCATAACTAGAGTAACTCATGATAAGAAATCAAAAAGATTCTACTACTACATGGCCTACAAAGGTGGTCATGTAGGCTTCCATGACTAATATTGTGAAAACAATATAGGACACATAAGGGAGCATGTAGAAATAGAAGTGGATCCACCCAACACATATGAGCTAGATTTAATACCAAATATAATTACAATGACTCATATATAGTTTGGATGGTGGAATTATGAGGTGGTGACAAAGAAAGGTGGTGGAGTCAAGAAAAGATATGCCCCCAACTCAACTTGGGCATCAACAATTTATCAAGAAGCAAATACAATATATCAAGAGGCAAATACAAGTGATACAAATGCATATGAGAGAAGAACCAAATGAAAAAGGGGTTTTATATGATGCTCAAATGCAATGTGGCATGATGACATGAGCATGATATTATGATGATGCATTAATTAGCAATGTAGGGGCAATATTATATTGATTGGAACCATGCAGCATTACAATGTTAGACATTTGGGATGCTACATGTGGCCACCTCAGACTCCGTCTCTGACCCGTTTTCTCCCAGTACCTTCCTTTTGTTGTGAAACTTCATAATATATAATCCCCCAGATCCCCCGAGGTTCGTATATCGTGTTCTCGTCGTGTTTTCATTTCGATCTGTTTCTGCCAGGAACTATTCTTGAAAGTTAGAAGCATGATGGTGTCCGCCAAGGATAAAGGAAAGGAGCCTATGCAGGAAGATCTCCAAGACCCCGGTCAAGAGGAGGAGATCAAGAGTGAAGATGAAGAGGAGCAAGGCCAACATCCGCACACCGGCACTACCATTGCAAGCATTGGAGTGGTGACAAAACTTGCCATGGTTAGAAGGACTGCACGGATGCAGACTGGAGGGAAAACTCCTCGTCACTGTTTGGCTCCACGGTCACTTCCGCCATGCACCAAGAATCCTTTCCATACCCTTATCCATAAGAATCAACACCAGAATATGCCCAAGGAGAAATTACCCTCCAATTGGGATTTGCCTCGTTCTAGCCATGCAGGAAAAGAAGACTTCAAGGAGGAAGAGTGGGAAAAGAATCGCAAGAGCTGGGATCCATAATCTAACATGATCATGCACCGCATCAAGCACAACTCGGACTTGATTCGTACTCTCAACTTCGAGGTTGAGGACTTGGGAAAGCTGATCAAAGAGATCATTGAGAGGATACCACCACCACCGAAGGAGTAATTCGTCATCAGGTTTGGCATCCCCTTGGTTTGTTACAATCTTGGGGGAGTGCCGCGGTATCACATCACTATCTTCTATCTTTTTACCTTTTTAGTAGAGTCATATCATGAATAGAGAAGTTATCATTTAGGATGTTTGCATTATGGAAGTGTCCCCTCTCTCGTTAGATATGTATCCCTTGGTGTGAGTTGTCGTTATGGAATATTAATGATAAGTTCTATCATTTACTCTTTTGCATATCTTATATTAGTTTTCAATTCATGGTTATATGATTGATCTTGTCGTTAGTATTGGTATCACTTTGGGATCATTGAGTTAATTTAGTTGGTTTTGGCAAACCTGGTTTGGTCAGTAGCAACACTATTTTTGAGAGTTGAATGAAAAAGATAAAAGTACTCTAAAGAAATATAATTTCATCATCTTTCTTTCTTGATTTTCTCATAAGTTTAGTATTCTCTTGTTAAGATCTTTTGTGCTTCCAAGGAAGATTGCATGTTTGTTTTTATCACTTGTATGTTTGTTTGTTTGTTTCCTTCAACTCTTATACTTGCTACCCAGCCTTGCTAGCCAAAAACCTGTACTGAGAGGGAATTCTTCTCGTGCATCCAATCCTTAAACAAAACCTATGCCATTTGTGTCCACCATACCTACCTATTAGCATTATTGCTATTCCAAGTAAATTCTTGTTTTTATCTACCTTCCAAATTAAACTTGTTATGTGAAAATTAGTAATTAAAGCTCTCACGAACTTGATGGCACACTTTACTTTCTTGCACTTTATAAACATGAACCATTGTGTCCATCTCTGTTGCGTATATGCTTGCTCTTTATGAGTTGAAGTTAGCAGAACCATGTATCGTGGGGAACACTTTCAAGACTGCACCGGTACTTTATACCTCGTTGATATCATGATTCTTTTGCCTATGGATCCCGACGGTGTGGAATAAAAGGGAAACTTGTAAGATCCTGGAGTTTATATGTGTGTTAGAGAAATGCCTGGGCTGCTAGCCTAAGCCATGCCTAATCATGGTGGAAACTTGCAGCATAACCATAATAAGCACTCTATGAAGCATCCTCAATAAAACCTATGCAAATAGCAAATAAAAGGATCACTGAGATGCTCATTGTCTGCTTGCCTTGTCATTTTGATTATGGGATAGCTCCTGTATCATGTGCAAGGGGTACCCCATTGGCGGTTCTCTATGATACATCTGTATTTACAGTGACAAGAGCTTACTTGTGACTGAAGTTGAGTAGCATGAGGTTCGGTACTCGTAAGTAAGGGGCATGAGAATTCAACTTATAACTTGTCAAACATATCCTCTTAGTTGTGTCACTTTAACCTTAATCACCTAAAGATGCCTATGATAGGGGCAATGAGAGCTGAAAGCTAATAAGTACCATAATTTTTGGAACCTCTTTATGAAACTTGAAATACCTGCTTCCCTCTACGAAGGGCCTTTCTTTTACTTTTTAGTTGAGTCACTAAACCTATTCCCTTCTATCTCAGCAAGTATTTTGAGTTGTTGTGTTTCATTCATTTATATGATGATTTATTCAATCATGTTCCTTATGTTCCTTGTTTTGCACATTGCTCTTATCTTAGTGTCTACTACTTTGAAAGCTATCATTGAAAATCAGTTATTTGTGAACTCCAGCAAATTGTCAACTATTCTTCAACCAAGAGCTAAGTTTGCCATTACCAATTATGATTTACTTTATCTTTATTGTGTTTCCTTTACTTATTGCAAGTTAAGTTATATAATAGTGAGTTGTCTTCTATTATGATCTATGTATTGATGAATGTGATGCTTCCTGTCCGTATTCTTTTATTGACTCTTCACTCCATAAACCTGAGGCTATGTTTATTGAGCTTAGACTTCGCTTGTCAAGCGAAATCTAAGCTTGGGGGGAGTTGATACGTCCATTTTGCATCACTATTCAATATCATAATTTACTGTTATTCATTGATATATTTCATATTAAGAGATGATACTTATGTTATTTCATCTGTTTTTACATGGTTGATGACTTTTGGAGCATGGACCACTGCAGTCAGGATTCTGATGGAAAAGGTGCTGTTTGGAGGCAAAATTCGCGAAGATTAGAAAATCCGGGAAAATATATGGAAAATCCTATTTTTCTAGAAGACGAAGACTGCCAGAAGGAGGAGTGGAGATGGGCCATAGGGGGCCCACACCACCCCCTGGCGCAGGCCAGCCTAGGCCTCGCCACCAGGTGGCGTGGCCGCCCTGGCCCACCTCCAGCTCTCCCCTCTAGCGTATATTATCCCCACGAAACCGTAATACCTGGGGAGCGACCACAGAAAGATTCCGCCGCCTCTGCGGGGCGGAAAACACTAAGAGAGAAAGATCTCTCCGGCAGACAGAATTCTGCCGAGGGAATTCCTTCCCGAAGAGGGGAGATCGTCTCCATCAACACCACCATCAAGCTGGACTTCATCGGGATCATCATCATCATCATCACCATCATCATCATCAGCACCTTCATTGCCATCTCCATATAGCTGTAACAATTGGGTTGAATCTTGCATAGTTCTTAGGGGAAACTTTCCCGGTGTTGATTACTCTTTGTAGTTGATGCTATTGAGTGGAACCATTGAATTATTGTTTATGTTCAGATTGTTATACATCATTATTCCATTTCTGATCATGATCCATATGATGTCTTGTGAGTAGTTCGTTTTGTTCTTGAGGACATGGGAGAAGTCATGTTGTTAGTAGTGGAATTGTGTTGAGAAAGATTCAATAGTTTGATATTTAAGTTGTGTGTACTTCTTCTAGTGGTGTCATGTGAACGTCGACTACATGACACTTCACCTATATGGGCCTAGGGGAATGCATTGTGTATTTGGCTACTAATCATAGGGGTTGCCGGAGTGACAGAAACCTGAATCCCCGTTAGGAAACCATTGCACAAAGGACGTCAGGGTCTTAGAGTTTAAAGCTGTGGTTAGGTTTCTCCCTTAATTACTTTCTTGTACTTACGGATGTTTGCAAGGGGTATAATCACAAGTATGTATTTGTCCTAGGAAGGTCGGTACATTATCACAGGTTCACCCACACAACACTTAGCAAACAAAAGAAGATTAATCAACTATATGAAGCGAAAGCACTTGATGTTATTCCCGTGTGTCCTCGAGAACGTTTTGTCATCTTAAGTAATACAACCGGCTTGTCCTTTGCTGAATAAAGGATTGGGCCACTTGCTGCATTTATTCTTATTGTCTTTTATTTACTCACACTTTATTTACTTGCATTATGAAAAACCCCTAAAACTCAGTTTGCGTAGTATTTACGGAGAATTCCTGCTCCAAGCCACTAGCCAGCACCTTCTGCTCCTCGTTGGGCTTGATACTCTTACTTATCGAAAATACTGCGATACACCCCCTATACTTGTGGGTCATCATGAAGCATCATCGGTCTTTTGGCACAGAATGAAGTGTGCCATTTTGGAAAAATGAGCCATTAAGACAAATATAGAATCGTGATCATGCTTAGACCTAGGCAATCCTAACACAAAGTCCATGCTAATGTCCGATCAAGGTGCATGAGGAATAGGCAATGGCATATAAATACCAAATGGGTTAGACTTAGACTTAGCTTGGACACATGTAGTGCATCATTGGACGTGGCGTTGCACATCTCTCTTCATCTTGGGCCAATTGTAGTGTGTGGATAGTGATTGCTGTGAAATATAGCCATCTATGTCCACATTTAAACTGGATATTATTCATATTTTTATGAAGTATCTCTCTAAACCCTGCCACTAATGCCTAATGATCAAAGGGGTATGCAATCCTTTCTTTCTATTTTCCCTACACTGATAGTAACGTTTGATGATGGGAATCGCAACATTAAAGTCAAAGATACGAGATTTCCAACGACCCAAAGAAACCAGGAGTTGTGAAGTGGAGATAGACGCTTTAACGATCAACTATATGGCGGGAATAAAATTCTAGTCGTATAGTTGCGGTCGTATAGTTTCCATCGACACCTCTAGGTCAAAAAGAACAACTTTCGTGAAGGGACCCCTATATAAAGAGGCCTCGGGCGACGAGAAACAGAACTCTTTTCGATCACCAACCGCCCCTAGATCTCCATCCACAACACCGAAGAGCTGCTAGAGGAATAGACTTAGATCTAATATCCAAACCCTTCTTCATCATCATAGCCATATTCCATCACTTGTAATAGTAGATCTCATCTTCGATTGGTGACATTGTAAGACTATTTGCTATCAATCTCATGATTCGCATTACAATGTTTATGATTGTTGGTTTCATCTCTATGAGTGAGTAATTCTCCTTGGGCTAACGGCTTCGGCCTAGCCATGTAGCTTTTGTGCATGTTATTTATCATAGATGGGATCTTGTATTAGTTTGTATGACATGTTGATTATTGTATCCTCTCTTGTCTCAATCCAAGGACTTTTCAGGTACCCAAGACCCCGAGGATTGAGCCAGGTATAGGGAGTATGAGTAATGACTAATCTGCGGGTTGGGAACCCTAGTGATAGAAGGGGTAGTATGGCTGTATGTGAGGGATTTACTTGGGATTAATGGTGACATCACTATTAATCTCATTAGTTCTCTTTCTTCTATGGATGAGACTAGTAGGTTATTGTTATAAGTGGTTGTGGAGGCAATAGAAATTATGGATGCACTACCCACATATAATTTAGCTTGCTCTAACAATTACATGCATACATTATTATTATCTTTTATTCCCATCAGATGTTTTGCACAACTACAGGTGAAAATGAAAGCCCTAGGCCCTCTCTCGCTATCATCAACAACAACAAAAGACAATAAACTCTTGGTCCAGAAAAACACAAACAGAATTCTAAAAATCCCGAAGTTCCATTAAAGTAACTTCACTATGCTTCTACTTCCCGAGGATTCGATAAACCTAGGTCTACTAGGGAAAAAGAGCTATACTACATCCGTAATTTGGATCGAAGGTATCAACCCTTTTACTGGCGCCGTTGTCGGGAAGAAATAGCTACCCTGGTAAGGTTAGTAGGAACCTTGCTAGTATTAATTCTTGTTTGTAATTTTTAGTTTGCTTTCAGTCTTAATTTGAAAAACCAAAAAATAGTTAGTCTTTAAATTCTTGTTTTTACTATCATAAGTCTTTGTTTAAGAAAACCCAAAAACATAGGAAATATGGCTGAAAAGAAGCTTGGAGAGTTTGCAACTTCCAACAATGATTATTTGCGTACTCCTATTACCTAGTCAACTATTACTGCGGATGATTACGAAATTAAGCCTCACTATTTAAGTTTGGTTCAACATAATCAATTTGGAGGCTCTACTGTTGAGGACACATGTATGCACTTGAACACTTTCACTAAAATATGTGATATGATGTGCATCAAATATGTTGACCCCGATGCGGTCAAACTGTGCTTATTTCCTTTCTCTCTTAGAGAAAGAGCAAAAGAATGGTTGCTATCTTTGCCTAGAAATACTATTACATCATGGGAGGAATGTACTTCTTTATTTATGACTAAAATTTTCCCACCTACAAAGACTATGCAACTAAGATCTAATATTACTGGTTTTAGACAGGAAGAGCGCGAGCCACTAGCACTTGCATGGGAGAGGATGAAAGAATGCATGAGAAAATGTCCCAGTCATGGGATGGAAGATTGGTTAATTCTCCATTTGTTTTATAATGCTCTTAATCATGTGTCTAAGTCTATGCTTGATACTATAGCTGGAGGAACATTTATGGGTAAACATATTACCGAAGCAAAGCAGCTGCTAGACAATATGCAAGACAACCATGCCCAATGGCACGTGGATAGATCAAACACAAAGAAGGTGAACTCCGTCTCACCACAAGAAAATGAAGAAATCAATGCTAAGCTACATGCGCTCATATTAGCCGTAAAAGGTAAGGAAAGCTAGGTAAGATCTATCCCATAATCAAATATTGAAGAAATAGACTTCATAGCTCATAATGATTATAACCCTGCTTGGAATAAGAATTATAATCCTAATTTGTACAAACATTATTCTAGTCCTGCAGGTAACTCTAATAATAATATGAGAACAAGTAATGGTAGTCTCCAAGAAACACTTAAGTCTTTTATAGGCTCACAAAATGAACAAAACAATATCCTTGTTAAAATAACGGAGAACCATGATGCTATGCTTGGTAAATTATCTAACCAAGCTGTAAGTTTGAGAAATGATTTGCAGGCCCTCCAAGAAAGAACGAGGATTGTTGAGGCACAACTAGGTAAGATAACCGAGAGTCAAACTCTCATTCTAGCTAAATTTGCAGGTAAAGCTGATCCCAATCCTGTTGAAGACCTCAACATGATAAGAATCCAAAGGGAGGAGCCTAAAGAACTCGATTATAGTAATTCTCCTTCACCAAATTACACCATTGAAGATCTTGTAAAATGGATCAATATCGAGATTCCGGTAAGTGAAGGAAATGAGGAAGCTATGTACCAACACTTTGTTAATTAGGTAGCAATAAATGTACGTGAGCTTGAGGAAGAATATAAGAAAATTGCTGAAAAAATGCCTATGAAGCTTGATGATATATTTGAGCCTACTATTAAGATTAAAATTGGGACCAATGAGATACCTGCAATTTGTGATCTAGGTGCAAGTGTCTCAACAATTCCCAAAAGTGTTGCATCTAGCAGGTTCAACCTTGGCTATTTTTAATAAGTTAAACCTTGGCTCTTTTGAAATCACCGAGTTAAAATTGCATCTAGTAGGTTCTACCTACAAACAAGCTGTAGGAATTAAGGAGAATACTTTAGTATACATTAAAGGCTATCCTGCTCTTATTGATTTTGTTATTGTTGACATGCCTGAAGATGCTACTGCTCCTATTATATTAGGCCGTCCTTTCTTAAGAACTATTAAGGCTTTGATTAATCTACATGAAGGGAATGTAAAGCTTCAATTGCCTTTTAGGAATCCTTTTGTTATTCATTTTCCCAGGAAGAAGAAAGCCAAGCATGATGAAAAGGAGGCCATCACTTTGAAGGCCAACTATTTTGGAGTGGGTGTTGCACTCATCTGGCCTAAGTGAGCAACATTGAGGTCAAGCTATTGACCATAAAAGAGTGCTTCATGGGAGGCAACCCATGTGAAATAAAGGTTTGAGTAAAGTCTTTAAGTTTTAGTTTTAGTTTATGTTTAATAAAGAGTGCTAGAAAGATGCAATTGAGGAGAAGAAGTTTGGTAGTACTAAAAATCCTACTTAATACATGCTAATGTTGGTCGACAATATTTACTGTCATTTTTCTGTCAAAAACAAGGTGTTTCGTGAAGTTTTAGGATGAGAAAGAATTCTCGAAGAAATAGAAATGTTTTGATATCTACAGAAGGTTTAACGACCAACTATACGGCGGGAATAAATTTTTTGGCCATATAGTTCCGGTCGTATAGATATTTTTCCATCGACAATTTTTCTTTCATTAGTACTGAAGGTTTAACGACCAACTATACAACGGGAATAAAAATTCCGGTCGTATAGTTCCGATCATATAGAAGTTTCATTTCTAAGTACAGACGTTTTGACGACCAACTATACAGCTATACAACTATATGCTTTCATACAATTTCATTTCTAAGTACAGAAGTTTTGACGACCAACTATACAGCAGGAAAAAAATGTTCCGGACGTATTGTTCTTGCCGTATAGTTGCACCGCCAGGTGGAAACCCTAGAATTTTGATAGCACGCCAACTATACGGTGGGAACACATTGTTCCGGCCATATAGGTTGCCCGTATAGTTGCGTCCGACCACAAAAACGCCATGGGAAGGTACCTCCAACACCAAAACTTCAATCCATTTTCTCTCTTCTACCTCCAAACACTCTCAGAACCTCAAGAGATCTTCATCTCTACACAATTTCGTTTGATTTCCTCGCACACAAGTGATCTACGGTATGTTTATCCTCCGATCCTCCAATTACTTTTTGCAAATTCATCTTCGATCTATTGTCATTATCAATCTGGGGTAAGACCTACTATGAACTAATTTCCATGATTCTCTTGCCTAGATTATTATTTTGAGGGGATTCTTTAGTGTGCTATGATGAGGAATATGTTATGCTTATTATTGTTGGATCAAAAGGTTTTACTTTTGTCTTTCATTATTATTTTATATGATGAGCACAAGGATACAAACTCGTGCTCGTGCCACCGCTAGTGCTTTTCGGGCTGCCGCTCAGGAATGCATGGGGATACGGTACAGAAATGAAATCCAACGTGATCGCTTCAACAAGATCAAGAACCAATAAGTGAAAGCAACCAAGTTGGCCTACCCCATTATATTAAACCAACTCGGTATTTCTAATGACTTCAATTTACTTTGTAATAGGGTTGGCCTGCAAAACTTTGTATTCAATGATGTGCCTACATATTTTCGGTTAACTCTTCAATTTCTAAGTTCTTTGGAAAGCACCGTTAAACTATGGCAGGGAGAGGACATGATTTCTTTCCAACTTATGAATAACAATTATGCTTTATCACTAAATGAATGGTGCACATGTTTTAATTTCCCAAACAATGATGCTAATGCCTTACGCGCACCCTTTACTGGCTTAGACCCTTCCTCGGAACTTTATTATAATGGAATGAGTTTCACTTCTAGAGTAAGCAAGGGGAAGAATATTCAACATCCTGCAATTCGCTATTTGTTCTATGTTATTGCTAACACCTTGCAGGCATGAAATGAGGAGGACATCTTAGTCCTCGCAAAATCTTCTTACAACAACTGCGACTTGTCACTCAACTTGGGCGCAATCAATGTGTGCTACCTAGAGCACCAATCCTCCCAAAGCCAAGGACCAATCACAGGTGGAGGTGTCATCACCGTCCTTGCCAATGCCCTAGGCATTGACCTAGGTGAGTTGTAACCTATGCTAGGTGAGCGACGTGTTGGTTTCTCTAATTTAAAGGCTTGTGGAATGCTCACTAGGAGAGGTGGTGTTCATTACTTGCATATTGCTCGAGCTAGGCGTCTCTACCCCGCTCCTTTGCCTAATGGTCGTTTCTCTATCAAGGAAGGACATTTGCTATATGACTTGCAGGTTGAGCAACACCAACCCGAGGAGGAGATTTCGGATAAGGATGAGGACCAAGAAGAGGAGCAAGAAGTTCCTTATCAAGAGGAGCATCCACCAACCCGGTTCGCTACATACCAAGACTTTGAAGAACTTGGAGGGACTTTGGAGAGGATGCATAGCCTCTCGTTGAACCTTCGAGGAACAACTATTAATTTATCAACTCAATTTGCAAACTGGAGTAATGACTTTTTCCTGCCACCACAATGATTTGAAGGGCTTGCAACAGCCTAAGATTGGGGAAGTTTCCTCATTTATCTTTATTTGGCATTCATTTGCTTTTAAATTTATTTCGAGGTTATGTTTTTAACTCGAGTTTATAAGCACTCGTGTTGGTTTCCCCAACACTTTATCTTTAGTTATTTCTATTTGTTTTCGAGATTTCTAGCCGAGCTTTGCCGACAATTTTATATTCTTTAATTGACTGTCTTAAAAACTACAAAAAGATTTCTCCATTTATCTTTATTTTCCCTCTTTCTTTTCTTTTCGTCTCGATGTTCTCATATATTTGCAGGAAGAGTGATCGACTTCGAGTTTCCAAGAAGCAAATCAAAAGGGAAGAGAGAAATGGAACCAAACATGAGAGGTATGCCTTATGACTCCCCACTTTTGAAGTTCGAGAAACCCATGCTAGTTAGTAGTAAATGTTGAGATATTATATTGGTGGAGTGAGTTTCTATATTGTAGTAAAATTTTGTTTGCATGGGTATTTAGTTGGGTATGTTTTGTTCCACCTCTTGTAGTTAACCAAGTCTTGCCTAAAAATTTGCTAAACAATTGTAATAAGAAAAAGTCTCACAATTGAAGGCTTAGGTGTTGTAGTGTTTAGTCATGAAGGCTTATTTCTAGAGACACTCAACACCATGGAAAAAAATGATCGACTTGATAGATCTCTTTAAAAGGATTTGTTCGATTGAATTAATGTTTAGCTGTTTTTGTGAGCATGCCAAAGTTTGACTTGTGAAACATAGGAATGATATAGCTTTATGCGTGTCAAACTTCATGGGATGCCAACAACTCTGCTAGCCTACAAACGATCTTCATAGAGGAAACTCCTAGATTTTGGCTATGAGTTAATTAAACATATGTAGCAGCAATGCTATAATAGTTAAGATTCTTGGCAATCTCGAGTAGCTGTGTTTATGATGGAATCACTCCTCTGGCTGAAATGAGTAATCATTGTGCAAAAGGAACAAAAACCTTGATAATGCCACGAGTGTCCATTACAGCCCGTTAAACTAATTAAAATTTTGGGATTTCTATTTTCGTGCGCTCGGTTCGTTAGTTATACTCAGTTTTCCCCAGCTGCTTAGTTTTTCCTCACTTTTGCCCATCTCCTTGTATGAAACTCTCACATGATCTGAAACTCGTCGTCCGTCAACCTTGCCGTTACATGCTGACAAGTGGGGCCGTGTTCAGTCGGGTCCCGTAGTGGACCCTCACCGTTACGTGCTGACGAGTAGGGCTACATTTTGTCGGGTCCCGCAGTGTACCCTTGCCGTTACATGCTGACAAGTGGGGCCACGTCCAATCAATTCCCGTAGTGGACACCTATCTCGACTTATCCAGATCAGCATCGGACCCA
The DNA here is from genome assembly GCA_910589775.1 of Avena eriantha. Classification (NCBI taxonomy): domain Eukaryota; kingdom Viridiplantae; phylum Streptophyta; class Magnoliopsida; order Poales; family Poaceae; genus Avena; species Avena eriantha. Next base: position 63,900,567 of record OU342740.1, read on the forward strand.
CAGCTTATCCACGTGAGCGCCGGACCCATAGCTTACCTAGGTTGGCGTTGCAAGATGGGACCTCAAGCTAGCCCCGCGCCCTCTCCTGTGTCGTTGCTTCATTTTCATATAGTGAAATGTAATGCATATACGAAAATTATACACGTTTGAACTCTTTTAAATCGCACTTAGGACATGATAATGTTGTGCTAATAAAATCCTGCTCATTTATCATTTCCATGGAGTGAAATATAATGCATAAACTTGCGTATACAAAAATTATACACCTTTGAACTCTTTGAACTCGCACTTAATACGTGATAATGTCGTGCTAAGAAAATCTTGACAGATTATCATTTTCATAGATTAAACCTAGTGGACTAGTTATAAAGGAGAAAACCACTTGTAAGTTGTCCTTAAGAGTAAAGAGATAATTCCAAAATAGACCGGTGTAGTGTAATAGGAAAACCCGATTGGATGGACGAAATGTATCCACCACCAATTCTAACAAGGACTATAAGGACATAAACCCCAAAGGGATTATCGTAAAAGGAACCATGGGATAACTTAGAACTACAGTTGTATATTGCCGGATATGAAGAGGATTCAAGGAAAAATATTTGGATATGGGATACCACAATTATCCCCAATTGTGATCACAATGGAATTGAGAAATGTCGTGATCAATACAAGTCAACACCTTATTCCGAAATGCAAGAGAGTACGAACTTCAGGGACAAAGTTTATTTTAAGGGGGAGAGTCTGTAACATCCTAGGATTAGCACCTTGAAATAGACAGGACACATGTTTGTGCATTGCATTCATGCATAAGAAAATCTAGGGAATTTTTGCACAAAACTAAAAGAACTATAGAGGGATTGAGGTCTCTCTTATACTAGTGGGAACATCAGTACAGGTGCCACAAATTTCAACATGACCTCTACTGTAATTTCGTGTTTTGGGAAACAATTCAAATCATATTTGAATCTGAGATTTGAATTTCAAATTTGAATACGTGGGAATTTAGAATATTCCAATGTTAAGTAAAGAATCCTTAAAGAATAAAGTAATAACAAGAAATGAAATAGGAAATTGCAATTTCATAAATAAAAGAATAGGAGAATACAGAGAAAAGTAATCTTTATTAAATCATACCATATTACAATGTCTTCACACTTTTGAATAAAAAGGAAATTACAAATAAATAATGGTATTCCTCATACCACAGGAGTACAAATAAGTAACAAGTCTTGCAAAAAGATATTTACTTTATTACAACATATATGGAACAATACAATTAACAAATGGAATAAAAAATAACTTTATACAAATATTACAATGCTTTTGCAAATGTTTAAATGAAGAAGAAAGATTACAACAAAGAGTAATAGAAAGTTTAGAATTAAAAATCTAGCTAATTCTATTTATCCTCCAATTTCTTTTCTTCAATTCTTCTTATTTTGGATTCCCGCGTAATAATGAGATAAAAAGAAAAAGAAATAAAATAATGGGTTAGTGTTAATTAAACTCTCAGATTTGACAATGAATTGCATTGTCAGGTTCATCATAGAGTTTGAATAAAAAGGGCCAATGTCGTATCCATTCTTATGAAAAGAAATGCCTCAGGCTTATGCATCACAGGCCTTAAGGGGCAAGATCACCAAGTTAGTAAATAGGTAAAGGCAAAATAGTAATAACCAGCCAGAAAATATCTTCACAGTTGAGCTGATCCAGAAGTAAAGGGTCCCACTTGCAAGATGATCACACAACAGCATGCAGCTGTGTGTTGTCAACAGAGTAGCAACCGTAGGAAGCAGATAAGAAGGGAGTCCCAACCATAGACAAAGATGCTAGCTACTATTTCCACCCTTTTCATTTCTACACAACATCTAATCCATCTGTTCTTCTCAGAACCCCACAATCCATTTCATAGCCATCTTAAGAACACAACTAAGAACATTATTTGTTCTTATCAGTCTAGTACCAAAATCACCATTACTCACAGCCACCATGAACACATAAGTAGAAGAAAGAATCCAGGTAATCAGCAGGGACAAGGTGGAGAAGGCCAAGTTTAGCTGATGTAGTAGATCAAGAAGAAGCAGGCTAGAATCTACTAGAGGAGCAAGCTACAACTGAAAGTAATAGCTGATCAAGGGCAAGCCAAGCTCACATATTAGTTGCTTAAGATCTACTATCAACTTATCTATATCAGTAGCAAGGTAAATAAAAGTACCACCAGATCATGTAGCATCTTCTCTTAATAGTTTGCACCATCAGGATTAGGGGTAGATAAGGGAAAAGACATCCAAGATAAACTATTACAACTACCCTTCAACTAGATCTGGTCTAGGAGGACGAGAGGTAATATTTTCTCTTAGACTTGCATAGAGCTGCTATGCAAAACTCATCACAGAGAAATTAGCCAAATAAAAGTATATGTCCTTATGCAAATAAAAGCTTCAATTTAAAACATCATTGGCATGAATTTCAGTTTTAGAATACACATCAACTGATTTAGCAAAATTGCAACACTGTGCACACTTCCTTAGGAAGGCACCACAACGGTATGTTCCACCACAAAAGCTATGTTTATAGAGATAAACAACCCTACATTAAAACAAAATTCAATCATCTTCCTAATAAGTAGACTAGGAATCATTTGTAAGATCATTTTATTTACATAAGCCAACACACACTTCTAAGCCTCAGCCTTTGGCATCATAGGCCTAGGATAAACACAACCAAATTTGGAATTCAAGTTCAACTATTGACAGTGAACTAGACAAATTTATGCCTCAACCTTGTACACCACAGATAGGGGCTATGAAAAAATATTTTACACATCAAGTCATCTAATAAGATGATTGCATCCAACACATTTAGACTAAATGGCAGCAGGTCCTGCTATGTGTGATCAAGCTATTATGTACACTCCAAGGAGGCCTCACAATAGCAGGACCATGCTAGCAGAAGCCAACATTTACCTTAAGTAAATCAATCATAAATGAAACATGTGTTCATATCAGTTTCTCAGTAACAAACCCCAGTAATTATTGATCTATCTGTAAGAAGTGGATAACCATTTAAAATCATATTCATAGTAAAACCACTATAAATCATGTATTTTTCAGCAATTGATCTGCTGATACATGATACTGATCATCATTAAAGCACAATTTTAGTAACCACCAAGTTCAGACCAACACAACCTTATTTTTACAGCATTAATACATGGGCCAAGAATGATTTACTCATCCAAATTGAGGTGCCTTAGCTATTAACAGATCACCAACAAACGACGACAACAGATAATCGAAGCACAACTATGGATTAGAGCCATCAGCATGAAGGTTGGTCACAAAAGGGATTAAAGCTCACTGTGGGTGTCGAGCACCTGGAGCGGAGGCATGGCGAAGTGACGGTTGTCGTAGCCGACGCCGAGGTTGCGTTAATAGCGCCGTCCCACCGGTGCCGAGCTTGGAGCAGTTTCCATGACCCTCGCCCTTCCGTTAGCAACACCATCATGTGCACCATCACACCATCATCTCCACCACAATAGGGCCGTGAGATGGAGGCGTAGGACGCCGGGGTTGCATCAACCTGCTACCGTTCTACCAGCATCGGGGTTGAGGTTGTTGTGAGGGAGCAGCAGGAGGCGGGCCTCGACTTGGAGGCGTGCGTCAGTGGCAGCAAGGACCAGGGGATGCCGGGTTGTCCCGTCCTTAGCGCCGACGACCCAATCCGTGGGGGCTAGGGTTTCATGGAGGTGCAAACTAGGAAGAAAAGCGCTAGCGAGGCGACGAGAGTTGATGGAGGAGATCGAGCTGGGGCATCGTCGGTAGGCGGCGGTGCTGGATTTGGCCGGCGACCAGTCGGAGCGGCGCTAGTGGCGATGCATCATGCGAGCAGAGAGGGGAACGAGAGGATCGAGTGTGTGCGTGTGTGCGAGTGAGAGGAAGGAGAGATGGTTGGGCTAGGGTGGAATTTGACCATAGGCCCAACTGGGCCAGCTTGGCTTTAACCAGCCCACGGGCCAGAAGTAATTTTATAGGAAAAAAATTATAGAAGAAATAATAAACCAAATGTAAAATTACCAAAATATCCCTGAAATTGTTTTAGCCCTAAAAAATATAGAAAAATCCTAAAAATACATATAACATATTGAAATGATCACAAAAATAATATCTACCTAAGAAAAATATAACTTTACTTATTTAATTTAAATAAAATGCAAATAAATGTTAACATCACTAAAGATTAAAGTAATATTTCATAAACTAAGGAAAAGTTCTAAAAAAGAATAAAAATCATTTTTTGCATATGAAAATAAATCTACTATTTTATAAAAAATACTAACTTAATTGGTTTACAAATAAAACTTGAAGAAAATGTTTAAAGATATATAACCCTTTGTGGAATTTTATAAAAATAAGGATACCACCTAAAATTAAATAAAAATCAATTCTAAGAACTTAAGTATTTATGTTTTACTAGAAAATTACTAGTTATATTTTTCCAACACATTTTAAGATTCTTAAAGAATAAATCCTTATTATCCATTTGGTAAATTTTTTAAAAACATTTCTTAAATAAGAAATAATCGCAATTCTATATAAAGCCATAAATCTCGTACATTTAAATACTACTTCCAAAACCATAACTTGAGTCTATAATAATACTTAAAAATAACTTATTAACTTTATAAAACTCCTTTAAAACCATAACTCCAAGGTAAATCAACAATTTGAATAAATTTTAATCATCATTCACTTATAATAAAAGTGAATGTTATTTATCTCTTAGCTATTCTTAAACATGATTTCAAACTCTAATAGATTACTAAAATCATCTAAAGTTAATGTCCTTAATAATATAAATTATAATAACAAATAATATTTAAACCCATCATTCACTTAAGCTGAAAGTGAATGATCCCATACTCTTAAACATGCTTGTTGCAAGGTTTAAAACTTATTAATACTTTTAAACACATTACACCCTAGATCTACTTATGTTTTAAAGTTAAATTTGGTACATCAAGTCATGCATAATGCCTAAAGAATATTTATGTTAACTTTTATCTGTTCCAAATTAAGTGATAAGGCATCTTAAATCCATGCTTATCGGATAGGCGCAAACGACATCGATCACATTTGATTAACTATAAAGATTGTTTAAAATTTAATGAAGAAATCTTTTCTTAAAATGTTATTCGTTTTTGCCACTTCAAACAACAATCTTATAATAAGTCCTTTAAATTCTTAACAACTTAACATAATAAATTCCATCATAATTACGAGATAGCAATTCACCTTAATCTAAGAACATTATTATAATTCATTTTTATACTTTGCATGTTAAACACTTAAATGCTTTTTTCCTTATAAAGTAATCTTTTCCTAAAAAGTTATTCTTTTAAGAAACATTAAAAGTAATCCTTAACACTTCTTTAAAAGCTCTAATTGATTAAGTAATCTTTATTAAGATATCTTTTAAATACCATGCCTAATTTGAGTGCTTTAGTATTACATGCCACTTGTTATATTTACATACTATTTCACACATTCTCACAAGCCTTAATAATAAGCACAAATGTGAAGCAGATATAAAAGTGAAACACATTCTAACAAAAACCACCCCCAGTTTTCAAACCCTAGATCAGATACGAATATTTCGGGGATTCGTGTTTATCAAACTGCATTACATTACTTATGCATAATTGCATCCCGCTTCTTTAAACATTCGTCCTTACCGGACCAATGATGTTATTTACAGAATTTGGATCTTCTATTGTCTTGAAGACCGTGATGGCATAATCTTGCTATCAAAAAAGGGAAGTTCATCACTTGCTCATGTCCTTTGATTATTTTCTATCAAATTCTTGTAACTCAATTGTTGTCATCACCTACATTTCAAAAAGGTCATAATTAACTGGAAGTATCAGTTACTGATCTAGGGTGATCAACTAATCTATTATAACTGGCAATGGAAACACCATTGTAAATGAATATATCATTTAAGACTTAATCAACCAATGCCGCCAGTGATTATAGCGTCATATATTGCGCGTTTACCATGAAATTTGGAATTGGACGGAGAAGTCAGCTGGATCTTCTTCCTTTCGCATGGATGGATGACCTTATCGTGAGGTTGTAGCTTCCTTGTGGGGACTCAGCAGATGGGTTGGACTCCTAGTTCCCTACGATATTTGTGTCTAGAATTTTTGTGAGGGGCTATTGGAGGTATATCTGCCTATATGGTGGTTGCCAGGGACATGATTTTCTAACTGGAGTCTCCAAGGGGTTGCCAGGGTTATATCTGCCTATATGGGGGTTAATTGAGGTATATCTGCTTGGGAAGGTCGTATCTTCATGCGGGGTCACGGAGAGGGGCAGTGATTGGCTTCGATCATCTATTGGGCCCCACATCACGGAATTGTGGATGGGAAAGATTCGCCCGGTGGTGCAACAAGGATTTGGTATCTCATGGGTAAAGCAACGCACCTCTACAGAGTGTAAGAACTGTGACATGTTACTCCCTGTTCCGGGAAGGAGCTACGAACACGGGAGGAAAGGAACCCCACCAAGGTTCTGGTCAACCTGTGAAGGCTGTCGGACATAGTTTTCAGAATAAAAGTGACCTTTGAAGAAATGTTTACGAAAACCTGCATTGCATACGACCTATGGTCTATGGCTGTAGAAATAGTGCATCAAACACTCGTTTTTAGTGAACTTGCTAAGTATGCTCGTACTCAACCGTACCTTCTTAACCCTTGCTAGATTCTGAAGCTACTAAAGACAATGTCAACATTAATTTTTGCTCAAGAAACCATCATCGGCAACTCAAGTCCTTCAATAAAGTCAACGAAGTCAGCATATACATCAATCAGAGTGAAGACGAAGCTCATGAGTAGATAGGAATATATTCTCTTGCCATAAAACCTATTCTGTAGAGCATTGCATTAGTAGCAATTGCAAGCCAGATAGTTTAGATGTTAGTCTTATTAGCTAGATAGTTCTGAGTTATTATAGCTGGTTCTTCTTTGAAAGAAGTTTCTTTCTCTCTCTCTTTACCCTAGAGTGTTCTCTGGATCTTTTGTAAAAAAGTCGAGTTGTAATCTATAGTCATGTCTTGAACCTGTTGTGTTTCTGTTGTACCACTCTGAGGGATGTAATACTAGTGAACGGTGTTTCATTGGTGTTATGTCAACGACTATAGTGTACTACATAATGCAGTGGTATGCTGGGTCACGGCATTTGGACTCTTTGAAATCGCTCTTAGGTCATGATAATGTTGTGCTAATAAAATCCTGATCATTTATCATTTCCATGGAGTGAAATATAATGCATAAACTTGTGTATACAAAAATTGTAAACCTTTGAACACTGTGAAATCACACTTAATAATGAGATAATGACGTGCTAGCAAAATTTTGAGAGATTATCATTTTCTCCCCAATTTTCATAGAGTGGAATGTAATGCATAAACTTGCATATACGAAAATTATACAAATTTGAAATCTTTGAAATCGCACTTAATACGTGATAATATTGTGCAAAGAAAATCTTGAGAGATTATCATTTTCATAGAGTGGAATGTAATGCACAAACTATACACCTTCGAACACGGTCCCTTCAAACTATATTCAAGTTCATTTGTTTATGGAGTTAAAGTACTGGTGGCAAACTCGTTATTTTGCATGGATAGAGGGGTGCCCTCCGATAGATATAGGGGTTATCCTGTCCGCTAGATCACAGAGGATCAATGGTTGGTGGGCATGATCCGTGTGACAACTGTCTCAACCAATCAGAGCGTAGCTGTGAAGATGAGCACATGTGCGAGAGATTGATACTAAGAGAGGGGAAACTGAGTAACACTTAAGAACCAAGGGCAAAACTGAGTAGAACTTAAAAACCAAGGGCAAGATTGACAAAGGGATTCAAATAGAAAATATAAAAAGATTTAAAAAATGGAAAATGCGTCTTTTATACAATAAAATACATCTTGGGATATATCAAACTATTTGCAATTCAAATATACACCAGTTTGACAATTATTGCCTCATTCAGATAATCTATGTTTTGGGGAGGGATGTTTTGGGAAGAGGCTTGAGTAGAAAGCCATGAACCTTCATAGATAGTAGGTGATTTGAGAAGTGGTGATTTAGGTTAAAACTTGGTTTATATATATTTCTTATGGTGGTAGGTCACATAATAAGACTCCCTGGGTAGATGCCACTATGTTTTGCTATTTTTGAATTTGTTGTGCATAAAATGACTCAATTAGCTAGCTAAAACCTATTCGTTGACTCTTTGTTGACCATCCACCGGAGGGTAAAACTGAGTATATTGCACGCGGCAGTGTTAGTACTAGAGGGCAAAACTGAGTACAACAAAACTGTCAGTGTTACACTCGAGGGCAAAACTAAGTACAACTGAGTCACCAGGGTTAGACACGAGGGAAGAAACATGACTCACGGTACGTATGTGCGGTGCACGGGGCGGTAGCGGACACAGGTGGTCATGCACGGTGCAATAGCGTACGCGGTTACGCGGTGCACGGTAGTGCAACGAAACGTCGCTTCCCTTCTCCTTTAATAGAGGCCTCCCCACTCTCACTCATCACTCACTCGCTCACTCAACCATCTCCACTATCCCATCACCTTCTGCAAACCCCCAAGAAAACCCCAACCACGCCGATGATGGAGAAGAACGGCGTGGTGGCCATCGGTGCCTCCAAGTACGCCAACGAGGAGGCCCCCGTCTTCGTACAGGCCCCCATCCCCGTCCGCGCATCCGTCGGCGAGGAGGCTCCTACCGGTCTTGGGAAGATCCCGCTCGGTTGGTGATGGCTCTAAAATATAGCCATCTACGTCCACATTTAAACAGGATATTATTCATATTTTTGATGAAATATCTCTCTAAACCCTGCCACTAATGCCTAATATTCAAAGGGGTATGCAATCCTTTCTTTTTATATTTTTCATGTGCAGATAATGTCGTTTGAAGATGGGAATCACTACATTAAAGTCAAAGATACAAGATTTCTAACAACCAGAAGAAACCAGGAGCCGTAAAGCGGAGGCAGACACTTTAATGACCAACTATACAACCACAACAAAATTCTAGCCGTATAGCTCCGGTCATATAGTTGGCGTCGCCGCCGTTAGATCAAATAAAACAACTTTCATGAAGGGACCCCTATATAAAGAAGCCTCAGACGACGAGAAAATAAGCTAGACCCTCACCAAAAGTCTCTGCCATAGATCTCCAACCGCCTCCAGATCTCAAAACCCTTGTCCATCTCCATAGCCATATTCCACCACTTGTAATAGTAGATCTCTTTTTCGATTGGCGACATTGTAAGACTATTGCTATCAATCTTATGATTTTGAATACAATGTTTGTGATTGTTGATCTCATATGTATGTGTGAGTAATTCTCCTTAGGCTAAGGGCTTCGACCTAGCCATGTAGTGTTTGTGCATGTTATTTATCATAGATGGGATCATGTATTAGTTTGTATGACATGATGATTATTGTATCCTCTCTTGCCTCAATCTAAGGACTTGTAAGGTACCTAAGACCCCGAGGGTTGAGCCAGGTATAGGGAGTATGAGTAATGACTAATCTGCAAGTTGGGAACCCCAGTGATAGAAGGGGTAATATGGCTGTATGTGAGGGATTTACTTGGGATTAATGGTAACATCACTATGCATATCATTAGTTCTGTTTATTCTATGGATGAGACTAGTAGGTTATTGCTATAAGTGGTTGCGGAGGCAATATCAATTATGGATGCACTGCCCACATATAATTTATCTTGCTCTAACAAGTAGATGCATACTTTATTTTTATCTTTTATTCCCATCAGATGTTTTGCACAGCTACAGGTGAAACCGAACACCCTAGGCCCTCTCTCTCTCCATCATCGACAACAACAAAAAGACGCAAACTATTGGTCCAGTAAAAACACAAAAGGAATTCTAAAACTCCCGAAGGTCCGTTAAAGTAACTTCACTACGCATTCGCTTCCTGAGGATTCGATAACCTAGGTCTACTAGGGAAAAGGAAGGTACACTACATGCGTAATCCGGATCGAAGGTATCAACCCTTAGTTGGATCAAAACGAAGAAGGTGAACTCCATCTCACCACAAGAAAATGAAGAACTCAATGCTTAGTTGGATGAGCTCATACTAGCCGTGAAAGTTAAGGAAACCCAGGTAAGAGTTATCCCTGAAAAAAATATTGAAGAAATAGACTTCATAGCTCGTGATGATTATAACCCTGCTTGGAAGAAGAATTATAATCCTAATTTTCAGAAACACTATTCTAGTCCTGCAGGTAATCCTAATAATAGTATGGGAACTAGTAATGGTAGTCCCCAAGAAACACTTTAGTCTTTTATAGACTCAGAAAATGAACAAAACAATATTATTGTTAAAATAATAGAGAACCATGATGCTATGCTTGGTAAATTTTCTAATCCAGCCATTAGTTTGAGAAATGATTTACATGCCCTCCAAAAAGAACGAGGTTCGTTGAGGCACAGCTAGGTAAGATAACCGAGAGTCCAACTCTCACTCTAGCTAAATTTGTAGGTAAAGCTAAGCCAAATCCTGTTGAAGAACTCAAAATGATGAGGATCCAAAGGGAGGATCCTGAAGAGCTTGATTATAGTAATGCTCCTTCACCAAGCTACACCATGGAAGACCTCATAAAGAGGATCAACGTCAAAATTCCGGTGAGTGAAGGTAATGATGAAGCCATATATCAACACTTTGTTGATCAAGTAGCGATTAAGGTACACGAGCTTGAAGAGGAATACAAGAAAATCGCTGAAAAGTTACCTGTTAAACTAGATGATATATTTGAGCCCACGATTAAAATTAAGATTGGGACTAATGAGATAGCTGCACTTTGTGATCTAGGTGCAAGCGTCTCAACAATCTCAAAGAGTCTTTTTAACAAGCTAAACCTTGGCTCTTTCGAAATTACTGAACTAAAACTACATCTTGCAGATTCCACTTATAAACAAGCTGTAGGAATTGAGGAGAACACTTTAGTTTACATTAAAGGTTGTCCTGCTCTAATTGATTTGTTATTGTTGACATGCCTAAAGATACTATTGCTCCGATCATACTAGGCCATCCTTTCTTGAGAACTATAAAGGCTTTAATTAACATCCATGAAGGGAACGTGAAGCTGCAATTGCCTTCACGAGATCCCTTTGTTATCCATTTCCCCAAGAAAAAGAAAGCCAAACATGACGAGAAGGAGGCCATCACCTTGAAGGCCAACTACTTTGGAGAGGGTGTTCCACTCATCTAGCCCAAGTGAGTAACGTCAAGGTAAAGCTATTGACCGTAAAAGAGCGCTCCATGGGAGGCAACCCATGTTAAATAAAGCATAGTATTCTGGTATTCTCCTTTGATGCTTTAGTTGGGTTGACTTGGCTCATTCTCACACCATGTTATGACTACCAAGTCACCATAGTCTCTATGATCATTTAGTTTTTGACTTGTAATATCACTTTATGCTTTAATTAATGATGTTTTGTCGCTTTGCATGATTATGGCCATTATTGCTCTCTTAGTTGGTCGCTCCTAGTCTTTTGCTAGCCTTCATAACCAAGTATGAGTCCCACTCATGCATCCAACTCCAAATAAAACCAAGTTATTCTAAAGAGTCCACCATACCTACCTATTAGCATTTGCTACTCCAAGTATATTCATGTTTTTATCTACCTTCTGAATTAAACTTGTTATGTGAAAATTAGTGATTAAAGCTCCCACGAACTTGATGGCACAATTTACTTTCTTGCACTTAATAAACTTGAACCATTATGTCCATATTTGTTGCGTATATACTTGCGCTTTATAAGTTGAAGTTAGCAGAACCATGTATCATGGGGAACGCTTTCAACATTGCACTTATATTTCGTTGATATCATGATTCTTTTGCTTATGGATCCCGACGGTGTGAAATAAAAGGGGAACTTGTAAGATCATGGAGTGTGTATGTGTGTTAGAGAAACGCCTGGGCCGCTAGCCTAAGCCATGCCTAATCATGGTGGAAACTTGCAACATAACCATAATGAGCATTCTATGAAGCGTCCTCAATAAAAACCTATGCAAATAGCAAATAAAAGATCGCAGAGATGCTCATTGTCTGTTGCCTTGTCATTTTGATATGGGATAGCTCCTGTGACATGGGGCAAGGGGTTCCCCGTTGGCGGTTCTCTATGATACATATGTACTTACAATGATAAGAGCTTACTTGTGACTGAAATTGAGTAGCATGAGGTTTGGTACTCGTAAGCAAGGGGCATGAGATTTCAACTTATAACTTGTCAAGCATATCCTCTTAGTTGTGTCACTTTAACCTTAATCACTTTAAGATACCTATGATAGGGGCAATGAGAGCTGAAAGCTAACAAGTACCATAATTTTTGGAAGCTCTTTATGAGACTTGAATCCCTGCTTCCTTCTATAAAGGCCTTTCTTTTACTTTTATGTTGAGTCTCCATCTTCTATCTTCATGCACCTATTGAGAGAGCATAGTGTCCATTCTTAGTTTAATGTGCATTGTCCCAAGACTTGTTGATTGATGCATAACTTTGATATTGCTTGTTCTTAAACTACTTGTATCTAGTCACCCTTATGAACTTTGAAGGTGTCATATGCATTTATGTTTTGCTACACTATGAGGGATAAGCTGAATACCATTATCATTATTTTTTCTTTATGTGAAACAAACAAACGTCTTTCAAAGCATTGTTATTCATGAATCTTTTGTTTGTACCTTTTCATGTTACAACATAGTTGCTTTGTTTTATTGTTATAACTTTATCTTGCATGCTATGTTAAAGTACTATGATCCCAGCTATCAATGTTATAAATACCTTGATCAAGATTGTGATGGTGCATGTCACCTCAAAAATTATTCTTTCTTTTTATCACTTACCTACTCGACGAAGAGCAGGAGTTAAGCTTAGGGATGTTGATACGTTGCTAATGTATCTATAATTTTTGATGTTCCATGCTTGTTTTAATCTACTTTCTTATGTTTTGTCCACACTTTGGAGTACTTTTACACATTTTCTGGGACTAACCTATTAACAAGATGCCAAAGTGCCAGTTGCCTGTTTTCTGCTGTTTTTGGTTCCAGGAAAGCCAGAAAATGAATATTCTCGGAATTGGACGGGACAAAAGCCAAAGTCAATATTTCACCGAGGGGAACACGGAGCCAGAAGATGAGACGGAGAAGCGCCTTGAGGGGTCCACACCCCCTGGCCACGCGGCCAAGCCTGGCCCGCGCCTAGGGGGTGCCGCTGCCTCGGGCACCCCCTCGGCCTCGCTCTTCGCCTATATATTGCCTCCGATACAGAAACCCTAAGCACCCGATCAAAATTCCACGAAAGAGTATATAGCCGTTGTCATCTCCATCCCTAGATCGGGAGGGATCTGGAGCTCTTCCCGGCACCCTGTCGGAGGGGAGAATTCACCCCGAAGGCCTTCTAAATCACCATGCCTGCCTCCGGTGTGATGTGTGAGTAGTTCATCCCTAGACTACGGGTCCATGTAGTAGCTAGAAGGTTGGTTCTTCTCCTTTGTGCTACCATGTTTAGATCTTGTGAGCTCCGTTCATGATCAAGATCATATATTTGTAATCCTACATGTTGTGTTTGCGGGGATCCGATGGATATTGAGATGCTATTTTAGATTGATTATTGATTCTATCATGTCTTTGTTATTTGTGATCTTGCATGCTTTTTGTTGTTAGTAGCTATCTTGGCCAAGTAGATGCTAGCAACTCCAAGAGGAAGTATTTATGCTCGATAGTGGGTTCATGCCTCTAGTAATCTGGGGAAGTGATAGAAATCTCTAATGTACTATATGTGTTGTTGCTACTAGGGAGAAAACAGCAATCCTTTGTTCATAGAACAATCGTATTGTTTGCTTTACACACTTTGCTTAATGCAATTATCTGTTGCTTGCAACTTGATACTGGAGGGGGTTCGGATGATAACCTGAAGGTGGATCATTAGTCATAGATGTAGTTGGATTACGGTCTATGTATAATGTTGTAATGCCCAATCAAATCTCAAATGAGTCAAGATGATTAGTATATGCATGTATGCTTTCTCGATGTTTGTCAATTTCCCCGCTGTAATTTGTTCACCCAACATGTCATCTATCTTAAGGAGAATCGCCACTAGTGAACTATGGACCCCGGTCCATTCTTTTACCATCAATCTACAAGCTATTTACTGTTTTCTGTTTACTTTCTGCAAAACAATTACTCTCTTCCACACAATACGTTTAATCCTTTGTTTTCAGAAAAACCGGTGAGATTGATAACCTCACTGTAAGTTGGGGACAAAGTTCTGTGGTTGTGTTGTGCAGGATTCCAAGTTGGAAACAACACCTTTGAGCTGTTTCCTTGCTCCTACTGGTTCGATAACCTTGGTTTCATAACTAAGGGAAAACTTGTTACTATACTCATCATACCTTCCTCTTGGGGTTCCCCGACAAGCTCAACATATTGAGTAAGCATGCCGCCAGGAGGAAACCCTAAAATTTTGATAGAAGGCCAACTATACGGCGGGAACGCATTGTTCTGGATGTATAGTTGCGCCCGTATAGTTGCGTCCGACCACAAAATCGCACGGGAAGGTACCTCCAACTCCAAAACATCAATCCTTTTTCTCTCTTCTACCTCCAAACTCTCTCAAAACCTCTAGAGATCTTCATCTCTACTCAATTTCGTTCGATTTCCTCGCACACAACTGATCTACGGTATGTTTCTCCTCCGATCCTCCAATTACTTTTTGCAAATTCATCTTTGATCCATTGTCATTATCAATCTAGGGTGAGACCTACTATGAACCAATTGCCATGATTTTCTTGCCTAGATTATTATTTTGGGGATACTCTTTAGTGTGCTATGATGAGGAATATGTTGTACTTACTGTTGTTGGATCAAAAAGTTTTATTTTTGTCTTTCTTCAATGTTTTAGATGATGAACACAAGGAGCCAAACTCGTGCTCATGCCACCGCTAGCGCTTCTCGGGCTGTCGCTCAAGAACGCATGGGGATACGGTTCAAGGATGAGCCCCAACGTGATCGCTTCAACAAGATCAAGAACCGTGAAATGAAGGCCACCAAGTGGGCTTGCTCCATTATATTGAACCAACTCAGTATTTCTGATAACTTCAATTTACTTTGCAATAGAGCTGGCATGCAAAACTTTGTCTACAATGATGTACCTACTTATCGCTGCTTAACCATTGAATTCCTAAGTTTGTTGCAAAGCACCATTAAATAATGGCAATGAGAGGACACTATTTTTTTCTGACTTATGAACAATAACTACACTTTAACATTAGATGAATGGTGTGAATGCTTTAATTTTCCAAACAATGATGGTAATGCCTTACGCGCATCCTTTACTGGCTTAGAACCTACCCCTAAACAATACTATAATGGAATGAGTTTCACTACTACAGTGAGCACGGGGAAGAATATTCAACATCCTTCAATTCACTATTTGTTCTATGTTATAACTAACACCTTGCAGGCACGTAATGAGTTCACGAGACTCGATGAGGAGGAAATCTTAGTCCTTGCAAAGGCTACTTACATCAACTGCGTCTTGTCACTCAACTTGGGTGCCATCCTTGTGCGCTACTTAGAGCACCAAGTCTCCCAAAGCCAAGGACCAATCACAGGCGGAGGCGTCATCACCGTGCTTGCCACTACCCTAGGCATCGACCTAGGTGAGTTGCAACCCGTGCTAGGTGAGTGACATGCTCCACTTTGAAAGCTTGTGGAATGCTCACCAGGAGAGGTGGTGTTTATTACCTGCATATTGCTGGAGTTGGGTGTCTCTACCCCACTCCTATGCCTAATGGTATTTTCTCTATCGAGGAGGGACGTTTGCTATATGACTTGCAGGTTGAGCAACACCAACCCGAGGAGGAGATTCTGGAGGAGGATGAGGACCAAGAGGAGGAGCAAGAAGTTCCTTATCAAGAGGAGCAGCCACAAACCCGGTTCGCCACATACCAAGATTTCCAAGGATTTGGAGGGACTGTGGAGATGATGCATAACCTCTCTTCGAACCTCCAAGAATCAACTAGTAACCTCTCAACTCAATTTGCAAACTGGCGTAATGACTTTTTCCCGCCACCACAATGATTTGAAGGGCTTGCAAAAGCCTAAGCTTGGGGAAGTTTCCTCATGTATCTTTAGTTGGCGTTCATTTGCTTTTATTTATTTCGAGGTTGTGTTTTTATTTGAGTTTATAAGCACTCGTGTTGGTTTCCCCAACACTTTATTTTCTAGTTCTTTCTATTTGCTTTTGAGATTTTCTAGCCGAGCTTTGCCGCCAATTTTCTAGGGATTCATTTACAATTTCTAAGGCTTCGTTTTTCGCCGGCAAGCTACTAGGGAAGCATTTATTACCAAGCGATAGGGCTTATAGTTCAGATTGATGCCTTAGTCCACTCAGAAGATAGAACTAATAATGGAAAAAGATATGCTTAAGAACCTCTCTTAAAAACCACAAAAGGATTTCTCCATTTTTCCTTATTTTCCCTCTTTCTTTTCTTTCCGCCTCGAGGTTCATATGTTTGCAGGAGAGTGATCGACTTCGAGTTTCCAAGAAGCAAATAAAAAGAGGAAGAGAGAAGTGGAGCCAAACATGAGAGGTATGCCTTATGACTCCCCTCTTTTGAAGTTTGAGAAATCCGTGCTAGTTAGTAGTAAATGTTGAGATATTATATTGGTGGAGTGAGTCCTTGTATTGTAGTAAGATTTTCGTTTGCATGGGTTTTTAGTTGGGTACATATTGTTCCAGCTCTCGTAATTAACCAAGTCTTGCCTAAAAATTGCTAAACAATTATAATAAGAAAAAGTCTCACAACTGAAGGCTTGGGTGTTGTAGTACTTAGTCTTGAAGGTTTATTTCTAGAGACACTCAACACCACTGAAAATGTTGATTGACTTGCTAGCTCTCTTTAAAAGGATTTGTTCGATTGAATTAATGTTTAGCGGTTTTTGAGAGCATGCCAAAGTTTGACTTGTTAATCATAAGAATGATATAGCTTTATGTGTGTCAAACTTCATGGGATGCCAACAACTCCGCTGGCCTACGAACGATCTTCATGGAGGAAACTCCTAGATTTCGGCTATGAGTTAATTAAACACTTGTAGCAACAATGCTAAAGTGGGTAAGATTCTTGACACTCCCGGGTAGCTGTAATCATGATGGAATCACTCCTCTGGATGTTATGAGTATTCATTATGCAAAAGGAACAAAAACCTTAGTGATGCCACGAGTGTCCATCACAGCCTGATAAACTAATAAAAATCTTTGGCATGCTCTCAATTACTCAAGAACTGAAATTCTTGAAGGACAATGAATAGAAAAGTAGTGCTTTAAAAGTCTTGATTTATTGATGTGGGAGGATTGAGATACTCTTGTGTATATGCTTTTCATGACAACTCTCACACTCTCAATTTACATGATTATACTTTATTGTTCAAAGGAAAGCCTATAAGTTGATTGCATGACATGGAATAGAGTTTACTCATTTGAATCATCCATGTTAACAATAATTTTGCTCCACTATAAGGATGCATAAAACCCGTATGATATGCTTGCCATTACTCTATCTATGCTCAAGTTTTTCAGATTTATGAAGTGGAGGAAACATGAGACTACCAATCATGAGTAAGATCACCATCTCGTTATTTCAGTTTAAATACTGAGTTCCTTTTTGATTTTGGTTTCTTACTCGGTGACGATCAAGTTTAAGCTTGGGGAGATTGATGCCTCTGAAATACAGACATCTATGTACACATTTAAACTGGATATTATTCATATTTTTGATGAAATATCTCTCTAAACCCTGCCACTAATGCCTAATATTAAAAGGGGTATGCAATCCTTTCTTTTTATATTTTTCCTACGCAGATAATGTCGTTTGAAGATGGAAATCACTACATTAAAGTCAAAGATACGAGATATCCAACAAGAAGATGAAAGCAGGATTCGTAAAGCAGAGGCAAACGCTTTAACGACCAACTATACGACCGGAGCAAAATTTCGGCCGTATAGCTCTGGTCGTGTAGTTGGCGCCGCCACCGTTAGGTCAAACATAACAACTTTCGTGAAGGGACCCTATATAAAGAAGCCTCGGGTGACGAGAAAACAAGCCAGACCCTCGCCAAAAGTCTCTGCCATAGATCTCCAGTTGCCTCTAGATCTCAAAACCCTTCTCCATCTCCATAGCCATATTCCACCACTTGTAATAGTAGATCTCTTCTTTGATTGGCAACATTGTAAGACTACTGCTATCAATCTTATGATTTTGAATACAATGTTTGTGATTGTTGATCTCATCTCTATGTGTGAGTAATTATCCTTGGGCTAAGGGCTTCAGCCTAGCCATGTAGCGTTTGTGCATGTTATTTATTATAGATGGGATCATGTATTAGTTTGTATGACATGATGATTAGTGTATCCTCTCTTGCCTCAATCTAAGGACTTGTCATGTACCCAAGACCCCGAGGGTTGAGCCAGGTATAGGGAGTATGAGTAATAACTGATCTTCAGGTTGGGAACCCTAGTGACATAAGGGGTAGTACGGTTGTATGTTAGGGATTTACTTGGGATTAATGGTGACATCACTATGAATATCATTAGTTCTGTTTCTCTATGGATGAGACTAGTAGGTTATTGCTATGATCGATTGCGGATTCAATAACAATTATGGATGCACTACCCACATATAATTTATCTTGCTCTAACAAGTACATGCATACTTTATTTCTATGTTTTATTCCCATCAGATGTTTTGCACAGCTATAGGTGAAACCGAACACCCTAGGCCCTCTCTCTCCATCATCGACAACAACAAAAAGACGCAAGATATTGGTCTAGTAAAAACAAAAAAGGAATTCTAAAACTCCTGAAGGTCCATTAAAGTAACTTCACTATGCATTCGCTTCCCGGGGATTCGATAACCTAGGTCTACTAGGGAAAAAGAAGCTACACTACATCTGTATTCCGGATCAAAGGTATCAGCTGGGACCCCTACGAGGAGGTTGATTACATAAGGTCGGAGAACCCCTATAACACCAGCATCGCCGACATATGGTCGGAGGTAACCAACGATTTCTCCCATTCCCTTGTTCTTCCCCTGTTCCCATCGTTGGATCCTAGATCGTATGTTATTAGGGCTCGGTTGTTTGTATTTTTACAGTAGCTAATCCTCTTGTGTTAGATCTCGTATTTCGATGAATCCCCCTGTTCGTATTTGAACCCCCCTATTCGTAGTTGGGATCAGTATTCGATTTGGTTTGGGATTTGGGGAATAATCGGGAGATCTTAATCGGTTAATCTACTGTTTTTCCAATAGGAGGATAGCAACGACGTCCGCACCAACGACGAGTCCAAGGACACCAAGACTCGTCATGTGATGAGGAGGCTGAAGTCCGGCCAGTACAACAACTTCACCGGCGACATGTATAGGTGCCCCTTCTGCCCCACCAGGAGGCTCCGCGCCATGGACTTCAACTCGCTCGTGAAGCATGCCGAGGGTGTGAGGACCTGTGGCGAGTCCATGAATGTCCACGACTTCATAGCCAAGCACCAGGTGCTCGTTCTTCACCTCTGCAACCTCTAGAAGGTGGCTATCGAGGAGGGTCGCATGCCCTGATCAAGCCCAAGGCGCCCAAGGTCAAGGGATTGGGAAGCAAGAAGTGGAGGAGGCACCAGAGGGAGGAGGCGGAGGCCCTCCTGGTAGAGGCCATGAGGGACCACTGATCTGCTACTGGTGCTAGTGTTGTAAATCAGCTTCTTTTGTCTTGTGTGTGTTGAACTTGTTCGCTGCTGCTGCTGAGCAGCCTAATTGTCGAACCTCGTTAAGTACCGTACTATATAACCTATATTAGCTGCTTTAGCTACATCTGCTCTGTTTATTGAATTTATTTATGGTGCTGGTTAGTTTTGCTACTCTAGATTTGCTACCAGATTGGGGGAAAAATGAGGGCAAAAGGAACAATGAATGAAGAGAGAAGCTGTTCTAGATTCGCTACCTTTTTGGGCAAAAAAAGACAACTGTTAGCGAGAGAGAGGGGAAAAGGTGCCCTTAAAAAGGCCAATCATAAAAATAACAGAAAAGAAAACTTCCAATTTAGGCGATAGGGCGCACGTAACCACCAAACACGCCCACATGGTCCCACACCATGTCCCCCATAATCAGCGAGACATGGATGGCTGGTCCGCTGTGTATCCTGGCCCCACCCGTCAATATGTAACGGTCGAGGCGATGTAACATAATGCTCAACGCACAACCCTTCGCAACGTGGTCCCACCGGTCAGCATGTAACGGCCAAGCCTTTGACCTGACGGCATCCCCCCGGTCCAAGCGCATGTGAGGGTTTCAGAATGGACGGAGGGAAAAAGTGAGGAAAAACTAAGCGGCTCAGGAAAACTGAGTATAACTAACGAACCAGGGGCACGAAAATAGAAATCCCTAATTTTTTTGGCATGCTCTCAAGTTTTTTAGATTTATAAAGTGGAGGAAACATGAGACTACTAATCATGAGTAAGATCATCATCTCGTTATTTCAGTTTAAATGCTGAGTTCCTTTTTGATTTTGGTTTTCTTGCTCGAGGACAATCAAGTTTAAGATTGGGGAGGTTGATAGCTGTGAAATATAGCCATCTATGTCTATATTTAAACTAGATATTATTCATATTTTTGATGAAATATACTCTAAACCCTGCCACTAATGCCTAATGATAAAACGGGTATGCAATCCTTTCTTTCTATTTTTCCCTATGCAGATAATGATGTTTGATGATGGGAATCACAACATTAAAGTCAAATATACGAGATTTCCAACGACCCAAAGAAACCAGGAGTCATGAAGTGGAGACAAACGCTTTAATGACCAACTATATGGCGGGAATAAAATTCCGACTGTATAGTTGGGGTCATATA
The DNA here is from genome assembly GCA_910589775.1 of Avena eriantha. Taxonomy (NCBI): domain Eukaryota; kingdom Viridiplantae; phylum Streptophyta; class Magnoliopsida; order Poales; family Poaceae; genus Avena; species Avena eriantha. The sequence continues at coordinate 63,921,568 of OU342740.1, forward strand.
GTTTCCATCGACACCGCTAGGTTAAACAGAACAACTTTTGTGAAGGGGTCCCTATACAAAGAGGCCTCGTGCGATGAGAAACAGAGCTCTTTTCAATCACTAGCCGCCCCCAGATCTCCATCCACAACACCGAAGAGCCACCGGAGGAATAAAGTTAGATCTAATCTCCAAACCCTTCTCCATCACCATAGCCATATTCCATCACTTGTAATAATAGATCTCATCTTCGATTGGTGAAATTGAAAGACTATTTTCTATCAATCTCATGATTCCCATTACAATGTTTATGATTGTTGATTTCATCTCTATGCGTGAGTAATTCTCCTTGGGCTAAGGGCTTCGGCCTAGCCATGTAGCTTTTGTGCATGTTAGTTATCATAGATGGGATCATGTATTAGTTTGTATGACATGATGATTAGTGTATCCTCTCTTGCCTCAATCTAAGGACTTGTCATGTACCCAAGACCCCGAGGGTTGAGCCAGGTATAGGGAGTATGAGTAATGACTGATCTGCAGGTTGGGAACTGATACATTGCAAATGTATCTATAATTTTTGATGTTCCATGCTTTGTTTTATCTACTTTCTTGTGTTTTGTTCCAACTTTGGAGTACTTTTCATAGACTTTCTTGGACTAACCTATTAACAAGATTCCACAGTGCCAGTTGCCTGTTTTTTGCTGTTTTTGGTTCTAGGAAAGTCAGAAAATCAATATTCTCGGAATTGGACTGGACAAAAGCCAAAGTCGATATTTTACCGGAAGACTCACGGAGCCAGAAGACGAGATGGGGAGGGGCCAGGGGCTGGCCACACCACCTGGTGGCGCGGGCCAGGCTAGGCCACGCCAGGGGGTGGTGTGGGCCCCTCCGACACCCCCTCGGTCTCCCCTCTCGCCTATAAGAGCCTCCCAATGCATAAACCCTAGATAGTCAAGCCTCTAGCCATGAAAAGTTCCACAGCGCCGCCACCACCGAAGGGGAGATTCGGGGGACAGAAGGTCTCTATTCCGGCACCCTGCCGGGATGGGGAAGTGCCCCCGGAGCCATCTCCATCGATCTCCACCACCATCTCCATCGCCTATGGTGATTCCCATGATGAGGAGGGAGTAGTTCTCTCTCGAGGCTAAGGGTTCTACCGGTAGCTATGTGTTCATCTCTCTCTCTATGCATGATCATATTGCGATCATGAGCTTTGTAATCAAGTAGATCTACCTCGCTACTCAAGTGCTTTAATAGATCTATGCTCTCCCCATGTGTGTGAAAGTGACAGCGTGCACACCATGGTGGCACTTAGGCTAGAGATTACAAGTACTTGTTATGAGTTATATTTGGAGTTGGATGTGTCTATGAAATTGTGGTGTTTGTTGGAACCCTCTAGAGCTCAAGGTGACAGTGTGGGGTTATCTAGATGGGGAAAGCGGACTTTGAGGTGTGTTGTTATAGCCCTACCATCGATTAGAGTGTTCAACCGGAGAGTAGTTAAGAGTAGTATCATAAAGAGAAGATATTTATATGAGAGCGTTCACTAGTGAAAGTATGATCCCTAGGCCCTGTTCTAAGCATTGATACACCATTTGCAATTAGATCTGTTACATGTTTGCTTGCTTCAATCTTTATTTCAGTTTGCCTTTAGTCTTTTCCACGCCATCAAGCTATTTTCTATCACCATTACCACTTGTATTTCACTATCTCTTCGCCGAACTAGTGCACCTATACACCTGACAAGTGTATTGGGTGTGTTGGGGACACAAGAGACTTCTTGTATCTTGATTGCAGGGTTGCTTGAGAGGGAATACCTTTGACCACTTCCTCCCTGAGTTCGGTAAACCTTGGGTGATCCACTTAAGGGAAAACTTGCTGCTGTTCTACAAACCTCTACACTTGGAGGCCCAACAACTACCTGCAAGACTAGAAGTGCGTAGACATCAAGAACCCCAGTGACAAAGGGGTAGTACGACTGTATGTGAGGGATTTACTTGGGATTAACGGTGACGTCACTATGCATACCATTAGTTCTCTTTATTCTATGGATGAGACTAGTAGGTAATTGCTATAAGTGGTTGCGGAGGCAATAGCAATTATGGATGCACTGCCCACATATAATTTATCTTGCTCTAACAGTTACATGCATACTTTATTATTATCTTTTATTCCCATCAGATGTTTAGCACAACTACAAGTGAAATCGAAAGCCCTAGGCCCTCTCTCTCCATCACCGACAAGAACAAAAGACAGCAAAACTCTTGGTCCGGTAAAAACACAAAAGGAATTCTAAAACTCCCGAAGGTCCATTAAAGTAACTTCACTATGCTTCTTCTTCCCAAGGATTCAATAAACCTTGGTCTACTAGGGAAAAAGCTATACTACATATGTAATCCGGATCGAAGGTATCAGATAGCATGTCATACATCTTGTCATGTCCAAAGTGACCCATGAGGCCTCCACCATGAGACTCTTGGAGAAGCAAAATCTGGAGAGATGACTTTAGGATGCAAATCTTTGTTTTGTTTAAAGAGAAATCCCTTATGTAAATAGAAATCATCAACTCCTTTTTCAATTGAACACTTTGCGAAAATTGGTCCAAAGAATGGGTCGGAAGTATACAAAGTTTTTATATCATCAAGACCCAACACTTTTACTTCAAGGCGAGTAAGAAGGCTTGTGTTCTTGCAAGACAAGGCATCCACAACTACATTATCTTTTCCTTTATTATACTTGACAATGTAAGGAAAATACTCCATGAACTCAACCCACTTAGCATGCCTTTTACTCAAGTTGGCTTGGCCTTTGAGATATTTCGATGACTCATGGTCAGACTGTATGATAAATTCCTTAGGCCAAATATAGTGTTTCCAAACTTGAAAAACACAAACTAAGACAAAAAGCTTTGTTGTAAATCAGATAGTTAAGGTGTGCGCCATCTATTTTCTTGCTATGGTATGCAATAGGACGTCCATTTTGCATGAGGACTGCTCCAATGCCAATACCACTAGAGTCACACTCTATCTCGAAAGTTTTTGTGAATTCCAGTAAAGCAAGCATAGGTGCTTTGGTTAGCCTATTTTTGAGCTCATCAAAGGCTTTTTGTTGTGATTTGCCCCAAACGAAGGTGACATTCTTTTTCTTCAACTCGTTGAGAGTCCAAGCAATGGTGGAGAAATCTTTTACAAGTCGATGATAGAAACCGGCCAAACCATGAAAACTTTGAAGTTCACTCACATTTGTGGGAATGAGCCAATCTCGTATGTCTTTGACTTTAGAAACATCAACTTCAATACCATTCGAAGAGACAACAAAACCAATAAAAATCAACTTGTCTTTAGCAAAAGTGCACTTTGGGAGGTTAGCATATAGATTTTCATTTTGAAGGATTTGCAAAACCTACTTAACATGTATAAAATGTTCCTCAAGTGACTTGCTATAAACAAGAATATCATCAAAATAGAAAACTACACTTTTTTACAATGAGAGTTCTCAAAATATGATTCATAAGGCGCATGAAGGTGGATGGGGCCTTATATAGGCCAAAAGGCATGACCAACCATTCATAGAGAGCAAGTTTGGTCTTGAAGGAGGGTTTCCACTCATCTCCTTCCACCATGCGTATTTGATGGTAGCCACTACGAAGATCAATTTTTTGAGAAAATAGTAGCTCCACACAAATCATCAAGCATGTCGTCAAGACATGGTATAGGATGTCTATAACGCACGGTAATAGCATTGATTGGATGGCAATACATGCATAACCGCAACGTATCATCCGTATTTGGGACAAGAATCACGGGTACCGCACTTGGACTAGTCCTTACTTGAATCAAACATTTGGAGATGAGTTGGTTGATTTGGCGTTTGATATCCTTTGTCTCCTCTAGGTTCGTTTAGTATGTGGCATGGTTTGGGATAGGTGCGCCGGGTATGAGGTCAATGTGGTGCTCGATTCTATGATGAGGAGGTAGTCCATGTGGGAGCTCTTCGGAAAACACGTCCTTGAATTCTTGCAAAATAGCCATCAAAGAGGGAGGAACATTTGTCAACTCATTAGTCCCTTGCACTAGTTCCTTGCAAATGAGGACATAGTGCAAGATAGATGGGTTATTCCTCACTTCTCGCATCTCACTTTTGGTGGCAAGAAGAACACTCTTAGTTTTTCCACTCTACTTTGGCTTTTGGCTCTCGGTCTCTGTATGGTGGTTCTCTCGCTCACCACTCTTCTCACAATGTGGTTTTGTGGTTTGCACCCTTGCTAAAGGCTTTGCACTTTCTGCAATTATTTGGCCAGGAGTCATCGGTTGCAAAACACATGTCTTCTTAAGCTGTTTGAAGGTATACACATTTGTGCGACCATCATGTACAGCACCTTTTTCATATTGCCATGGTCTACCAAGCAACATATGGCATACTGTCATGGGAACCACATCACACTCCACCATGCCTTTGTATGGTCCAATTGAGAATGTTACCAAGACGGTGTGCTTGATCTTCATGGACCCTTGGTCACTTAGCCATTGGACATGCTATGGGTGCTTGTGTGGATGGAGGGTGAGGTGGTGATTCTCACATAACTTGGTGCTTAGAAGGTTGTGGCAGATCCCTCCGTCGATGATAACTTTAATGGATTTCTCATTGATGTCGGCACGTGTTTGAAAGATGTTGGATCTTTTATATTTATGCTCTTGGGATTGAGTGGTTAAGATTCTTGTGATGACAAGCAATGGACTTTCTTCATGTTCACACATGAGGAGTTCTTGGTCATCCCCCACATGTTGTCTTGCCATTGCTTCTTTGACTCGGGCATCAAATTCATCTTCACTCAATTATTCCTCATCACCATTGTCATGAATGAACAAAACTTTGCTATTGTCACATTTGGCCGACTGGTGTCCTTTTCCTCCACACCTGTAGCATTCACCGTTGCATGGCGGGTCATCTGAAGTTTGCTTGCCACTTGGGGGCGGTTTTCCGTAAGGAAGTATGGGCTTGAAAGGGGGCTTTGAGGTACTTGAGGGGCTTCCTTTGAAGTTTGTTGTTGTAGCGGTTGGAGCTTTCTTGTAGGTGAAGTACATCTTGGGATTGTTGTATTTGATCTCCTCTTGTACTTGATGCTCGGCCTTTGTTGCATTATGAACAAGTTGAACCATGTTATTGTACTTTTGGAACTCGACAATGGGCTTGATTGGATGGTTCAAGCCAATGAGGAAACATGACATTGTTTGCTCTTCACATTCTTGAATGTTTGCACGAATCTGTTGACCTCCATTTGTTTGAAGTACTCTTCCACGGTCTTTGTTCCTTGATTGATCATTTGAAGCTTATTGAAGAGGTCACGCGTGTAGTGCGAAGGAACAAAGCGGGAGTGCTTATGAGCCTTCATGTCTTGCCAAGTGTTGATTGGGGGCTCTCTTCTTTCTTCATGAGCAACTTGGACTTGTTCCCACCAAAGGTTTGCATAATCATCAAACTCAAGAGAAGACATGGCTACCATCTTCACATCACTATAGTTGTGCATGCGGAAGATTTTGTCAACTTTGAGTGCCCATGATAGGTATTCTCCAGGATCATTTGAACCGATGAACTGGGGCATGGTGAACTTGAGCTTGCTAAAAGTTTCTTCCTCATTGCGGTCACGGTAGCTAGCTTGGTGATATTGTTGTTGCTCTTGCGGTTGTTGAGCCACATTTGGAGGTGGCGGAACTTGGTCCTTGCGAAATTGTTGGGGAGATTTCTCTTGGCGTGGTTGTTGAAAAGGTTGAGGCGCTTGGGCCTCATGAGGTTGAGGAGGATGTGGAGCCTCTTGCAGCAGTTGTGGGTGAAGGGGAGGCTAATTCCTCGGTTGGTGACGTGGGTTAGGCATGTGGGCCTATTGATGACGATCATGGTCTTGAGCCTCTTAACGTGGTTGGTGTTGCTCCACATGTACCATGTGACGCTACATGTCTTGATGTGGTGGTGGAGGCTTGTCATGGTGACCATCGTGTTGGCGTTGACATTCATGACTACGATGACAAAGAAGAGGGTCTTGAAGATCTTCACATCGATGTCGAGCTTGTTCTTCCAAGTTGGAGTCATCACTTGTTGTTGAGAGAATGCCTCACGGGCATTGTCGGTGAACTTGGGGTTGGACTCGAGGTTCCACTCGTGGTTCTTCACGTGGTTGGTCTTGTTGGATCACTAGTGTCTTGCATGATGATGGTGTTTGTCACCTTGCTTGAGCCCTTGAGGAGAAATCACTATCATAGCTTGACGTAGCGACGTGGCGAGGAGAAGGTACATAGTGCGAAGAGCTCACGGTTCAAGCAGGGGGTCTTCATTGCATCTTGGAGCACTTCCATGAAGGTCTTGTCGATAAGGAGAACAATGGCGTGACGAGCTTGATGCACTCGAATAGTGCCTTGAAGGGCTTGGTGCGCGCGAGCGGGGCCTTGTGTTGTTTGCCATTGTCTCTAGGAAGCGTTTAAGCATGTCATTTTTTGCGTTGAAGGTACATTCAAGATGCGGTGACCCAGTATACCACTGCATGTGTAGTACACTATAGCCGTTGACATGACATCCATAGAACATCGTTCTATAAATATCACATCCCTCAGAGTGGTACAACAGAAACATTGCGGGTCCATATTACAAACATACACACTTCATTATTATTACAATACCAGAAGTTCGAGACTTCAAATGATTCAAAATTACAAACCAACTTAAATAGTTTCAACGGAAGATTCAAAGTTTCAAACTTATACTCCGAATTGAGCGCAACAACTTATTATATAAAGTTTTATGATGCTCGACTCAATTGGTTTACTAATAACTAAGGAAACTACTCAGACTCGTTGCCCTCCACTCCATAGCGTATTTCATAGTCCACCCCTTCTACTCCACCGAACAGGTCTGGCTCCTCGTAGTAGACATCCTCTTGCCCTCCAGCTGCGTACATCAGAGTGTCTTCCAGCTCCTCAGAGTCTAATATAAGTAGGGGATCAAAGGAAAGAGTGAGTAACATCGTAACCTAGCAAGTTAATTATATGCAAGGTGGGAAGTTTGATGCTCTATCTACCACCTCGGACTATCAGTCCTTGGCACTATGCAGTTTTCATAAATATTTCTTTAAAGATTGATTTTATTAACAAAAACTATGCCCATCAGCCTTCACAGGTTGACCAGAACTTCATGGAGTTCCTTGCATGCCGTGTTCGTAGCTCCTTCCTGGAACAGGGAGTAACATGTCACAATTCTTACACTCTGTAGAGGTGCATTACTTTACCCATAAGAGACCAAATCCTTGTTACACAACCGGGCGTACTTGCCCGTCCATAATTCCGTGATGCGGGGCCCAGTAGATGATCCAAGCCAATCACTGCCCTCTCCGCGATCCCATATGTCTGCATGATCCTTTGGGGCTGACTACACCTCCGTTAATCCCTCTTTCAGGCAGGCTATAACCTTGATGAGTTCCCAAAGACTCTATGAGCTGGTGATGCCCCTGGCAAGTTCCATATAGGTCCGGCTATACCTCTAGCAGGCACTCATAGATAATCAAGACACCAAAATCGTGGGGCGTAAGGGTGCCCACCCATATGCTGGATCCACACAAGGAATCACAATGTCACATTAAGGTCGCCTTTCCATACATACGAAAGGAAAATGATACAGCTGACTTCTCTGTCCCATTCCAAATCTCATGGTTAACACGTAATATACGAGGCTAGAATCACTGATGTCATAGGTTATTAAGTCCTATTTGTTCTGCAACTGGAATCTTAGATTCCTCTTCAATTCTTAGTATTTATCATCACTTAGGATGATAATAGCATTTCATTTGTTTGGGAAAATACTTATTTTTTGTCTCCTTTAGAACATAGGTGATAACATACAATTTTTCAAATACTTTCACAAAGACTCTTCAAAGGATATGAGCAAGTGATGAACTTGCCTTGTGACTACAAGGTAGTGAAGTCAGATATTTCCACTTGACCTTGAGCTTCGGTTTCTACAGAAGACATTATTGCCCGCTAAGGACAATATTTAAATAAGAAATATGCAATGCATAGTAATGTAATTAAATGATTTAGTATCTTCCTTCTTCACGTGTTTTACCCACCTTATAAGGGTTTTATGTTTCTTTTAATTAATAAAAGAAAAGTATTACTCAAGAATCATTAAATTCATATAATTTTTATATTTAGTATTGTTATGATAACTAGTATTATTCTAAGAGTTTAAAAATGAATTTATTTAATTTTTAACTCTTTTAAATGTTTAACTAAAATTCTTTTAAGGAAATAAGACTTTATTTTTATCACACTTGATTTACTTTTTAAAAATACAAAGTAGTATTTTTCTATGATACTACATCCTGTTAGGATCTTAAAAATGAATTTTATTCAATTTTAAGTATGTTGTATATTTTTATAAAATTCCAAAAGGAGTATATACAACAATAATAACAGTTCTAAATTTAATTACCTAAAATTCTATCTATTATTTTTTTCTTGAATAGAGGACACGTTTGTGAGTTCATTGGTACTTTATTTATATTTTTAGGATTTTTATTTTATTTCTTAGAACCTTATAAGTCCTAGGGGTATTTTGGTCTTTTGATAAATTACTTAGACTTTTCTTTTAAACATCTGGACCTAGCCCATTGGCCTGGCCCAGCCCTAACTTGGCCTACCCGGATCGAGTGGCCCAGTACCACTCGCTAACCTCTCTCTCACGCGTTCACTCTTATCTCCCGCACCCCCGCGAAGACGTTGTGCTGCCGACGTCGCCGTCGCGCGACTCCGGCCTCCCCAGGCCTCTCCGGCCGCCGCCCTGGTGCATGATGGGGTAGACAATGTCGTTCCATCGATTGGTCCAGTTTGATTTGTTGCCAGGCGCTTCTTCTCGTAATGCCGCCTCCACCCCAAACCCTAGGGTTTGGTGGTTGCCAGTGATGTGGTGTTCCGCCGCCCCTACGATGTTGTGCCACGACTTCGGTGGCCCTGTGGTGCCTCCGTTGCTGCTCGTGTGGCTGTGGCTGCCGCCTCATGGCTCAGAGCGGGTTTCAGTGCCCTCGGGTGCTCCCCATCCCGTCGTGTGCGCTCGCCGGTGATTCTGCTTCCTCTTCTAACTTCAGCGAGGACCACGGGTAAGCCTTATGTTTCCCCATCTTATTCTTCCTCTGCCTCTCTTGTTGTCTTCTATGTGATTACGGTGAGGAACACCCTTGAAAGGGCATGTATGCCCCCATGTGTGGTTTTGGTAATTAATGATAATCCCTATGGACTAATGTGCAAATTGAGTTTCACTTGTAGGTTTGTCCATTGACATCGCTTGGACCATGTGTTGGTTTCAAGGATGAAAAGGAAGAAGCATCGTCCAAGCGATTTGTGCCTACTGGAATCAAGTAGAAGAAGAAGAAGGAGAAGATCAAGTATGCCTTGAAGAAGAAGAAGATGGAGTTCCTCATGGCTTTCTTCAAGACATCATCATCAAGATTTGATGTGCATGCTCATGGTGCGCCATCTCTAGAAGATATCATGCTTGGAGCTTTCCATCCTCGGTGTTCATGGAGTGATGAAGACAAGGTCAAAGAAGAGGTTTCCTCATGGAGTATGGGGGAGCCATTCGCAAGTCTTCATCAAACAAGAGCATGCAATAGCAATCAAGAAAGGTGTTCCATCTTGAGAAGGACAAGACGGTCTACATCAAGCTCAAGTGGGATGCTCAAGGCAAAGGTATGATCTTGATAGGGTTTCTATTTTACCGGTCTCTTGTAGTGTTCTTGTAGTGTTGGGAGACCGGGTTTAGGATAGATTGTCGCACTATCAAGAGGGGCTCTCGAGTGGATGACTCGTTCGTATCTTTCGAATAGATCTCAAACCTTTGCATACATATCATCATCTTTCTTGGTTGTTGTTTGGTTCTTGTCCATACGAGGATCTAGAGCTTGTGGTTATCTTCATAACAAGCTCTAGTTCGTCAAAAATGGATTTTCCTTGCATATCTTATTGCGTTTTTGATCTTGCGGTTTTTCCGGATCCACACCTTGGGAGGTATCTCACATATATATTTATGGTATTTTCTCCCTTGTTGATACCCAATATTTTAACTTTTTTTTTGGATTCTAATCTTTATTATCTTTCCAACAAAATTGGTTTCATCCCAATTAGAGTTTCCAAGCTCAACTTCTTGTGTTTTGGGTTCTAAAGGTTTTACCGGTTCGTCGCTTCTAAGAGATCATACCTTTCTCCATTTTATTTTTATCCTCTCTTTTTGGACTATGATGTTTCTTTGCATAATATTGTCTAGATTTTTGTTCTCTTCAAAACAAGCCCAAGATCATCGAAATCGGAGTCCGGAGTCAAAAGTTATTAAAGTTTTCGTGCAATGTTGTCCAGTGTTTTTGCTTGAGCGGTAGTACCGGCCAAGTTCCCGCAAAAGTTCTGGTAAATCTCGTTTTTCTTTTGTATCTTGTGTTTCTATTTAGAGGTAGTACCGGTGGGGCATGAATCTGGCCCAAACGGATAGATTTCTCTTGCCCTATTTAAGGGCACCCTCTTCCAAAAAGTTTCCCCAACTTTGGAGGTCATTTTTGCTAGCTCTTTCACTCTCTCTCCTCCATTGTTGACCTTCAAAAGCTTGCCCTCTTCCCTTCTCCGTCCCATGATTCTTGCATCTCTTTGAGGGATTTGAGAGAGGAGATCTAGATCTACAATTCCCACCAAATCAAATCCCTTCTTTGTGAAGGAATCCTTGGGATCTAGATCTTGGAGAGTTTTTGTGTTCTCCTCTTGTGTTCTTCCTCCCTTATTCCCCCAATAACTTTTGTAGCTTTGGTGGAATTTGAGAGTGAAGAACTTGCCTCTTGCATTTGGTGCATAGGTTTGAGTTCTCCTCGGAGATTTGGCGAGTTCATGCTCTTGGGCTTGTTTCTCTTGGGTTCTTGGAATCCTAGACGGTTGTGTGGAGTTGTGGTGTGATCTTGGGGCTCCAATTGAGTTGTGGAGGTTCCCCAAGCTTGTTGGCCTTTTGTGGCATTGTGGAGACTTTGTGGCATTTCTTGGGAGCCCTCCAATTGAGTTGTGGAGATTGCCCCAATCCTTGTATGGGTTCGGTGACCACCCTCAAGTGTCCCATAGTGGAACGTGAGTAGGCCTTTGTGGTGAGCTCACGAAAGAATAGGGTGAGCCTTTTGTGGCGTCGGTAGGTTGCGTGCCTTCGCATCTTGGGGTGAGGCCTTGTGTGGCGTTGGGTGAGCATCGAGCCACCACACCTCGAGGTGAGCCACTTGTGGCATTCGAAGTACATTGCTCCCCCGCACCTCTCCAACGGAGACGTAGCTTCTTTGGAAGTGAACTTCGGGAAACAAATCATCGTCTCCGCGTCCATCGGTTATCTCTCAACCGAGCCCTTTACTTATGCAATTTACATTGTGATAGCCTTCGTGCTTGAAGTATTTTATCTTGCTATCACCTTGTTGCTTGTCTTGCTTAGCATAGGTTGTTGGTGCACTTAGTGAACCTAGTGGATATAGGTTTTGGCTTGATAAATTAAACGTTAAGTTTTATTACGCATTTATTAGAGCCTAAACCGTAATATTTTTAAAACGCCTATTCACCCCCCCTCTAGGCGACGTCCATTTTCCCTTTCAATTGGTATCAGAGCGAGGTCTCTCTCTTCTTAGGCTTCACCGCCTCGAGAGTAAGGATGTCTCCTAGGGGTTTAATTCACTCTCATACATTTACATTTGATGGCACAAATTATGATGTTTGGCATATTCACATGCTTAGTCATTTCCGGGTCATTGACCCAAATATTGAGCGAATTCTAGATATGGGCTTGTCTCCTCCTAAGGATCCCCAAAATCTATCTTTGGAGGAGGAGACAAACTCTTATCTCGAAGCTCAAGCATCTAATGTGCTTGTTAATGTTGTGAGCTTTGTAGTTCTTTCCTCAATCATGCCTTTTCGGAATGCTCATGATATTTGGACCAAGCTTCAAGCAAAATATGATGTTTCCAAGCTTAATGAGGATGATTGTGTTCCCTCCACCTCCGACCGTGATGAGTTCTCATCTTCTTCCACTTCACCAACATGTGAGTTGTCACAAGGTAATGATATGGTGAGTGGTGATAGAACTTGCAATGTGGATAGTGAGCTTGGCATTCATGATTCTTCAAATCTATCTCATTGCAATGTTGTATCTTTGGGCATGAACACTTGTATGTCTATATGTGATTTACATCCTAGTGTTGATTTCCCTTGCATATCATGTTGACATGGTTTGAATATATCTCATGATGATATGCTTGCTTTGCCTTGTTGCCATGATAAATGTTCTTTTATTTCCTCTAGTACTTGTGTTGCTAACCATGTAGAGGAAATCGAAGATTGTGTGGGCCAAGGCAAGGTTGTTATTGGAGCTTCATGTGTTCCCCCATCATCACCTTCTCCCAACATTCATGTATGCCTCATGGCTAAGGAATCAAAGGTAACTTCTCCTTTGGACCCCAATGCACCTCATGATGATGTGAATGTTGACTTAGATGTAGGAGATGATGATGTTGCTTCTTTAGGGGGAGCTAGTCCTTCGTGCTCTTCACAATGATAAAAATGCTTGCTCTACTTTCATTGAAATATTGAACTTTTCCATTGAAAGTAAGCAACTAATTTATGAGCATGAGGACACAATTGACAAAATGGGTAGTCTTGAGCGTGAGTATGCTAATGACATTGCAAACTTAAATGAAGCTCTTGAAGAGGAACAAACCACCAAGGAATCTCTTGAGCAGACCTTTTCTCTAGAGCTATCTAGAGTAAAGAAATCTCATGATAGAGATCTTGAGGTGTCTAGTGACCTCCAAATTAAGAATGATGAACTTGAAGTTGCTTATGCCAAACTCCTTGAGGATTTTGAGCACCTCAACAATGGCTCTAGGGTCATTAAGGGGGAGCTCATCAAACTCACCGAGTCACATGAGCAACTTAAAGCTTCATACTCTAAAGAGCTTTCCAAGTTGCCCTCGCCTCTTACTACTTTTGATGATGCTTGTGCTAGTAACTCTATCTCTTGTGAAGCATCTATTGTGAAGGAGAATGTTGAGCTACATGCTCAACTTGCTTTGCTAACTAGCAACTATGGGAAATTGGAAGAGAGTCATGCTAAGCTCTCAAGCTCGCACGAGGATCTTCTAGTTTCCCATGGTAGGCTAAAGTTGGCTCATGAGGCTACTATGTCAAAGGTAACATCTAGTGAGCCTCATGTGGGCATTAGCACTACATCTAGTCCTAGTATCATATTGCCATGTGCTAGTCCTTTTAATTCATCCACTCATGCTATTGCTATACCTTGTGATGAATTGCATCCCTTGCCTTGTTGCTCTAACAACGTAGCATCTACTTCCTCTAGTATTATTGTTGATACTAACCATGTAGAGGAAAACAAGAAGCTCAAGGCTCAAGTCAATTCTTTGAAGAATGACTTGAAGAAGTGTCATGAAGGGAAGACCACACTCAAGAACATCTTGGGTGTGCGAAGATCCCCAAATGACAAGAGTGGGCTTGGATATAACTCCAACATCAAGAACAAGCCCACCAACTTGTTGAAGCACAAGGGCAACAAGAAGAATGGCCAAGGTCAAGTGAAGAACCCGGCCAACATTGTGTGCTTCAAGTGCAAGGAAGAAGGCCATCATGTGAGATGTTTCCCATTGAAGAAGAAGCAACAAGGGAAGCGGCCGCAAGCTCCACCTTAAGCTAGAAGCGGGCCTCTTCCCAAGACTCAAGCTCTTCCTCAAGGGGTGGCATCTTCCAAGAAGAAAGATAGCAAGAGAAGAACTTGCTACATATGCCGCGAGAAGGGACACCTTTCTTCATCATGCACCATGGGTAACTCCCCATCCAAGCCTATCTTGATATATGATGCATATTCTCATGGTAAGGATGAGGTGGGCAATGTGTTTGCCAAATATGTTGGTGCCCAAAGTGGGGTCAAGAAAAGAACCATTTGGGTGGCCAAGCCTATTGTGACTAACCTCTTAGGACCCAACTTGGTTGGGGACCAACAAGCTAAAACTTGATCAATAGGTGTTGGTTGGAGGGCATTGGGGGCTTGGCTACATTATGAAGAATTGAGGGATCTTCATCATTTATTTTTGTCAATTCAAGCCAATTGGATTATCTTGCTTCTACCATATATCCAATGTTCCTCTTTGTGGTAACATGTGCTCAACTCCTTTACTTTGAAAGTTACTTGCTCCCTTGTGCATGTGTTGGCTTTGTACCATTATATGTGTATGTACATGTTGTGCTTCCCTCATACCTATATTGAGTTGTCTAGTATACTTGTGTATGTTGGTTGGCACATCATGTATTTGTGTTCTTGTGTTTGAGCCTTTGTTGAATTTATTTAGTATCTTTCTTGGCTCTTGCGAGAGATTAATGGACTGTCCCATTTTGGGGGAGTGTTATCCTTGGGCATTCCACAATCCTAAAATGTGTGTACATGAGGAATACCACTTAGTATGTATATTACAATTTTATCTAGTCTCTATGTGGTATGTCTTTCTCATGATAAATTTAAGTTCCATAATGTCCATTAATCATCTCCATTTGGATGTTTTTACCTCTTGTTGAGTTTTCTTGATTTATCACATTATGGGGGAGTCATATGCTTTGTGCATATTACAAACCTAGAGAATGTGGACATTTGAGGTAGTGTCACTTAGAATTGATATTTATTTATCAAGCTCCTATGTGGCACTTTTAGCTCAAACAAGTTCCAACTCCCTTGGATTGCTTTTATTGCTCATATTTTGGATCTTGTTTGTGAGAGTTTTTCTTGATATGTGTTTCCTCATATTTGGACCCCCATATCCTCCATGGAAACCATGTGCTTCAAGTTACGCTAATCTTTAATGATTGTGTGACTATTTGGAGCTATCAAGAATCTCTCTCGAAGCATCAAGCATAATTGTTATATCTTGTTACATGATTTTTTGTGTGAATATGATCATGATTTCCTTGCAAACTACCTCGGGAAAATTTTCCCCATAATTCTTGTCCTTGGACAAGTGGTACTCCATATATGGTAGGATTTATTGATCATGTTCGCTTTGG
The DNA here is from genome assembly GCA_910589775.1 of Avena eriantha. Taxonomy (NCBI): domain Eukaryota; kingdom Viridiplantae; phylum Streptophyta; class Magnoliopsida; order Poales; family Poaceae; genus Avena; species Avena eriantha. Next base: position 63,936,657 of record OU342740.1, read on the forward strand.
CCATTGCTCTTCTTTGTCCTATCTTTGGCCAAGAAAATGTTTTCTCTTTCTCCCATGTATTCCTTGCCTCTTGTGGATCCTTTTAGTTTATTGGTATTCTCTTGTGTTTTAATTAATGTAGGTAGTAGTGATGATCTCTTTTGTGTGCATTTTGCTTCAAAAGAAAAATTCAATATAATGCACCATTCATGGGGGAGCTCTCCTACATTATCTAGAACACTCCTTTTATGCTTCTTGTGTTGATCCACATAGTGTTTCTTGTGCTTGCATGCTTGATCTTTTCTTTTGGTACTTTGTGCCATCATGAAAAGTATAGAGAGTTTGGTTTGTGTGTTGGAACCTTGCTCTATTTGGGAGTTGGCTTTGTCTCATTTCTTTGTTACTTGTTTTGATATTTTAGAATGAGATAAATCCTTGAGCATTGTGTGTTTTGTGCATCTTTTGTTCTTTGGCTTTTGCCTTGTTCATTTGTTGAATTTGTGTCCTTCCATGTGTTGATTTGGATCTTTGATACAATTTGGACACCGTTTTTCGTGTCACACTCTTGTGTGCTACTTCTTCGTTTACTTGGTGTTTTAGTTCAAATTGTATCTCATTTTTGGTTCTTGAGAGTCTTGTGCATGCATATTTACTACATGTTTATATTATGGCATGCTTGCTCTCTTGATCCAATATATAGGGGATTCTCCACCAAATCCTATCGGCTAAGATGTGCATGAAATTCAATTTCATATTAATATGCACATATTTATGTGGAGCTTCTCCTAAGTATTGTAGTTTCCTAACTACTTTGGACCCAATTTGTTTGGGCACCATAGTGTACTTATTGTTGTATAGGTACATTGGGGATATATTAGGTGCTTGTCTCTTCAATTAGGAAGAAGTGGTTCCTACATGTCAATTGGAGGCAAGCTAGGATGATCAACAAATTCTTATCCTCTACATCCTACCAATTATATCTCGGTAACAAGTATCTCTCTCATGCATACATATCTTGTTTCCAACCTTTTGTAGGTTGCTTGTTGGCATGAGTTTGTGTTTTTGCATTTTGTGTTTCTTTTGTTGGTTTTTAGGAGATCTCTCTATTGCAAATGTGAGTATGTTGAGAGGAGTTCATATAATGGGTACTATACAAAATCATGCTCATGATTCACTTATCCCAAATATGTCATTCTAGCAATTATATTGCTTATCCTTTCCTCGGTTCTCTCTCATGTGCAATAGTCAGTATTTTGCAAAGTTGATTTCGATTTGTGACTCTTGTTGCCTTTGTTCATATATTCCAACTATTCCTTTTTCCCTTAGTAATAGTTGAATGTATGTAGTGTGTTGGTGTTTGAAGCTCGTTGATGTACAATAAGATATATTTGAGCCTTTGGACATGCTTTCTAGCAAAAATCTTATTGGTATATTATATGACTTTCTTTTGTTGTTCATGTGCTTGTTGTGTATCTATTTTGTGTGTGCATGTTTCTTCGTGGGCATATGTCTTTGTGATATTCTGCACCTAGAAACTTATACACACAAGAGAAGATAAATCTTCGGTTGTTCTTGTTTTCCTTGGAGACCACCCTTTATTTCTTTCTGACTCTTCGGTGGCTTCCAAATTTATTTTCCTTTGAGTGCTTGTCCCATGTGTTTGCATCTACGAGCACTCATAATTTGCTCTCTCTTGTCGTGTATTGTTAAATGAGTTGGTAGGAGTGAGGATTCCATGATTGTGCACTTTTTTTCCAAATATAATTATTATAATTGGTGCATAATCCTTGGGGAGCTTCTCTCACTCACTTAAGAATGCTAATTTGCCTTTCTCTTTGTTTGAGGTTTAAATGTCTATGGGAGAGTGAGGATTTCATACTTGTGCATGACGTATTCAATTCAATGATTCTAATTTGTGCACAAAGATTGGGGAGCTTTCCTATTACATCTAAACACTCATTTGTTCGTATCTTTTTGTCTTGTGTTGTTTTGGTATCAATTGATGTTGTCAATTGGTATTTTTGGATCTTTTGATTGCTTGCTTCATTTGTTGAAGCTTCTTTCATTTCCTCTTATTTTTTGCAATCTTTGGGTCCTCAATATAGTCTTACTTCCTCCCAAGGATCCATCATTGGATATGTGCATATGCACACCTTTGGAGGAATTCTCACTATATTGGCCGTCTAGAACTTTTCACCCATTTTGGCAATCGATGCCAATGGGGGAGAAGTTTTGGAGGGTTTAAGGGAAGTTGGTTTATGCTTTGAGTTGGTTCTTAAGCATTAGCCTTGCATGCTCTTGCATCTTTGTTGTTGCTTTGCATGTTTAATATATAGAGTAAACTCAACCACCCGTAATGGTTAGCAGTCTATGCAATGAAATTCAAGTTCATCACACATGCATAGATTGTGGGGGAGTTTGCTCTATATATTGTGGTTGTACCAACATCACATACTTGTGTAGTATTTTATGTTGGGGCAACCATTTTGTTCGTTAAATTCCATATTTAAACCCTCTCAAAGGGATTGTCATCAATTACCAAAATGGGGGAGATTGAAAGGGCATGTATGCCCCCATGTGTGGTTTTGGTAATTAATGACAATCCCTATGGACTAATGTGCAAATTGAGTTTCACTTGTAGGTTTGCCCATTGGCATCGCTTGGACCATGTGTTGGTTTCAAGGATGAAAAAGAAGAAGCATCGTCCAAGGGCTTTGTGCCTATTGGAATCAAGTAGAAGAAGAAGAAGGAGAAGATCAAGTATGCCTTGAAGAAGAAGAAGAAGAAGAAGATGGAGTTCCTCATGGCTTTCTTCAAGACATCATCATCAAGATTTGGTGTGCAAGCTCATGGTGCGCCATCTCTAGAAGATACCATGCTTGGAGCTTGCCATCCTCGGTGTTCATGGAGTGATGAAGACAAGGTCAAAGAAGAGGTTTCCTCATGGAGTATGGGGGAGCCATTCGCAAGTCTTCATCAAACAAGAGCATGCAATAGCAATCAAGAAAGGTGTTCCATATTGAGAAGGACAAGACGGTCTACATCAAGCTCAAGTGGGATGCTCAAGGCAAAGGTATGATCTTGATAGGGTTTCTATTTTACCGGTCTCTTGTAGTGTTCTTGTACTATTGGGAGACCGGGTTTAGGATAGATTGTCGCACTATCAAGAGGGGCTCTCGAGTGGGTGACTCGTTCGTATCTTTCGAAGAGAGCTCAAACCTTTGCATACATAGCATCATATTTCTTGGTTGTTGTTTGATTCTTGTCCATGTGAGGATCTAGAGCTTGTGGTTATCTTCATAACAAGCTCTAGTTCGTCAAAAATGGATTTTCCTTGCATATCTTATTGCGTTTTTGATCTTGCGGGTTTTTCCGGCTCCACACCTTGGGAGGTATCTCACATATATTTATGGTATTTTCTCCCTTGGTTATACCCAATATTTCACCTTTTTGTTAGATTCTAATCTTTATTATCTTTCCAACAAAATTGGTTTCATCCTAATTAGAGTTTCCAAGCTCAACTTCTTGTGTTATGGGTTCTAGAGGTTTTACCGGTTCGTCGCTTCTGAGAGGTCATACCTTTCTCCATTTTATTTTTATCCTCTCTTTTTGGACTATGATTTTTCTTTGCATAATATTGTAGAGATTTTTTTTCTCTTCAAAACGATCCCAAGATCATCGAAATCGGAGTCCGGAGTCAAAAGTTATTAAAGTTTTCGTGCAATGCTGTCCAGCGTTTTTGCTTGAGCGGTAGTACCGGCCCAAGTTCCGGCCAAAGTTCTGGTAAATCTCGTTTTTCTTCTGTATCTTGTGTTTCTATTTAGAGGTTGTACCGGTGGGGCACCGGCAGTTCCGGTGGAGCACAAATCTGGTCCAAACGGGCAGATTTCTCTTGCCCTATTTGAGGGCCCCCTCTTCCCAAAAGTTTCCCCAACTTTGGAGGTCATTTTTTCTAGCTCTTCCAGTGTCTCTCCTCCATTGTTGACCTTCAAAAGCTTGACCTCTTCCCTTCTCCCTCCCATGATTCTTGCATCTCTTTGAGGGATTTGAGAGAGGAGATCTAGATCTACAATCCCCACCAAATCAAATCCCTTCTTTGTGAAGGAATCTTTGGGATATAGATCTTGGAGAGTTTTTGTGTTCTCCTCTTGTGTTCTTCCTCCCTTATTTCCCCAATAGCTTTTGTAGGTTTGGTGGATTTTTGAGAGTGAATAACTTGCCTCTTGCATTTGGTGCATAGGTTTGAGTTCTCCTCGGAGATTCGGCGAGTTCATGCTCTTGGGCTTGTTTCTCTTGGGTTCTTGGAATCCTAGACTGTTGTGTGGAGTTGTGGTGTGTTCTTGGGGCACCAATTGAGTTGTGGAGGTTCCCCAAGCTTGTTGGCCTTTTGTGGCATTGTGGAGCCTTTGTGGCATTTCTTGGGAGCCCTCCAATTGAGTTGTGGAGATTGCCCCAATCCTTGTATGGGTTCGGTGACCGCCCTCAAGTCTCCCATAGTGAAACGTGAGTAGGCCTTTGTGGTGAGCTCACGGGAGAATAGGGTGAGCCTTTTGTGGCGTCGGTAGGTTGCGTGCCTTCGCATCTTGGGGTGAGGCCTTGTGTGGCGTTGGGTGAGCATCGAGCCACCACACCTCGAGGTGAGCCACTTGTGGCGTTCGAAGTACATTGCGCCCCCGCGCCTCTCCAATGGAGACGTAGCTTCTTTGGAAGTGAACTTCGGGAAACAAATCATTGCCTCCACGTCCATCGGTTATCTCTCAACCGAGCCCTTTACTTAGGCAATTTACATTGTGATAGCCTTCGTGCTTGAAGTATTTTATCTTGCTATCACCTTGTTGCTTGTCTTGCTTAGCAAAGGTTGTTGGTGCACTTAGTGAACCTAGTGGATATAGGTTTTGGCTTGATAAATTAAACGTTGAGTTTTATTTCGCATTTATTAGAGCCTAAACCATAATATTTTTAAAACGCCTATTCACCCTCCCTCTAGGCGACGTCCATTTTCCCTTTCAACCCTAATTAGGGTTCATCTGTGTTGTTAGGGTTCTATCCCTCTGTGTTGATTATTGAGGTTAATGAATGATTTAGAAGTACTTGTGGTGATGATACTATGCTAAGCTGTTGGCTATTGATTCTAGTGGTGTGGTTTTCACTACAGTTCAACGTTATTGGTACTGGCAGTGGCACTGCCAGTAATGGTTCACTGAATTCTGATACATTGGCTTGTGTTGATATGTTCAGATTGGAGTTGATTTGATACTCCTATGATTCTATGATTATAATAGATTCTATAAATGTAAATATGATTCCTGGTTATTTATTCCAGGAAAATGATTGAATAACTTTCTGCAAGTTTACTTGCGAAATTTCTATGTATGATTTACTTGGTTTAGAATAGATACCTGTGACACCTTCCTTGGAATGGTACACAAGTGTTCATTCTAGCACTGGGCTAAATTCTACCTTTGTCCTAGTGTGGCTTGGGATAAAATGAGTTGAAACTCCTGTTGGATACATTAACCTATGATGCATATGAATTTTCTTTGGCCTATGATGTTGGTCTTAGGCATAAATAGGTAAGAATTAAAGTTTTTACCTGCTGATCCTCACAGATGTGCCTTGATATTAAGTGTAAAACAATGATTCTTATAGATCTTTAATAAAATGACTTGATAGCTCATGCTATTTAATATAGATCCTTAATATGAAATAGTTCCTGAGGTGCTACTATTATAATATGTGCCTAGAAATATTCACTTAAGGCTGCTGTAAACGTGGATGTAAAAACATGTCTTGTTATCCAAGATTAGTGATGCACATGCTGAGATCTTGGTGTGGCTTGCAAAGATTAATTGTTCGGCTTTGTTTTATTCCTTTTGTGATGGATACACCCCACTTGGGTGTGTTTCTATGAAGATCTCATATGAAACAACACATGCTTAGATAAGATTTAACATGTGATGGTTTTGTGTAAACTCACCACACAACTTGCTTCTTGGTGATGTTGTGGTGTTGCTTGATTTTGCTGGCTTGATCTTGCTGACTTGATCACTCCCTGGAGCCTGTTTTGCACACCCCAGGTTATGGTTCTGCTCCTCCTTGCTCATGTGATCTTGTACTTGTCCTTGTTATCCTCCTGCACCACCCCCTCCTTATGTCACCATTCTGTGGTGATTTGATGGTTGATTTGGTAAGCTATCTGGTGGATTTGTTTGGGAAGTGGACAAACTCACTGTGTTCAGTGTGTTTGAGAAAAAGAAATGAACTCCCTAGTAGTTGTGTAATACGTTGCAAACGTATCTATAATTTTTGATCTTCCATGCTTGTTTTATATCTACTTTCTTATGTTTTGTCCACACTTTGGAGTATTTTTACACATTTTCTGGAACTAACCTATTAACAAGATGCCACAGTGCCAGTTGCCTGTTTTTTGTTGTTTTTGGTTTTAGATAAGCTAGTAAGGAAATATTCTCAAAATTGGACCGGACAAAAGCTCAAGTCAATATTTCACCAGAAGGAACACAGAGTCCAGAGGGGAGACGAAGCGGAGAACCAAGGCAGCCACACCCTAGGGCGGCGCAGCCTGGGGGCGCGCCAAGGGGTGGTGTAGGCCCCTCAGGCCTCCACCGACCTTGCCCCTTCGCCTATATATTCCCCTCGGGACGAAAACCCTAAAAAGAAGATCAGATTTCCACGAAAAGTTCTGCAGCGCTGCTGCCACCGAAGAGGAGATTCGGGTGACAGAAGTCTCTATTCCGGCACCCTGCCGGGATGGGGAAGTGCCCCCGGATCCATTTCCATCGACTCCACCGCCATCTCCATCGTTGTTGCTGACTCCCATGATGAGGGAGTAGTTCTCTCTCGAGGCTAAGGGCTCTACCGGTAGCTATGTGTTCATCTCTCTCTCTATGTGTGATCTTATGAGATCATGAACTTTGTAATCTATAGATTTATTCTGCTACTCAAGTGCTTTAATGAATCTCTTCTTATCCCCACGTGTGTGAAGTTGACAGTGTGCACACCATGTGGCACTTTGGCTAAGGTTACATAAATACTTATCATGAGTATAATTTGAGTTGGATGTCTCTATGAGATTGTGGTGTTTGTTGGGAGGGGTTATCTAGATGGGGAATGCAAACTTTAAGGTGTGCTGTTATAGCCCTACATCGTCCAACCGGAGAGTAGTTCAGGGTAGCATCACGAAGAGAAGATATTTATATGAGAGTGTCCACTAGTGAAAGTATGATCCCTAGCCATTGTTTCTAAGCATTGAAACACCATTTACAATTAGTCCTGTTACATGTTGGCTTGCTGCCTCTCTTATTTCAGATTGCAATTACCACTTATAATCATCCATATTACTTGTATTTCACTATCTCTTTGCCGAACTAGTGCACCTATATATACACCTGACAAGTGTATTGGGTTTGTTGGGGACACAAGAGACTTCTTGTATTTGATTGCAGGGTTGCTTGAGAGGGATACCTTTGACCACTTCCTCCCTGAGTTCGATAAACCTTGGTTGATCCACTTAAGGGAAAACTTGCTGCTGTTCTACAAACCTCTACACTTGGAGGCCCAACAACTGTTTGCAAGAATAGAAGTGCGTAGACATCAAGAACCCCAGTGACAGAAGGGGTAGTACGACTGTATGTGAGGGATTTACTTGGGATTAACGGTGACATCACTATGCATACCATTAGTTCTCTTTATTCTATGGATGAGACTAGTAGGTAATTGCTATAAGCGGTTGCGGAGGCAATAGCAATTATGGATGCACTGCCCACATATAATTTATCTTGCTATAACTTAAGGGAAACTTGCTGATGTTCTACAAACCTCTGCACTTGGAGGCCCAACACTGTCTACAAGAATAGAAGCGTGCGTAGACATCAAGCTATTTTTTGGCACCGTTGTCGGGGAGGTAAGGTAAAAGGTACTCACATCCTCTAGCTACTAAGCTATCTTCTAGTACGGTTGTTGGTGTGTGAGTGCTCGAAGTTATTTCCTTTAGATTCTTCAATTATATCTTTTTGTTTCTTGTTTTTATTTTCACTAGTTAGGCTTAATGGAAAACAACAACAAAATTAGATAGCTTTTTAGTATTTTTCCTAAGGTAGCACATGAATGGTCTGAAAAGGAAATTAAAAAACCGATGGAACTTTCTTTGCATGCTAATAGCAACGTTATTAGTATGAATTTTTTGAACACCTTTGTTACTAATGCTATGCAAACTTCTAAGCTTGGGGAAGTTAGTTTTTATGAAAATGATCTTTTTAGTTCCCCAGCTTTAAAGAAGAAAATTTGCTTTGATGATACTTTATCTCTCATATGTGGTAATTCTAATGATACTTGTGATATTTTAAATCCACATACTAAAAGTGTCCCTTTTAAAATACCTATGGACATTGTCGAACGTGTTATGAATAACTGTTATTTTGGATATGGAACTGTCCATCCTGGTAATCATTTACTCTTTATACATTATGCGAGTTGTTCAAGTGTGCAGGTATTTCAATGAACCAAGTTAAGAGGAAGCTATTCTCTTTCTCACTTAAGGGCAAAGCAAGGGAGTGGTATGAGCTACTAGACCATCCCCATCATTTGGAGTGGAAGGAACTTGAATTTATCTTTTAATCTAAATTTTATCCTCCTCATGAAATTTATAAAGATAGGAATTATATTTATAATTTTCATCCTCATGATGGAGAAAGTATTGCCCAAGCATGGGGAGATTGAAGTCACTAATGCTCAAATGTCCCATTCATGTGCTCCCCAAGAATATTGTTATTAATAATTTTTATGCAAGGCTTTCAGGACATTACAAGGACTATCTAGATACCTGTTTATAGGGATCCTTCACAAGTAAGGAGGTCAAAGCTAAGTGGGATCTTCTTAAAACAATTCAAAGCAATACCAAATATTGGGATAATGACAAAGGTAAAGAAGTAGGTATAAACTATGAGTATGATTGCATTAAGTCTTTCACTGAAACTGCTAATTTTCAAGAGCTTAGTGCTAAATATGGTCTTGATCCTCAAATTCTTGTTGATTGTTTTAGAGCCTTTGCTTCTCATATTAATGCTCCTAAAGAAAAATGGGACATGTATCATGAGCCTTTTAAAGACACTTGCATGAAAAATGAAACTGTTATTAATGGTAGCAATGAACATGCTCAACCCTTTGAAAGTACTATTTCTTATAAACATGTTAATTTTTGTGGAGTATATAGACCTTGTGAAAAGAATCAAATTGAAGAAGAATATTGTATCACCCACAGAAATGAAAAACTAGAACATGGTATAGGGCTCTAAATGATCTTGGTAAAAAAGTTTGTGCCCTCTATCCTTTTATTTGTGAACTTTGCTTTGAAGTGGGTCATTTCAATTTTTCAATGCTCAGGCCATAATAATAGCCCTTCTAATCCAATGAGTACTGCAACTTAGTATTGTGATAGCATGATCACTCCTAATCATCATGATGAACTTACATTATTTTTGGGGTGTGAAGAATTATCAAGAAAACTTCTTTGGTAGATATGAGTACTTTTGATATGAATAGCGTCCTGCATGGTTGTCATCTTTATTGTGTTGATAATTTCCACACAAATACTTACATACAAATTATTATAAAAGATGAGATTTTACCAAAATATGACAAGACTAATATGTGTTTTGATCTTATTAATGAAAAGAAGGAATCCTCCAAAGTTTCTTCTATTGTCTCTAACAATAAACCAGGGTATATGGAGAAGCTTCCTTTCAAGCCTCTCCCTCCTAAAGAGAAGAAGGAAAAGAGGAAAAGGAGAAGTAAAAGGAGAGAGGAAACGGTATTTCCCCTAAGCATGTTGCTCCTATTATAGTTTGGATGAGTCTGAACTCGATGATGTTCCTATGCCTATTACCTATAGTAGTGATAATGATTGGAAAAAGCACACTACTTTTGATATTGAAAATCTCTTCGGTACCAATTCTGAAAATGATGATGTTAATAATTGCTGCACTATTAGTACTATCCATGTCCCTTCCAATGATAATATGTTTACAAATGAACACACTTTGGAATATAATTGTTCTATTGCTTATGATGATACTATACCTCCAATATATGATGATTACAATAATGAATATGATATTTTCAGTCCACCTACTATTGAGGAGAAAATTAATTATGACTACAATATGCCTCCTATATTTGATGATTATGGTGATGAGAATAATAATGATAGCTATTTTGTTGAATTTGCTCCCACTACAATTAATAAGAATGACTATGTTTATGTAGGGAGTATTAATTCTTTTAAGCATGTGGCTCATGATAAGAATGTTTTATGTGATAGTTATATTGTTAATTTTATTCATGATGCTACTGAAAGTTATTATGAGAGAGGGAAACATGGTTTTATGTATCTCAACAATATTAAGTTTCCCCTCTTTATGTTGAAAATTTTGAAGTTGCACTTGTTTTGCTTTCCTATGCTTGCTGTCTCTTTACAAGATTATTTTTCATAGAAAGTGGGTTCAACTTAAATTTGTTCCATATTTGCTTCTTGATGCTCTCTTTTACTTCGATTCATATTTCTTATGTGAGCATCATCGAAATTATCATGCCTATTTTAATGGCTATAAAGAAAGAGCTTTGGGGAGACAACCCATTATATTTTTACTTTCAGTTAATTTTTGTTTTGTTGAGTCTTGGAAGTTATTGCCACTGTAATAAACTCTCCTTATCCTTTTTTTGGGTTTTTGTGCCAAGAGTACCTCTAATGAGAGAGAAATAATGCTTGGGAAAGTTGCTGTCCCAAAACATATTTTTGTGCTTCGCTGTAAAAATTCGTGAAAAATCTCTGTACGTCAGATTGAGCTGTAATATTTTGTTCTTATGACCTAGGTTGTTATCTAACTTTCGTTAGTTTAACACTTTTCTATTTGAGCAATAGAAGGTCTTCGAAAAAAATGGTTTTCACCTGCTGGTCTGTTTTGACAGATTTCTGCCATTATTTGCATTTGCCTCCTAATCTCTTCCTCTTTGAGTTTCTTCCAAATTCTTAAACTTTTGAAAAGGAATTTCTACAGTAGCTTGTGTTTTGATGGAAGTTTTAATTGTGTTTAAACTGAACCAAAAGACTTATTATCTTTAGTACACTAATGTTGCTAATAAAGATTGTGTGAAGTTTTGTATGAAGGAAAAATTTCAGGTGTAGGGAAGAACAATGTGATAAGATGAAGTATGGACAAAAGATCAATCTTGGGGATGCCACCCATGTCACCCCAAGAAATATTCAAGAAGTACAAGCGTCAAAGCTTGGGGATGTCCAAGGCATCCCCTTCTTCATCAATAAAAATCTCAGGTTTTTCTTCCAAACACTTCATTTTTATTGTTTCATGCACAAATTGTGTTGTTCTTGGAGCGTCTTCGTTTTTGTTTTTAGCTTCTTTTGTTTGGTTTGCTTAAATAAATTGGTTGGATCCCAACACACTTCTTTTGGAGAGAGACACACACCGTTATTCATTGCCTAGAACACTCTAGGTTTCACTCTTATTGTTCTGTGAGTGTTATTCTTTGCTAGCACTGCGTTTAGCTTTGGTTTTCGATTGGTGTTGGAAAAGAGTAGGAAGTTTCATGCTTATAGTGGTACAAAAGGATCTTGTTTTTGACTGTGGCTTAGACTTTATCATGTCATGTTTGATATTGCTATAACTTTATGCTTAGTGATTATTGCTGCAGCATGACTTGTTACAAACAATTGAGATTGCTTAATGTGCCTTGAAAGAATCATGCGTTGTTTTAGCATATAAAAGCATAATATTGTGGTATTCACCTTTGATACTTTATTTGGGTTGACTTGGCGTATGCTCACACCATGTTAAGACTATACCAAGTCACCATAGCCTCTATGATCATTTAGTTTTCGACTTGTAATATCACTTTATGCTTTAATTAATAATGTTTTGTCACTTTGCATTATTATGTCCATTATTGCTCTCTTAGTTGGTCGCTCCCAGTCTTTTGCTAGCCTCCATACCAATTATGAGTTCCACTCATGCATCCAACTCCAAATAAAACCAAGTTATTCCAAAGAGTCCACCATACCTACCTATTAGCATTTGCTATTCCAAGTATATTCATGTTTTTATCTACCTTCCGAATTAAACATGTTATGTGAAAATTATTGATTAAAGCTCTCACAAACTTGATGGCACACTTTACTTTTCTTGCACTTAATAAACTTGAACCATTGTGCCCATCTATGTTGCGTATATGCTTGCGCTTTATAAGTTGTGAAACAGCAGAACCATGTTACCATGGGGAACACTTTCAACATTGCACTTTATTTGGTTGATATCATGTTCTTTTGCTTATGTATCCCGGTGGTGTGAAATAAAAGGGGAACTTGTAAGCTCATGGAGTTTGTTTATGTGTTAGAGAAACGCCTGGGCCGCTAGCCTAAACCCTGCCTAATCATGGTGGAAACTTGCAGCATAACCATAGTGAGCAATCTATGAAGCATCCTTAATAAAAACCTATCCAAATAGCAAATAAAAAGATCGATGAGATGCTCATTGTCTGCTTGCCGTGTCATTTTGATATGGGAATGCTTCCGTATCATCAGGCAAGGGGTACCTCGTTGGTGGTTCTCTATGATACACATGTACTTACAATGACAAGAACTTACTCGTGACTAAAGTTGAGTAGCATGAGATTCGGTCTTCTTAAGTAAGGAGCATGATATTTCAACTTATAACTTGTCAAGCATATCCTCGTATTTGTTCACTTTAACCTTAACCACCTAAAGATGCTTATGATAGGGGCAATGAGAGCTGAAAGCTAATAAGTACCATAATTTTTGGAAGCTCTTTATGAGACTTGAATCCCTGCTTCCTTCTATGAAGGGCCTTTCTTTTACTTTTATGTTGAGTCTCCATCTTCTATCTTTATGCACCTATTGAGAGAGCATAGTGGTCATTCTTAGTTTAATGTGCATTCTCCCAAAACTTGTTGATTGATTCATAACTTTGATATTGCTTATTCTTAAACTATTTGTATCTAGTCACCCTTATGAACTTTGAAGGTGTCCTATGCATTTATATTTTGCTACAAGATGAGGGACAAGCTGAATACCATTCTCATTATGTTTTCTATATGTAAAACAAACAAATGTCTTTCAAAGCATTGTTATTCATGAATCTTTTGTTTTGTACCTTTTCATGTTATAACATAGTTGCTATTTCTTATTGTTAGAACTATATCTTTCATGTTATGTTAGAGTACTATGATCCCAGTTATCAATGTTTTACAAATGCCTTGATCAAGATTATGGTGGTGCATGTCACCTCAAAAATTATTATTCTTTTTATCACTTACCTACTCGAGGACGAGCAGGAGTTAAGCTTGGGGATGTTGATACGTTGCAAACGTATCTATAACTTTTGATGTTCCATGCTTGTTTTATATCTACTTTCTTATGTTTTGTCCACACTTTGGAGTATTTTTACAGATTTTCTGGAACTAACCTATTAACAAGATGCCATAGTGCTAGTTGCCTATTTTTTGCTGTTTTTGGTTTCAGAAAAGCTAGTAAGAAAATATTCTTAGAATTGGTCCGGACAAAAGCCCAAGTCAATATTTCACCAGAAGGAACACGGAGTCCGGAGGGGAGACGAAGCGGAGAACCAGGGCAGCCACACCCTAGGGTGGCGCGGCCTTGGGGGCGCGCCAGGGGGTGGTGTGGGCCCCTCAGGCCTCCACCGACCTTGCCCCTTTGCCTATATATTCCCCCCGGGACGAAAACCCTAAAAGAAGATCATATTTCCATGAAAAGTTCCGCAGCGCCGCTGCCACCGAGGAGGATATTTGGGGGACATAAGTCTCTATTCCGGCACCCTGCCGGGATGGGGAAGTGCCCCCGGAGCCATCTCCATCGCCGTTGCTGACTCTCATGATGAGGAGGGAGTAGTTCTATCTCGAGGCTAAGGGCTCTACCGGTAGCTATGTGCTCATCCCTCTCTCTCTATGTGTGTTCTTATGAGATCATGAGCTTTGTAATCTATAGATCTATTCTGCTACTCAAGTGCTTTAATGAATCTCTGCTTATCCCATGTGTGTGAAGTTGACAGTGTGCACACTATGTGGCACTTTGGCTAAGGTTACATAAATACTTATCATGAGTATAATTTGAGTTGGATGTATCTATGAGATTGTGGTGTTTGTTAGAACCATCTAGCGCTCAAGGTGACAGTGAGGGGTTATCTAGATGGGGAATGCAAACTTTAAGGTGTGTTGTTATAGCCCTACATCGTCCAACCGGAGAGTAGTTCAAGGTAGCATCACGAAGAGAAGATATTTATATGGGAGTGTCCATTAGTGAAAGTATGATCCCTAGGCCTTGTTTCTAAGCATTGAAACACCGTTTATAATTAGTCATGTTACATGTTTGCTTGCTGCCTCTCTTATTTCAGATTGCAATTACCACTTATAATCATCCATATTACTTGTATTTCACTATCTCTTTGCCAAACTAGTGCACCTATACACCTGACAAGTGTATTGGGTGTGTTGGGGACACAAGAGACTTCTTGTATCTTGCTTGCAGGGTTGCTTGAGAGGGATACCTTTGACCACTTCCTCCTTGAGTTTGATAAACTTTGGGTGATCCACTTAAGGGAAACTTGCTGCTGTTCTACAAACCTCTGCACTTGAAGGCCCAACACTGTCTACAAGAATAGAAGCGTGCGTAGACATCACTATGCTACGGCTGTGAACTCCTTTTTGACTGTCTGTGCTATTGCTGCTGTTTGGACAACACACTACATGCATTTAGATGACTAAGCTGCCTTGCTACTTGGCTGTTTGTGGATCAGATCAAGTGAATTGACTTTCACTTCTTATCTTTTTACTGGTTACTGTCCTAGTGAAACTTTCCCCTTTCTCTATACTCAATGATGTAATAAGAATAGTGCACTACACTGTTCTCTACTGAGAGTAAAACTAACAACTTAATATAGTGTTTCTCCTTTTTGTTTCTTTTATTTTGAAGGAACAAAGATCTGGATTGCTAAGACTTGGTATAGGAGTAGATAGGTTTTCATTGTAATCTTCTTCTTATCCTTTTTGTAAAGAATCTTGTAAAGATATTCTTATAAGTTAATAAAGTTTTATTTCATTAGATTCTATTCCTTGTAATATTCTATTTTGGTATATTTATCTCAATTTTTAATATTATTATGGAATAAAGAAAAGAAATAAGAATTCATTTCTTATTTGTGTTTCCTTGTCTTAAGTTCCTATTATGGTTCAATATATCTTTAATATAATCAAGCAATATTACTAAATCATTTAGGAAAACAATGTAATATTACTCACTTCTATTTTCCAAATATTTAAATTTCAAATTTGAATTCAAATATTTCCCCCCCCCCAAAAAAAACTCATTAATTCCTAAAGCTCATGTCAAAATTTTATAGCAAACACCAGAAAGAGCTATTCCTCCCTCTTGTTAGTGAAAGAAACTCTTATCTCTTTAGGCTTTTGTTTGGCGAAAAATTTACCCGGATTTTATAGATGAATGCATGCACATGCACAAATTCTTAGTTCTACCCTTCGTTGGTTCCTAAATGCTAGGGTGTTATAGAAGAGCTTCATTTTGGTGCCCAAAGTTGTGTTGCATGGCATGCATTTGCCTTTCGATGCCATCAAAGCGGTTGTCGATGTTCTTTAACTCCATTTGAGTTTCTCCGAATTGCTCATCTTGGCGCGTCCACCCTTTCGCAAGATAATTCCACTGAATCAATATTGGGGTTGCTGGGGTGCATCCATGATTGAAAAAGATCGAGTCACATATATAGGTTTAGCTATAATGATAGCAACCTTTATCACAACAGGGATACTGAAAACAGCTCACCCGATGCTATCTCAAGGGCATCACAACGGTCACGGAACTCTCGGCAAATGATGTTATGGCTTGCTCGCATCATGTATGGTCCTTCTTCATATTTGAGTTGAGGTGGTTGGCTCGCCTCACCGTGCCTATCCATGATGCAAGAAAAACAAGGATTGTATGTGGAAGGTAATGTGGTGGGGGTTAGCCTTTTACCTCACCTTGGAGATTGCATCAAACTAGTAGACACACGTGAGAACTATAAGCTTGCAAAGTGAAATCGCAAAGAAATATCACACTAAATAAAGACCTAGAACTCTCAAAAGCTTTTGATGGAAGATTAGTGTAACACCCTCGAATCGGCCCTATGCAAGTTTTAGCGCTTCCCGCCCAAACCCGCATAGAAACGATTCAAGGACGCCCACCAGGCACTTGCGTGCGGGTGGAGAACGAAGTAATACCATTACACATTAGTCCACGATGGAACCCACAGAACATATATATACAACAATGACTCCATGAGTCAAGAATACAGATATACTATACAAAGATCCAAATCACCTTGGAAACGATAGAGCGTCCGACTACGGACAAGATGAAAATGGGACTAAGAGCCCTGAAGAATAATCAATGGCGTCCATAACCCTGCCCAGGCCAAGCCGGAAGGGTAACCCTACTAACGACGTCGATCACAAACCGGCTAAAACAAAGGGGTGGCGACAAAGGGCAAAGGAAAAAGAGGAGCGTCAGTACTGAGGCCAGTAAACGGCGAGGCTAGAATTCGGCGGCTCTCGCCTACATAGGTATGGTGGACTGAAGCGGCAACGCAGCATGCATAAACAACCTATAGAGACTCGATGCAACTGTAGGCTATTAGAGAGGAATAAGAGAGACCTATTCAGATCCTACCTGATACTAACACCAAACATACCCATCCTGGTATTTCCCCCTCGAGACCAAACAAGGAAGTCGGACCAAGGAACTCACACAGTTGGCAGTTTTACTCATTCCATTATAGTTGCCGCATTTACTAGTCAGATATATAGCATGAGTCACCCTGATAGCATAAGTAGTGGGCAGTTTTAGTTAACCATTCAGTTGTAGTGGCAGTACTTACTAGTCAGATATAATTAGCATGGGACATCCCAAAACCCAGCAGTTGTTGGCACTTTTATTTCATTCCATTGGAGTTGCGATACTTACTAGGCAGGTATAACATGACACGATTCACCCCAGTTCCACCAGTTGTTGGCACTTTTATTATCCATTCCATTGTAGTGAAGCTGATTACTAGTCATATATTAAGTCAAATTTATAACACTACTTTAGTTATGCTTGTCTATGATCGAGATACTGTGCTCCAAGTCGTCCATAACCGTGGACATGGCTTTCAGAAAGATTTACCCTGCAGGGGTGCACAAATAGCAACACACACATGATCAACCTCGGAAAAACCAACTCAAAACCCAACGAGGCTTTCACGAAAAAGCAATCACAGGATTCATAAATTATTTTTGGGGGCCACCCCATTAAGCTACCCGCAATGAAGTTGGCTGGCTTCGAGACAGACCCAAGGTTTGCGCCAATGGCTGTAAACGACTGGGAACCCGAAAGTGTGACTAGGCCTGTCGATACCGCGAAAACACTCCGCAATCCTAAACAGTACAGGTGCTCCACACACAATCGTAAATAAAGCAGTAAAACATGGCATAAGTACAGGATAGTAACAAAGCCCCAAACTAGTTTGTGGCCCCAAGAAATAAGAAATGAATCAAGCTCTGGCTAAGGGGATTCATGGTCCCATATGCGGATAGTGCGATAGTCAAGGAACATGTATCAAGTACTCAGGGTCGTACGGGACACAAGTGAGCGTGGAAGAACGAAATAATATCTATTGCCCACCGATGCCTCTGCATTAGTTATATCTAGCAATTCAATATTAAGTTGTAATTAAAGCCATGATCATCTCCACCATTAAACATGTGCCAACCTTCCAATAACGGTGGAACAACAATGACACGAAGCAGCACCTGAGCAAGCAACTATGACTCGCAAGGCCAACTATCTATCAAATAACAGGCAATAGGATCTATCCAAGGCAATATAGAGGCTGCAAGCGATATAAATGGTGCACGGAAACTAAAGCATCACAATACGGATAGCAATAAATCAACAGGAGGAAGTAAAGACTATAAATTCAAATAGGTAGAAAGGGGGAGAATGCTCGCCTGGAAAACACTGCCGACGGATCGTATCCGGAGAACTTGTCGATTCTCGCATCAACTCATCGGCCTAATCCACGAAGAAGCAAATACTAGAAGAAACACCGGATGCAATACTTAATACTACGGCAGAAGATCCGGCATGCTTATGATACGATGCATGGCATGGCACAGATACGGTGCAATTAGGCAATATTAAGCGGAACCGGGGTCCCGATAATTAATTACACGGTTCAAGTTATTTAGAAACCCTGCAATTTAAATGTTGTCTTAACAAGGCAAAACAAGGTATCGGTTCGCTACACAAATTTAAATGGAGCCGATATAAGACTAGAATAGTCCTCATATAGTCTCCATATTTAATTTAGGTGAATCGCCTAAATACCCCCAATCCACGATGATATGAATGCGAGATGAATGATTTAATGCATCAAGTATATATCATTTATAAAAAATAGGGCTCGGATAGGGGTCACACATCGAGGGTCGAAGATCTTGGGGGTTCCGAGGGTTTGACGGGGTCGGTCTCAGCTTCGGATCCAAGATGGAGTACTTGTTGTTCCGTTGACGTCAGGCCCATTCTATTCCATGTCGTTGTCCTCGAGTACCAGCTCCTGTTTGTCGGTGATCTTCACGATCCACGATGGGTTTCCCTTCTCGTAGGTCGAGGTAGCATTCATCAGCTCAGACTTGTTCGCGATAGGATCTGTGAAACTTCGGAAAGGAAGCGATATAAGAGTGCATCGCATCAGGTCACTGTGTTCCAACAGAGGCAAATCACCACACAACATGCGAATACACAGCAGAACAGCAGGGAACCTGCAGATGGCTCGGTCCTTGGTGACATACAGCTGCTTGGGCAATGCTTGTGGCTGGAGGAAGGTCAACACCGTTGGGTGATGTATCGGGATGATACGTACGCCGGCGAGCAGGAGACATGCGGCAAGCAGCATGCGAACCACCACCCGGAGGAGCTCGTGACGTGGAAGATGGACATGGCAGCGCTGTAGGTCTCGACGGCGACCGGCATTGCTGAGGGAGGTACATGCGCAGCACGGCAGCCACTTGCACGCGCGCACAGAGGCGAACTCGGGGAGGCGCAGGGTGAAACTCCGGCCGACGCAGAGGAGCGGCCAACAATGCAGGGTTGGGTGGTGCCGGCGAGCTTGCTAGAGGGAGGAGGTATGGCGCGCTCGGCAGGACATGCGCAGGCTCGGCACGGGTCGACGACAGATTGAGGTGGGAGCCGGTGTTGAAGCAGAGGAGCCCCAGGGCAGGCTCGCCTGGCTCCTGTCGGCGGGAAGACAGTGGGGTCGGCGGGGCTCGAGAGGCACAGAAGAGGGCGCAGAGGAGTGCAGGAGACGGCATCGCTGCGAGAGAGAGAGAGGGCGACTACCGAGGGTGATCTTGGTGATGCGGCCGAGGAGCTTGGTCGCGATGGGGCCCATGGTGGCGGCGTTGGCCGGAAGCGGAGGCAGAGGGAGGAGGGAGGCCGCGGCCGGAGCAGGGGCAGGGCACCACATGGGGGTCGACGACGGCCGGTCCGAGGCGGAGAAGGGCCTCGACGGTGGCTCAGCTTGGTGGGGAGGCGGGGTGATGTTGGCCAGAGGGGCCGCCCTGCGAGGTCGTTGACGAGGAGCAGGGCCGGCTCCGGCAGAGGGCTGCTCGGAGGGTCGCGCTGAGGCGGGGAACTCGCGAGGTCGAGCATCGGAGAAGCAGGGCCACGCAGAAGCAGCAGGAAGGAGGCGGCGGTTGCGGGATCGGGGCGAGGACGAGGGGCGCGTGCAGGGTGGGGATCTAGGAGAGGCGGGGTTGGTGGGAAGGGTGAGGGGATCGAGGCCAGGGTGTGGCATGGTGTCGGTAGCGGGGCTTCAGGGTGGGGCTAGGTGAGGAGTGGGTGGACAAGTGCGGTGCTGCCGCTGCGCTAGGGCGTTCCGCGCAAGTGGGTGGGGTTGGGTGCGCTACGCGCGGATGGTTCAAGGTGGTTCGATGTGGGGTGTGCGAACGGGGCGAGCGGTCGGCTGCGCATCGCACGCGTGCATGCTGCGTGCAGTGGCAAGGCGGGTCGGCCGGGTGGGTGTGGGTCTAGCGGCGGGGTGGAGGTTAGGGTTCGGGTAGGTTTAGACTAGGGTTTGGTTAGCGGGGTAGTAGGCTGGCTGGCTGGGCTTTTGGGCCTAGCTGGCTGCCTCCCCTAATAAAAAATGTTTTTTTTTATTTATTTTGTTTAAACACTTTTGCAAATATCTTTTAGACAAATAAAATATCTGGAAGAGATCCGAGTTTTGTTAGAAATAAAAGAGGGGGGATTAATGTAGAAAACAAAATAGGGCTTTTAGTAAATTAGTTTTAGACAAACAGATGCATGATGATGACGATGCTCAAATGCAATGTGACATGATGACATGAGCATGCGGTCATGATGATGCAATGCACAAAAACACAGTGATTTTCTAGTAGTGGTTTTACCGGGGTGCAACAATTAGGATGGTGGAATGCCAAAGAACCAACTAAACAAAAAATGATAGTCAAAATAGGTAAAATACAACAAACTCAAGTCAACGGAAAAGGTCAACAACTCAAAAGGGTGACGGAAACCTACACTATACACACACGTGGAGATTATTGGGATTAGCACGACTATAAAAATGAGCAACAAAACATCCTAACGAAGACTAAGCTCGGTGGTCGTGCCAATGCAAGGAGAGACGATGGCCCATTTTCAAAGATAAAAATGAGCAACGGATTTGTGCACTTGCCTTGGTCGCTCTTATTTCTCTTGCTTACAAGCTTGAGACTCTCGTATTCTATGGGAGACTGATTTTCTTTTTCTTTGTATCTTTTTATTTTGTTTCTTTTTTCACTTTTTTTGATTTTTTTCTCTCCCTTGATGCTACCAACTCGCTCTTGCAATTGCTTTTACACTCTCACTATCCAAGGACAAATGCACAATGCTCAATCAAACACAACATGAGCCACTCTCGGTTGGATAGGTACACACAAAGGAAGATATGGGTTGACAAGGTGACACAAGCTATACGTTCGTTGGTGATGATGAACTTGCAGTCGGTGGTGCAAGATGATGTTTGAGTGACGTGGTGTCAATGAGCGAATGATGTTGTTGTGGAAGCTTGTTGTTAATTGCTGACATGCACACGGGACATAAACAAACAAAGGAAGATTAGCAAAAATGGAGAAAGAGGCAAAACTATCAAAATTAGTCGTCAGGCCGGGGACTCCGGAATTTGGTAGCTGAACTTGGTTTTCGGGGAAGAGACTCTGGGGTCTCAGCGATGAAGACTCTGGGTCTAGGGAAGCGGAGACTCCGGGGTCGGGGTTGTCTGAACAACTCGTGTTCTTGACGGAAATCCACGCCATGGGGCCTCAAATCCACGAAAAAATGGCCAAAATTGGGGTGGGAAATGCAGGAAAAAGCTAGACCAACACCTTAGACAAGATTTGGTTGGATCAAAACCATAAGAAACACTCCAAAATGAGAGATCGGTCCAAAATAAAATTCGAGGATATTTTTTGGGATTTCCAAATTTTTGGTGGATAGAAGAAAAATTGGTGGGGAAAATCATGATCAACGAGGCTCTTGATACCAATTTGTTAGGGTTAACCCCTTAGGTTTGCCCGATCTTTCACGAATCCCCTAAGAAATTGTGGTGAAGGCGAGTGGGGGTGAGGGAGAGGATGAAATCCACGAACACACACGCAAAGAACTCGATGGACACACACACGAAAACACGATACGAGCCAATAGCTCACACTGGCGGAAACCGTTCCGACACAATCCCTAGGATCGGTGGAGGAAAAGTATACTCTCTCTCTCTAACCGGCACGACGAGCGAGAGGCTTGGTGAATCTTGACAACTTAGAGAAGGAACACCGACTCCAAGGCCTTGTACAACTTGAACGACTATGCAAAGTTCAATAGGTTGGGTGATAATTGGTGCTCCTTATCAAGGAGCATGAGACTAGAATCAGGTAGATCCACAAGGGTTTTTTCTAATTCAATTATCCAAGTCTAGGGTTACAATATGGAGGAGGTGGTCTATATATAGGCCAACAAGTAAACATAAGTAGTTTGGGCATAAAAAGTAGGCTTATGGATGCAATAGAGGGATACATGGGACAAGGGCCCAACTGTGGCATGCAAGCCCATAACTTAGGCCGGAGACTCTAGGATCTTGGGGCCGGAGACTCTGGTCGGGGCGGAGACTCCGGTTTTGGGGCCAGAGACTCAGGACTCATTCCAGAGTCTCGCATAAATGACCTGTCACAGGTGAGCCAGAGTTTCGGTGTTGCACGGGCGTAGACTCCGGAGTAGGCTGGAGACTCAGGACTCGTTCCAGAGTCTCGCATAAATGGCCTGGCACAGGTGAGCCATAGTTTTTATGTTGCATGGGCAGAGACTCTGTAGTAGGCCGGAGACTCTGGATTCGAGTCTAAGCTTCCGGACGACTTCCAGGGGCTTGTAGCCAGATGTTGTGCGAGAGGGGGTCGGAGACTTCGGGATGTTGCGGGCGGAGACTCCAGTCCTGGAATCGACTTTGCACGTTCTTCTTCCGGGATGGCTTGCGGATGCATCGGGGCTTCGTACCTGAGTATGCACAGATTAGTGGCATGAAGTACCAAGCCATTCATGGGTGTATCGAAGACACACTAGGAAAGGAGCGAATTGACCTTGTCATGGAGCAACTTTGCTTGAGCACGCGTCATAGGACCACTTGGGGGACTTGGTGGTGGAGATGTAGGGACATTCATGGGACAGGCTGCATCAAGATTGATACTTTGGGACTTACCTTACTAGGAGCATCTCGATGTTCAGCATTCTATCGATGTGATGCATGTTGAGAATAATGTGTTAGAAAGCATAATAGGGACATTGCTTAACATGAAGGACAAAACCAAAATAGTGTGAATGCACAACTTGAAGCTACGAAACTCAGAGGGGAAAAACCACATGAAGTTGATGCTCAAGGAAAGCCAGCCCCCGTGATTTATGTCTACAACAAAAAAGAGGGAAAATGTGTGTGTCATTCTCAACATGGAATGTGTTTTCCAATAGGCTACGCCGCCAAATGCAAAGGATTGTTTCAAAGACAAAAACAAAGTAACAGGCCTGAAGTCTCACGATTGCCATGTTATGATGAAATATACGTCCCTTTTGTGATAAGGAATGTCTTGAAACCACATGTTCGATACACCCTAACGAAGTTGTGTGAATTTTTTAACACAATTTCTCGAAAGGTGATTAATCCTAGTAAGTTGGATGAGCTACAAACAAATTTGGTGGAGAAACTGTGCAATTTACAGATTATATTCCCTCCATCATTCTTCCATATCATGGTACATCTCATTGTTTACCTTGTTCACGAGATAAAGATGTGTGGTCCTGTATATCCGCGAAGCATGTACCCATTTAAATGCTATATGGGAATTCGTAAGCACTATGTTAGGAATTGAGCACATCTAGAGGGAAGCATCATCGAGGGCTATGCAACCGAAGAGGTTGTTGAGTTCTGCCTTGATTACATGGCACGTCTTGACCTTGTAGGCATGCCTAGGTCTATCCATGAGGGGAAGCTTACTAGTGTCGGAATGAGTGGAAAGAGCAAGTTCAAACCGACTAACACTAAATATAACCAGGCACACTTTGTTGTGATGAAGCACATGAACAAAAATAACCAGGCACACTTTGTTGTACGATCAATGCATCCCCATCAACGTTCGATCGAGACACTCCATGTCGAGGAGTTTAACACTTGGTTTAGTGATCAAATACATGATTTTGAAGCAAAAGATCCCAAGATTGTTACTCTAGAAAGAGCCCCTACATGGTAGGTTAGACAATTTCAGGTGTACAAAAGATCAATGGGTACACATTTGCTACGAGAAAATAAGATAGCACAACAACTGGTGATGCTGTCACTTTCCCCGTTCTTTGGGAGGACTTGTACCTGGCTCTAAACATGGATGCCTTCAACGTCAGCATAATGAGATGCGTGTAATTGTGAGTATTTAACAATCAATGTGTTAATATATATATATCTATGCATGCATGGTACTAGCTATCAGCTATCTATATAGTTTAAATTTGTTCATATATATGTATGTTTGTATGTAGGTTATTTTTGTGAGAGCCAGGACCTATAACCATAAAATAGTCTTCATCAACCCCTCCATTTATTCGCATATGTCCATGGAATATAATGAAAGGAGTGTCGATGATTACATCATCAATGTGTTGGACAAGAGCAAAGATCAGGAACTAATCCCATGGCCTTTTCATAAAGAGTAAGATAGCTTAGTACTACATCCTCGTTTATGAATTTGATCGCGTTCACCCAACTAATAATTGGTTCAAATTTTAGTTTTCATTGGATTCTTATCGCTATCTCACTTCTGGATGGCCATATCCATTATCTCGAGTCTTATCGTGGTAAAAAGAATGCAAATTATGATGATGTAAGGAGGATTATTGATAGGTGGTTTAATACTTTCATCTACATAATAAATGTGATTTTGATCTAGGATACATCCTGGTTTTGTAATGATATACTTTTTTCATCCTGCTTTTAGATCATTTAAAGTATTTTATTCTAAAGAAGGAAATGCAATGAAGAATTACAAAATGCTAACCCATCACATGGGTCAACCTGTTTAGTTTCTACCAGCACTTATACAAATACATATGCATGCATGTTAAATATATTGTCTGGGTAATATGATCATTTGCACATATGCTCTATTTCAGTGCCACCAACAACCTCCATCGGTGCATTTTTGTGGCTACTATGTTATCCAACATATGAGCATCATGATGGCCAACCTGGTTGTTCCTAGACCAGAACAACTGGTATGCAAACTTTTTCTTATTCTTTTATTGAAATATTCTTCTTATTTGTACAGGTTTTGATCATGGTTTAATTTACATAGTGCCCACAAATTGAAGAGACAAAACTGCCCATGGCCAAGCTAAAAATGTTCCGCGTGGAGCTTGCCGAATTTCTGGCTCAACGAGTGGTGAAAGGCGATGGAGAGTTCCATAGTGAATTCATGTGAGAGCAAGTATTCAAAACATTGTTATATTGGTCGATTAATGTCAGGGTTCTTCAAACTGTCATGGTTTTTAAAACTATAATACTTGCCATGCTTGCTAGCTATATCAATGCTAGAAATTTGTGGTAGCTAGTGTAGTGTACATTGATTTTTGTGACACAATTTTTGGTAGCTATTTCATGGTTTTGGGACTTCTCTCGATAATAAATATAATATTTGTATTCTAGTAGCACATTCCGAATTATTCCGGACCCTCTGGACATTATGGCCGCTGGTAAACAGTAGCCGAAAGCAGTCAAATACAGGTATGAATCACTAGAGGCGGTTGCTTAAAAAAGTCATCTCCGCTGAAATGAACCTAGAGACCGTCGAGAAAAAAGGCCGACTCAGGCTGGGAAACTCTGCGAGACGGCTTTAGGTTGAAACCTTCTTAGATTTTAGAGACACTACTGTAATAAACAGTCTCAAGGAGGAAATTTATTTGAGATAGATGAAACAACAAGCCATCTTAGGTTCAATTTATTAGAGGCCGACCATAATAAAAGCCGACTCCGGGTGACAAACTAGTAGAGAAGGCCCATTATAAAAGCCGACTCCGGATGCCTGACTATTGGAGACAGTCCCTACTAGAGGCCATCTAAGGGTGAGGGTTCTTGCAAGCGGTCAATACTAATAGCCGTCTCCAGGTCATGCATCTTAGAAACATTTACATTTATGCACCGTCTGAGGTCATGTATATTAGAGCCAGAAAAAAAACGACTCAGGTTGGTGCGCTGTTAGAGACTATGCGCTTGAGCCGGAATGAGAAACCGGCTGAGGCCTATGGGATATTAGTGTCTCTAAGTAACATGTTTGTACTAGTGTACATGGTATTAATAGGTTCACTCGAATACTTCATGGTTTTGTGGGAATCAATATGGGTATCTAGATCTCGCTATTGGTTACTGTTCAGAAGGAGTTACGTGGCCATGTCCACATAACACCAAACCTATGGGGTCACACTCTTAAGAGATATTATTATGTAGAGTGTGTGGAGCATATATCTCTATGATAGATGCTCTGGAATTGTTCAGGATCATCGGGAGACATCCCAGGAGAAAACTGAAAGTGTTTGGAGTCATGGAACTGTGCTAGGAGAGAATTGTGTGTCGGGGTGCAGCCCCACATGGGGATGGAACCTTGGCCACCCATGGCCCACCTAGGAGTGTCACATGGGAAGCTAGGCCCATCAAGAGTGGCGCATGCCTCCCATGGGCTACACCCACACCTTCCTATTTTGGTGCGATCCATTTTAGTAAGGTTCTGGTCATATCCTTGACTATGATTTGATTTGATCTAGACATTATTCAAAGATATTATATCTTCTATTTTGGGAAGTAAATGATATTTTTAGTTAGGGAGATCGTGACATTAAAGAGAGGAGATCTAGGAGGATCATGGGCCTATGGTACCAAGGAAGGACCCCTGGCACACCACCCCCATCTCACCTCCTCTTCTATAAAGGGAGGGGGACAACCCTCGACATCCCATCCATAAGGCATGTGGTCGCCTCCCTCCCTCTAGAATATCCTTCTTCCGCACATACACCGCGAAGGCTGCTCTGCTTCTCCGGTGTTGCCGAGCCCTAGACAGTGAAACCCTACTAGAACAAGATCACCGAACGCGTGGATAACTTCGAATGGATCATCGTTTTGATCCTACCTCGAGTACTTCACCCACATCTTCTTCGACAAACGAATCTCCACTACAACGTTGGATAGTACTAGGGTCTGACCCATCTCGTGTTTTTGCATAGATTGATCTCAGTGTGGTCATAGTACCAGAAAATTTTAAATCCCTATGCGAACCCCCAACTGTGATATCAGAGTAAATTATGCGGAGATCACAGTTGAACTAGAGTATATGTGATGTACGGGTATTCCAAAATTTTGTGTGCGGGTGTTAGATTGTATCTAGGAGTCGATGATCATATACTTCCCTTGAGTTTGCATGCATTGATCTTAATGGTAGAGAGATTTTACAGAGTTCTGGCTTTCCACAATCCATACGGTTACTCTTGAGCATATACGGTTCGATTGATCAATGATGTGATTCAGTTTAATGGATCTATAGTGAAGAAAGATATGAGAATTGCAAACAAGACGAGGCAATGTTGATCTAATCTAAACGGGGTCATGCGTAATGACAAAGTCTAGATACGATAGGGAGATTCCTCATGAGATCTTGCTTCTCTATCACCCCGCAAGTTAATCCACCATATGGTGGATCATATATATCTTTATGTAGGTAGTTTCTCGTGTTGTATCAGAAACCGTTAAAGTCACGTAAAACTTGCAAAGAACGAATAGAGATGTCTAACTCGTTTTTGTAGAGAATGCATGTGATGTGGTATAGTTTTGTCATTCAAAGTTTTGTATGAGATGCTATACATTTGTAATTTAGGCATGATGGCTAGAGCCATGTGATTGTCATTTGGGAACTGCGATTCCATGTTCGTATGATGTAATTTTAATTCGTTAGCTATAGAGATAGCAATGGTTTTATAGTTGCATGGACATGAAGATGACGATCGCGCAAAGTTTCAAGGAAGAGGGGAGTTAATCATGGAAATGATTTCTGAGGCGATGGAGTCGTATGTCAGGTGGAGCACGATTCATTCAAGAAGGAGCCACACATCTACCGTTGCGCCAGGACAAATTACGCCATATACATATTTGTTTTCATTTTTTATAGTATTATTCTCACTCATTTATAATAAATATCACTCATTTATAATAAATATCACTGATTTAGTTTAAAGTTGTACTATGGATCGAAGGGAGTAGCACTTTGTTGTAGGGAAATCCACTTTGGCTCGTAGGTGTAAATGCACCCACTACCAAAAAGATACTTCAAAATATCGGAAATTTTAAAAAACATATCTGAGTGTACATGGTGACATTCCATGTTCATACACAAAGTTTCACAAAAAAAGACATTTTATGTGAATTGTGTAAAAAAGACTTTTTTTGGTGTTGCAAAATAGTTTTTCACAAGCAATTTTTCGTCTTTATCGTATAGAGCTCAAAAAAACTTCTCGCTGCAAAACTTTGTGTGAGGACATAGCATGTCTGGATGCACACCCTGAATTTTGTTTCAGAAGTTTTCAACATTTTGAAATTCATCACTATTGGAGAACTGGGTTGTTGTCCTGGTTCTAGAGGGCCTCTAGTCCCAGTTCTGCAACCGGGACTGCAGAATCAGGACTAGAGGTCCTTATCTCTAGTTCCGGTTCTGTTACGAATCGAGACTAGATTTCACTCACGGGGCAGCGTGTAGCATCACAATTGTCTAACATTGGAATGCTACATAATAAATAAGGATTAAGGCTACTATATACTACCTCCGTTCCAAGGCTTAAGGCATATAATTTTTTGAAAAAGTCAAACTATGTAAAGTTTGACCAAGTTTTTAGATAAAAATATTAATATTTACAATATGAAAAATATACCCTTGGATACATCATGAAACATATTTTTACGTGGTATCTATATAATATCATAGTTCTTGATAGTTTTTTCAAAAAATTTGGTCAAACTTTTCGTAGCTTGACTTTTCAAAAAAATTATATGCCTTAAAGCCTTGGAACAGAGGGAGTACTTGTCATTATTGCATCATCATAATATCATGCTCATGTCACCATGCCATATTGCATTTGAGCATCATATTAAAACCTATTCCATTAGGTTCTTACCCTCATTTTGCATTGGGTTGTATATTATTAATTTGCTTCTTGATATAATGTATTGCGTCTTACTAAATAGCTTGATGTCCAAATTGAGTTGGGGGCATATCTTTTCAATTCCATTCTATCACTAACATGCTACCACTTCTTGACATATTGATCTTGCTCTAGTTCTACCACATAGTACATATGGGCTCTTCTTTTTATTGACTTGTGTTTAAATCCTACCCAAATGGTATTATGTGCATTATTTAAAATCTTGCCATATTTCATCTAATCTAGTATCTACCCTAACTGTGTGTGCATGTGCCCACACACGCCCCTCTATTTAATCTACCATCCTAGCTACACGTGTGTGTCACACACACACACCACACTTCTATCTAAAACCAACCACACTGGTCCCTCTTCTCTCTCTACATCTGGTGCAACCAAACTGGAGCGAACAACAAGCAGCAGCATGCAACAACCCAGACCATCCCATGCCATGGCCATGTGCTTCCTTGCACATGCCGATTGTGTGATCCCCCTCCCTTCCAACCTTTTCTCCCCTCCCCTTGCCCATAAAGCTAGCCAAGCATTCAGGGCATCCCAACCACCCCCGATCGAATCGAGATCTGGCTCGAACCAAGCAACCACCCATGACCACCTCTAGCCCTACCCACGGACACTTCTTCTTCCTGGCGTTCAAGAGCGTACCAACCCAATCCAAGCGCAGCACCTTGCTCCTTTGTGTCCCCTGCCTCATCTTGTACCGGAGCCCCTCCCAGGAGCTCGTTGAAGAAGCCCTAGCACCGTCATGATCTCCAAGAACCGAAGGTGCTGGCCACAAGCTTCCCCGTTGTTTAACACTGCTCCAGCTCGCTCGAGAGCCCTCTGGTGAGCATACCTTCCTCCCAGACATGCTTGTTTACCTTCTGGTTTCCTACATATCAATATCGTTTCGCCGAACGCTCTGCATGCGCCGTTGTCCGCCGTCCTCCCGTGCAGGTCTCACTTCCCCCGGCGTTCTCCTCCGTGTCCAGTGTGTCCTCCTGATGTGCCTTGTTCCTATGAACCTCCTCGTGCTCTTACCCTTCCCGTTCAACCACCGGAGTGTCGTCGTTCATCATCTCGCTGAAGTACTGTACGCCACCGCCGGAGCACCGCCACGCCATGTTTGCCGGCTGTCTATACAGCGCCAAGGTGTCGTGTTTGCGTCCCTAATATCGCCTCTTCGTGCTGCATCAGCCGGACCTCGGCACGGTCTCCAGCACCGCTGTTCGCGGACACCGTTGATGGTGCCTTTCGCCGCCACCATTCAGTCATCCGGGTCGGAGCACACTTCAACTCTGCTGTAACCACGTGTGTCCTAGGAAGTTTGTTTTAAATTTTTGACATGCCTGCATACTAGCTTGAGCTAGCTAATTCTGCACCTAAACTTTGATTCAGCAGTGTGCATGTGTGCTTGGCTAGCTGCGTGCACGTCCATGGCTGGCTGCTCCTTTTACTGCTGTCGAAAATGAAGTTCAGAACCGGGACTCTTCAGTTTCTATAGTTCCCTGACTCGATCCGTTTAATAAGTGGCCACGATACCTTCTGTACAAGTACTCCACACCAGCCCAGTGATTGGCTCCCATGTCGTTAGATCGAGTGATCTAGACATCAAAACCTCTCTAATACAGTGAATCTGCACCCTTCTTTTTTTAACTATCCTTTATCTTTGAATCTCCCTTTTTTATTGGTTCAGTTTGAGTGTGCTCTCTTCTTGTATAGTAACCGAACTGCAGTTTATTGGATACAGCCCTACGTATTTGCACCTCTAATCCTGAGATCATGATCGATCAACCACGCCAGCATATGAGTCCCCAACCAGTATCTCTGTTTTTGTTCCAAGTCTCATGCAACATATGCGTGAATTCAGTGAGACGTCCATTTCTAATCAGTATCAGGACTTTAGCCCAGTGGCAGAGACTAACTCAAGCTGAGTAGCAAAATGTTTTGTCGCTTTACTGTTTTTTCCAGAAAATTATAAAATGAATAGAAGGAATATGACTCGTATTTTTTTAAAAGGCTCATCCAAAACTAAGAAGTAATATATGTTTTAAATCAGAAAAACATGAGGATTATGAATATGCTTTTTAAAATATTATTTGGGTAATTTAAAATTTTAAAATTATTTACATGCCAATAAATGTCTTTTCTTAATAAATCTATAACTTTAAATCTGTAATTCCAAACTTGATAAATAATATGTTTAAATCGATCAGCGTGACGAGCCCGTTCTGATTATGCATTTCATGATATGAATTGAAGCATATATCATATAAATATTAAAAAAACAGCAAGGATTATGCAAGCAAAACTTGACCAAATAATTAACAAAAGTGTTTATTTCTTATTTCCACACTTCACCCATGCCATGCTATATTATACCATGCAATTGTGCATCATTCCATCATGGCATACATTGTTTGTTTGTTGCATATGGTTTATATGATTGTGCAATGTATTTATTTTGGTCTCTTCTATGTTTGGTTTTTATCTGGATAGACACTGAGCAAGGAGAATACTAGGAGCCTCAGGAGTATTACCCGGATCCTTTTTAATCTGCGACAGTGCTGCCAGGCAAGCAATTCATCATGCTTGCATACATATAGTACCTATGCTTTTATCTTACTCTTGCATCATTGAGTCGCGATTGCATTAAATTGAATCTCAAGTATTGCATAGCCTTTACTTTTAAACCCCACCGAAGCTTGTTCCTCCATCCCATGAGCCTTTACTACATGAGGTGATTGAGCCATGTGAGTCGTAGAATTGCATGTGTAGGGTTTGTGCGAGTCTTTGGATAATGAGGTACCTAAACAACTTAATCTGAGTAGTAATAGGATAACTAATGAAAGAGGCATCGGTGAGCATTGTCTGCTATTTGGTTCTTTAAGCTCACTTGTGTCCCGTAAGACACCGAGTATTTGATTCCTGTTCCTTGACTATTCGCACTATCCACATACGGGAGACCCTATGAATCCCCCTTTGCCTGAGCTTGATTCACATTTTATTTCTTGGGGGCACAAACTAGCTTGGGGCTTTATTACTATCCTATACTTATGCCACTTTATTTACGATTGTGCATGGAGAACCTATACTGTTTAGGACTTATGACATGTTTTTGTGGTATCGACAAGCCCAGTCACACTTTCGGGTTCCCAGTCGTTTACAGCCGTCTACACAAACCTTGGGTCCGTCTCGGAGCCGGCCAACTTCATAGCGGGTAGCTTAATGGGGTGCCCCCTGAAATAATTTATGAATCATGTGAATGCTTTGTCGTGAGGCCTCGATGTGTTTAATTTGGTTCTTCCTGAGGTTGATCGTGTGTGTCTTGCTATTTATGCATCCTGCAGGGTAAATCTTTCTAAAAGCCGTGTCCACGGTTAGGGACGACTTGGAGCACAGTTTCTCGATCATAGACAAGCATAACTAAAGTACCGCCTATAATTTGACTAAGACATGACTAGTAAATAGAACAATACTCATGGAATGATTAATAAAATCGCCAACAGATGGGAGGTTCTTCCGCCTTCTCTCGGTAAGCGAGAAGGAGGGCGAGCGAGGTTAATTATGTTGCTTATATAACTATTGCTATTAATTAACAAGGGTCCGCCCATCTCTGGTTGGGCGGATGATATAGCGTATCTCTATAGAACTTTTACATATTATCTTTCGCTACAATTGCGTCATCCCAGGTTGTTCCCTTTAGATGCATTAAGACTTGCTGAGTACCCCTAGGGTCTCACACGATAAATATTTTGTTTAGGTGGAAAAGTATACTCTCAGGAAGGCTACTGGGTCGAAGAGACCGATGATGGTGGCAATGACCATCAGGTGTAGAGATTCCGAGGATAGAGATCCGTGAGATCTGTGGGCGGGATGTGCTTCGTTCTGTGGCATCTTATGCCGATTTGCTTCTTATCCATACTCGGATCTTGTATTCCGCTTCCGCTTGATACTCTATTGCGTGATTT
Organism: Avena eriantha; assembly: GCA_910589775.1. Classification (NCBI taxonomy): domain Eukaryota; kingdom Viridiplantae; phylum Streptophyta; class Magnoliopsida; order Poales; family Poaceae; genus Avena; species Avena eriantha. Next base: position 63,969,525 of record OU342740.1, read on the forward strand.
ATGAGAACATATCCTAAACTATTATATCTATCTAGGATATTTGGATCTTGTCGTATAGCATTGAATATTTCTGTTTCTATTGTTTCTAGATGGTGAGACTCTTATGTCCATTGTAAGTCGCAGACATACATGCTCATTTGTCTCTGTCGTGGTCGCGTTACCTATCGCTTACGCCGCTCTCTCTTGTCCCGATATTCTTGAAAGTGGATAAGGGGTAGGCCAGTACCGTGCCCTGTCCGCTTCGACAGGGCTACACGTGGGTGGCCTTGGGCCTCCGCACTAGAATACCTTGTCCACTTTTGGTTCGTCTAGGCTTGAACTTAGAGAGTAATGTCCGAGGTATTACACAACGTCAACGGGAGGGGCGGGGAGGACCTCTAGTCCCGGTCCGTAACTCGACCCGGGACTAAAGGTTTCCTGCCACGACAGGGAATCATGTGCTTTCTCTGTCGCGGCACGATTTAGAGATTTTTTATTTTCAATTATTTTTTTGGTTATATAATGTAACTTCTTGATGCATATATAATATACATATGTTGATGCATATATAATGTACATATGTTGGTGCATATATAATATAACTTGTGCAAGCATACATATATATATAATTTGGTTACATGGAGATCACAACCGGGACTAGAGCCCGTCTATTCGATTACATATTTTCATCTAAGACATGGAATTTTCCCCTTGGGTCTATGACATGGTCAACCAAAAATCCTGCCAATTCGTCTTGAATTGGTATTAGGCGCTCCCTCGGTTGGAGTCTTCGCGCATTGTTTCCAACTATATATAAAATAATCAGATCAATATGAATATCAATCGTCATAACAAATATTATGAACGCAATTGATGGTAATAAAATAAAATTGTAAATATATTGTTCACGTACTACTATAAATGTCACGGGGTTCCGCTTGCTGACCTCCGAGCGAATGTACTCCTAAACGAAGTATCCACACAAATTTGTCCCTCGTGGCTGCCTCTCGCATTTCACGAGAATAGAATTCAATCAAATAATAAGCAAGCATGATATAATGGTATTGGAACTAGAACCAAAGAGATGAGTGGAACTAGCTCATGCTACTTACATCGATCGTATGAAAACTAAGCTCATCCTTAAAATCAAATCCCGCCCGACAAAAAATGAATAAATGAGTTATTAGTTACTTGATATCTCAGGAAATGAATGAAAGAGACCGATATAGTGCGATAATGACTGAAATTACCTATCAAACACATCTATAATCAATTTGTACTCCGATATTTCTTTATTTAGTGGGTCCTTGATTTCCACTCTTCCAGCGTCAACTTCAATTATGAGCACAATATACGTCAGTAACTCATCAATTGCAGTTAACATCGAGTAAAAAAGGTGAATGTGTCTACAAGACAGTATAACAATCTTACTTGAAGTTGTAAGGAACCATTATTCTCTTTTTGTAATGTTGCCTCTTTAGATACCTTAGTAAGTTCTACTCCGTTTCCTGGGGGAATTCGTTTAGCAATCGTTCATTAATTCAGCGTGGGTTGATGAACCCAATGTCAAAGACTCCCCTTCGGTCACATTCCTCGCTCTTCATTCTGCATAATAGTGTAGTGAGGATAATTACAGGCAATGAACACGCAGAGCTAGAGACTTTATCATAGAAACAAATGAATCACTTACAGAAAATAAGAACTGACGAGACTCAAGTCGAGAGCGTCTTGTTGGTATAACATATGGAGTTCCTCAAGATAGATTGGGATCTCGTTGACACCAATGAAATGCTCTTTTGGAACTTTCACCGAAATAAATATTCGCCCTAGTTTCTCTGTGACACCTAGGTACCAATCATGCAGTCTTCGCATTTGTGTTCGTAGATACTGGATCGCGGTAGGTCTGACCAGAGACTTTCCGTATTCATATTTCCATGCAAGTTCCGTTTATAAGGAGACCTCTCTGCCACGCAGTTGATCAACAGTAATACCAGCACTTCTAGCAAATTCCTCTGCTTCCTGATCAACACTCGATAACTCCTTGAGCTGGGGGATCGATTGGTTTGCATGTTCACTGAGTTGGGCAATGTCTCTTTTCCCGCTTGCACAACTACTTGTCTTCTTCTTCCTGGTACGGACAACGTACATCAGACATCGTGTGTAGTCATCTGGCTTATTTATCTCAAATTGCGATGGTTGTTCAAGGAAACTCTTAGCCCACTTTTGGATTCCTTATCAAATATATGCTTTGAATTGGGAACTTTTAGTGCAAAAAAGGCTTTCGCTTGGCCATCGCTGATCGCTTTTGTTTCCTTATCAGTCATCTCGTACGGTAACTTTTCAGTAGGTGGCGGGGTTTTGTACGCCCTTCTACCTTTTTCCTGAGTAGTAGCAGCAGCTAACCGAGTGGGGACCTTCCGAGTCGCCTGACGAGGTGGTGGAGTCGGCTCATGCGGCGGTGGAGACAGCTGACGCGGCGGCAAACTCACGATATGGTGGTGGTCGTCCCTCTCCTCGTCATGTGGACTTGGAGGTGTAAGCTGTGTCGAGGAGACGTTGGTGGCCTGGGCGCCGAGCCTAGAAACACGATGTATTTCTTGGGCCATAGACTGATACCACCCCCGACTTTTCCTAGTGTTCTCTCCTCTTCAGCTTTAGGGATTTCAAGATCTAGTGATTCATATTGTGGTAGCACTTCATCCACCCCAACACGAGCAAAGCCATCTGGAATCTCAGTGCCATGCCAGCTTGATCCAAGTTCATATGTCAAAGCAAAGACGATAGCCGCCTTTAAGGATAAGTTGCTCACTCCCACATGTAGCTAACAATTGTCTTCTTGGTGATATTATTCGCAGGGTAGCGATCCATCGGATCGGCCGCCGTGGAAGCCACGCAGCTTCTCCGCTGAGATGGGCCGCCATCACTTTCTTGTTGCAGCTGATGAGGTTCCCCTTGCTGGCGCATTTCGGCCAGTTGCTTATGTTGCTCTGTTACAATGGAAACTAGTTCGTTAGTCGTTTTTCTACGCCACACAACCGGTCTGCCTCCTCATCCGCCTTTCGCTTCTTTGCTCTCTCTTGGCTTCTGTAATATTCAGTGTCCTCGGAAAACCCAATCTTCCACGGCACAAAAGGTCCAAAGCCTCGTGTTTGTCCTAGTTTTTTAGGATTCGCGAGGGCCTTTGTCAGCTCGTCGTTCTATCTGTCGAGTTTGAACTTTCCCTCTCGAACCTCCTTGATTTTTTTAACAATTTCTTCATGCGGTGTACCAATCTTGTTCTTTGCATCCATTATTAACTCCCATGTTTTCATGTCATACTTCGCCCCATGCGCGAGTAACCAATTTCTTACCCCGATGGGCCAGTCATGTGTAGCTGGAGTGATTCCTTGTTCACGCAAGGCAACCTCAGCTTCCTCCCACTTTGGCACAGAAGTCTTGTAGCCACATGTCCCCATCCTATGATGATATTGCTTTTTCGTGGCATTTTTCTTATTCTTTTTCGACCTTTCTTTAGCTAGCTCTGATTCTTTGTACTCCAGAAAGCTGTCCCAGTGATGTCGCTGCTCCTCTAGTGTGCGAGTAAATTCTGGAACTTTTTTCCTTGAGATATTCATTGTATAATCTTATCTTGTAGTTATTGAACTGTTCGGCCATCTTCTTAAGTGCAAAATGCTTTACTTTGGACCTCATAGCCTCCATGGCCTCATCAGACTCCAAGACCGGTAGAGTGAAATGTGAAATGAGCTTATGTCTTTCTATCTATCCTCGACAAAACTATAATCATCCTCATCTCCCGTTGCTGGCTTATTCCAATAGGAAATGCTGATCGGGACGTTATCCCTAACAATACATCCGCTTTGATGCACAAATGTAGTTGCGTTACTTTTGGGAATCAACGGTTTGTCTTCTAAATTGACAACCTCAATTGTGAGATGCGCATCAGCGGCCATCCCTTGTGCCGGGCCTCGTTTACTACTTTTAGCAGAGGTCTAAAATAAGAAACATTCGTTAATACATATATACACAAAGCAATTAATGTATTTATTTAGTGATCACATGAGGGGCTTAATATACCTCGCTAGACTTTGTTACGTCCGGTCCATCATTTTGCAAGCTGTCGTTGCAATCAACACTCGTTTGCGCTTGGTCTATTGGTGGGTCTAACTCCATTTCCTCACCGGACTCATTTAGAAACTATGAGCCTTCTTCTGCTTCACAGTCTTCTACTCTACCCTGATCGAAGAGCGCTATAGTATGATTAAGTAGCGCTCCACCATTTATCATGTCAAATAGATGCTCTTCACCTACTCTTCTGTTAAAGTCCATAGAATAAATGCTATGAAATAATAATGTGAATATGAGTAACAAAATTAACAATATACCATAATATAAATAATACACCTCCAATGGTCCACTTAATACAACAATAATATCATATAATATCACTAATACATCTCGAATAATCCATCTAATTCAACAATAATATCATATAATATTACTAATACATCTCGAATAACACCTCACTTAGTCAAACCAGGCGTCGATTCCCGGGTCCTGAGCCGCGAGCGGTGATCATGCAAAGGAAAGGAACCATCACATGAGCATAGCTCGGGTGAGGTCCTGGAATACACTGCAAGTAATTGGAGGAACTGACATCCAACATATACAAATAACGATGGACGTGCTCGTCCTCCTCCTTGACACGATGTCGCACATCCTCCTCGGAGGCCGGCACCCTCTGCACTGACCCTGGACCACGCGACCACCACCAGAGAAGCCCGCGTCGACGACGTGACCGGGATTTCTCACCAAGCTACGAGTCCCGAAAGGTAGCACCTCCCAGTGCCAGCCCAACGGAGCCCAGTCTCGAACATGTCCGACGGAGAGCAGTCCTCCGTCGTTATCGCCGAGTCGACGACGAGGATGCGACATATCCTAAAGTACGCATTTGATCGATATAATTGTAAGCAATAATAAATATCCCTAAATCCCTAAATACTAGCAAATATCTCTCAATACCTAAAATAAATCCCTAAATAATACTAGTAAATATTCGTAAGTACTAGTAATCCCTAAATAATACTAGCAAATATCCCTAAATACTAGTAAATCCCTAAATAATACTAGTAAATATCCCTAAATACTAGTAAATTTCCTAAATACTAGTAAATAATACTACTAAATACTAGTAAAAATGCATAAATACTAGCTAAATAATAGTAAAAATGCCTAAATACTAGTAAATAATACTAGCTAAATAATATTAAATACTAGCTAAATAATACTACTAAAAATGCCTAAATACTAGCTAAATAATACTAGTAAATAATGCCTAAATCTCCAATTACTAGGTAAATCCGGCGAGATCGACTCACCTACGGGCAGGGACAGACGGCGGCGCGTGGACGACTGTGTGGTCGGTGGCGCGTATGGCGGGGACGGATGACGGGGCATGGACAGACGTCTCGACGCGGCGGCGGCTCCTCTGTGCGTGGACGACGGCGTGGATGCCGGCGCGGCGGCGGCTCCTCTACGCAGAGACGGACGGCAGTGGCGGCACTCCTCCTGGCGGCAGCGTCGTCAGATCGGAGGAGGGGAAATGGCTCTCTCCCGGTTCGTGGCTCGAACCGGGAGAAGAGGCGGTATTTATAGCAGGAACCTCTAGTCCCGGTTGGAGCGACCAACCGAGACTAGAGGATCAGGACTAGAGGTGTTTTCTGTCGTGCCGTTTCGCGCGCGTGCTGTAGACCTCTAGTCCCGGTTGGAGCCACCAACCAGGACTAGAGGTGTTTTTAATTGTTTTAAATACAGAAAATTAATAAATATTGTAAAATCAATATTTATCATTCTGTAATCAAGAAAATTATGTATTATATATCAATTTTTTAGAAAAACAAGACCTATATTTAAATCTATTATACAACTAATTTGTTTGCATATTTTAAATTAGAAAATGCATTAAATCATATCTTTTGCATACTTTTGAATTTGAAAAAACTTTCAACATAAAAAGTGTTTAGATTTGATTGACTAATCCAAAACCATTTTTTGTTTTGTAAAATACTTAGTCTAACTATTAAAACTAGTAATTGGGGCTAACGATATTTGTGGGGCCTTTAGTGTCGGTTGGAGCCACTAACCGGGACTAAAGATATTTCCCGCAATTTCCCTCCGCTTCCCGCGATGCTTTCCCTCCATTTACCTCCGCTTATCGCCATGTCTTCCTGCCCTTTCCTTCTACATCTAGGCCGACTGCTATGGCCGTCCACACATTCCCCTCTCACAACAATGGACACCGCATACTGGGTCATTCTGACCGTCGAGGAGACTAAGGCACTGTGCGCCTCCAGCTACCCATGCCCGTCGGGCTACCATCTTCCCGACGACTGGATGCTGAGCATAGGAGGGAGAGGGGTTCCTGTCCCTCTTGTGCCTCAAGGTTCCGGACGTTAGGCGGCCATTACGAACCACTTCTACCTCGAGCTCACGGCGGAGCGAAGGATGGATCCCCATTGGGATCCCGACAACTACGACACCTGAAATGCCTTCTTCGCTAACCGGCGGGAAAGGGAGATCGCCAGGTACGAGGGTGACAGCCCTCCCCCGGTGAACCACAACGAAACCGGCCGCCGCCTGTGGTGGGTGAACTGGACTATCGTCAGCGTGATGCGCTACATCGTGCAGGGAGATCATCCTCGCATGCGGTGCCTGCACCCGCCGCAGAGCCATAAGAAGGGCGGTGGTGGTGAAGACCACGAACGTAGCAGCGTCATCATCCGGGAGCCCCCTCCCCCACGCATCGTGAATCCGAGACTGGAGTGGCAGATGCCCCCAGAATATTCTATGGCTAGGCTGAGGATCCAGCCGCGTGCACCTAGCGACGACGATGATGATGATGACGACGACGAAGACGACCCGGAAGCTGTGTACTATAGGGCTAGACATGAGTATGACTAATAATGGGGGGCCTTTATAATCCTGATTCCGTAGTCCCATTTTTTAATATTATTAAATGTCTTGAGTGTTAGTAGTCCTGGTTTGTGGCTGAACCGGGAAATGGGGCCTTTAGTCCCGATTCCGTAGTCCTAGTTAGGAAAACGGGACTAATGGATCGTTTCCTACTAGTGTTGGTCTCTCTACAACTTTTCTGAACTATGAAGATGTTGTTCTATTCTTGTACCTGGGAGCTAACTAATTTCACATATTAGGGAGTGCATCTATGGCCAACTTGTTGGAGATACCGGAGGACTGTGACTCCGCCGACATCTCCCTCAAATTGGCCGTAGTGTTGTCCCTGCTCTCGCACACCAGCTTGTAGTTTGTAACTTCTCTAACTAGATCAATACGCCGGGGAGATAACTAATTTCACATATTAGGGAGTGTAACTATGGCCAACTTGTTGGAGATGCCGGAGGACTGTGGCTCCACCGGTATCTCCCTTAAGTTGGTCGTAGTGTTTTCCCTGTTCTCGCACACCATATTGTTTGTAGTTGATAACTTTAGAAGGATGCCTATTTATAGATTAAGCATCACAACATAGTGTCGACACTCATGACATAATATCGACACTCACCCCTGTCATAATGCCACCACCCACCGAAATAGTGTCGTCACTCACTGGCATAGTGCCGCCACTCACGAAATAGTGTCAACACTCACTGGCATAGTGTCGCCACCCACGTTTAGTCCCGGATGGTGTCTCCAACCTGGACTGCAGTTTCATCTTTAGTCCCGGTTGGAGACACCATCCGAGACTAAATGGGTTCATCTTTAGTGCCGATTAGGACTAAATGGGTTCATCTTTAGTCCCGGTTGGAGACACCAGCCGGAACTAAATCATTTTTAGACTCACACTATGATGTTTCTTCAGAGATCAAATGCAAGTTTAAACTTGGTATATTGATTGCATCTCAAAACCAGCAAAGGAAAAATTTAGAATAGATATAGTCACTTGGTTCCTAAATTGCCTTGCTTATGACCGCATGGCCATAACCATGGAGTATCTTCATCAATTAACAGGATGTTTGTGTCATCCTTCACCGCGAAGGGAGGAATTTCATGAAACTTATCATAATATTCTGACATATATGTCTTGTCCTCCGCTCCCATGATGTTTCTTTTGCCTAAAAGAACTATGTGGCGCTTTGGCTCATCGTACGATGTATTCATTTGCTTATCTTTTCTTTTTCTTGGTTTGGTAGACATGTCCTTCACATAGAAAACCTGAGCCACGTCATTGGCCAGGACGAATGGTTCATTTAAGTATGCAATATTGTTGAGATCCACTATTGTTATTCCATACTTCTTGTCTACCTAAACCCCACCTCCTGTCAGCTTGACCCATTTGCAGTGAAACAAAGGGTCCTTAAAAGTAGGTCCATAGTCAAGTTCCCATATCTCCTCTATGTAACAATAATATGTGTCATTTGACCCATTGTCATATGTTGCATCAAAGCGGACACCACTGTTTTGGTTGGTGCTCTTTTTATCTTGGGCGATTGTGTAAAATATATTCCCATTTATCTCATACCCTTGGAAAGTCCATATAGTCGAATATGGTGAGCTGGCTAACAAGTACAGCTGATCACAAACAATGTTATTATTCATGAGATGTCTTTGTAACCAACCGCCAAAACTTTTCATGTGTTCATCTATAATCCAGGATTCAGGCTTGCCCGGGTTGTTGGAGCGTACAACATTCTTGTGTTCGTTGATATACGGAGCTGCCAAGGCGAAATTCTGTAGAACTGTGTAGTTTGCTTGAGTGAAAGAATGCCCATCCCTACATATTGTTGACTTCCTTCCTAGCATTCCTTTTCCACTCAGTCTCCCTTCATGCCACGATTCAGGAACACCAATCGACTTAATGTCAGGAATAAAGTAAACACAAAACTCAATGACCTCCTTTGTTCCATAGCCCTTGGAGATGCTTCCTTCTGGCCGAGCACGGTTATGAACATATTTGTTCAAGACTCCCATGAACCTCTCAAAGGGGAACATATTGTGTAGAAATGTAGGACCCAGAATGCTAATATTGTCGACTAGGTGTACCAAGAGATGCATCATAATATTGAAAAAAGATGGTGGGAATACCAACTCAAAACTAACAAGACATTGAACCACATCATTCTTTAACCTTGGTAGAATTTCTAGATTGATTACATTCTGAGAAATAGCATTGAGGAATGCACATAGCTTCACAATGGGTAGTCGAACATTTTCCGGTAGAAGCCCCCTCAATGCAACCGGAAGCAATTGCGTCATAAGCACGTGGCAATCATGTGACTTTAGGTTCTGGAATTTTTTCTCTGCCATATTTATTATTCCCTTTATATTCAACGAGAAGCTAAACGGGACCTTCATACTACTTAGGACTTCAAAAAATATTTCCTTCTCTTCTTTAGTAAGAGCATAGCTGGCAGGAATTAGACGTCCTTTACCCGTCTTCATTGGATGCATGTCATCTCAGACTTTCATACCTTGTTGGTCCTATCGTGCTTCGAGCGTATCTTTTGTCTTCCCATACAAGCCATGAATCCTAGCAGGTTCACGCAAAGATTCTTCGTCACGTGCATCACGTTGATTATAGAGCGGACCAATAGAACTTTTCAATAGGGTAGCTCCCAAAATATAGATTTCTTCTTCCACATGGGCACGTGTCCGGTAGCGTTATTTAGAATAGATTGACCACCAGGACCCTTTCCAAAGATTACTTATAAATCTTTGACATACCAAATACATCATCACCAATACGATTGATAGGCTTCTTTCGGTGATCTGCCTCACCTTTGAAATGCTTGCCTTTCTTTCTTACGCAATGACTGGGAGAAAGAAATTGATGATGCCCCGGGTACACATTCTTTCTACATTTATCCAAATATATACTTTTAGTATCATCTAAACAATGTGTGCATGCATTGTATACGTTGTTTGACTATCCTAAAAGGTTACTAAGAGCAGGCCAATCATTGATGGTTACGAACAACAACGCTCGTAGGTAAAATGACTCATGTTTGTGCTCATCCCACATATGTACACCTTCGTCGCACCATAACTGTAGAAGTTCTTCAAAAAATGGCCTTAGGTACACATTAATGTAGTTTCGGGGTTGCTTCAGGCCTTGGATAAGCACTGTCATCATAATAAACTTCCACTTCATGCACAACCAAGGAGGAAGGTTATAGATACATAGTCATAGGCCAGATGCTATGACTGCTGCTCTACTCCCCAAAAGGATCCATGCTATCTGTATTTAGACCAAACCTTAAGTTCCTTGTGTCATTTGCAAAGTTCGGGTACTCTCTATCTATTTTTCTCCATTGCTTCCCATCCGCGGGGTGTCTGGACAATTTGTATTTCTTGCGGTATTCTTTGTGTCATCGCAATAACTTGGCATGCTCTTTGTTTCTGAACAAGCGTTTCAACTGTGGTATTATAGGAGCATACCACATCACCTTTGCAGGAACCCTCTTCCTGGGGCGCTCCTCGCCCTAAACATCACCAGGGTCATCTCGACTGATCTTATACCGCAGTGCAGTGCATACCAGACATTTATCTAAATTCTCGTACTCCTCACTGCGGTGGATGCATGTATCTTCCGTACCTCTAATCCTAGAAGGCATACAACCTTCTTTGCCTCGTATGTACTGGTAGGCAATTCATTATCCTTTAGCAACTTATTCCTCATTATTTTCAATAGATTCTCAAATCCCTTGTTAGATAAACCATTCTCGTCCTTCCATTGCAGCAATTCTAGTGTGGTACCGAGCTTTGTGTTGCCATCTTCGCAATTTGGATACAACAATTTTTTGTGATCCTCTAACATGCGCTCCAACTTCTTCTTCTTGTTTTCATTTTCGCATTCTCTCTGTGAATCAAGAATGGCCTGACGAAGATCATCAGCGGTCTCATCTGATGTCCGTTCTTCATCTTCCCGTTGTTCACTATCTTCCATTGCAGAGAACATTGGATAGTTGTCATCATTCTCTTCTTCCTCGTTGTCTTCCATCATAACCCCACTATCTCCATGCTTTGTCCACCAATTATAGCTGGACATGAAACCGTACTGAATCAGGTGGACATGAATGGTTTTTGAGGAAGAGTAATCCTTCTCATTCCAACAGACATGGCATGGACAACACATAAAACCATTCCGCTTGTTTTCCTCAACCATTTTGAGAAAATAATGCACACCTTTAATGAACATGTCAGACATTTGGGAACTGTCATACATCCATGACCGGCTCATCTTCATTATATAAAAAGCATAGATCTTTTTCACTTCATTTACTTGTTGAAATCTAAAAATTTAGTGTGTACTAACAACCTATATATAAAATTTTACATGCACCAATTTTTCAATTGTACAAAACTCTTAGCATAAAAAATGTTGAGTTTTTAATTATTGACCTAGCAATGAAAACCTCGTTAAAAATCTGAGCTCCAAAACTCTAAAACTACACATCTCAACTTTGAGTAACTTTTTGCATAATCAAAATATGTCTAAAAATCCCTCTAACTCTCTACTTCTAAAGCATGAAATCTCTTTCTACTTCTAGATCATTGAGCAAAATAACAATGATAGATGAAAGAATAAAGTTGCTAACCTTGGATTGAAGGGTGCCACCAAATCTTGACAAATCTTGGACAAAAAGAAAGGATGAACCTGAGCTAGCTTGGAGCAAAATGGCCATCGGCTCGGGCAGGATGAAGCAGTATATATATAGAAAAAGAATTAGTCCCGGTTTATATTACAAACCGTGATTAGAGATCAAGAACTAGTCCCGGTTTAGCCGTTGGGGTCCAGATCTTTAGTCTGGGTTAGTATTACCAACCGGAACTAGAGGTCCCAAGCGAACCGGGACTAGTCACCTACGGCCTCTTAGCCGTTGGGACAGAGATAAACCGGGACTAGTGTTAACACTAGTCCAGGTCCCAGACCATTCTGGGACTAGAGCCCCTGGCAGCACAAAACGAAAGGCCTGTTTTCTACCTATGCATATAAAATAAAAATAGGTGCATTTATACCTCGTAGCCAAATCGCCATGATCGAGTTATACTTCTTCGTCAAAGACAAAATGTGAGTAGCCGCATGCACATTAGCCCGGGCAAGAAAGTACCATCTTGTCCGAGGATCGCAACTTGCTGTTAGGCTTTCTTGGTTAAGCGGCCTATCATGCAGGTTGATTTGGACCGTTCCACTAAATTCAATGATGTGTGATACATTGCAAATGTATCTATAATTTTTGATGTTCCATGCTTGGTTTTATCCACTTTCTTGTGTTTTGTCCAGACTTTGGAGTACTTTTCATATGATTTCTTGGACTAACCTATTAACAAGAGCCACAATGCCAGTTGCCTGTTTTCTGCTGTTTTTGGTTCCAAGAAAGTCAGAAAATTAATATTCTCGGAATTGGACGGGACAAAAGTCAAAGTGCCTATTTTTTCGGAAGTCATCAGATGCCAGAATACGAGACGGAGAAGGGCTGGGGGCCGGCCACACCACCTGGCCGCGCGGCCAGGCCTGGCCCGTGCCAGGGGGTGGTCTGGCCGACCCCAGCACCCCCTCGGCCTCTCCTTCCGCCTATAAGATGCCCTCGGGACGAAAACCCTAAGTACGCGATCAAAAATCCACGAAAAAGTCTATAGCCGCCATCATCTCCATCCCTAGATCGGGAGGGATCCGAAGCTCTTCCTGGCATCCTGCCGGAGAGGGGAATTCACCCTAGAGGCCTTCTTCATCACCATGCAAGCCTCCGGTGTGATGCGTGAGTAGTTCATCCTTGGACTACGGATCCATGTAGTAGCTAGATGGCTGGTTCTCCTTCTTTGTGCTTTCATGTCTAGATCTTGTGAGCTCCGTTCATGATCAAGATCGTCTATTTGTAATTCTGCATGTTGTGATTGCGGGGATCCGATGGATATTGAGATGCTATTTCAGATTGATTATTGATTCTATCATGTCTTTGTTATTGGTGAACTTGCATGCTTTCCGTTGTTAGTAGCTATCTTGGCCAAGTAGATGCTAGCAACTCAAAGAGTTAGTATTTATGCTCGATAGTGGGTTCATGCCTCTGGTAATCTAGGGAAGTGACAGAAATCTCTAAGGTACTAGATGTGTTGTTGCTACTAGGGAGAAAACAACAATCTTTTGTTCATAGAACAATCGTATTGTTTACATTACACCCAATTCGTAAAGCAGTAATCTGTTGCTTGCAACTTAATACTAGAGGGGGTTCGGATGATAACCTGAAGGTGGATTATTAGTCATAGATGCAGTTGGATGGCGGTCTATGTATAATGTTGTAATGCCCAATTAAGTCTCAAAGGAGTCAAGATGATTAGTATATGCATGTATTGCTTTCTCGATGTTTGTCAATTGCCCCGCTATAATTTATTCACCCAGCATGTTATCTATCTTAAGGAGAGCCACCTTTAGTGAACTATGGATCCCGGTCCTTTTCTTTTACATACAATCTATAAACTATTTACTGCTTTGTGTTTACTTTATGCAAACTATTACTTCCATCCATTCGATACGTTTAATCCTTTGTTTTCAGCAAAACACAGTGAGATTGACAACCTCATCGCAAGTTAGGGACAGAGTTCTATGGTTGTTGTTGTGCAGGTCTCCACGTTGCTACTAGCACCGGTAGTGCGCACTGCCAAGGCTCAGCTAGCAACACCTTTGGGGTGTTTCCTTGCTCCTACTGGTTCGATTAAACCTTGGTTTCATAACTGAGGGAAACTTGCTGCTGTGCTCATTATACCTTCTTCTTGGGGTTCCCAACGAGCTCTACATCAACACTGAGCCATCAATGTGCCCACGCGGTGAAGGTACGTTGTAAATCTGGGAATGGGCCATAGCGGTAGAGTCCATACTACTCATCGCTATGTTAGATTTGCAATTAATATCTCATTACTTGTTAGCATAGTAATTCTTCTTCTTACAAGTTAACACTGTGGATAACATGAATTTTCTTTCTTCAAAAGATGCACATCAAAGATAATCGGACAATGGTATTATACGAGAACTAGAATGACAATGCTTAGGATCTACCATCGAGCCACCACTTTTTTAAGCAAACCCAATCCGGTGCCTCCACCTTCGCTTCCACCATACATCGGTTCAACCTCCTCCGACCGGCCTCATTGCGCCGGAGAGGTGGGGAACATGATCTATGATATGATTTTTTAATAAAAATATATTTTTCAATAGATTATGTTAGAGGTTTGGCAGCCATCTTCTTTTTGACCTCCACGTTAATGCTGCTGGCATCTTTACAATAAGTGATTTTTTGCTCTACATCTCGACGTTAATGATGGTGTTGGAAGATTAATTTTTTCTAGGTATATATGGGCCTTCTGTTATTGATTCGCCTGATCGATTTTGGATTTTTTTTCTCATGGTTGAAGTGAGAATTGTTGAGGTATAAATGCATTGCCTAGTGTCTTCCAACAAATCGATCTTTTGGTTGCATTGGTTAGTGTATGCAATTCAATATGGTATCAGAGCATGAGGTCATAGGATCAAATACTGGCAAACATAAGAATTAAAAAATATTGCGGCTCCCCAAACACGCGTCACAATCATGGAAAAAAATAGCGCGCTATTTCTTCGCTATAGCGGCGCTATAGCATATTTGGAAGGCGAACGCTACGCTATGCAAAATCTGCTCGCTATGACGCTATTCACGCTTTAGCGGCGCTAAATACGCTATAACGTCACAACCCAATAGCGGCGCTAAAAAATTTCTATGAATATAGCACGATCCGATAAGCCCATTCAGCCGACGAATCCACCACGCCCAACACTATGCATCTATAAGTCTAGCTTAACTCAACCCTATTCACCAGTTCTCCCTCCCCACATGGCGGTGGCGGTGACAGACTGCAACGCCTGTCTCCTCTAGGTCCAGCCGGTCACCGCCTTCACTCGGCACGTCCACCAGACACACTGAAGCACTAGGAGGATGCGCATCTCAAGTTCTTGACCATTGAGCTGACCTGGCGCAAGTCTTCTCCTCCAACTTATCCTGTACCGGATGTCAAGCAAACTTTGTCGTTTGGCCACTATTAGTTAATTGGTTATGCATGTATTACCTCAAAAAATAGCTTCTAAAATCCCTAGTAATATATGCTATACCTTAATTTTTTAATTATTTTAAGACACGTTATTTTGAAAAATAGCGCGCTATTAGCACGCTATAACTTCCATAGCGTCTGGAGAAGGGCCACGCTAAAAGAAATAGCGCGCTATTTTTTTCCTTGGTCACAATAGGCCAAAGGGCAAAGACATAGGGTGAGTGTTGAAATAAATTGCCTAGCCCTTTATATAAGTTCAGATTGTTGGTTATGTTTTCTAGTGCATGCAATTCTACATGTAATCTGATCTAAGAGGTCTTGAGTTCAAGACCCGGCTAACGCAATATAAAATAAAAATATTGCAGTCCACTTTCGGTCCACGTTTAGGCCCGAGGGAGCTATACGTGACTACGTGAGGGGAGTGTTGAAATATAAACGCATTGCTTAGTCCCTTCTATCAGATCGATCTATTGGTTGCATTGGTTAGAGCATGCAGTTCTACAAGAATGATTGTTCTTGCAATATTGTCTCGGCTGTTATGTCTCCGACAATTGTAAATCATATTCTTGTCGGTGTTGATTGATTAATGGTTGTGCACATGCAGGTAGACTAGATATTACGGCTCAAATTAAAGTATGATAGTATCCTCATTTATATTTGCAGGTCTATGTTTTGGTATCTATGACACTTTTCTTTGGCTAAAAGTTCAAGACCGTGTCACGGAAGATATATTTTTTAAAAATCTCGAAGATTAGCTTATTTCTTTTAGACTTTATTTTGTAATCATTGAAGACGGCCTACGTATCTCTTCGGTCTACTATATATAACTATAAATATTATATGTTATTTTTTTTAGAAACACAGTACAAACGTAGCCGCTTACATACACTCGCCCCAATTGTTAAAGGAGAATAACAATTCATTTTTCTAGCATACCAGGGCTTGACGACAAGAAAATATGGCCATTCAGAGGCCACATGCATGGCTTGACGACAACCTTATCGTCTCTCATCATGCAACGTAGTACTACGTTTGACTTGCTTTCTATGGTCCCATCTTTGATTTCCAATGGCGTCAAAGTTGTCGACACGTCCAACACGAGGACCCGCCCGGTGACCACCAAATTGTGTTAGAAACTAACACACGTCATTTCACTGTAAAAACTTAATAATACAACCTATGGTGTGCCATGTTTTCGGCCTCGCAAAATGGCATTTTCACCGGTTGTATAATGCGTTACACGTTGATGATGGCCAGCAATTAGTGAAAGAGGGAGGTGATAATGGTAGATTATGATTTAATATACAAAAATAATCAATGACATCAACAGCGGAGTCGGGACATCAACCTTGTATAGTCAATAACATGTATTTGTTTTCGTAAAAATATTATATGGATATCTTTTTTTTTGCAAACTTTCAATTTGTAATGCCAGAAAACTGTGTAGTCAATTTACTGCATAGGGTTCAGGGTTTGTAAAACATGACAGAAGTTTATTGAACATTATTCCTAAATATTTTAGTAATAAAGAAAAAAGAGGGAAAGATGGGCTAAAATAGAGAGGGGACAAGAGGACTAGCTGGCCCATTGGCTGATGCACTTTATTATTCCTTTATTTTTTTTACTTGAAGTCGACAATTTTCTAAAAACCAAGTTAAACAAATTTAGAACAATAAAAAAAATGATATTTGGACTTAGGGAATTTATTTTCAGTCCAAAATTTAAAGAAGTCATATTACCTTATCTATTTGATTTTCTTTAAATGTGAAAATTACAATTAGTTTCCCCAAAAATATAAAATGCTACTAAACGTAAGATAGTATTAAAATATGTTATTTACCAACATAGTGTCTTTATTAGGATAGTCACATTAATCCACTCACATAAAATATTTTCAATCATATTTGAGAAAAATCACTCAAGTCCTGAAAATGTCAAACAAGTCAAGGAATTCAATCTACCCATTTTATTAATTTAATATTCCAAAATTTGGAATATTTTAGAATTTACAATTTATAGCTTAAATACTCATCAAATATTTTTAATTCGCCCAATAATTATAACTAGTTGTCTGGCCTGCCACACCGTGTAATATAATTGAGGTGCATTCATGAAAAACTATAGCTAGTATTGTGAAATTAGTTGTGCACGCGGAACCTTAATTGCGACCATGTACAATGCATTGCGGTCAGATTTCTAAGGTTAGCCAGCCCGAGCTGCAGACAATTACAAATCTCTAGCTGCAGACCGCGGTAGGAAATTTTGACTCTAGTGACAATCACACCCACATACTTAATTCTGGTTGCTTTACACAAGTCTCTCAAGCTTCTAGCATGTTAGGTAACCTGGCGCACCCTTGAGGAGTTAAATATTCTCGGAAAACTATTACCGTTGTTGGTTGGCTGGCATCTGCTAGGCCAATTGGGTCGTGTGCATTTTTTTTTTGCTCTTTGTTTATTTTATTTAAGTCTCCATTTTTCTCAAAACCGTATCAAAAAATATGAGAGGAATTTATAAAATCACATTAGAATTTTTGGCCATAGGGAACCTATTTCTTACTCCAAAAATTGAAGAAGCCATATTAGCTTATTTTTTATTTTTGAAATAACATTTAATTCTCTGCAAAAGTCTAAAATTCAACTAAAATAAATTAGTATTAGAATATGGTATTTACGGACATAGTTGGTCTACTTGAATAGTCTCGATAAACCACTGGCATGAAACATTTCAAATCAAGTTTGAGAAAAATTTAATCAAGTCTGGCAGAAGTTTCGAGGAAGTAAGAAATTCCATCTACCTATTGCGCTAATTTAATCTTCCTAAATTTAATTTTTCTAGGACGTTACAATTGAAGTAGCTCAAAAATACTCGTGTAATATAACTGAGGTGAAGTAAAGGACCACGGCATGGTGGACTGAGACGTGCATGCAGAGCCTTATTTGTGACCAAGACATTGTTGAGTCCCATTTGGAAGAGTCGTCGGAGCCTTCATTATTGTTACCAGGACACTGCCACAGGAGCAATGCGATGTCTCATCATAGGACCGTTGTCTTATTTGGAACAAGTGTATGAGTAGATTTTAGTGTGCAGTACGTAGTCAGGTCCCGATCCTCATTGTTGCTTGTACAACAGTTCCTGGCTCTGCGGACGAGCTTCAAGAGTAACAGTGCATGGGTCACGAGCGGACCAAATTAACAGTCGATATGAAGTATAAAATCACTGGATGCAGAGGCTCTACCCTGAGCTTCATATGGGTCGTAATGAATTTTCTACTCCATCCCATCCGTAATAACAAATGTGGCTAATTTAGTTTAACTTTGTCCCTCCCTCCTGGAGATAAGTGACTTCTATTTTTTTAGATTCAGATAAATCTGTCTAAATACATACAAATCCAAGTCACTTATTTCCGGACGATGAGAGCCCTAGCTATGGGAGCAAAACGCTTGTTTTGATTAGGGTGGCTTCTTTCTGCGGCTATGTCTACTATATCTAGAGCAAAGAAAACACATAGCATAAACTGATAAGCTTAGTTAGGGTTTTGTGCATGTCTTTGTCTATTACATTAGGGTTTGCGTTAAAAAGGGATAACCTGAGAAGTTTAGTTTGATTAGGGTTTTGTGCATATAGTACATTAGGGTTTGCGGTCAGACAAGGAATTGAACCCTAGTTTGATTAGGGTTTTATGCATGCCATTATACAGGATATTAGGGTTTTCAGGATATTAGGGTTTTCGTTTAAAATGGCCAGCTACTCAACTAGGGTTTCAGTGGTCCATCAACTAACGGAGCTAACAGTCTAACTAAAGGATCCACCGTTTTGAGTATGGAAATATGTGCTCTCCATATCAAAAGTGGAGGGAATCAGCGGTGGATAGCCTATGCGCAGCTACGCCTGTGTGTAGCTGGCTATTTTGCATATATATAGTGGCACTATTTGACCCCCAGGGTGTAGAATAGTTATAATACACCCACCCTCTATATTACAAACCGTATAAATTTTTTACGTCACGTAAATTTTCTCTTACCTTAGAAGTCGAGAATAACATAAGAAAATTTACACATGTCGTAAAAAAGTCGTTTATATGGCATATAAAAATACGATATAAAATGTGTATTTTCTATGTATCACATATGGTGTCTGGGCACCAAGGTGCACCAGTTATATATATATATATATGAAAAATACTTCTTACTCCTGGGTGTAACTACACCCACATCTCATATACTACCTTACAGAAGTATTTGTAATACTTTATCTATTTGAGTATATATTCATATACTATATCTAAGATACTTACAAGCAAGTTAGGTGAAAAAATTACAAGTGCACCCATAGTTTGCATATATATAAATTACCGTCATATTTATACGCATAAAAGGAGTATGTGAATAAAAATTACATACTACCCAAAAAATACTATATATACTACTCAAACATTCTTATATACTTTATACTACGCGTACCTTCCGGTATGGCAGATACTGCATATATAGTGTGAAATATGTATAGGTATAACTATACCTTGGCGTAGTATATATATATTTATAGAAACTCTATTAGACCTCCTGGGTGCAGAATAAGTAATTCTGCACAAATAATTCTGCACCCGGGTAGAATGGGCGAGCCGGACTACGAGTTGGTTTGATAGAACCCGCTTGGTGTGGCTCACAAGCTCGCAGCGCCTAAGCACCCTCCGTAATTCTTTTTCTTTTACCACGGCAGTTTTTATCTTAATTATGTCGTGGGCTCTGGAGCTGACCCGTCACCTCATTCTTTTCAATCGTGTGCACACGGTGGCGAGGGAGCCAGATCCTCTAACGTGGAGTAATAAAGTTAGAGAAGCTACCGTTGCCTGACTTTGCTTCTTTTAAATTGTATTATTTAATCTAAAATAATTTAAATCAATTTGCATAATACAAGTTTATGTTATGTATTTAGACTAACTACATATGTGCACAATTATAATGTAAAAAAATCCAGTTTACTTTTTTGAGGCTACAATAATTATCTACAGTAATGATAAAATAGAGTGATTAACCTATATTTTCCTGACTTCCCTTCTTTGTTTTCTCTGACTTTGTTCCTTGACGTTAGACGAGCCTGTTCCGGTGGCGAGGCGGTTCAGATCTCAACGCTGCAGCGGCGAGCCGGTGAGCGGCCGACGGCGAGTGGCCGGTGTGCTCTGCGTGCTAGGTCTCCTGGGTTCCGTCGTCGTTGGCTGATGGAATCGGCGGCGTGGTGATCGGCCGGCTGAATCGGCGGCCATGGCGGCGTGGTGGTTGCGGGAGGCGCTGCAGGCGACATGGGCATTGGAATCCTCGTCTGTAGCCTGGCGGGCGGTGGCTGCGGGTCGAATCCCATGGCCAGCCTGTCGTCGCCGTGTCTCCTCTCCGCCATCCTCGGCGCCCTCTCCGCCAGGCTGCTCTCCTGCACGGCCGCCCCTACTAGGCAGGTACTCCTCCTCTTCCGCGTCAACTCCGGGCGATTTTTTTCTTAGGTGGCTCAGGTATCCTCTTGCAGGGAACATGTGGCGTGTACCAGGCAGCGATACCACTCTCAACTTGGTGGATCCTTTCTTCAATAGGAGATGAATTCCCGATCTCTAGCACCACGTTTCCTTGTATTGTTTGTTTGATGCAGGCACTAAGCATCATGTAATAAACCTAATTGCCAATGATTAAACCATTTTGCTGAATTTGTTCAACGGGCAAATCATAGAAGCTGCGAGCAGATATCTATTTTCATACCTTTTCAGTGCAAATATATTGTTTCTTTCATTAATGATGCAAACTAGTGGTCGCTTCAGGTTTCTTGTCTGCGTTTTCTTTTGCAATATGCAAATCCTATTGTGTAAGTTGTTTACAGAATGGAAGAACTTGAACCTTATCAATTCATTGAATGCTGAATTTTGTAGTTCGGAAATAGCTTGTTTCTGGCCCTCCCTCCAACAACGATTGAGGAGTGGTATCGCAACGTTTTAAATTTACTCCAGGCAATTACACCCTTGGTTGCTTTTTTGCTGAAGAGCTCAAAGCATTGAGCCTGCAAATATATGTTCAATTCTAGTTCTTGTTGCTTTAATTATCAATGCAAATTAGGGTCCTCATCAATTAGCTTGTCTACATCAATTGTAGTCCTTGGTGTGGCTAGCACCCACCTTACACCTGTTGTGAACTTTTTACACACCCAATTTGTTTTGTTAATTGAAGTCGTGGGTTAGGAGCTAGCCCACTTACCAGCCGCACCTCATTTTTTGATCTCTTTTGTTTCTAATCTAGTGTGCGCCGACCATGTGAGCAAGGGGGGATTCGGTGGACAGGCAAGCAGCTGGTGGGCTCTGTGCCGACCGTGTCCTCAGCAGCGTCGTGGTCGGCGGGTGGAATTGGCGAACATGCGGCGGCGGCAATGTGACGTGGTGAGTGGCGTGCTGCAGGCGATCGGTGGCTGCGGGCGGCATCTGCATCCAAGTGGCATCTCCGAGCCATGCACATTGCCGTCAGATACTCATATCCAGCATTATTTTTGCATACCCGTGTGTAGCTTTGATGTTAAAAGGTTGAGGTAGTGCAAGCACATGGCAATTACCGCCTCACCTCTAGAGTTTAATTTGTTATTGCTCTGCACAGGAAATCTCAGATGTTGGTTTTATCTCATCACAGTGGCATATAGTTACGGTTTTGGAAACTCGATCTCTCTTTTGCTGTCCTGGTAGCTAGATGATGCCCATTATTTTAGTTAAGTTGTGTAGTGTTGGTGTTTTAAAGTCAATTTTCCATGTCCATTTCTTTTCCTATCTTAGAATTCTTCATATGTTCTCGGATTGCTTTTTTGGCAATAACGAAAGGGATAACTTGGTGTGTTAATGCATGTGATTGCAGTCCTATTATTTGTTGGCATGTTGTGGCTGATCTCAAGTCTGAATCCACTAGTTCATGATGTGTTACTGCTTTTCATTTGGGCGCAGGAGATTCGATCTTTATTTTACGACGCCTGCTAACTGGGAGCTGCGGTCTATCAGGCTTCCATGGAAGAGTCCTCCCCTCAGCTGAGCATACCCGTGGCTGGCGAGTGACGACAGTAGCGTTCAGCAATGGCTCCAAGATCCGATACTAACTTGTTCTGTCCGTTTGTATTTTCAGCTAAAAGATTGTCTTGAGCCCCGTATCTCAAAAATGGCTATGTTTGCACGACCACACATATAAGTTAAAACTAATATATGCTCTACGGAAAGATGGTTTAGGTATTTTAAGCAGGTAAAATGTACTACATGTAGTGTTGACTCTTGTGATTTGAATCACTTCTTTTTATTTCGTAAGTATCTTTGTTGATTAGCATGCAACCAAGCAGCTGGAATCTGTTCTACCATTGCAAGCATTCATTCATACTTATTATACCACTCCATGGATCTCTCAGCCACAATATTTTTTTAGGATAACTGAACTTATGGCTGGTAGTGCACCTTATTTAGTTATTTTTGGCATCTACACAGCCTGTGTAAATCATTCCAACAGTGGTGAGAGGCTTCTTAGAGATGTAATTTCCTTTTATTTATCATGCAGCTGCTTCCTGTGTGCTTCTTTACTGATTTAGGCGGTCCACAACTAGGGAACGCCATTGGTTGCTTTTCTCATTAGGCCCGGTACTATTCAATACTGCCACATCTGGCCATATTTACCAATTTGGATGAGTAAGTGACGATTTACTCTCAAATTCTGCATCATCTTGATTGGTAATTGTTATTTTACTCGATGCAATTATTGTTGCCATAAAAAATGAATGTTTATGTAAGTAGTTCTGCAATTTTTGAATTTGTTGGCGTCAATGGTATCGCCAATCTAGTGTTTGAGTGGCCATGCTCAGCTAGGTTCTTTGTAAAAGTACTATTCAAAAGAAATGTATTCTGGTGGTATTAAACGAAGCTCAGTCATGGGTTTTTATCTTGTTGCGATGACTTATCCTCCCTGCCCCCATTCAGCTCATTCTCTTCAGAATCATCATATAATGAAAAAAAATACTGCATTACCAAACTTCAGTAGCTTATAGTAAATTTGACCTTAATTTTTGTCGCATAATGTGCTTAGGATTTGTTCTTTCATAGATGCCAACTAAGTACTGACAAGCTAATAATCTTAATTTCCAATCTCTACCACCTGATGGAGCTTACAGATTTAATATCCATTTGGTCGCATTTTTGTAATGAACAGCAAGAAGAAATCTCACCATGGTGATTAGGCATTCTGAGTTCAAGACCGATGAGAAGCAAGTGATTGAAGGGCTTGATAGTATAGCGTGCGTGCCCCCAACAAGATGCTCATGAGGTCCGCCTTCAAAATGCATGCAACGGAATTATTGTTGCAAAATAAATTACAGCGAGTCATATAATTTACTATAAGTTTGAACATTAATTCTTGTATTTTTGGTACATGTTAGACCATGCTTGTTTTTGTTTTCTGGGCACACGAGGCTATGCTGGTATTATCGCAGACACATGTACCTACTTTACCAACCCTTAAATCTTATGGTACGAAGTAAAGTCTTATATATCACGTACTTATGCAATTTAAGCAAGAATGTTCTTATGCTTGTGTAATCAGAGATGCAATAACGCGTAATCTCATGTCACGGAATCAATTATTACCGAAATAGTCACATCGATAGTTTGACAAAAACTTCGTGGTGCTAGAGGCGTAGTTGGCTGGCAGGTTCACATCAGCTTTTCCTTACGGCGGCTGTAATTTTCTTACCCTCGTACTCGATGACTACTTCCCTTATAGCGGTGGTTTGATAAAAAAAAAGGCCAATGAGGTGTGCACGTTCTGGCTCAGTTGTTTGGCAGTATTCTTATGTTAGGCTGGTCCTAGTGGCGAATAAGTTAGAAAATTAACATGCATATATTACTAGTCTAAGTTACTATTTTTATAGTAGAAAATAAATAGGTGTGGTATCATGCAAAGTATCATTAGTGCAATATAGACTTATTTTGTCTTAAAATGTGTGATGTTATGGTAACATAGCTAGTTACCACAAGAGTCTCTGTCATAATTTAATTGCATGCCATGTCATCTAAATGCTTAGTTGGCAATACATGTAGGACTATAATACTACCCAAGTTACTCTCACTATGACTAGTCTTAGTCTGCCGTTCTTTTTATGTCGGTAGGTTTTACGAGCATCGTGGGGAACTAGGAGCGTGCGTGCTGTCCGGCCGGGTCACGTGGGGACCCTAGGAGTCGAATAGCGCGACTATATATATCTCTTCTATGTGCGCACGGTGGGTCCACATTTCGAATTCAAACCCTCTAGATCTATTATATACTGCTAGCTAAATATATGTGCGTTGCTGCGGATTAAACAGTAGAACTTGTTAGATATTGTCCATGTTCTATAGAATAAAGCATATAAATTTTATGAGAAGTCGAACATATTTGAAATGTCAAACCTATACCAGTAGCTACATTGTGGAATTTATTTTCATATCATATTTACTACTCCCTCCGATCCATATTACTTGTCGCTAAAATAGATGTATCTAGCACTAAAATATGTCTAGATATATCTATTTCAGCGACAAGTAATATGAACCGGAGGGAGTACATGTTATTGAAAAATGTATGAATCCTTACCACCTGACAGGTAATGAAAATACAATTCAGATACGATACTATGGCCTCACGGAGTAACACACCAAATCCACACACATAGTATAGGTGAGATATCCTTCATGAAGAGTTGTTCATACTTTCGGCATGATTACTTGACAATATCGACAAACACGACATAGATTAAGATGAACTTGTTGTATCAGTCATTCCATCCCTCAAAGAAATAGCTGGGAACGATGTAGAG
This sequence comes from Avena eriantha, assembly GCA_910589775.1. Classification (NCBI taxonomy): domain Eukaryota; kingdom Viridiplantae; phylum Streptophyta; class Magnoliopsida; order Poales; family Poaceae; genus Avena; species Avena eriantha. The sequence goes on from OU342740.1 coordinate 63,994,434, forward strand.
ATCGCCCTGATGGTAGGCTCTCAAAATGACTACCGGGCAAGAGTGCTCCAAGCTCTATTTTAAATGATAACATAGGATCCTACAAAAATAAAGTGTAGGGTCCTACAAAAATAAAGTTCGGGCCGAACGTCTCTAGTCTACAAATTGGTCCTGGTAGAAGAGCCTTACAGGATAGCTGTATTCCAGTATTAGATCTTAGGAACACAACATGCGGTTACATGCAGATGTATTATTGTACCGTTAGGGGCCATGTACACATGCACATGCCGCGGTTTTACCAAGCAGCCCTCTCTCTCCTTAGCACCCAGATTTCAAAGAGTAGTTTCAGATGAGAGATCACACTGTCCCAGATGCGGCCAGGGGCATGTCGCACCCATGTTGATTCCCACCAGAGATGACCACGAGCCGGGAAGCAGACCTAAAATGTAACCTTTTGTAATACAGTGTAATCGTCTACATGTAGTTGTGTACGCTCATGCGCTGGAGGCTGGCTGGTATGCATTTCCCTCTTCACTCCAGCGTTGGTCTCCATCTAGCCTTGAGACTTCTGTCCTCCGCGCCGAGATAGTTCGCCACCGCCGGCATCCGACACATGTGCAGGTCCACTTCGTATGAAACGCTGTTGTGACCCGCTGGTGTCCGTCGAAGGTCACTCTCTGCCGATTTTGGATAGGTCGAGCTCCTTCCGCTATCCTCGTTGTCGTCCCGTTGCCGATTTTGGACGGGCGGCGAGCTCCGTTGCTTCCCTCGCTGCTGATTTCGGTCGGGGCTGTGAACTCTCTGAAGATGACGCCAGGTAGCAGGGAGGCGGCAGTGGCAAGGACCGCGACATGCGGGAAGTGGGCGGCGGCTCGCTATGACGGGGCAGACGAACCGCCGACATGAATAGGAAAGAAAACATGCTTGTTCAAAAATAAATAGCGGTCCATTAATTTACTGAACCTTGTTTAGCATGTCACGTATAATTAAAAGATCTATTACCATGTCCCGTAGAATTAATACATTTTTTTTGCGGATAGAATTAATATATCTTCTTAATTTTCCTAACCATATTTGATCCATCAATCCGATAGACTTGTTAGACTGACTGTACCAAAACAACATCTAGCAATTTATTCAATCAAGTGGAATATATGAAGAGAAGACCAAAGGTTTGCTCTATGTCAGCCATTGCAATACGTACATTACTATCTAGGAATTTAAAACACATGATTATATCTCACAAAAACATATAAGTAGGCCACGTACGACCATGTTATTACGCTTTTAATCAACACTACCAGCAGCAGCTTCTAAACACATGCTTTACTCCACGACATAGATATGTTGATCGTGTTTCATCTTCCTCCTCATGCCCGTCGAGAACACAACAATGTAGACTACTCCATACATGTTGTTACTCCGATGCTACCTCAGCCTCCATCCTCACCCCCATCAAGGCCCGTTGATCAATCGTGATCCTTCTTGGTGCTTTCTTTTTATGGTGTTGACTGATGCCCGTGGAGGGCGTGTATTTAAAAGTTCATGTTATTTGCCTTCGATCTCCGATCACCATGGACGTGTATTGGATATGTCCCTGCTGCGTTCAATCCGCAGGACTTCTGGACACCTTCTCGCGCGTATGTTTGCAAATCCGTGTACTGATAGGTGTCCGTGTCCTCCTCAAATTTCATCAATGTATTTTTGGTAGGAACCAACCAGTCAAGTAATGCATCGTGTTTTTCAAGTACACTTTCCGTAAATCAACCTTTTATTTTTATTAGGGAATCGGTGTGTATCACTTATAGGTGGCAATGGGCGTAATTTTTTTAAACTCAGCCTAGCAATACAGGGGTAGAATTGGAAACCAAAAAAGACGTACCGACCATCAAGACCGTAAATCTTTTAATAGTATAGAAAAGGAATATAAGGACGTTTTCGAGCCATGAGATTGATCCACATCATCAAAATTATATAGACATTCAGATTTAGATTTGACGGCTGCGATTTTAAGTTACATACACAACAACGTTACCGTGTATGCATCTGTACGCGCACACCTTCTTATCTAGCACGGTTCATGCGGCCAAGCCAAAAGAAAAAACAATTAGTTGGGACTTTGTGACTTATACACGGATGTGATAATCCAATTCGTTTGGCCTAAATGTAGAGAGGGTTTGTGCAGAATGCATATATATATATATATATATATATATATATATATATATATATATATATATATATATATATATATAGACAATTACAGGTACAATCCCGAGAGTATAAGGAGACCTATATAGAGTATAATACGATATCTCAACACCCCCGCATTCGAAGGGTCCGTACCGACACATAGACTCGAACGAAACTCGTCAAAGGTCGACGTCAGCAATCCCTTGGTCATGATGTCAGATGTCTGCAAATTGCTGAGAAGTCGGTACGTAAAGAACTCGAACGTGACCGAGAGCAACCTGCTCACGAACAAAGTGGATGTCCAGCTCGATATGCTTGGTGCGTCGATGATGAACGGGGTTGGCAGAGAGGTAGACAGCCAAAACATTGTCACAAAACACCACCATGGCCTTGTCGACAGGACAAGAGAGCTCGAAGAGAAGCTGACGAAGCCACGTGCACTCGGCCACGGCGTTAGCCACGACCCGATACTCGGCCTCAGCACTGGAGCGAGAGACGGTTGGTTGCTTGGAAGACCAAGAGACGAGCGACGAGCCGAGCTAGACACAGTAGCCCGAGGTAGACCGCCGCGTGTCAGGGCAGCCATCCCAGTCCGCGTCCGAGTAGGCGACGATGTCCGTCGATGGCGAGGCGCGCAGTGAGAGGCCGAGGTCCATAGTGCCGCAGATGTAGCGAAGTATCCGCTTCACCGCTGTCCAGTGGGCGTCCCGAGGAGCATGCATATGCAAGCACACCTGTTGCACGTCATACTGCAACTTCGGACGTGTCAACGTCAAGTACTGCAGGGCACCGACGATGGAGCGATAGAACGACGTGTCGGGGGCCAGCGACCCATCGATAGCTGAAAGCTTGGCCTTCGTGTTGTCTGGAGTAGGCACAGGGTTGCAGTTAAGCATCCCAGCGCGCTCGAGGAGCTCATGAGCATACTTCCGCTGATGAAGAAAGAACCCATTCGCGCGTCGGACAACCTCGATGCCGAGGAAGTAGTGGAGCAGGCCAAGGTCCTTGAGGGCGAACTCGGCGCGGAAGCGGTCGGTGAGCTATCAAAGGAGGCCAGCAGTGCATGCCGTCAACATATAGCAGCAAGTAGGCAGTGTCGGTGTCTTGGCGATAGACGAACAGCGACACGTCAGAGCGCGTGGAGCGGAAGCAGAGCTGATGCAGAAACGCAGCGATGCACTGGTACCAGGCATGCGGGGCCTGCTTCAGTCCATACAAGGACCGAGAAAGTGAGCACACATGGTCCGAATGCTCAGCATGGACGAAACCGATGGGCTGCTGACAGTACACATGCTCAGAGTATGCAGATCGTGCCCGGCTTGACGACCGGGGCAAATGTATCGGTGAAGTCAACGCCTGCCCGTTGGCGAAAGCCACGAACCACCCAACACGCCTTATAGCGCTCCAGGGCGCCGTCAGGACCCATCTTGTGCTTGAAGACCCACTTGCCAGTGATGACGTTGGCACGGGCGGGGCGAGGGACCAGCTCCCAGGTCTGGTTGTGCCGCAGCGCGTCGAACTCCTCATGCATCGCGGCGTGCCACTACGGGTCGCGCAAAGCGGCCCGGGCAAAGGTGGGAACTGGGGAGATCATGGACGTAGAGGCGGTGCAGACGTACTCGTCGGCGGGGTAGCGGGTGGACGGCCGGCGCACACTCACACGCGCACGAGTGACGATACCCGCAGGCAGGGCAGGCGCGGCATCCGCAGCCGAAGCGGGCGACGAAGGCAGGTTCGATGAAGAGGGTGCCGAGCTGGACGAGGGCGAAGAGGGCGACACGGGCGGTGTCGCTGGCGCGAACAGAGACGGGGCCGCGGCGGGTGGCGACCCGGGCGGCGAGCCGGGCGGCGTCACGGGCCCGTGCGTCAAGGGACCAGGCGGGGCGGGCGCAGATGGGGCCGCCGCGGTCACTCGTCGGCGAGCAAGGCCGGCCTCAGGGGTCCAGCATGCGCCAGGGATGTCGTCGAAGGAGTCGCCAGTAAGCCCTGCTGAAACAGAAGCACCAACTCGTCAAAGTAAACGTGTTGTGAGGTGATGACACGATGGGAGGCCGGATCATAGCAGCGGTAGCCCTTGGTGTTGGCTGGGTAGCCGAGAAACACACAAGGCAGAGAGCACGGAGCGAGCTTGTGCGCGGTGGTGGCGGCGGTGCTAGGGTAGCAGCGGCAGCCGAAGATGCGAATATCGTCGTAGGCGGGGGCACACCAAAGAGGAGGTGGTGCGGCGTGTATTGCCAGCAAAAACGGTAGGGGAGAGAGCATCCGGCCAGAACCGTGTGGACATGTACGCGTGGAACAAGAGGGTACAGACGCAGTCGTTGAGAGTACGAAGGATGCTTTCGGCGCGACTGTTTTGTTGAGAAGTGTATGGACAGGTTAGACGGAAGATGGTGTCGTGAGAGGCGAGAAGGGTGTGGATGGTGATGTTGTCGAACTCTTTGCTGTTGTCGGTTTGTAATGCGTGGATGGGGCGACCGAATTGGAGATGTAGGCGAAGAAAGAGGTGAGGGTGGCGGCGACATCGGATTTGGTGAAGGAGAAAGGTCCACACAAAATGCGAGTAATCATCCAAAAGCACGACATAGTAAGTGACGAGGGTTTAACTCATCAATGCCCATTGTTATGGACTTGGGTTTTGGAGAAGGAGGGAGCGCTGGAGACATCTATCGGCTAGCAAACAAGCACACAGGGAACTCGAAGATTTACCCAAGTTTAGGCCTCGTAGAGGTCCCTACTCCTACTTGTCTGCTTGTGGAATTATCGAAGGAATCGAGGATTACAATGGTGCGCAGATGCAATCTGGCGAGGGTTGTGGAAACTAGGGTTGCGTGTGTCCTCCTCGCCGCCCCTCCTAGCCTTTATATAGATAGGCTAGGTCTCGGGTGACAGATCGAGTCGGTTACAGGTTAGGGATTTCCCCTTTAAGCTTTTTTTCTTTAGCTTCTTCTTGTTCTTCAAGCAATCGAGAGTCCGTAGGCTACTCGAGTTCTCTCTTTGGGCCTTGGCGACACCGTGGGCTTCGCCGTATCTGGACCGTATCTGCCAAACTCGAGTACCTGTAGGATATACCCATGTCAGTAGCCCCCGAGTGTCCAGTGGAATCGTAGATTCGACTGGAGACTTTATGAAGCCTTTCGAGTGCATAAATGAGTATATTTCTCGACTGCTTTTCTTGTGTCATAGGGATTATTGATGTGCGTGCCTGACTTATCTGATCTATCAGTATCAGTTAACTATCTTAGGGTAAAACAACGGAATCTACTCGAACTCGAGTCCCCGGACTCGAATCCGGAAAAGTGCTGGTGTAATTCGACTCAAGCCACGGGGGTCTTACAGGAGTTGAATTTCAGTGTATGGGTATGAGCACTCAACACGTCCGTCAAGGAATGTTCATCGTGCCTGTAGGCACGGTTATATTTCTAGTAGTGCGCAGAAAAATACGTTGCCAGGCCTTATTCAGGTCTTATCTTCACGCTGTAAGCGCGGCATCCGAATTTTTGTCATCGCGGAGACGATTTGGGTGACCCAGGAGACGCAGTCTCTTTGTAGGGAAAAATCATGAGGCGGTGTCGCCATAAGCTTCGAGCGTGGATGTTATCAACACACAGTACTTTGTACAAATAATCATAGGGTGCGCGACCAGCGCTCCCTATGGGAGTAGTCCCGAGTGCCTAGTTGATTCGAAGACTCAGGTAGGGACTAAAGAACTTTTACGACTGCGGTCGTCTTTTGTTTGCTTGTTTCAGTCAAATTTGCTTCCGGCGCTCCCTATGGGAGTAACCCATGTCCATAGTCGAACCGTGCTCCGAGTGGTTGGGTTTGCTTTGATTGTCCATGTTCCTGCAAAAAGAAAAAGAAAAATCGTAGGGTGCGCGACCAGCGCTCCCTATGGGAGTAGCCCCCGAGTGCTTGGTGGAGTCGAAGACTCGAGCAAGGACTAAAGTAGTCGAAGTCTTCTGCTGCGTAGTTTTGATGATGTCAGTGCTGACGATCCATGACCTCAGTTGCCCGCGTGAGCGAGTTCGACGGGACGTGACGAGCGGTGGGTCCCATTCCCTGACTCTGATTTGACCGGCGTGCGTAATCTTTATTTTAACTGCGTCTCCTCAATTTCCGCGCGTAATGGGAGTAGTGGGGGATGGTTTGCGCTTTAGTTCCTCCACGTGTCGAGCGCGATGAACGCCACACGTCTGGTAGGGTTTTTCTGAGCCATTGGATTGCATCTTCCAGGTGGTTATGTAGCGATGCAGCGACGGTAAAATTCACATCCACTTCTTTTCATCCTTTTCCTCCATCGCCATTGCCGCTACTTCTCTGCTTCTTTGCGCTCTTTTCCTTCGCGGCGCTAGACCAACTCTGCGTATTTCCCAGCTACTTCCTCCGTTCACACCACCGTCGCGGAATGGGGAAGAAAAGGGGAGGTGCTGCGACCGAATCCGCTGCAGCCGCTGCTGCGATGAAGAAGAAGGGCGGCTCCACCGCTGCGGGCACCAGTGATACATTGCAAATGTATCTATAATTTTTGATGCTCCATGCTTGGTTTTATCCACTTTCTTGTGTTTTGTCCATATTTTGGAGTACTTTTCATATGATTTCTTGGACTAACCTATTAACAAGAGCCACAGTGCCAGCTGCCTGTTTTTTGCTATTTTTGGTTCCAAGAAAGTCAGAAAATGAATATTCTCGGAATTGGACGGGACAAAAGCCAAAGTGCCTATTTTTCAGAAGACTCACGGAGCCAGAATACGAGACGGAGGAGGGCCAAGGGCTGGCCACACCACCCCCAGGTGTGGGCTGGGCCTAGCCGCGCCAGGGCATGGTGTGGTGGCCCCAGGCACCCCCTCGGTCTCCCTCTTCGCCTATAAGAAGCCTTCTGACCTAAAAACTTCGGGGGGTTCGACGTTTTTCCACGAAAAGTTCCGCTGCGCTGCCGCCACCGAAGGGGAGATTCGGGGGACAGAAAGTCTCTGTTCCGGCACCCTGCCAGGACGGGGAAGTTCCCCCGGAGCCATCTCCATCGACCTCCACCATCATCTTCATTGACCATCCATGTTTCCCCCATCTATGAGTGAGTAATCCCCCGCTGTAGGCTATGAGGATGGTAGGGATTGGATGAGATCATTCATGTAATAGCATCAGATTGTTAGGGCATAGTGCCTAGTATCTCTTATTAGTGCTTTATGACTTTGTTGCAACTTTGTTGTGCTTAATGCTTGTCACTAGGGCCTGAGTGCCATGATTTCAGATCTGAACTTATTATTGATTCATTATGATAGTATTGTTTCTGGTCTTATCTACAAGTTGTATACACATGTCGTTGTCTGGAACCTATGGCCCCGAAGTGACAGAAATCGGGATAACCGGAAGGGAAAGGCTTTGATGTGAGGATCACATGTGATCATGGAGTGTTAATGCTTTGCTCCGGTGCTCCATTAAAAGGAGCACCTTAATTGCCAGTAGTTCCCTAGAGGCCCCGCTGCAAACGGGCTGGGAGGACAAAAGATGTTGTGCAAGTTCTCATTGCGAGCACGTATGACTATATATGGAACACATGCCTAGGATTGTCTAGTACTTGGGTGCTTTATCTTATTTATCTGCAATTGCCCTATGTTCTGATTGCTATGTGAATTGTCTTGTCCATGCAACACCCGTCCATCCATCCATATGCCTACCGCACTTGAATCCCACTGTTTACTGCTTTTGTTACTACTATCTTTGCTTTACTACTGCTGTTACTTTACTATTCCTACTACAAAACTGTTGCTACTGATAAACTGCTGCGAGCAAGATTGTTTCCAGGTGCAGCTGAATTGACAACTCAGTTGTTAAGGCTTATAAATATTCTTTGGCTCCCCTTGTGTCGAATTAATAAATTGGGTTTCACTTCCCTCGAAAATACTGCGATACACCCCTATACTTGTGGGTCATCAAGACTATTTTCTGGCGCCGTTGCCGGGGAGCATAGGTTTATTTATCAAGTTCACTTGGAATCACTATTGTTCAAGCTAAGTTTATGTTTCTCCTTGTTTGCTTGTTTCTTTATCAAAAATACAAAAATATTATTTCCTACTCTAGTTGTTATTTTTGTTGGTCTGTTATTGTCTTGCTTTATCATGCTTGTTGGCAATTTTTGTGTCTTTGAAACTAAAGCTTATTGGCAAGGTGGGTTCACGGAAGATCAAAAATATTATTATAAGGAACACCGCTTGTCACAAAAAGGGAAATACTTATGGGAACAAATTGATAGATTGTATACCATTGCTAGGAACGCGTGCTCTACTTATAATGTTACTTATTGATGTGATGAGTCTTGTTGCAGAAAGAGGTATAAACACCTCCCTTTTCAATGTGAGTATAGTGATAATGATACCATATCTTCCTATGCTAAAGGAATTTATGACTTTTATGATGCGGAACAAATTGAAGAATTTATTGTTTGGAAGGGTGCTTTTGAACTTGCTAGTTTGCTTGAAAATATTGATGATTCACCTTACAAATATGAGGTGTATGGTATACTTAAATTTTTCTTTGATAATTACAAGGATGAAAATGGCTATATTCTTAAATATTTTAATAGATGCTTTCCACAAATGGAAGAGACTAATGCCTTGCAGGATCCTATGGAAGAAGAAATTGATGAACCTGAAATCTCATTAGATGAAAAAGAGGAGGAGAGTGATGAACAAAAGGAGGAAGAATGGATTAGCTACCCATGCCTACCTTCTAATGAGAGTAACTCTTTATCCCTTACATTATTTGATTGTCCCCCTTGCTTACTAAAGGAGAATGAATGTTATGTTCCTGAGGTTTCTCTTGAAAATGTTTATAATAAAGCTCTAGTGCTTGTAGATCATGAAGATCATGCTTTATGTGATAGTTATATTGTTGAGTTTATTCATGAGGCTACTGAAAATTATTATGAGAGAGGAAAATATGGTTGTAGAAATTTTCATGGTATTGAAACACCTCTCTATGTGCTGAAAGTTTTGATGTTCCTCTTGTTTTATCTTCCTATGCCTGTCACTTTGTTCATTGCAAATTTATTTGCATACACGATTCCTATGCATAGGAAGTGGGTTAGACTTAAATGTGTTTTGTATTTGCTCCTTGATGCTCTCTTTTACTTAAACTCATATTTCTTAAGAGAGCATCCTCTCAAACTTTTATGCCTGAAGATGATAATATGTCTATTATTCTTGGGAGACCTTTTCTTAAATACTGCAGGAGCTATTATTAATTGTAATCAAGGGAAGGTGACCTTCAATGAACACATTGTCTATTTTATCAACAAGATTGAAAGGACTTATGGTTTGAATTCAATTGAACATGTTGAGGGCATTCAAGTTGGAGAAATATATTGCCCATACGAAGAGAAAAATTTGAAACTATTATGATTGGGACCATTGCTATCAAGGTTGAGGTAACATAATCATTAGTGGGATACAAAGTTTTGTATCATATGGAATTGTTTTGGTAACAAGACCTGATCAACCTTGTTAACAAAATGATTTCATTGAACAAAACAATGTTTTCACCATGATTATCTCCGCTTACTTCTATTCTATCCATTTTAGTTTTTGCTTCTTATGCCTAGCTTAAAGGCGTTAAAGAAAAGTACTTGTTGGGAGATAACCCAAGAGTTTTAGTTGAGTCTTGTAAGTTATTACCTCTGTAATAACCTCTCCTTATCCTTTTTATTTGCTTTTTGTGCCAAGAGTAACCTCTAATGAGAGAGAAGTAATAATTGGGAAAGTTGCTGTCCCGAAACAGATTTCTGTGCTTCACCGTAAAAATTCCTGAGAGAGATCTGTATGTCGGTTTGAGCTGTAATTTTTTCCTGCTTCTGCCACAGGTCGTTATCTAACTTTCGTTAGTTCAATACTTTTTGATTTGAGCAACAGAAGGTCTTCGAAAAAATTCGTCTTTACCTGCTGGTCCGTTTTGACAGATTTCTGCCATTTTCTGCATTTGCTTCTTGTTAGTTCCTTCTTGAGTTCTTTTGGGGAATTGTGCTTTTTGAGGAAAGTGCTACAGTAGCTAGTGTTCTAATGGAAGTTTATTGGTGTTAGAACTGAACCTAAAGACTTATTATCTTGAGTGCACTAATGTTGCTAATAAAGATTGTGTGAAGTTTTGTATGAAGGAAAAATTTCAGGTGTATGGAAGGAATGAGTAATGAGATGAAGGATGGACTAAAGCTCAAGCTTGGGGATGCCACGCGTGTCACCCCAAGAAATATCCAAGAAGTACAAGCGTCAAAGCTTGGGGATTCCCAAGGCATCCCCTTCTTCATCAATAAAAATCTCAGGTTTCTTTCAACCACTTCATTTTTATTGTTTCATGCACAGTTGTGTTGTTCTTGGAGCGTCTTCTTTTTTGTTTTCGTTTTGGTTTTTATTTTGCGTGGTTTGCTTAGTTTGCTGAATAAATAGGTCGGACCTCCTCTTTCATACATTGGTGTTCAAATGGTTTGGTTTGGTTTGGAAAAGAGTAGGAAAGCTCATGCTTAAGTGGTAAAGAGAGCTTGTTTTTGACTGTGGCCTATGCTTTGTCATGCCATTCTTGATATTGTTTTGGCTTTATGCTTAGTATGCTTTGCTGTAGCATGACTTGTTATAAACAATTGAGATCGCTTAATATGCCTTGGATGAATCATGCGTTGTTTTAGCATATTAAAGCATAGTATAGTGGTATTCTCCTTTGATGCTTTATTTGGGTTGACTTGGCGCATGCTCACACCATGTTATGACTATCTCAAGTCACCATAAGCCTTTATGATCCTTTAGTTTTCAACTTGTAGTATCACTTTATGCTTTGATCAATGATGTTTTGTCGCTCTGCATGATTACGGACATTATTGCTCTCTCGTTTGTCGCTCCCTTACTATTGCTAGCCTGCACATTCACTGAGTATGTTTTACTCATGTTTCCAACTCCCCAAAACCAAATATTGCCAAAGTGTCCACCATACCTACCTATTAGCATCATTTTCTATTTCCGTGCATATTCATTATGCCTTGTTTTCTTTCGAATAAAATGTTTGCTTGTTATGAGAAAGTTAGTTAGTAAAGCTCTCACGAACTTGATGGCACACTTTACTTTCTTGCATTTAATAAACCTAAACCATTGGGTCCTTCTTTGTTGCGTATATGCTTTTGCTTTATGAGTTGAAGTTAGCAGAACCATGTATCATGGGGACCGCTTTCAACGCTTCATAGGTACTTTGTACCTAGTTGATATCATGTTCTTTTGCTTATGGATCCCGGCGGTGTGAAATAAAAGTGGAACTTGTAAGATCATGGAGTTTGTATGTATGTTAGAGAAACGCCTGGGCCGCTAGCCTAAGCCATGCCTAATCATGGTGGAAACTTGCAGCATAACCATGTTGAGAATTCTATGAAGCATCCTCAATAAAAATCTATGCACATAGTAAATAAAAAGATCGCTGAGATGCTCATTGTCTGCTTGCCTTGTCATTTTGATTATGGGATAGCTCCTGTATCATGTGCAAGGGGTACCCTGTTGGAGGTTCTCTATGATACGTATATACTTACAATGACCAGAGCTTACTCGTGACTGAAGTTGAGTAGCATGAGGATCGGTCTTCGTAAGTAAGGGGCATGAGACTTTGATTTCTAACTTGTCAAGCATATCCTCTTAGTTGTGTCACTTTAACCTTAACCACATTAAAGATGCTTATGATAGGGGCAATGAGAGCTCAAAGCTAATGAGTACCATACTTTCAGCGTTTGGAAGCCTTTCAAACTTTTCAAAACCTTTTTCATTTCCTTGTTGAGTCTCCACACATTCTATGAGCACTTTCTTGAGAGCATAGTGGCCATTCTTAGTTCTATGTGCATTGTGCCAAGACTTGTTATTGATGCATACCTTGATATTGCTTGTTTTATACTATTTGTATCTAGTCACTCTTGTGAACTTTGAAGGTGTCCTATGCATTTATGTTTGCTACTCTTTGAGGGACAAGCTGGATGCCACTATGCTATGTTTTCTTTCTGTGAAACAAACACACGTCTTGCAAAGCATTGTTATTCATGAATCTTTTGTTTGTGCCTTTTCATGTTGCATCATAGTTTCTTTGTCTTATTGCTAGAACTTTGTCTTTCATGTTATGATTGAAGTACTATGATCCCAACTTTGAATGTTTACAAATACTTTGGTCAAGTCTTTGATGGTGCATGTCACCTCAAAAATTATTCTTTCTTTTTATCACTTACCTACTCGAGGACGAGCAGGAGTTAAGCTTGGGGATGTTGATACATTGCAAATGTATCTATAATTTTTGATGCTCCATGCTTGGTTTTATCCACTTTCTTGTGTTTTGTCCACATTTTGGAGTACTTTTCATATGATTTCTTGGACTAACCTATTAACAAGAGCCACAGTGCCAGCTGCCTGTTTTCTGCTGTTTTTGGTTCCAGGAAAGTCAGAAAATGAATATTCTCGGAATTGGACGGGACAAAAGCCAAAGTGCCTATTTTTCCAGAAGACTCACGGAGCCAAAATACGAGACGGAGGAGGGCCAAGGGCTGGCCACACCACCCCCAGGCACGGGCTGGGCCTGGCCACGCCAGGGCATGGTGTGGTGGCCCCAGGCACCCCCTCGGTCTTCCTCTTCGCCTATAAGAAGCCTTCTGACCTAAAAACTTCGCGGGGTTCGACGTTTTTCCACAAAAAGTTCCGCTGCGCTACCGCCACCGAAGGGGAGATTCGGGAGACAGAAGGTCTCTATTCCGGCACCCTGTCGGGACGGGGAAGTGCCCTCGGAGCCATCTCCATTGACCTCCACCATCATCTTCATCGACCATCCATGTTTCCCCCATCTATGAGTGAGTAGTCCCCCGCTGTAGGCTATGGGGATGGTAGGGATTGGATGAGATCATTCATGTAATGGCATCAGATTGTTAGCGCATTGTGCCTAGTATCTCTTATTAGTGCTTTATGACTTTGTTGCAACTTTGTTGTGCTTAATGCTTGTCACTAGGGCCCGAGTGCCATGATTTCAGATCTGAACTTATTATTGATTCATTATGATAGTATTGTTTCTGGTCTTATCTACAAGTTGTATACACATGTCGTTGTCCGGAACCTATGGCCCCGAAGTGACAGAAATCGGGATAACCGGAAGGGAAAGGCTTTGATGTGAGGATCACATGTGTTCATGGAGTGTTAATGCTTTGCTCCGGTGCTCTATTAAAAGGAGCACCTTAATTGCCAGTAGTTCCCTAGAGGCCCCGCTACAAACGGGCTGGCAGGACAAAAGATGTTGTGCAAGTTCTCATTGCGAGCACATATGACTATGTGAATTGTCTAGGATTGTTTAGTACTTGGGTGTTTTATCTTATTTATCTGCAATTGCCCTATGTTCTGATTTCTATGTGAATTGTCTTGTCCATGCAACGCCCGTCCATCCATCCCTATGCCTACCGCCCTCGAATCCCACTGTTTACTGCTTTTGTTACTACTGTCTTTGCTTTAATACTGCTGTTACTTTACTATTCCTACTACAAAGCTGTTGCTACTGATAAACTGTTGCGAGCAAGATTGTTTCCAGGTGCAGCTGAATTGACAACTCAGTTGTTAAGGCTTATAAATAGTCTTTGGCTCCCCTTGTGTCGAATTAATAAATTGGGTTTCACTTCCCTCGAAAATACTGCGATACACCCCCTATACTTGTGGGTCATCAACCAGCACCGTCGCCGGCAGAAAGAAGAAAGGCACAGGCACTCGCATCACGAATAGTGCATGGCGTGCATCTGTGATCAAATCTTCAGAGCTTCGTCTTCTTCGTCAAGACGGAGTTTTGTCGTCTGCAGTCGCTGACGCGCGGGTACCTGACAGCAAGGTAATCCCCTCTCCTCCTGCCGGCTTTCGGGTGATGTTCCTAGCGTTCATCCTCCGCGACCTCTCATTGCCCCTGCATCCTTTCTTCAGGGGCCTTCTCTGTTTTTACGGGCTCAGCTCCATCAGCTGTCCCCCAATTCCATCCTCCACGTAGCTTGCTACATTACCCTTTGCGAGTGCTAGCTCGGAATCGAGCCGCACTTCGGCCTCTTCAAGCGCCTCTTCAAGTTGAAGCGCCAATCGGCATCTGGCTCCGTAGTCTATGATGTAGGGGGCTGCGGTATCCACGTCGACTCATCCGCTACATACTTTGATATCAAACTCACAGCGTCCGTCCAAGGGTGGAGGGAAAAGTGGTTTTACATCCGCGACCTGAAGGCCGACGGAGACCACTTCGGACTCGTGCCCTTCAATCTCGCAACGCCGTGCAAGAGGAGGCACTCCTGGAAGAACGTGATTATGCCCGGCGAGTCCGTGGAGACATATGTGTTGTACGAGCGTGTCTGCGACCTCGAGAGTCGCATGGGCAAAGAGGAGGGAGGCTGCGCCCTCATTCACACATGGCTGCGCCGTCGCGTCCAGCCCCTACAGGCTAGAGTCTACCCCATGTTTCAGTGGGCTGGTGTGGACGATGTCACTCGTGTGTCTGTCGATGGCATGTCCGCGAGTGAGGTAGACAAAAGGGTGCGACTGGTCACCAAGTACACCGCCAAGGATGTGCTCCCCAGTGAACCAGTCGTTCCTCCGTTCGATGCTGCTAACCGTCCTCCTGAGGTATAGTTGTGCTACGTAGTAGCTTTGTTTGTCGATTGCTTCTTTGCAGTTTCTTAACTTTGTGTTATATTTGTTTTCTGTATGCAGGATTGGGCGGTGTCGCCCTGTATGCCCCCTCTTCCCGAGGAGGTTATTCCTCGTGAAGCTTTGGAAGAGGACGAGTCGGAGTCGACCGTCCCATCTGATGTGGAGGAGGAAGCCCCCGAGTCGAGTAGTCCGGATACTCGCAAGCATTCGCGCAGCGAAGATTCAGATGCGTCGTCCCCTTCGACTCCGGGAGGTGGAGGTGTTGGTGCGGAGTCGCCAATCACTGGCGTTCCCGTGAGTGCCATGGCGCCATCCTCTTGCAAGAAGATGCGGCTGCTGAAGGAATCGTCGTCAGAGTCGAGGGATCAAACCTTTGACTTTGATAAGTTTGACTGGTAAGTATTTGAATCTTCCTTTTTGGTTCTTCTTTGGATTTTCCTTTTCTTGATGTTGGTTTGATCTTGCAGTCAGCAGGCGTCGTCATCTTCTGGCGACGTCCAATTTTTGAAAGAATCTGGAGTCGCGACCTCCAGAGCCAAGAAAGAGGTTAAGCGTGCTCCTTCTCCTCCATTGGTGGCCCACTCCAGGCATAACTCATCAAGCTCTCCACACGATGGGGAGCATCGGATGGTTGCCCGGATGACTGCACACCAATCGACTTCGGAGTCACTGGAGGATCATGTAAGTGTAGTATCTCTTCTTCTGATGTTGCAGTCGATTTTATCTATGGCATCTGCTGATCCTTTGTTGTTCTCTTTTTGCGATAGCTCCTTGTGAAGGAAGCCGCTCACCTGGCGGAGCAGGTGCTTGCGATGGGTCGCCAGCATGCAATGCTGGATACGCGCTATCGCGTGGTGGAAAGTAAGTGCCCTTTACTTCTTCTTTTTCTACATCGTTGTTATGTAGTCAACTGATAGTCTTTCCCTTTTGTTTTGTTTTGCAGCTGAACATAATGCCCTTCTTCGCGATGCCGCCACCATGGAAAAGACGCTCGCCGCGGCTGTGAAGAGTCGCGATGAGGCAATCGCGGCGCGTGACGAGGCACAAAAGCGCGAAGAGGATCTGCGTGCCTCCATCACAACTAGGGAGAAGTTGTTCGAAGAGCAACTTTTTTCGATTGCCAAGGCGCTCTCAGGTATTTGCTGATCCTTTTTTTACCAACTGCCTCTTTTATCGATTTACTGACGTTGCGCCAATGCTTTGGTTCTTGTGTAGATGCTGGCGATTTGAGCTTCGACCCTCAGGCCCTCCGCTGTGACGATGCCTTGGCGGGTGCTCTTTCCACAGTCGAGGACCGCAGCTCCGCCGTTCAAGAGATGCTCTCCAAGGCCAAGGGCGTGCTAAGTCACCTCCGGGAAGAGCTGGTGCCCAAGGCTGAGCTGATCGAGAACATGGACGAGCTGGTGGAGTCTCTTGCCGGGGGCGTCCCTGCAAGCTTTAAGAACTCGCTCCGTGCGGCTGGTGCGTCAATGTCACTCGCTATGGTGCAGGCCCACGGAGTCGAAGTTGATCCTGCAGCGGTTTCAAGGGCGATGCCCATTAGCGCGGACAGCCAACAAGTAGTCTTTGCTCCTTTCGCGACTGCCTGTGGCAAGTATGGGCCGTAGCTGATCAATACAGTTGCAAAGTACTTTGAGGAGCTGCAGCGAGCCAAGAAGGCGACAAAGGCTGTGGCGTCAGGGGCCGACGAAAAGTCAGTGGCATCTGATAGCGCCACGGACTCGATGAGGCCCCCAAAGCCAAAGTCCAAGTCGAAGAAAGCAGTTGCTCCTCAGTAGCTTTGTAATAGTTAGATATCTTATGCCTTTTGTCGAAAACATGCCTTTTGGCAAGTGTATCTACTAATACTTTTGCTAATCTTGAATGCACTCGAATCTTTTGTTTGCGCATCGATTTGGTCTTCTTATTGCTTCTTGCTTGGCTTGTGATAGGGCACATCAAGTGAACCTTTGAGGGAAACTCAGGATTCACCACCTCTTGATGATACTTTGACACCGCCGCGCTCAAGGGTGGATGAGTTGTCTCTGATCTCGCGACTTCATGATCGCGTGAAGTAGTTGGAGCGTGAATTGCCCGTACTCCGTGGTAATGTGGATGTATGGAAATCGAAGGCAGAGAAGGCCACCGCCCGAGAGCAATATTTGTTGGGGGAGGTGACGCAGCTGGGCGACCAATTTAAATGTTAGCTTTCTTACTCTTGTCTTTTCCTCGTAGTCATTCGCAGTGGTTTGCTTGTCTTCATACTTCCGTTTTGCTGTGTATAGTTGTCAGCGCACACCATCCTTAGGATGAGAAAGATCGAATTGCCATTCATATGAATGACCTGACCCAGGAGCAGCTTCAGGCGAGTGAGTACTTCTGGGTAGATCACGATCGCGCGATCGTGTTGGCGACCCTGGAGGATCGTGCGTCGCGAGTACTTCATTTTTTGAAGAAGTCGCAGTCATGCTTGAAGAATATTTATCGGACTATGTTTCTGTTGGATGCCGTTCCATCGAGCCCGCTAGCCCTTCTCGCTAAATTCCACGACCTGAGTGCGGTCCGCGAGGGTGTGCGACAACAATTGGTGGCTGGTGCCATGACAGCTCTCTCGCTGGTGCGATTGCATAGGCCTGATGTGGACGTTGCAGCAATTTCTGCTGGGTCACCTGCACCGCCAGCGGGTTCTGCTTGGAACATGGTGCCGCACTACCAGGGAGTGGATCGCCCAGCAAAGGAGATCGTCGACTTCTTCGAGGAGCAAACCAATGTCCTCTTGCTACAATAGTAGTTTAGCTTGTATCCTGCACATAATTGTACTAGTGTTGTAAAGTTCGTATATATGATGTGTATAATTGATTGACGATGATGTATAAAAGAGCTTGTTAGCGTCTATGTTTTGTGAGTGCGTTGCACTATGCGATTCCTTTTCGTTAGCCTGGCCATGTATTTATCTCAATCCCTTGTCAACTTGTCAGGTGCGTTGCAACTGGGTTGATGTTGTTAAGGGTTTCGATTGGTGTGCCAGCTACTCACGATATCGCTTTTAAGTTCGTAGAATAGATGTGTATAGGGTGGCGCAGCCCCCGAGTGGATAATGTGCGAAAAATAGAGGAAAACACAGAGTTTTGGGGCACTTAGCTTTATTCATTCCCGGGGTAGTACGAAGTACAATGTCTGGCTAAGTAGCCTTGGCTGAGTAGCTTATTTGTAATGTAAAAGTAAAAAAACGACTAAGGGTAGAAGCGTCGCAGCTATGCAATGTTTCAGGGATTGGAGTATGCGACTCCTGTCTCTAAATATTGAAGGCGATAGGCGCCACCTAGGATTACTTCTGTAATCACGTATGGTCCCTCCCAGGGGGATTCGAGCTTGAGATGCCTTTGCTGCTTCAGTCGCAGGACTAGGTCGCCTTCGACGAAGGATCTGGGGCGTAGCCTCCTACTGTGGTAGTTGCGCAGGTTCTGCTGGTAGATCGTTGATCTTTCCGCGGCGATTTCCCTTGCCTCGTCTAGGAGGTCGACGGAGTCTTCGAGTGCAAGATTTGACTCATGTTCGCTGTAAGCGACCACGCGCGATGCTTTGTATCGTACTTCGGTGGGTAGCACCGCTTCAGCCCCGTGCACCATGAAGAACGGGGTGTACCCTGTAGCACTATTTGGAGTTGTGCGTAGGCTCCAAAGTACTGATTGTAGTTCGTCTGGCCAGCAACCCACGGCTTGTTCGAGTGACCGGAGGAGTCGCTTCTTGATGCCACCGCAGACGAGCCCGTTCGCTTTTTCGACCTGACCGTTGGTTTGTGGATGTGCCACCGAGGCGTAGCTAATGTTGATTCCCAGATTCTCGCAGAATTCTTGGAATTCCTTGGACGTGAAGTTCGTCCCATTGTTGGTGATGATGCTGTGCGGCACTCTGTAGCGGTAGACGATGGACTCGAAGAACTTGACTACGTTGTGCCCTGATTGATTGGTCACTGGCATGGCCTCTATCCACTTGGTGAATTTGTCGACTATGACCAAGAGGTAGACGTAGCCTCCTCGTGAGGACCTTGGGAGCTTGCCAACCATGTCGAGTCACCATTGCGCGAAGGGCTAGGCCAATGGAATTGGCCGGAGCTCTGCGCCAGGTGCGTGTGGCTTGTCCGTGAATCGCTGGCAAGCGTTGCATTTCTAGACGATGTCCTTGGCGTCGCGCATGGCTGTAGGCCAGTAGAATCCAGCTCGTAGAGCTTTGGCAACGAGGGCGCGACTGCCGACGTGGTGCCCGCGGGTCCCCTCATGGATGTTGAGGAGAACAGCTCTTCCATCGGCCTTGGAGACGCATCGCTGGAGTACTCCTGTGATGCTGTACTTGTACAGTTTGCCGTTGCTAACAGCGAATGCCTTGGATTGCCACGCGATGTGCCGTGCATCAGTCAGATCGTCCGGTAACCTCTTGCTGAGGAGGTACGTGATGTACGGTTGAGTCCAGGATTGCTCGATCATCTGGATGCTCATTGGTCCTTCGAGTAATGTGTCCAGTTCCAAGTCGTCGAGTGCCATTGGCTCATTGGGCGGTGTAGCCCCCGAGTCCGTTGCTGCGCTTGTTTTCTTCTCTGCGGCCTTTGGCTTGATGGAGCGTTCGCAGATGCGCTCGAGAAATACCCCAGGTGGTATGGGGGAGCAGGTAGAGCCTATGTTGGGGAGTGCGTCCGCCTCTTCATTGCTTTCGCGACCTATGTGCCGCAGCTCGTAGCCGTCAAAATCCCCTTCAAGTGTGTCGTAGAGGTCGCGGTAGGCGATCATGTTGTTGTTCAGTGCGTCGCACTCGTGCATTGTCTGGTTAACCACCAGCTTGGAGTCGCCATATATTATGAGCCTTTTGGTGCCGCAGTCTTTTGTCATCCTCATCCCGTGGAGCAGGGCCTCATATTCAGCTTCGTTGTTGGAGGCGGTGAACTGCATTCACAGGATATATTTTAGCTTGTCTCCCTAGAGCGATGTCAGTATGATACCTGCACCAGCTCCGTCCTTCTGCTTGGATCCATCGAAGTGCATTGTCCAGAGGTAGGACATATCTGGTTTTTCAGGGAGCTGGTTCTCCATCTAGTGCACCAGGAAGTCAGGGAGAACTTGCGACTTGATTGCGTCACGTTTTTCATATGTGATGTCTTGTGGAGACAGTTCGATTCCCCAAAGTGCGACTCGTCCGGTGGCATCGAGATTGTTGAGGATGTGTCCAAGCGGGGTGTCGTTGACTACCACGATTGAATGTTCTTGGAAGTAGTGGCGCAGTCGCCGGGCCGTCATGAAGATGCCGTACGCCAGTTTCTGGTAGTGCGGGTACCGCTGTTTTGTTGGCGTAAGTACCTCGCTGAGGTAGTAGACTGGGCGCTGTACCCCGTGGACCTTGTTTTCCTTGGCACGTTCGACTACGAGTAATGTGCTGACCACCTGGTTGGTGGCGGAGATGTATAATAACAACGGTTCCCTTTCTCGTGGGGTCACCAGTACTTGCGAGGTGGATAGTAAGCATTTGAGGTCATCGAATGCTTCCTGCTCGTCCGTGGTCCACTCGAACTTGTCAGCTTTGCGGAGGAGTTGGTAGAAGGGCAGTGCCTTTTCACCCATCCGACTGATAAATCGATTGAGAGCCGCGATTCGCCCAGCCAGCTGCTGGACGCCCCTTATGTTTTTCGGCTTCTCCATGGCCAGTATGGCTTTTATTTTCTTCGGGTTTGCCTCGATTCCCCCCGTGGAGATAAGGTACCCTAGTAGTTTCCCAGATGGTACGCTGAAGGCGCACTTGTCCGGATTGAGCTTGATCCGATAGCGATTGAGGTTGGCGAATGTTTCGCGCAAATCGTCGACATAGACTTGATTACTATGTCATCGACATAGACTTGAATGTTGTGACCGAGTTGGTTCTTGAGGCAAGCCTGCATGCACCACTGGTAGGTGTTGTAAACGCTGTTTTTTCTTGGTCTTCCTCCTTCATTCGAATCTGGTTATAGCCTGAGTAGGCGTCGAGGAAGCAGAGGCGCTCGCTTCCCACGGTGGAGTCGATGATCTGGTCGATTCGCGGTAGCGGGAAGTGATCCGTCGGACAATGCTTATTCAAAGAGGTGAAATCCACGCACATCCGCAGGATGTCCGTGTCCTTTTTTGGTATTAGCACCGTGTTGGCGAGGAGTCTAAATTTGGCATCGAGGAGTCTATTGATCTCGCGTATAAATTTGGCGTATAAATTTGGCGTATAAAGTGCTTTCCTTGATCTCGCGTATAAATTTGGCATCGAGGAGTCTATTGATCTCCATTCCAACTCCCTTTGCCCTTGGTTTAGACAATCGCCGAATTGTTTGTTTGACTGGCCTTGCGTCTAGATTGACATTGAGTGCATTCTCGGCGAATTCCCTGGGAACTCCTGGCATGTCCGCTGGACACCAGGCGAAAACTTCCCAGTTCTCACGGAGGAATTCGACGAGCGCGAGTTCCTATGCGGGACTCAAGTTGTTGGCGATGAGGGCCGTCTTGGCGGGATCCGATGGGTGGACCTAGACTTTTTTCGTGTGCACTGATGAGTCGAAGGACAAGTCAGGTGAGCTTGGCCTGCTTAGGGGAGGCAGACTGTTGTCTGTCGACTCCTTTAGTCTCGCGAGTTCTTCCTGCATGCCGAAGGACTGGGAGATTCTGCTGAATTCCCTGTCGCAACTGTCAGATCTCTCGAAGCTCCCGTTGACTGTGATGACTGATGGCTCAGTATCGGCGCCAGACAAATGCTGGTGCGGCGTTGATGTAGAGCTCGTTGGGAATCCCAAGAGGAAGGTATGATGAGCACAGCAGCAAGTTTCCCTCAGTTATGAAACCAAGGTTTAATCGAACCAGTAAGAGCAAGGAAACACCCCAAAGGTGTTACTAGCTGAGCCTTGGCAGGGCGCACTACCGATGCTAGTAGCAACATGGAGACCTGCACAGCACAACCACAGAACTTTGTCCCCAACTTGCGATGAGGTTGTCAATCTCACCGTGTTTTGCTGAAAACAAAGGATTAAACGTATCGAATGGAAGGAAGTAATTGGTTGCAGAAAGTAAACACAAAGCAGTAAACAGTTTGTAGATTGTATGTAAAGAAAAGGACCGGGATCCATAGTTCACTAGAGGTGGCTCTCCTTAAGATAGATAACATGTTGGGTGAACAAATTACAACGGGGCAATTGATAAACATTGAGAAAGCAATACATGCATATACTAATCATCTTGACTCCTTTGAGATTCGATTAGGCATTACAACATTATACATAGACCGCCATCCAACTGCATCTATGACTAATAATCCACCTTCAGGTTATCATTCGAACCCCCTCCAGTATTAAGTTGCAAGCAACAGATTATTGCTTTACGAACTGCGTGTAAAGTAAACAACACGATTGTTCTATGAACAAAGGATTGTTGTTTTCTCCCTAGTAGCAACAACACATCTAGTACCTTAGAGATTTCTGTCACTTCCCAAGATTACCAGAGGCATGAACCCACTATCGAGCATAAATACTAACTCTTGGACTTGCTAGCATCTACTTGGCCAAGATAGCTACTAACAACGGAAAGCATGCAAGATCACAAATAACAAAGACATAATCAATCTGAAATAGCATCTCAATATCCATCGGATCCCCGCAAACACAACATGCAGAATTACAAATAGATGATCTTGATCATGAACGGAGCTCACAAGATCTAAACATGAAAGCACAAAGGAGGAGAACCAGCCATCTAGCTACTACATGGATCTGTAGTCCAAGGATGAACTACTCACACATCACACTGGAGGCTTGCATGGTGATGAAGAAGGCCTCCAGAGTGAATTCTCCTCTCCGGCAGGGTGCCGGGAAGAGCTTCAGATCCCTCCCGATCTAGGGATGGAGATCACATCGGCTACAGACTCTTTCGTGGATTTTTTTTGATCGGGGACTTAGGGTTTTCGTCCCGAGGGCATCTTATAGGCGGAAGGAGAGGCTGAGGGGGTGCCGGAGGTGGTGTGGTGGCCCCCTGGCCCCTCTCCGTCTCGTATTCTGGCATCTGATGACTTCCAAAAAAATAGGCACTTTGGCTTTTGTCTCGTCCAATTCCGAGATTATTCATTTTCTAACTTTCCTGGAGCCAAAAACAGTACAAAATAGGCAGCTGGCACTGTGGCTCTTGTTAATAGGTTAGTCCAAGAAATCATATGAAAAATACTCCAAAGTGTGGACAAAACACAAGAAAGTGGATAAAACCAAGCATGGAACATCAAAAATTATAGATACATTTGCAATGTATCAACATCCCCAAGCTTAACTCCTGCTCGTCCTCGAGTAGGTAAGTGATAAAAAGAAAGAATAAGTTTTGAGGTGAGATGCACCATCAAAGACTTGATCAAAGTATTTGTAAAACATTGAAAGTTGGGATCATAGTACTTCAATCATAGCATGAAAGACAAAGTTCTAGCAATAAGACAAAGAAACTATGATGCAACATGAAAAGGCACAAACAAAAGATTCATGAATAACAATGCTTTGCAAGACGTTGTTTGTTTCACATAAAGAAAACATAGCATAATAGTATTCAGCTTGTCCCTCATAGAGTAGCAAATATAAATGCATAGGACACCTTCAAAGTTCATAAGAGTGACTAGATACAAATAGTTTAAAACAAGCAATATCAAGTTATGCATCAATCAACTAGTCTTGGGACAATGCACATAGAACTAAGAATGGCTACTATGCTCTCAAAGTAGGTGCATAAAGGTAGAAGGTGGAGACTCAATATAATGGTGGAAGAAAGGCCTTCATAAAAGGAAGTAGGGATTCAAGTCTCATAAAGAGCTTCCAAAAATTATGGTACTTGTAGCTTTCAGCTCTCATTGCCCCTATCATAAGCATCTTGAAGGTGATTAAGGTTAAAGTGACACAACTAAGAGGGTATGCTTGACAAGTTATAAACCGAAATATCATGCCCCTTACTTACAAAGACCGAACCTCATGCTACTCAACTTTAGTCACGAGTAAGCTCTTGTCATTGTAAGTACATGTGTATCATAAAGAACCGCCAACGGGGTACCCCTTGCACATGATACGGGAGCTTTCCCATAATCAAAATGACAAGGCAAGCAGACAATGAGCATCTCAGCGATCTTTTTATTTGCTATTTGTTGGGGATATACTTTCCGGGTATCCTCAACGTTCCTCGCTAACCAGGGTGGCCCACTTCGGGTTAGAGCTTTGCTTCACAGGCGGCCTAGTTAGAGAGAGAAGACGGAGTCCCATCCGTCTACGGGAAGGCCCAAAAGACTTACCGACTTAGGCCCATAATGTTACTTGTAGTTCAAGATGTACTCTGTAACCAACTCTTAGTCGTAGCCGGATTGATCTCTCCTGTAAACCCTATGCCGGATATCTATATAAGCCGTCCTAGGGAGAGCCTTTAGGGCAACACTAGAGACGACCATTAGTCTACAATCTCAACTCGCACAGGCGAAACCCTTGTAAGCCATATTCCGGCTTTGCCGTATTACTGGATTGATAGCAGGAGTAGGGTCCGTCCAAAGCTAGCGGATTCGAACCTGGGTAAACTTGTGTGCTCACCGTCTCGGAACACCGTATGCCTCACACCCCTCTCTTCCGCACGCCTCGAGGACCCCCTCATGGCGTACTTGTC
This sequence comes from Avena eriantha, assembly GCA_910589775.1. Lineage (NCBI taxonomy): Eukaryota > Viridiplantae > Streptophyta > Magnoliopsida > Poales > Poaceae > Avena > Avena eriantha. The sequence continues at coordinate 64,018,918 of OU342740.1, forward strand.
ATCAATCCGACGACAGTTGGCGCCCACCGTGGGGCAAGTGAGCTTCGGATCTACGTTCCGAGCGAAATCTGCAAGAATCGGAATCAGCGAGACCATCGCCGTTGGTCGCATCCTCTACGCCAGCGACGTCCCTCTCATCGTTCTCGACGAGACCTGGATTCTGGCTAGGGAAGCCGTGACTACGTATACAATCATGTCTTTTGGCGAGATCGATGTTTACATCGGTTTCGCTGAACCTGCCCAACCCACCCCAGCGGTGATGATAGAGGCAGAAGAAACTTCTGGGTCCCCTTTGTCCGCGGAGGCGGCAGAGTTCCGGATCTTAGAAAACCCTAATCCCACCCAGCTCGCACCAGTTGCGGAGATAGTGGAGAAATCCGAGCCTGAAGAAAACCTCGCGGACCAAGTCGAATCCGGAGTGGATCTCCCTGGAGAAGCCGGATCCCATATCGACCCACTCGTGGAAGTCGAAATCCAGGCGAAGCACATCAACGACACTGATCCCAACTCCAATGATGTCGGGACAGACAAGCCTTTCCTCAGGTACCTCAGGAAGCATGCATCGCACTTCATCGAATACGTTGGATCCGGATCCAGCTCTGCCGATGCTGGAGAAAACACCAACTCGATGCTGGAGGCAATTGGAACAAACTCCGACGTTCCCGCATCCTCGGATGAGTCCATGACGTCAGCAGATTTCCGAAAGTTCTCCGCAGAATATGACGAGGAGTACAACTCCAAAGCTGCAGAAGACGAAGAAGCCATGGACGAAGGATCTGGGGAACACTCTCCCAAAGCGCATGATGATATGGAGGTCGGAGACAATCCCGAACTCCAGATGTCCGAAAGTACTGCTCAGAGCTTGACTCCGGGAAACGGACCCAAAGCCGTCTTTGCTACCGGTGCTGCCAAGAGGGGAAAGAAAAAGAACAAGAAGAACAAGACCCCGGCAAAAGACCCTCTAATAGAGGAGGTGATTGCCGAGGAATACGAGGAAGACTTGGATGGAGCACTTATCCTAGACGAGCCGAAAAAAGAAGCATCGGTGGATGGGCACGTGATCACTGAAGGTGCGCGTAAACTCATCGATGCCGCATTAACCACACCTATCCCTACCGCTGCAGAACTTACCGCAGATGAGCTGGACGAAAGGGCCCAAGCCCTAGAAGCGCGTCGTCAACAACTCCTTGATGAAGCCAAAAACATCGAGGTGGAGAAGAAGCGCATGTCAAACAAGGAGTACATGTCCCGTCTGCATTAGAAGACACGGAAGAGTCACGTGGATGACAACCAATTCCCACGTGTCTGTGCCGTCCTTTTTGGAGATGAGATGGGAAAGCCATGGAAGGACAACAATGGAGATTGGGTTTACCCAACACCAGTGCAAAATACTGTGGCAGCTGGCGAAATTCTATCAGCTAATCCAGGACCAGAAGAGATATGTTTGGGTATCAAGCTACTCAACAAAGGACTGGAGAAGCAAAAGGTCGCCCTGTCAGGAAGCCAAAAGCTGGTCTCGGATTCCAACCAATGTTGCACAGATCCGGCATGGGCTGGCGTAAGATCCCACTATGTTAGGGCGCAGTATCATAACCCCGAACACAGGGAAGACAATTATTCAAGAACCAGATCGACGGGGCAGCACCGCAGGGCTACACATAACTGGAGCAACGTCGCTCCAGTCACCGAGAAAGACACAATCGCTGCACTCAATCCGAGGAATCCTTCCCGAAAGGGAGAAGATAAAGAAAAACGTCGGGAGGAGGATCGTCAGAACATGCCACCTCCTAAACATGAAAACCGTTCGGCTGAACCTTACCATGGTGGGAACGACGGACGAAGGAACGACGGAAACCATGCTGGTACAAGCCGGCAGGGGGCTCGTCACAGTCAAGAACCTCCCCGGAACCGGAATAATGACGCTCCGGGCGGAGGCCGGCGATCAGCAGGAAACTACCCAGCTGCACCACCCTCTCCACCGCACAGTTATCACAACGGCCCCCAAGGAGGTCAAGGAGGACGACATGACGGAGGAGGTGGTGGCAGAAGCCGAAGTCCGGCTCCAAGGCACCGCAGCAACAGCCGATATTCGGGACGATCCCTATCCCCAAACGATGCGGCACAGGATCAACTCCAACATAGAGGCTCGGAGCTACGAAACGATGACGTGTACGTGGGCCCAAAGTGCTTTGGACCACGCATCAGAGCTACAAAATTCCTGGAAGGATTTGCTATCTCAAGACATATTCAAGCCTACGACGGCATTGCTCGGCCAGACACCTGGTTACATGATTTCTTCCAAGCTTGCTACATCGCTAAAGGCGGAAACAGGCTGGTCGCAACCTGATATCCCCCACTTATGTTGTGGAAGACGGCGCGATCATGGCTCAATGAACTTCCGGCAAACACCATCCACAACTGGTATGACTTACAAAGTGCGTTCTTTCGGAATTTCGAAGGCACATATCGGAGGCCCTGTACGGTTGGAGACCTACAGCCTTGCACCCAGAAAGCCGAAGAAACTTGCCGAGATTATCTCGGACGATGGATTGACACCAAGAACTCCTGCGAGGGAGTAAATGATCAAACTGCGATTGAAGCTTTTATTTCAGGTCTCCCAATTGGATTACTGCGCCATCGCTTGAAGTGTGACAAGGTTACTGATCTGGGAGAGATGATAGAAACAGCGAGCAAGTATGCAGATGCTGACGACGATGCAGAGGGATTACTTAATGTCCTGGCCGTACCACAGTCAGCAAAGACAAAGCAACAGGCTCAGAAACGCAAAAACACCTCGGAAGAAAAACCCAATGTGGAGACAGCAGTAGTCACTACTGTTTCCGGGACTGGAGGACGAGGAGGACGTTGTGGAGGCCGCGGGGGTGGTCGTGGGACATCAAGGGTCCAAGGTAGAGGAGAGCAACAACCAGGCAAAACCTACACTTGGGCCAACATTGCCAATAACCCATGTGTGCATCACTTAGACGCCAATGGGGGCTCGTCCCACACCAACGCTGAATGTCATTTTAACGATGACATCAAGAGAGATGATACCGCGGGCTACAAAGCTAAGCGGAACAAGGGAAAGAAAAATCCCGAAAAGAAAAAGAGACCAAGGAAGATTCCGACATGGAGGAAGCCGACGCTTCAAATCCCAAGTCAGAAGGGAAGAAAACATTTCCTACCAAGAAGGACACTTACGTCACCTTCCTCGGATCTCAACCAGCAAAGGTCAAGAAAGCAGTTCTCCACGAGCTCAACGCAATAGTTCCGGCTGTCCCTCAGTATTTGGACTAGTCGGAGGTGGCAATCACATTTGACCGCGCTGATCATCCGCCTAAGTTGCATAGGCGAGGAAAATACGCCTTAATCGTCAATCCACTTATTGACGGTTATGGTTTCTCCAAGACCCTCATGGACGGTGGTAGTAGCATCAATATTCTCTATGTAGAAACGCTATGCCGGATGAAGATCTCGGAAACACAGCTTAACCATAGCTCTGTGATTTTTCATGGGGTTGTACCATGAAGACAAGCCAATTCCCTGGGAGAGATCACTTTGGATGTTACTTTTGGAACACCAAAAAATTATCGAACAGAGGCACTTTCCTTCGAAGTGGTCCCATTCAAGAGCGCATACCACGCTATATTCGGACGTCCGGCTTACTGGGCTTTTATGGCTCGTCCGTGTTACATTTACAATATGATGAAAATTCTAGGTCCCAACGGCGTGATCACCATCAGGGGAGACCCGAAGAAAGCGCGAGAGTGCGAGGATGGAAATGCCGCCTTTGCCGAAGTCGTGCTGCACGCCTAGGAGTACCAGGAGATCAAGAAGAGCATAGATCCGTCCGAGATGCCCGCGACGAAGAAGGAGGTGACAAAACCAAATCCGTAGTTCAAGGCATCAGAAGAGACGAAGACGACGCCATTGAAGGATGATGACCCCTCCAAGGTGACCCAGATAGGCGCAGGCCTAAGTAGCGCATAGGAAGGCGCGCTCGTCAAGTTCCTTCGAGCAAATCAAGATATCTTCGCATGGCAGCCATCTGACATGACCGGAGTACCTAGGGAACTTGCCGAGCACTGTCTAAATGTAAACCCGAACGCTAAACCCGTCAAACAGTCCTTACGACGGTTTGGTGATGAAAAGCGTAAGGCAATAGCTAAGGAACTAGCGCGGCTCGAGTTAGCCAGATTCATAGAAGAGGTCATCCATACTGAATGGTCGGCCAACCCTGTAATGGTCCCTAAAAAGGACACTACTGATTTAAGGATGTGTGTTGATTATACTGCCTTGAACAAGGCTTGTCCAAAAGATCCGTTCGCTCTGCCTAGAATTGATCAAGTTATCGATTCTACGGCAGGCTCGGAACTCCTCTGTTTTCTCGACGCATATTCCGGTTATCACCAAATCCGGATGAAGGAATCTGACAAAATCAAGACTTCATTCATAACCCCTTTCGGAACCTTCTGTTATGTTATGATGGCCTTTGCGCTGAAGAACGGAGGATCTACGTACCAGCGCACGATGCAGCGTTGCCTCCATGATCAACTTGGGTGCAATGTACATGCATACGTGGATGATATCGCGGTCATGTCCAAAAAGAAGGAAACATTGGTTTCGACTTAGAGGAGAGGTTCGCCAATTTACGAAAATACAACATCATGCTTAACCCGAAGAAATGCTTCTTTGGAATACCAGCCGGAAAATTGTTAGGTTTTATTGTGTCTCAATGAGGCATAGAGGTGAACCGTGACAAGATCAAGGCTATTCTCAATATTTCCAGGCCAACTCGCCTGAAAGATGTACAAAGATTAACTGGTTGCATCATCGCGGTCAGTCGATTTGTAAGCCGGCTTGGTGAAAGAGCCGCACCATTATACAAACTCCTGAAGAAAACTAAGGATTTTGTCTGGACTGACGAAGCCGAAGCTGCACTACAAGACCTGAAGAAAGTACTCTCATCTGCTCCTATCCTTGCAGCACCGGAACCTCAGGAACTAATGCTGCTTTACATTGCTGCGACAAATAGGGTTGTCAGTATAGTTATGGTGGTGGAGAGACCAGAAGAAAATCAAGAGCACCTTGTGCAGCGTCCGACGTACTTTGTCAGCGAGGTCTTGACAGAATCAAAACAGCGATATCCGCACTATCAAAAGTTGGCTTACGGTGTTTTTCTGGCATCTCGTAAGTTACGACACTATTTTCAGGAACACCCAATTACCGTGGTGAGCAAAGCTCCCATGAGAGATATAATCAATAACAGCGATGCTACAGGACGCGTCGCCAAATGGGGCATAGAGCTTGCAGCTTTCGATATTGAGTACAAACCCCGGACAACAATCAAATCCCAGATCCTTGCCGACTTTGTCGCTGATTGGACAAAGACAAAGGAGAACATGATCCTCCCGGAGTTGGAATATTGGACCCTCTTTTTTGACGGATCCAAGGCTAGGGGGGCTCGGGGGCTGGCGTGGTGCTCAAATCACCCCAAGGAGATAAACTTTTATATGTGCTGCAGATCCACTTCACAGCAACAAACAACATTGTCGAGTATGAAGCACTGCTGCATGGAATCCGGATTGCTAAGGATATTGGCATCCGACGTTTGATATGTTATGGAGATTCGGATCTTGTTGCTCAACAAGTGTCGGATATTGGTAATGCAAATAAGCACATGGCAGCATATAAAGCTGTCGTGGATGATCTATCTAAATCGTTCGAGGGGTTTGAAGTTCAACACATCCCTCGAGCAAAAAACGAGGAAGCAGATGCACTATCTCGAATAGGTTCTGCGCGGAAAGAGGTTCCAGATGGCGCATTTTTAGAGCACCTCAAAGTTGCCTTGATAAAGGGAGTAGATGAGGAGTATCCGACCAAATCCGACTCACCTTTAATAGCAGTTCTGGCTGTAATTCCCAGATGGACTCAACCCTACCTTGATTACTTGGTAGATGGCAAATTACCCGAAGACGAGGTGCTGAGCCGGCAGATTGTCCGACGAGCAAAATCCTATACTATTGTTAAAGGTGAGCTCCATAAACGGAGTGTTTCTGGGGTTTATCAGCGCTGTGTATCTCCGGAAGAAGGACCGGAAATCTTAAGAGAAATCCACGAAGGCGAGTGTGGTCACCACGCTGCAGCCAAATCTTTAGTGGCAAAAGCTTTTCGACATGGTTTTTTCTGGCTCACAGCTCAGGCAGATGCCGAACGATTAGTCAAGACATGCAAAGGCTGCCAAAAGTACGCCAAGCAAGCTCATGTTCCGGCTGATCAGCTGCGAACAATACCTATAACATGGCCTTTTGCGGTCTGGGGGCTTGATATGGTAGGACCTTTTAAACGAGCTCCAAGTGGATTTACTCACCTCTTAGTGATGGTGGATAAATTCACCAAATGGATCGAGGCTAAACCTGTCACTAGTTGTGATGGAGCAATAGCCAAAAGATTTGTCGAGGATATTGTAATCCGGTATGGTTATCCGCATAGCATTATCAGGGACAACGGGAGTAATTTTTCCATGGGAGAGTTGGCTGAATTCTGCGATGAGCAAAATATCCGGCTTGACATTGCGTCAGTCGCACATCCACAGGCTAACGGACAAGTCGAAAGAGCAAATGGTTTAATTCTACAAGGCTTGAAACCAAGACTCGAAGCACCACTGTGACGTGCTGCGGGGGCTTGGGCAGAGGAACTACCCTCTGTAATTTGGAGTTTGCGAACAACTCTGAACAGGTCAACAGGATATACACCTTTCTTCTTGGTCTATGGCGCAGAAGTAGTTCTTCCTAGTGATTTGATTCATGCTTCTCCTAGAGTGGCCGCGTATATTGAAGAGGATGCTGAGATTTCTCGACAAAATGATCTCGACTTAGTCGAAGAAGTTCGCGTCGTTGCTGAAATGAGATCTACAGCCTATCAGCAGAAGTTACGCAGCCAGAGAGTCCGAACTAGATCTTTCAATAAAGGTGATTTGGTTCTCCGGCTTGTGCAGCAAAGAAAGCACAAACTTTCCCTAATATGGGAATGGCCCTTTTTGGTTAGTCGAGTATTGCACAATGGGTCGTACTACTTAACTGACATGAGGCCAGTCAAAGAAAGACCTGCTACTAAGTAGAGAAAGAGAGCTGGAGGCAGTACAAATCCGGAAAAATTAGACACACCATGGAATATTGCTCAGCTACGTCCCTTTTATTCTTAGTTTTATCTTTCTTTGTAATTATACATATGTACATGCTCTGTGAGAAATAAAATTTTTGGTTACCTCAAAGTTTTCCTGAGAAGTTTTTACCATCTTATTTCCTAAAGATCATGTCATAGTCGAAAATCCCAGAATGCTTGAAAGTACTTTATGCTCATGTTCGTTCTGGTTTAGATTTCCGATTCTAAAACTGCTACCTTCGGGTATAACTCTAAAAAACTCTAGTCTTTACTTGGGTTATTTGTCTGATTGCTGGATGCGGGTATCTTTCGAGTAGTGAATTGTTGGTACTGGAAGCCGGCTTTGTTTCCGAGTTTAAACTGGTTTAGCAATTAAGCTCCGTTGCTCGGCAAAGTTTCCGGCTGAAGGTTTAGACGGCTCACGAAAGGGACGAGGCGGAAAGCCAGATAAACGATAAGTAGAGGCGGAAAATTCCAAGTGCTTATGCAAACATTTCAGGCACACAAATAATTTAAGACAAAAGTGCTGAATAGATAAAAAAACTTGGCACTAGCAAAAGTCATAGTACTTAATGTTTACAAAACGCATCATGTCTTTCCAGAATAATACATAGTTTTCTGATCTATGATGCAGGAGGAGATGAAGGAACTGTCGGATCGCTGGTTACTCCACCTTGATATCGTGCCGAGATGTCCGGATCCGAGGTGGTCCGTTCATCGTCGGAAACTTCTTTGGCGTCTTCTGGAGGAGGTGGCGGAGTATCCACGCGGGTGAAGAAGGGCGTCTCGTAGCTGGTCAAATCAGCTACGTGACACCCATATCCGGCGCATGAGTGCATGATGGCTTGAAGGTCTTGCTCCTGGCCATCTTCATCTACTTTGCAGTACCCTCTGGTCACCTGCCATATCTCCATGTTTCCATGGTGGCTCATGACCATGGTGAGAGCGTTCTGCGCAGCGGTCCGCGCATAGGACATGTTCCAGTCCCGAACAAGCTGCGGGATCTCCTTGGCCTTCTCCCGCACTTGGAAGTCCGACATGCTTGGCATGTTCGGAATCCTGAGAGATTCGCCAATGTCCTCAAGGGACTGGCGGTAGTCATGAATAAGATCACCGACTTGGGTATGCCGGTGAGTGCGGGGTTCGGACGAGGAGGAGTCCGTCAAGTTCAGAGGACCTATACACAAAACAAGTCAATAAAAATCCGACATTGATGAAAGTCGAAGAAATGAAAAGTCAGATAGATGGAACATATCAAGAATGACGTCGTCAATCTAGGCTTTCTCCTCCCGAAGACTCTGGAGTTCAGCCCGGAGCGCCTGGGAGATATCCTTCTCTCTGCCAACCTTATTTTTGAGGTCCGAGATAACCTTATCCTGAGCGGCAATCTTGAGATCGCGCTCTTCAGTGGCCATGGAGGAGGACTTGAGAACTTGAGCTATGCTCCTTTCATGATCCGCCTTGAGCTTATCCAGCTCTTGGCGAAGTCCCTTGTTCTCCACCACTAAGGTTTTGAGGTTCTCGGCCTCTTCAATCATAGCGATGGATTGTTTCACCAACGCTGTAAGTCAAAAAGAACAACAGTTCAAAAAAATTCGATATTGGAAAAGTAAAAGACAAGGTTTGAATCTCGAAATGTTACCTTCGGCTTCATCCTTGGCTAGCTTGAGCTCAGCTTTTTTAGCCGGAGAGCTTTGATTGCCCTCCGCTTATCACAGACATTTTTTAACAATTCCTGGTTATAGGAACATACTTTCTGTAAGTCAAAATACCCAAAGTCAGAAAGCTACTTAAGACTCGGGCTAATATTTTTTGCTAAATATCAGCACGAGCCTTGGGGTCTACACTAATTCGTTCTTTGGCATCCTAATGAAAGCATAAACTCCGATTTCTATATCCTACTTCATGCTTGGGGGCTAGAGGATATGATATAACATAAGGTAAAAAACAAGAGTTGGAATTCCGACTTACATATTGCTCACGGGTGAGTTTGGCTAGACCCGCGTTCACCTCAACTGCCACCTTCTCGGCGAGAGTAAGAGAAATTACTGGGGCTGTTGGAAGCTCTCCAGTCCCGATCCTCTCGTCGCAAAGGCAGACCTGGGCGAGAAGGTCAGAGAACTTGACGTCCTCTGCTTCTTGCGCTTCCTCTTCGGGGGATTGATGGCTTTTGTCCAGGACTTGCCTGGCCAGCCGCTGGATCTCTTCTACGGACTTCCGAGATAAGCCAAATTTGGCAAGTCCGGGGTTGTTGAGGAGGTTGTCGGTGAAGACTTCAGCCGAGGGATCATTACCCGAAGAGGTTTCACCCTTATCTTGAGCTGACGCACCCACGGTGACGTCAGTGTGCGATCCAAGGATCACAGGAGCCGGATCTTCTGCAACAACCGGAGAAGGAGTAATCGCCGGTGTTGCAGAAGGTTGAGGGACATGAGTCGAAGGAGCCGTGGCAGGGGAAGCTATGGTAAGCTTCACCTGTCGCAGGGGCTTTGTAGGAATCCCCTTCCCCTTACCCTTCATGAGAGGCTTTGCTCTGAGAATGTAGTAATGTCGGAAATATTACATCTCAGAAAGAAATTCGAGAAAGGTACGAAGGCGGAAATTTTGAATGAAAATTACCTCTTCACAACAGGCACCTCCTTTGTGCCAACAGCCACTGTCGGAGCTTTGCGCTTCTTGAGCGCAAGGTCCGGCAATGGGACGACTTCAGCTTCCTGAGAAAACTCAGGAGGATATCCTTCGAGTGGAGCAAGCTCCGACTCGGGGAGTTCGGCAAGCTGAAAACAAGAAAACATAGCAGCATTGCAATGTATGACTTAAAAGATTGAAACACGTAAAAGGTGTACTGATGGAAGCTTACCGCTACCACGGAGTTTTCCGCCGTGTGCATGTCCAGAGAGATCTCCGGAATTTTTCTCTCGATTCGCTCTTTAATCAGCCATTTGATCTGGCTTATATAGCCTTGGCTGGTGTAGGCCTTGGGGCTGATGCAGAGAGAATCTTTTTTGGAAGACGTGATGGAGTGCATCAGTCTATCCCCGTGGTACTGAAGTGGCTGGATCCGACGTGCGACCCAGCACTAGACTAAGTCGGATCCCCTCAGACCCTTGTGCTTAATAAGATATTCGATCCGCCTCTTAGCGAGGATCAGATCGTCCGTAAGAGCCGGAGCAGCCTCATCCTAGGAAGGTTGGGCTGTGGCGGCTCCGTCGACAAAAGCCGGCAAAGCAGTAGCTTTGCCGGGAGCCGGAATATCCCTATGATAGAAAAAGGTGGCTGGCCATTGTTTGACCGAGTCACTGGCAGCAATTTTGGGATAGGAACGGTCTCGTCTAACAGAAAAACTAATAGTACCAGTGATATAAGGAACACCGGCGGTAATAGAATTTCTCCGGACATGAAAGTAATACCGGAAAAGAAGAAAACTCGGCCTAATGCCGAGAAAGCCCTCGCAAAGCGCAGCAAACGCGCTCATCTCTAGAAGGGAGTTGGGAGGAAGATTATGGAGTTGAACTCCATAATGGTCAATCACCTTGGAGAAGAACTCCGAGGAAGGAAAAGACAGACCTCGGTCCAGATGGGTGCCGAAGTGGACGCGCTCGCCCTCGCGCGGATTGGGGATGGTTTCGCCGGAACCGCTCCGCCAGTCACCGGCGGTGAGAAGCCCCTCCTTCTCCATGTTCTTGAGCGCCGCCTCGTCGAGGGTGCAAGGGATCCAGATTCCCCGGAAACTTTCTTTTTCTGCAGCCGGTTCTGCCGACGCTGCTGCCGCTGCCGCCAGAGAGGAAGAAGAGGATGAAGCCATTTCTCTCCGGTGGGAAGGGGTGACCCTAAAGTGGCGGCGCTAGGAGCTCTGTGGGGGGGGAAACGAAAGAGCTCTGGGCGCGCTAGAGATTTGGGAAGAAAGGAACGGCGAAAGGCAGGTGGAGAGGAGAAGAAAAAATCTAGACCCCTTATATCTACCTACCTGCGCCAAGGTTCGTGCAAATGCTATAGTGTAACCACCACGCGTCGTGGACAGAACTGGGAAGGGCCCGCGCGATGATTGCGTCGCCTCGTTCTCCACGCACGCATTGAAATGGGGCCTCGGTTCCGTGAACTGCGGACCCACCGACGGTCGTGCTAACGGAATGTCTGTCAGATGACGTAACTGGACCATGTTTGTGTCAGGTGGTGTTAGAGACCAAGTTTCCGTCTTAGTTTAAAAGCGAGCTGGAAAATCCGACTAACTAATTGAAAGGTCCGACTTACTTTTAAGACCCGGATCGTATTCTTTGTTATAAAGTTTCAGGAACCCTTCAAGATTCTGCAAGCCGAAGATCAAGCTAGACGATGATAAAATCCGACTTTGGATCTTGGAGGCCTCCGGGGGCTACTATTGGGGATATACTTTCCGGGTATCCTCAACGTTCCTCGCTGACCAGGGTGGCCCACTTCGGGTTAGATCTTTGCTTCACGGGTGGCCCAGTTACAGAGAGAAGACGGAGTCCCATCCAGCTACGGGAAGGCCCAGAAGACTTACGGACTTAGGCCCATAATGTTACTTGTAGTTCAAGATGTACTCTGTAACCAACTCTTAGTCGTAGCCGGATTGATCTCTCCTGTAAACCCTAGGCCGGATATCTATATAAGCCGTCCTAGGGAGATCCTTTAGGGCAACACTAGAGACGACCAATAGTCTACAATCTCAACTCGCACAGGCGAAACCCTTGTAACCCATATTCCGGCTTTGCCGTATTACTGGATTGATAGCAGGAGTAGGGTCCGTCCAAAGCTGGCGGATTCGAACCTGGGTAAACTTGTGTGCTCACCATCTCGGAACACCGTACGCCTCACACTCCTCTCTTCCGCACGCCTCGAGGACCCCCTCATGGCGTACTTGTCATCAATCCGACGACACTATTTGCATAGGTTTTTATTAAGGATGCTTCATAGAGTGCTCATTATGGTGATGCTGCAAGTTTCCACCATGATTAGGCATGGCTTAGGCTAGCGGCCCAGGTGTTTCTCTAACACACATACAAACTCTATGATCTTACAAGTTCCACTTTTATTTCACACCGCCGGGATCCGTAAGCAAAAGAACATGATATCAACAGGGTACAAAGTACAAGTGCAATGTTGAAAGCATTCCCCATGATACATGGTTCTGCTGATTTCTACTTATAAAGCGCAAGCATATACGCAACAAAGAAGGACCCAATGCTTCAAGTTTATTAGATGCAAAAAAGTAAAGTGTGCCATCAAGTTCGTGAGAGCTTTAATCACTAGTTTTCTCATAACAAGTTTAATTTGGAAGGTAAACAAAAGCATGAATTTACTTGGAATAGCATAAAATAGTAGGTAGGTATGGTGGACTCTTTGGAATAACTTGGTTTAGCAAGTTGGATGCATGAACTCATACTTGGTTGTGGAGGCTAGCAAAAGACTAGGAGCGACAAACTAAGAGAGCAATAATGGCCATAATCATACAGAGCAACAAAACATCATTGATCAAAGCATAAAGTGATACTAAAAGTTGAAAACTAAAGGATCATAAAGGCTATGGTGAATTGAGATAGTCATAACATGGTGTGAGCATGCGCCAAGTCAACCCAAATAAAGTATCAAAGGAGAATACCACTATACTATGCTTTAATATGCTAAAACAATGCATGATTCATCCAAAGCACATTAAGAAATCTCAGTTGTTTATAACAAGTCATGCTATAGCAAAGAATACTAAGCATAAAGCCAAAACAATATCAAGCATGGCATGACAGAGCATAGATCACTGTCAAAAACAACCTCTTTTTACCACATAAGTATGAACGTTCCTACTCTTTTCCAAACCAAACCAAACTATTTGCAAACCAATGTAAGAAAGAGGGGGTCCAACCAATTTATTCAGCAAACTAAGCAAACCAAGCAAAAGAAAAACCAAAACAAAAACAAAAAATAAGACGCTCCAAGAACAACACAACTGTGCATGAAACAATAAAAATGAAGTGGTTGAAAGAAACCTGAGATTTTTATTGATGAAGAAGGGGATGCCTTGGGCATCCCCAAGCTTTGACGCTTGTACTTCTTGGATATTTCTTGGGGTGACACGCGTGGCATCCCCAAGCTTGAGCCTTAGTCCATCCTTCATCTCATTACTGATTCCTTCCATACACCTGAAATTTTTCCTTCATACAAAACTTCACACAATCTTTATTAGCAACATTAGTGCACTCAAGATAAATAAGTCTTAAGGTTCAGTTATAACACCCATAAACTTCCATTAGAACACTAGCTACTGTATCACTTCCCTCAAAAAGCTCAATTCTCCAAAAGAACTTAAAAAGGAACCAACAAGAAGCAAATGCACAAAATGGCAGAAATCTGTCAAAACAAACCAGCAGGTAAATATGAATTTTTTCGAAGACCTTCTGTTGCTAAAATCAAAAAGTGTTGAACTAACGAAAGTTAGATAACAACCTGGGGAAGAAGCACAAAAATTCATGCCTCAAAAAGACGTTCAGAGATTTTACACGAATTTTTACGGTGAAGCACTTAAATCTTTTTAAGGACGGCAACTTTCCCAACCATTACTTCTCTCTCATTAGAGGTTACTCTTGGCACAAAAAGCAAATAAAAAAGATAAGGAACAGTTATTGCTGAAGTAATAACTTTCCAGACTCATCTAAAACTTTTGGGTTATCTCCCAATAAGTACTTTTCTTTAACGCCTTTAAGTTAGGCATAAGAAGCAAGAAAGAATCAAGTGTTCTCAAACGAAGAAGCATTAAAACCAAATTTCTTGCCCTTACCTCTCTTACTTTTATTCTTAATCTTGGGGAAAATATAATTGTTTGGTGGAGAATAAAGGTGCATGGTCCCCTTTCCCACATCTATTATTGCTCCAAGGAGTTCAAATAGGGACCTTCCAAGTGTAATTTGTCCTTTTCCTGCACATTCAATAACAAGATAATCAGTAGAAATCATTTTCCCAAGGATCTTTGTAAACACTCCTTCAACTATTCCAATAGGTAATATGGTAGCATTATTAGCAAGAGATATTTCTTTTCCTCCTTCAGTAAGCCCCCAAGTATTCAAAGATTCATAAATATCTTGGGGCATAAGACAAAATTCAGACATGATATCATAGCGAGCTTGAAAAGTTTTAGTGTTTATCTCAATCTTTACTATAGGAGCCACTTTGATGGTTCAGAATTTATTGGAACATAATTGTGATGCTCCCTAAGCGTATTATAGCAATCTTTTAAGCTAGCAGTGCCAGTCTCAAGAGTGTTCAATCTAGCAAATAGTTTTGCGAAAGAAATATCAGTTTGGCTAGGCAAGTTGTAAGTGAGGATCAATTTCTTTATAGCATTAATAGCATCATCCTCATTACATTGGAGTAAATATCCTCCCACAACAGCATCTAAATAATATCTATAGCAAAGAGCAATCCCAAGGTAAAAACTTCTAAGGAACAAGCTTTGAGTCATTTTAGGCTCGGTTTTTCATGTAGATCAGAGATTCTAGACCAAACTTCTTTAAAACTTTCCTCAATTCCTTGTTTAAAATTGAAAATCATTACCTCGGGTGACATAGTGATTGGAGCAAGGCTAGACATAGTGACAACTTAAGAAAGGAACTAATTTTTTTGTGTTTTTGAAATAAGAAAGCAAACTAGTAAAACTAATTTTTTTGTGTTTTTGAAAAAGAAAACAAGCAAAAAAAGCAAAAGAAACTAAGAAGAACAAAAATAACAAAGTTAAGAGATTGGTTATGAGGGACTCCCCTTGCGAAGATGTCCTTGACTCCCCAGCAACGGCGCTAGAAAAATGCTTGATGGCTCAGTGTCGGCGCCAGAAAAATGCTAGTGCGGCGTTGATGTAGAGCTCGTTGGGATCCCCAAGAGGAAGGTATGATGAGCACAGCAGCAAGTTTCCCTCAGTTATGAAACCAAGGTTTAATCGAACCAGTAGGAGCAAGGAAACACCCCAAATGTGTTACTAGCTGAGCCTTGGCAGGGTGCACTACCGGTGCTAGTAGCAACGTGGAGACCTGCACAACACAACCACATAACTTTGTCCCCAACTTGCGATGAGGTTGTCAATCTCACCGTGTTTTGCTAAAAACAAAGGATTAAACGTATCGAATGGATGGAAGTAATAGTTTTCAGAAAGTAAACACAAAGCAGTAAACAGTTTGTAGATTGTATGTAAAGAAAAGGACCGGGATCTATAGTTCACTAGAGGTGGATCTCCTTAAGATAGATAACATGGTGGGTGAACAAATTACAGCGGGGCAATTGACAAACATCGAGAAAGCAATACATGCATATACTAATCATCCTGACTCCTTTGAGATTCGATTGGGCATTACAACATTATACAGAGACCGCCATCCAACTGCATCTATGACTACTAATCCACCTTCAGGTTATCATCCGAACCCCCTCCAGTATTAAGTTGCAAGCAACAGATTATTGCTTTACGAACTGCGTGTAAAGTAAACAATACGATTGTTCTATGAACAAAGGATTTTTGTTTTCTCCCTAGTAGCAACATCACATCTAGTACCTTAGAGATTTATGTCACTTCCCCAGATTACCAGAGGCATGAACCCACTATCGAGCATAAATACTAACTCTTGGAGTTGCTAGCATCTACTTGGCCAAGATAGCTACTAACAACAGAAAGCATGCAAGATCACAAATAACAAAGACATGATAGAATCAATAATCAATCTGAAATAGCATCTCAATATCCATCGGATCCCCGCAAACACAACATGCAGAATTACAAATAGATGATCTTGATCATGAACGGAGCTCACAAGATCTAAACATGAAAGCACAAAGGAGGAGAACCAGCCATCTAGCTACTACATGGATCCGTAGTCCAAGGATGAACTACTCACGCATCACACCGGAGGCTTGTACGGTGATGAAGAAGGCCTCCAGGGTGAATTCCCCTCTCCGGCAGGGTGCCGGGAAGAGCTTCAGATCCCTCCCGATCTAGGGATGGAGATGATAGCGGCTACAGACTCTTTCGTGGATTTTTTTGATCGGGGACTTAGGGTTTTCATCCCAAGGGCATCTTATAGGCGAAAGGAGAGGCCGAGGGGGTGCCGGAGGCGGCCACACCACCCCCTGGTGCGGGCCAGGTGGTGTGGTGGCCCCCTGGCCTCTCCCCGTCTCGTATTCTGGCATCTGATGACTTCCGAAAAAATAGGCACTTTGGATTTTGTCTCGTCCAATTCCAAGAATATTCATTTTATGACTTTCCTAGAACCAAAAACAGCAGAAAACAGGTAGCTAGCACTGTGGCTCTTGTTAATAGGTTAGTCCAAGAAATCATATGAAAAGTACTTCAAAGTGTGGACAAAACACAAGAAAGTGGATAAAACCAAGCATGGAACATCAAAATTATAGATACATTTGCAATGTATCAATGACACCGTTAGGGCCTGACATCTTCATCTGCAGATAGGCATAGTGTGGTACCGCCATGAGCCTAGCAAACGCGACACGTCCGAGGATGCAGTGGTACTGTGAGGGCCAGTCGATGACCTCGAAGTTGATACACTCGTGTCGAAAGTTTTTCGGCGTGCCGAAGATGACGTCGAGGTTGATTTTGCCAAGGGGATACATACCCTTGCCTAGGACGATGCCGTGGAACGCTGTATCTGAGGCTTCTAAGCAAGTTAGAGGGATCCTCATTGCTCGCAAGGTACTCGCGAATATAAGGTTGATGCCACTTCCGCCGTCCATGAAGACGTGGCTCATGTCGAAGCCTCTGATTTGCGCCTCGAGTACGAGGGGACAATGGCTTGGGCGAGGTACTTGGGGCGGATGGTCGCGCTTGTTGAAGGTGATGCAGGACTCACTTCCGCTGATGTACTCAGTGGTAGATGGTGGAGAGTTTGTGGCCAAGTTGACTTGGCGAGTGATGGCCTTCTGCACCTGATTCGAGGGGCGCCCCTTTTGGATCATCATGGTGCCCATGGCTCGTGGGTACGGTTCGCCTCCATGGTGCTGGTCCGGCGCGATTGCATTCAGGGGCGGCCCGGGTGGTGGTGTCGGAGCTCCATGTGGCACGGCGCCTGGGACGGCTCCGTAACCCCTTTCGACTGCGCTACGGTTCATCCGAGCCAGTCCCTCATGTAATTTGAGGAACTCGCAGCAGTCCTTGAGGAGGTGACTTGACTTCTTCTTTCCATCATGCTTGTCGATGTAGAAGTGCACAGTGCATGGCCCGGACAGCTTGTCTTCAATGGATGTTGCGGCTGCCTCATCACGATTGCGGCGCTGCCATACTTGCGTGGTTTTTCTGGTGTCGCGGTATCCACCGCTACGGTAGCCGCTGTTGCGGTTGTCGTCGCGCCTATCGGCATAGCCGGCCGCGACCATGTTGACGTCATCGCGGTCATCGTAGATGCGCATGCGGCGTTTGCCTCGGCGATCGCGTCTGCGCTCGAGTTTTGCCTTATCATCGGAGTGAACGCGATTTTTCACCGAATCTTCTCCATCTCCCAGCGATTCGTGATTTCCATCAGGTGATCGATGGTTTTGGGCTTTGAGCGGCTCAGCTCCTCCCTGAGCTCTGTGCGACGTACGCCGCCGTTGAATGTGTCAATCGCACGGTCCTCCGAGATGTTCTCTGCGGAGTTCTTGATGATGGACCACCTCTGGATGTAGGAGCGTAGCGATTCGCCCGATCTTTGCTGGCAGCATCTCAGCTCTTCGATTGATGCAGGACGTTTGTATGTGCCCTTGAAGTTGCGCACGAAGCTGTAAACTAGCTCTTCCCAACTGCGAATGGATCCACGTGGGAGGTTGTTGAGCCATGCTCGGGCGACGCCTTGTAGCTGTAGCTGCAGGCATTGCATAGCTGTGCTTCGAATTCCGCCGTGAAGCCTGACGGAGGAGATGTGGTCCTCCAACCAGATCTTCGGGTCCTGTAGGCCATCAAACTTTGGGTTCTCCGACGGGAGCTTAAACCCCTTGGGCATTCGCTTTTTCCTGATGGCCCTGCTGAAGCATCTAGCGCCACAGAGCTCCAGATCTTCGTCTTCTGAGTCAGTTGACCGAGCACGTCGCACCCTCGATTTGTCGATCTTGCGCTGCGTGAGGTCATCGCGTGCATCATAGTCGTGGTCGTGTCGCCGTGAGCGGCGACGTCGAGACAGATCGTGACTATCGTCGCTAGATGAGGGTGAGGAGTAGCGTTTTTCTAGAGCTTTGCCTTTTTTCGGCTCTGGTGCTAGTTCTTTATCGAGGGCGGCCTCGACTAATCCCAGGTCTGCGATCGTAGATTGGTGCATGGTGGCTCGAGGATCTCCAGTTGGCGGCTAGTTGTTCAGGAGGTACATGGTGGCTGCTGTCACTGCAGCTTGCGGCATCTTTGGAACCACGTTGCCCCGGGTGTCGACTATCATAGAGCTGAAGTCAAGGACCTTTGCAGCTTCTATGTGTTCTTGTTCAGTGAGGTGGGCCATCCGGGATCGCCTCTTGTTTCCGATGTACTCATTGCCCTTTGAGGAGGATCCCCGTGGGAGGAGATCCCAGCACGTTGAAGACTCGACTCATCTGCCGCCTTTTTGCGCGCCTCGAGTTGCGCGGTTGTTTGCACTTGGCACTTGAATTCTTCCTTCAGGAGCAAGTGGTATCCCATTAGCAGTTCTTGCGGAGATCCGAAGGGTAGAGGGTTGCCTCGTAAGGCCTCGCAGCAGCGAGCCCACTCCTGCTCGTTGAGCCTGATCTCGACGCGTTCGTCGGTTTGCTCGTTTATTATGGTTGGAGGCTCGACTGCTCCTCCGTTGTTGACGGGGGTGCCGTTTGGTGATGGTCCGTTGTTTGGTGGTGGTCCCCTGTTGGGTATGCCGCCGTTGGGTGTGCTGCCGCCGCCAGTGTTGTCACAATTGGTGGACGTGTCGACTGTGTTGATGACGGCGTGATACATTGCAAATGTACCTATAATTTTTGATGCTCCATGCTTGTTTTTATCCACTTTCTTGTGTTTTGTCCACACTTTGGAGTACTTTTCATATGATTTCTTGGACTAACCTATTAACAAGAGCCATAGTGCCAGCTGCCTATTTTCTGCTATTTTTGGTTCCAAGAAAGTCACAAAATGAATATTCTCGGAATTGGACAAGACAAAAGCCAAAGTGCCTATTTTTCCAGAAGACTCATGGAGCCAGAATACGAGACGGAGGAGGGCCAAGGGCTGGCCACACGACCCCTAGGCGCGGGCTAGGCCTGGCCGTGCCAGGGCATGGTGTGGTGGCCCCAGGCACCTCCTCGACCTCTCTATTCGCCTATAAGAAGCCTTCTGACCTAAAAACTTCGGGGGGGGGGGGTCGACATTTTTCCACGAAAAGTTCCACTTCGCCGCCACCACCGAAGGGGAGATTCGAGGGACAGAAAGTCTCTGTTCCGACACCCTGCCAGGACGGGGAAGTGCCCCCGGAGCCATCTCCATCAATCTCCACCATCATTTTAATCGACCATCCATGTTTCCCCCATCTATGAGTGAGTAATCCCCCGCTGTAGGCTATGGGGATGGTAGGGATTGGATGAGATTGTTCATGTAATGGCATCATATTGTTAGGGCATAGTGCCTAGTATCTCTTATTAGTGCTTTATGACTTTGTTGCAACTTTGTTGTGCTTAATGCTTGTCACTAGGGCCCGAGTGCCATGATTTTAGGTCTGAACTTATTATTGATTCATTATGATAGTACTGTTTCTGGTCTTATCTACAAGTTGTATACACATGTTGTTGTCCAGAACCTATGGCCCCGAAGTGACAGAAATCGGGATAACCGGAAGGGAAAGGCTTTGATGTGAGGATCACATGTGTTCACAGAGTGTTAATGCTTTGCTCCGGTGCTCTATTAAAAGGAGCACCTTAATTGCCACTAGTTCCCTAGAGGCCCGGCTGTAAACGGGCTGGCAGGACAAAAGATGTTGTGCAAGTTCTCATTGCGAGCACGTATGACTATATATGGGACAAATGCCTAGGATTGTCTAGTACTTGGGTGCTTTATCTTATTTATCTGCAATTGCCCTATGTTCTGATTGCTATGTGAATTGTCTTGTCCATGCAACACCCGTCCATCCATCCCTATGCCTACCGCACTCGAATCCCACTGTTTACTGCTTTTGTTACTACTGTCTTTGCTTTACTACTGCTGTTACTTTGTTATTTCTACTACAAAACTATTGCTACTGATAAACTACTGTGAGCAAGATTGTTTCCAGGTGCAGCTGAATTGAAAACTCAGTTGTTAAGGCTTATAAATATTCTTTGGCTCCACTTGTGTCGAATCAATAAATTGGGTTTAAATTCCCTCGAAAATACTGCGATACACCCCCTATACTTGTGGGTCATGAAGACTATTTCAGATACGGAAGCTGCTGCTGCTGCTCCCGCAAGGAAGATGCTGCTCCCGCAACTTTCAGATCCGGAACCGTAGGTTCCATCTTCAGTTGCCAAATCGCTCAGATCGGATTCGTGACTGTTGTCGCTAACCGTATTCTCGACTATTGTCGGGGCGTTGAGCTCACTGAGGGTGCCGATCGGTGGAGGGAACCACGATGCTGGAGCAATCGATGGCACTGTCGGCTAGTCAGGCATGCGAAGCGTGTCCATTTGACCAACTTGGAAGTGGAAGCTCCGATCGCTAGGCTAATTCTGTCGCCCACAGACTCGAAAGCCGGGCGAGTGGCCGGCGTGCGGACGGTGAAGTTGAACGCGCTGAAAAGCTAGCGAATCTCCGCTCTTGCGGATTTTTAGATTGCGGTTGATGGGGCCGAAGAAGCCGCAACATCAAAACTCCCTATTCCCATAGACGGCACCAATTAACGAGGGTTTAACTCATCAATGCCCATTGTTATGGACTTGGTTTTTGGAGAAGGAGGGAGCGCTGGAGATATCTATCGGCTAGCAAACAAGCACACAGGGAAATCGAAGATTTACCCAGGTTCAGGCCTCGTAGAGGTCCCTACTCCTGCTTGTCTGCTCGTGGAATTATCGAAGGAATCGAGGATTACAATGGTGCGCAGATGCAATCTGGCGAGGGTTGTGGAAACTAGGGTTGCGTGTGTCCTCCTCGCCGCCCCTCCTAGCCTTTATATAGATAGGCTAGGTCTCGGGTGACAGATCGAGTCGGTTACAGGTTAGGGTTTTCCCTTTTAAACTTTCTATCTTTAGCTTCTTCTTGTTCTTCAAGTAATCGAGAGTCCGTAGGCTACTCGAGTTCTCTCTTTGGGCCTTGGCGACACTGTGGGCTTCGCCGTATCTGGACCGTATATGCCAAACTCGAGTACCTGTAGGGTATACCGATGTCAGTAAGTATATCCAGAATTACTCAGAATAGGCGAGGTCCAAACATCACTATGAATGAGTTGAAACGGAAAAGATGCAACTGTGGAGGAGGAGCTAAACGGAAGACGAACATGTTTGCCTAAACGGAATGAGCATCCGTTTTATTACAATAAAAGAAGAATCCTTACATTATTTGACGAAGGGCGGTGAAGCTAGGATGGCCGAGGCGGGCGTGCCAGAGGTCGACGCCGGTGGAGAGTGCGAGATGGCTGTTGGTGGCGGTGGAGGATGTTAGCAATAATCTTGCCTAATTAGTGTGTGAGTCCTAGTTCGTGTTGTACTAGTACGTGTTGGAGTTGGTTAGTGTGTAATCTAGCAAATATGGGGCAGGTTTGGAGTGCAGTCATGTTCTAGTCCGACTAGGATTAGAACTATACATAGCGTGTGTGTTTGAGTCTGTCTAGGATTAGGTATCAGCCCGAGTCAGTTCTAGTTTGTGTAGCTTGACTGTGTATATATGCACATCAAGGCTGCACGTTGTATCAAGTTTGTACCGAAGTTTGAGAAAATAAAGAGAGAAAATTCGAGGGCACGATACGTGCCCGAGGCCACAAGTTTTTGCGTGTGTGTGTTTATCTGATTTGATGTGATCGATCCGTGCCAAATTCCAACAATTGGTATCAGAGTGAGGTTGGAGATTTAAAGCCACACTTGGCCCCGGGAGCCGACGCTACTAGCGCCTCGGGGCGGGCGATCGGGTGGATACGGTCAACATGCCGCCGCTGATGAGACGGCAGACGAACATTGTGAGGGTTTGTGGAGAATGCACAACTCTAATAGGATCGGCTGTCTCATATATATATAGACAATTACAGGTACAATTCAGAGAGTACAAGGAGACATATACTACAATACGTATCTCAATACTAAAGGCACTACATTTTCTATTACCGAACTCAAGGCCCAAATAAGCCCTTAATCTTGATGTGACTTGCATGTCATTTTGTCTTAGATGATAAGAGTATGTCTTATCGATTTAATCTCCCAACCCTTGCACGAAACCATAGGCAAAAATAATAGCTAGTCCCAATCACAAGTCTACATGTCACCAAATTCATTAAATATAGAAACAACTCTTAAGACTAGTCACATGTATGTGATACTACTATATGATACCATCTCCACAATGCATAGTATCTATGTTCCGGGCGGAATCTGCAAGAATCGGAACCGGCGAGATCATCGATGTCGGTCGCATCCTCTACGCCAGCGACGTCCCTCTCTTCGTTCTCGACGAGACGTGGATTCCGGCTAGGGAGGCCGTGACTGCCTATACAATCATGTCTTTTGGCGAGATCGATTTTTACATCGGTTTCGCTGAACCTGCCCAACCCACCCCAGCGGTGATGATAGAGGCAGAAGAATCTTCTAGGTCCCCTTTGTCCGCGGAGGCGGCAGAGTTCTGGATCTCAGAAAACCCTAATCCCACCCAGCCCGCACCAGTTGCGGAGATAGTGGAGAAATCTGAGCCTGAAGAAGACCTCACGGTCCAAGTCAAATCTGGAGTGGATCTCCCTGGAGAAGCCGGATCCTAGATCGACCCACCCGTGGAAGTCGAAATCCAGGAGGAGCATATCAACGACACTGATTCCGGCTCTGACGATGCCGGGACAGACAGGCCTTTCCTCAGGTACACACTAAGACGTATGATACTGCAAGGCGCTAGCGCAGATGCAATCCTCGAAACCATTAAAAGTTTCGACATGGCTGATCGCGAAAGCCGCAGGTACCTCAGGAAGCATGCATCGCACTTCGTCGGATATGTTGGATCCGGATCCGGCTCTGCCAATGCTGGAGAAAACACCGACTCGGTGCTGGAGGCAATTGGAACAAACGCCGACGTCCCCGCATCCTCGGATGAATCTATGACGTCGGCAGATTTCCGAAAGTTCTCCGCGGAATATGAAGAGGAGTACAACTCCAAAGCTGCAAAAGAAGGAGAAGCCATGGATGAAGGATCCGGGGAACACTCTCCCAAAGCGCAGGATGACATGGACGTCGGAGATAATCCCGAAGTCCAGATGTCCGAAAGTACCGATCAGAGCTTGGCTCCGGGAAACGGACCCAAAGACGTCTTTGCTACCGGCGCTGCCAAGAAGGCAAAGAAGAAGAACAAGAAGAACAAGACCCCGGCGAAAGACCCTCTCACAAAGGAGGTGATTGCCGAGGAATACGAGGAAGACTCGGATGGAGCACTTATCCCAGACGAGCCGAAAAAAGAAGCATCGATGGATGGACACGTGATCACAAAAGGTGCGCGTAAACTCATCGATGCCGCATTCACCACACATATCCCTACAACTGCAGATGAGCTGGACGAAAGGGCCCAAGCCCTAGAAGCGCGTCGTCAACAACTCCTCGATGAAGCCAAAAACATCGAGGTGGAGAAGAAACGCATGTCAACCAAGGAATACATGTCTCGGTTGTATCAGAAGACACGGAAGCATCACATCAATGATGACCAATTCCCACGTGTCCATGCCGTCCTCTTCAGGGACGAGATGGGGAAGCCACGGAAAGATAGCAATGGAGATTGGGTATACCCAACCCCAGTATAGAATACCGTGGCAGCCCGAGAAATTCTATCGGCTAATCCAGGACCAGAGGAGATCCGTTTGGGTATCAAGCTACTCAACAAGGGACTAGAGCAGCAGAAGGTCGCCCTGTCAGGAAGTCAAAAACTGGTCTCGGATTCTGACCAATGTCGCACAGATCCGGCATGGGCTGACGTAAGATCCCATTATGTTCGGGCGCAAGACCATAACCCCGAACGCAGGGAAAACAATTATTCAAGAACCGGATCGTCGGGACATCATCGCAGAGCTACGCATAACTGGAGCAATGTTGCTCCAGCGACCGAGAAAGACGCGATCGCTGCACTCAATCCGAGGAATCCTCCCCAATGAGAGTACAACGATCGAAAGAGAGAAGATAAGGAGAAATGTCGGGAGGAGGATCGTCAGAGAATGCCACCTCCTAGATATAAGAGCCTTCCGGCTGAGCCTCACCATGGTGGGAACGACGGACGAAGGAACAATGGAAATCACGCTGGAACAAGCCGGCAGGGGGCTCCTCGTAGTCAAGAACCTCCCCGAAACCGGAATAATGACGCTCCGGACGGAGACCGGTGATCAGCCGGAAACAATTCAGGTACCCCACCCCCTCCACCAGGCAGTTATCACAACGGCCCCCAAGGAGGGCAAGGACGACATGGCGGAGGAGGTGGTGGCAGAAGCCGAAGTCCGGCTCCAAGGCACCGCAGCCACAGCCGACATTCAGGACGATCTCTATCCCTGAACGACGCAAGGCACATGATCAACTCCAACATAGAGGCTCGGCGCTAGGAAAACGATGACGTGTACGTGGGCCCAAAGTGCTTCGGACCACGCATCAGAGCTACAAAATTCCCGGAAGGATTTGCTATCTCAAGACATATCCAAGCCTACGACGGCATTGCTCGGCCAGACACCTGGTTACAGGACTTCTTCCAAGCTTGCTGCATCGCTAAAGGTGGAAACAGCCTAGTCGCAACCCGATATCTCCCACTTATGCTGCGGAAGACGGCACAATAATGGCTCAATGAACTTCCGGCAAACACCATCCATAACTGGTATGACTTGCAAAGTGCGTTCTTTCGGAATTTCGAAGGCACATATCGGAGGCCCTGTTCGGTCAGAGACCTACAGCGTTGCACCCAGAAAGCCTGAGAAACTTGCCGGGACTACCTTAGACGATGGATCGACACCAAGAACTCCTGTGAGGGAGAAAACAATCAAATTGCGATTGAAGCTTTCATCGCAGGACTCCCAATTGGTCTACTGCGTCACCGCTTGAAGTGTGACAAGGTCACTGATTTGGGAGAGATGATAGAAATAGCGAGCAAGTATGCAGATGCTGATGACGACGCAGAAGGATTACTCAATGTCCTGGCTGTACCTCAGTCAGCAAAGACAAAGCAACAAGCTCAGAAGCGCAAAAATACCTCGGAAGAAAAACCCAACGCGGAGACAACAGTGGTCACTACTGTTTCCGGGTCTAGAGGACGAGGAGGACGTGGCGGAGGCCACGGTCGTGGCCGTGGGACATCAAGGGTCCAAGGTAGAGGAGAGCAACAACCAGGCAAAATCTACATTTGGGCCGACATTACCAATAACCCATGTGTGCATCACTTGGACGCCAATGGGGGATCGTCCCACACCAACACTGAATGTCGTTTTAATGACGACATCAAGAGAGATGATACCGCGGGCTACAAAGCTAAGCGGAACAAGGGAAAGAAAAATCCCAAAAAGACAAGGAGACCAAGGAAGATTCCGACATGGAGGAAGCTGATGCTTCAAATCCCAAGTCGGAAGGGAAGAAGACTTTTCCCACCAAGAAGGACACTTACGTCACCTTCCTCGGATCTCAACAAGCAAAGGTCAAGAAAGTAGTTCTCCACGAGCTCAATGCAATAGTTCCGGCTGTCCCTCAATATATGGAATGGTCGGAGGTGGCAATCACATTTGACCGCGCTGATCATCCGCCTAAGCTACACAGGCGAGGAAAATACGCCTTAATCGTCAATCCACTTATTGATGGTTATGGTTTATCCAAGACCCTCATGGACGATGGTAGCATCATCAATATTCTCTATGTCGAAACGCTACGTCGGATGAAGATCTCGGAAACACAGCTGAACCATAGCTCTGTGATCTTTCACGGAGTTGTCCCAGGAAGACAAGCTAATTCCCTGGGAGAGATCACTTTGGATGTTACCTTTGGAACACCAAAGAATTATCGGACGGAGGCACTTTCCTTCGAAGTGGTCCCGTTCAAGAGCGCATACCACGCTATATTCGGACGTCCCGCTTACTAGGCTTTTATGGCTCGTCCATGTTACATTTATAATATGATGAAAATTCTAGGTCCCAACGGCGTGATCACCATCAGGGGAGACCCGAAGAAAGCGCGAGAGTGCGAGGATGGAAATGCCGCCTTTGCTGAAGCCGTGTTGCACGCCTAGGAGTAACAGGAGATCAAGAAGAGCATAGATCCGTCCGAGATGCCCGCAACAAAGAAGGAGGTGACAAAGCCAAATCCGGAGTTCAAGGCATCAGAAGAGACGAAGACGATGCCGATGAAGGATGATGACCCTTCCAAGGTGACTCAGATAGGTGTAGGCCTAAGTAGCGCATAGGAAGGCGCGCTCGTCAAGTTCCTCCAAGCAAATCAAGATATCTTCGCATGGCAGCCATCTGACATGACTGGAGTACCTAGGGAACTTGCCGAGCACTCTCTAAATGTAATCCCGAACGCTAAACCCGTCAAACAGTCCTTACGACGGTTTGGCGATGAAAAGCATAAGGCAATAGTTAAGGAACTAGCACGGCTTGAGTTAGCCGGATTCATAGAAGAGGTCATCCACACTGAGTGGTCGGCCAATCCTGTAATGGTCCCTAAAAAGGACACCACTGATTTAAGGATGTGTGTTGATTATACTGCCTTGAACAAGGCTTGTCCAAAAGATCCTTTCGCTCTGCCTAGAATTGATCAAGTCATCGATTCTATGGCAGGATCGGAACTCCTCTGTTTTCTTGACGCATATTCCGGTTATCACCAAATCCGGATGAATGAATCTGACAAAGTCAAAACTTAATTCATAACCCCCTTCGGAACCTTCTGTTTTGTTATGATGCCCTTTGGGCTGAAGAACGCAGGAGCTACGTACCAGCGCACGATGCAGCGTTGCCTCCATGACCAACTCAGACACAATGTACATGCATACGTGGATGATATCGCGGTGATGTCCAAAAAGAAGGAAACGCTGATTTCCGACTTGGAGGAGACGTTCGCCAATCTACGAAAATACAACATCATGCTTAACCCAAAGAAATGCTTCTTTGGAATACCAGCCGGAAAATTGTTAGGTTTCATCGTGTCTCAGAGAGGCATAGAGGTGAACCGAGACAAAATTAAGGCTATGCTCAACATTTCCATGCCAACTCGCCTGAAGGACGTACAAAGACTAACTGGTTGCATTGCTGCAGTTAGTCGATTTGTAAGCTGGCTTGGTGAAAGAGCCGTACCATTGTATAAACTCCTGAAAAATACCAAGGATTTTGTCTGAACCGACGAAGCTGAAGCTGCCCTACAAGATCTGAAAAGAGTACTCTCATCTGCTCCTATCCTTGCAGCGCCGGAACCTCAGGAACCGATGTTGCTTTACATTGCTGTGACAAATAAGGTTGTCAGTATCGTCATGGTGGTGGAGAGACCAGAGGAAAATCAGGAACACCTGGTGCAGCGTCCGACGTACTTTGTCAGCGAGGTCTTGACAGAGTCCAAACAACGGTATCCGCATTATCAAAAGTTGGCTTACGGTGTTTTTCTAGCATCACGTAAGTTGCGACACTATTTTCAGGAGCATCCAATTACCATGGTGAGCAAAGCTCCCATGAGAGACATAATCAATAATAGTGACGCCACAGGACGCATCGCTAAATGGGGAATAGAGCTCTCAGCTTTCGACATTGAGTATAAACCTCGGACAGCAATCAAATCCCAGATCCTTGCTGACTTTGTCGCTGATTGGACAGAGACCAAGGAGAACATGGTCCTCCCTGAGTCGGAATATTGAACCCTCTTTTTCGATGGGTCTAAGGCTCGAGGGGGCTCGGGGGCTGGCGTGGTGCTCAAATCAGCCCGAGGAGATAAACTTTTATACGTGTTGCAGATCCACTTCACAGCGACAAACAACATTGCCGAGTATGAAGTACTGCTACATGGAATCCGGATTGCTAAGGATATTGGCATCCGACGTTTGATGTGTTACGGAGATTCGGATCTTGTTGCTCAGCAAGTCTCGAATATTTGTAATGCAAATAAACACATGGCAGCATATAAAGCTATCGTGGATGATCTATCTAAATCGTTCGAAGGGTTTGAAGTTCAACACATCCCTCGAGCAGAAAATGAGAAAGCAGACACACTATCTCGCATAGGCTCTGCGCGGAAAGAGGTCCCGGATGACGCTTTATTAGAGCACCTCAAAATCCCTTCGATAAAGGGAGTAGATGAGGAATATCCGACCAAATCCGACTCACCTTTGAGAGCAGTTCTGGCTATAATTCCCAGCTGGACTCAACCCTGCCTCGATTATTTGGTAGATGGCAAATTACCCGAAGACGAAGTGCTGAGACGGAAGATCATCCGACGAGCAAAAGCCTATACTATTGTTAAAGGTGAGCTCCATAAAAGGAGTGTTTCTGGGGACGTTCAGCGTTGTGTATCTCCGGAAGAAGGTGTGGAAATCTTAAGGGAAATCCATGAAGGCGAGTGCGGTCACCACGCTGCAGCCAAATCTTTAGTGGCAAAAGCTTTTAAACACGGATTTTTCTGGCTTACAGCTCAGGCAGATGCCGAACGATTAGTCAAGACGTGCAAAGGCTGCCAAAAATACGCCAAACAAGCTCATGTTCCGGCTGATCAGATGCGAACAATACCTATAACATGGCCCTTTGCGGTCTAGTGTCTTGATATGGTAGGACCATTTAAACGAGCTCCAAGTGGATTTACTCACCTCTTAGTGATGGTGGATAAATTCACCAAGTGGATCGAGGCTAAACCTGTCACTAGTTGT
Source organism: Avena eriantha (assembly GCA_910589775.1). NCBI lineage: Eukaryota > Viridiplantae > Streptophyta > Magnoliopsida > Poales > Poaceae > Avena > Avena eriantha. Next base: position 64,048,067 of record OU342740.1, read on the forward strand.
GATGGAGCAACAGCCAAAAGATTTGTCAAGGATGTTATAATCTGATATGGTTATGCGCATAGTATTATCACGGACAACGGGAGTAACTTTTCCATGGGAGAATTGGCTGAATTCTGCGATGAGCAAAATATCCGGCTTGACATTACGTCAGTCGCACATCCACAGGCTAACGGACATGTCGAAAGAGCTAATGGTTTAATCTTACAAGGCCTGAAACCGAGACTCGAAGCACCATTACGACGTGCTGCGGGGGCTTGGGCTGAGGAATTACCCTCTGTAATTTGGAGCTTACGAACAACTCCGAACAGGTCAACAGGATATACACCTTTCTTCTTGGTCTATGGCGCAGAAGCAGTTCTTCCTAGTGATTTAATTCATGCTTCTCCTAGAGTGGCCGCGTATATCGAAGAGGATGCCGAGATTTCTCGACAAAATGATCTCGACTTAGTCGAAGAAGTTCGCGTTGTTGCTGAAATGAGATCTACAGCCTATCAGCAGGAGTTACGCAAGTATCATAGCCAGAGAGTCCGAAATAGATCTTTCAATAAAGGTGATTTGGTTCTCCGGCTTGTGCAACAAAGAAAGCACAAACTTTCCCCAGTATGGGAAGGGCCCTTTTTAGTTAGTCGAGTATTGTACAATGGATCGTACTACTTAACTGACATGAGGCCAGTCAAAGAAAGACCTTCTACTAAGAAGAGAAAGAGAGCTGGAGGTAGTACAAATCCGGATGAGTTAGACAGACCGTGGAATATTGCTCAGTTACCTCCCTTTTATTCTTAGTTTATCCTTCTTTGTAATCATAGATATGTACATGTTCTTTGAGAAATAAAAGTTTTGATTGCCTCAAGTTTTTCTGAGAAGTTTTTACCACCTTATTTCCAAATGATCATGTCATAGTCAAAAATCCCAGAATGCTTGAAAGTACTTTATGCTCATGTTTGTTCTGGTCTAGATTTCCGACTATAAAACTGCTACCTTCGGGTATAATTCTAAAATTTCTAGTCTTTACTTTGGTTATTTGTCTGATTGCATGATACGGGTATTTTCCAAGTAGTGAATTGTTGGTACTGGAAGCCGGCTTTGTTTCCGAGTTTAAACTGGTTTAGCAAGTGAGCTCCGTTGCTCGACAAAGTTTCTGGCTGAAGGTTTAGCCGGCTCACGAAAGGGACGAGGCGGAAAGCCAGATAAACGATAAGTAGAGACGAAAAAATTCAAGTGCTTATGAAAATATTTCAAGCACACAAAAAAAAAACAAAGCCAAAAGTGCTGAATAGATAAAAAGCTTAGCACTAGCAAAAGTCAATAGTACTTAATATTTACAAACGCATCATGTCTTTCCGGAATAATACATAGTTTTCTGGTCTATGATGCAGGAGGAGATGAAGGAGCTGCTAGCTCGCTGGTTACTCCGCCTTGATATCGTTCCAAGATGTCCGGATCTGAGGTGGTCCGTTCATCGTCGGAAACTTCTTCGGTTTCTTCTGGAGGAGGTGGAGGAGTAGCTACGCGGGTGAAGAAGAGGATCTCATAGCTGGTCAGATCAGCTACGTGACACCCGTATCCGGCGCAGGAGTGCATGATGGCTTGAAGGTCTTGCTCCTGGCCGTCTTCGTCTACCTTACAGTACCCTCTAGTCACTTGCCATATCTCCATGTTTCCATGGTGGCTCATGACCATGGTGAGAGCGTTCTGCGCAGCAGTCCGCGTGTAGGACATGTTGCAGTCCCGAACAAGCTGCGGCATCTCCTTGGCCTTGTCCCGCACCTGAAAATCCGACATGCTTGGCATGTCCGGAATCCTGAGAGACTCTCCAATGTCCTCAATAGACTGGCGGAAGTCATGCAGAAGATCACCGACTTGGGTAAGCCGGTGGGTGCGAGGCTCGGAGGAGGAAGAGTCCGTCAAGTTCAGAGGACCTATACACAAAACAAGTTAAGAAAAATCCGACATTGATGAAAGTCAAAGAAATGATAAGTCAGACAGATGGAACGTACCAAGAATGACGTCGTCAATCTTGGTCTTCTCCTCCCGGAGACTCTGGAGTTTAGCCCGGAGCGCCTTCACGCTCATTCTTGAGGTCCGAGATAATTTTCTCTTGAGCAGCGATCTTGCGATCACGCTCTTCAGTGGCCATGGAGGAGGATTCCAGGACTTGAGCTATGCTCCTTTCATGATCCGCCTTGAGCTTATCCAGCTCTTGGGGAAGTCCCTTGTTCTCCACCACCAGGGTCTTGAGGTTCTCGGCCTCTTCAATCATAGCAATGGATTGTTTCACCAGCGTTGTAAGTCAAAAAAGAACAACAGTTCCGAAAAAATTCGACATTAAAAAAGCAAAGGACAAGGTTTGAATCTCGGAATGTTTACCTTCGGCTTCATCCTTGGCTACTTTGAGTTCGGCATTTTTAAGCCGGAGAGCCTTGATCTCTCTCCGCTTATTGCAGACATTGGTCAGTAATTCCTGGTTATAGGAACATACTTTCTGTAAGTCAGAATACCCAAAGTGAGAAAGCTACTTAAGACTCGGGCTAATATTTTTTGCTAAATATCAGCACGAGCCTTGGGGGCTACACTAGTTCGTTCTTTGGCATCCTAATGAAAGCATAAACCCGGATTCTATATCCTACTTCATGCTTGGGGGCTAGAGGATATGATATAACATAATGTAAAAACAAGAGTTGGAATTCCGACTTACATATTGCTCGCGGGTGAGTTTGTCTAAACCCGCGTTCACTTCAACTGCCACCTTCTCGACAAGAGTAAGAGGGATCACTGGCGCTGTTGGAAGCTCGCCAGCCCTAATCCTCTCGTCGCGAAGGCGGACTTGAGCGAGAAGGTCGGAGAACTTGACGTCCTCCGCTTCTTGTGCTTCCTCTTTGGGGGATAGATGGCTTTTGTCCAGGACTTGCCTGGCCAGCCGCTGGATTTCCTCTGCAGATTTCCGGGACAGGCCAAATTTGGCAAGTCCCGGATTGCTGAGGAGGTTGTCGGCGAAGACTTCAGCCGAGGGATCATTACCCGAAGAGGGTTCACCCTTATCTTGACCTAACGCACCCACGATGACGTTAGTTTGTGACCCAAGGATCACATGCTCTGTTGGAGGAGCCGGATCTTCTGCAACCACCGGAGAAGGAATAATCGACGGAGTTGCAGAAGGTTGAGGGGCAGGAGTTGGAGGAGCCACGGCAGGAGAAGCTATGGCGAGCCTCGTCTGTCGCAGGGGCTTCGCAGGGGCTTCGCAGGAATCCCTTTCCCCTTACCCTTGATGAGAGGCTTTGCTCTGAGAATGTAGTAAAGTCGGAAACATTACATCTCAGAAAGAAATTCGAGAAAGGTACAAAGATGGAAATTGTGAATGAATGTTACCTCTTCACAACAGGCACTTCCTTTGTGCCAACAGCCACTGTCGGAGCTTTGCGCTTCTTGAGCGCAAGGTCCGGCAATGGGACCACTTCAGTCTCCTAAGAAAACTCGGGAGGATATCCTTCGAGTGGAGCAAGCTCCGACTCGGGGAGGTCAGCAAGCTGAAAACAAGAAAGCATATCAGCATTGCAGTATATAACTTAAAGATTGAAACACATAAAATGTGTATTGATGGAAGCTTACCGGCACCACTGGGTTTTCCGCCGTGTACATATCTAGAGAAATCTCCGGAATTCTCCTCTCGATCCGCTCCTTGTTCAGCCACTTGATCTGGCTAATGTAGCCTTGAGTGGTGTAGGATTTGGGGCTGATGCGGAGGGAGTATTTCTTGGAAGATGTGATGGAGTGCATCAGTCTATCCCCATGGTACTGAAGTAGCTGGATCCGACGTGAGACCCAGCACTGGACCAGGTCGGATCCCTTCAAACCCATGTGCTTGATCAAATATTCGATCCGCCTCTTCGCGAGGATCAGATCATCGGTGAGAGCCGGAGCAGCCTCGTCCCAGGAAGGCTAGGCCGTGGCGGCTCCGTCGACAAAAGCCGGCAAAGCAGTAACTTTGTCGGGAGCCGGAATATCCCTATGATAGAAAAAAGTGGCTGGCCATTGTTTGACCGAGTCACTGGCAGAAATTTTGGGATATGCCCGGTCACGTCTAAGTGAAAAGCTAATAGTGCTCGTGATGTAAGGAACACCGGCAGTGATGGAATTTCTCCGGACATGGAAATAGTACCGGAAGAGAAGCAAACTCGAACTAATGCTGAGAAAGCCCTCGCAAAGCGATGCAAACACACTCATCTCTAAGAGAGAGTTGGGAGGAAGATTGTGGAGTTGAACTCCGTAATGATCTATCACGAAGAACTCTGAGGGAGGAAAAGACAGACCTCGGTCGAGATGGGTGCCGAAGTGGACCCGCTCGCGGTCTTGCGGGTTGGGGACGGTTTCGCCGGAGCCGCTCCGCCAATCGCCAGCGACAAGAAGCCCCTCCTTCTCCACGTTCTTGAGGCCGTCCTCGTCAAGGGCGCAGGGGATCCAGATTCCCCGGAAGCTTTCCTTCTCCACTGCTGCTTCCGCCAAACCGGAGGAAGAAGATGATGAAGCCATTTCTCCGGTGAGAAGATGGCCTGAAAGTGGCGGCGCTGGGAGTTCTGTGGGGGGGGGGACGAGAGAGCTCTGAGCGCGCAGGAGGATTGGGAGGAAAGGAAACGGCAAAGACTAGTGGAAAGGAGAAGGAGAAATCCAAACCCCTTATATCCACCTAACTGCGCCAAGATTCGTGCAAATGCTACAGTGTAACCGCAACGCGTCGTGGAAAGAACTGGGAAGGACCCACGCGATGATTGCGTCTCCTCGATCTCCACGCACGCATTGAAACGGCGCCTCGGCTCCGCGAACCGCGGACCCACCAACGGTCGTGCTGACGGCACGCCTGTCAGATGACGCGACTTGACCATGCTTGTGTCAGGTGGCGTAGAAACCAAGTTCTGGCTTAGTTTAAAATTGAGCTGGAAAATCCGAGTAACCAATTGATAGGTCCGATAATTTTTAAGACCCGGATCGTATTTTTTGTTGTGAAGTTTCAGGAACCCTTCAAGATTCTGCAAGCCGAAGATCAAGCTAGACGGTGATAAAATCCGACTTTGGATCTTGGAGGCCTCCGGGGCTGCTGTTGGGGATATACTTTCAGGGTATCCTCACAGTTCCTCACTGACCAGGGTGGCCCACTTCGGGTTAGAGCTTTGCTTCACGGGCGGCCCAGTCAGGGAGAGAAGACGGAGTCCAATCCGGCTACAGGAAGGCCCAGAAGACTTACCGACTTAGGTCCATAATGTTACTTGTAGTTCAAGATGTACTCTGTAACCAACTCTTAATCGTAGCGGATTGATCTCTCCTGTAAACCCTAGGCCGGATATCTATATAAGCCGTCCTAGGGGGAGCCTTTAGGACACAACACAATAGTCTACAATCTCAACTCGCACAGGCGATACCCTTGTAACCCATATTCCGGCTCTGCCGTATTACTGGATTGCTAGCAGGAGTAGGATCCGTCCAAAGTCGACGGATTCGAACCTGGGTAAACTTGTGTGCTCACCGTCCCGGAATACCGTACATCTCACACCCCTCTCTTCCGCACGCCTCGAGGACCCCCTCATGGCATACTTGTCCTCAATCCAACGACACGTATCTAACTTTTTATCATTGCTTTTTTCATAATAACCCATCTAGGCCAAAACATAGTGCACATTGTTTTTTGTAAAATTCAAACTTCATGAACTTTGATCAAGCATATAGAAAATATAAACATCTATCAGACAAAATAAATAATTTCAGTATCATCATGAAATATGTTTTAGTATCATAGGTATTTGATGTTGTAGATGTGGGTAGACCTTTCTCTATACTTGGTCCAAGTTTATGACATTGTCTGTAAAAAATAATATGTAGTACTATCTGGCATATTGGGAGTAGAACTTTGTACTTCGAAAACCGTGTCAATGTCTAAAATGTCACATATCCTAGAACAGGAGGTTAGTTCTAATATTTTTAGTTGCTTCTTATTGTCACGAGTTCCACAAGTTGGAACCAAACCATAAACTATCACATGTTTGGTTCACACATATTTATCTTATTTAGTGTGATAAAGCTCTCAATATTAAGCAAGCAAGCTACTGATATGTCATCTCTCTTTTCCTAATATTTGTAAGGCATCATGGTTCTCACAATTAAGTCAATGTATTTATATAACAAGTTTTAGAGATCTTAAGTGTACAATTTATACCAAATATATTTTAGTAGGAAACGGCATCAAGATTTGAGAAGGGTTTGTACGTAGCATGCAACAAAAGGGAGCCAAGGCGAAAAGGGGCGAACAATAATGTGATGTATGTTTTTTGAGATACCCATAAATTTGTTTTTGTTTGCCAACTAATTTAACTATTATATCCATGTGTAACATGTACTATACTGAATATGAGTGGGTCAGCTTAATTACTTCCTGACTCTGAGTTAGAGCTTCATTACTCAAACGATATTCAAAGGTAAAAATGATATGCACAATATATGATTTATGTTAAATCAAATAAAACTTTTACTAAGGTTTCAAGTCCTATAGGACCGCTTGAATATATCCCTTTGGTTTTTCCTATGGTTCAATAAAACAAATTTTGATGCGAACAGGATTATGTAGGAACCAAGTCAGGTGTGATAACTTGCTAACACGTCCACATTCCTTAAGTTCTATAAATGCACAACTAGACATCAATATGTGCGTCAATTAAGGAGTATGTGGTGATTCACATATTTATAGAACATAAGGCATGATTAGTTTAAATTTCATAAAGTTATTATATAAATCTAGATGCATAGATATAATTATATGCAAGTAATAATTTTATAATGAAGAAAGTATCTTACTACGAGAGTTGAAACGGGCCAAGTAGATTGCTCTTGGCCATGCACCCTTTCCAAAAGAACGCAGAAAATGAACTATAGACATAGAGCCAGAGATCTATGTTGAGTGTTCATATATTGGCAATTGATGTAGATGACCGTTGCGGGTTAGTTCATGCCCCCTCAACCAAGCCTAATTATCAGAATAGGTTATCGAGAACAAGTAAAATAACTACGTTTTAGGAACATCACCATCTACACAAAACAAACGCCCCAAGACATTTAAATCGAGACTATTTTAGAATAAACATGGTAAGGGTAAATATGAGAAATAGATATATGCATAGGATTAAAATAATAATACTTTGCACTTTGAACATAATAAAGATGAAGCCCTCGCATTTGCGAGGGCCACCATGCTAGTTAACATAAATAACACGATCACACGCCTCCTCGTGGAGCGCCTGCGGACAACTCATTCGACGTAGGCACATGGACACATGCTCCAACAAGTTATATGGTCTCCTATTGGGACACCTCTTCGCACTGTCTGTAAGGCTGATATTGTTATTCGCTATAGCAGAAATCCATGGGTTTGTAAGGCCTTGAACAATAGAATGGCAGTCATTAGAGGAGATGGGCTAGAGTATATGTTTGAATATTTAAAAAGCCCCTATATATTTATATAGATCTCTTCTAGGTGCGCGTTGGTGGGTCCACATTTCGAATTCAAACCCTCTGGATTAACATAAATAACATGATCACACATATCCTCATGGAGCGCCTGTGGACAACTCATTCTCCGTAGGCACATGGACACACGCTCCAACAAGTTATCTGGTCTCCTAATGGGACACCTCTTCGCACTGTCTGCAAGGCTGATATTGTTCTTCGCTATAGCAGAAATCGATGGGGTTTTGTAAGGCCTTGAACAGTACAATAGCAGTCATTTGAGATGGGCGCCAGAGTCATGGAGTACGTGTTTGAATATTTAAAAAGCCCCTATATGTTTATATACCTCTCTTCTAGGTGTGTGCGCTGGTGGGTGCACATTTCGAATTCAAACCCTCTAGATTAACATAAAAACATGATCACACGCCTCCTTGTGGAGCGCCTGCGGACAACTCATTCGCCGTAGGCACATGGACACACGCTCCAACAGGTTATCTGGTCTCCTAATGGGACACCTCTTTGCACTGTCTGCAAGGCTGATATTGTTATTCGTTATAGCAGAAATCGATGGGTTTGTAAGGCTAGATCTGATCGCTTGTATAATCATTTGATTCTATTGGCGTCAGAGTTGTGTCGGCACGCCCAACACGAGGACACGCTGGATGAATCACCATGCTGGGCCGCTTGACCACCAAGTTGTGTTAGAAATTTGCACACACTTCATGTCAATGTAGAAATCTAATAAATATCAGAAATTAACATTCTAAACATTCTAAAGCCTCGCGTAATGAGATTTTTATAGGTTGTATAATGCAGCATTGCACGCTGATATAAGCTCATGTGGGACAACAATCAGTAAAGAGGGAGGTGATAGTGGCACCATACTATTATACATTATCATGACACGTAGCCACATAATTTTAAATGAAGACCGAACCTAGAAAGTGTGTTTGGCTAATGAGCTCTAGTGCTCCATTCGTTTAATAAAATCTAAAAATAATATGTACAAGTTTCAATAAAATCTTAACATAATTCTAGACATAGTCAATGTTGTATGACACAAGAATCCCAAACCACAACGTGAAATTCTGTTTATTGCAGGCTACAGAAAAATGACAAAATCTGATATATTTTGGGAATTTAAAAATATGATGTACAGATCCACACTATAGATTTTTGTGTAACTCAAAATACAACGGAAATCCAATTCGTCTCACGGGTGCAAAGGAACCCACTGTTAGAAAGCACATTTCAAAATGTCTATATATATATATATATATATATATATATATATATATATATATATGCATGTACATCTAGACATTATATGATTGTACACATGTTTTCTGAAAAAAAAAATTTTTTATGTCCCACGTAAAAAGACATATTTCGGTGCTGCAACATGACTATTCATGGACATTTTATTGTATTTTTACACAAGCCAAATAAAATATTCATTTTTTCTAAAAAAAACTTATGTATCAACATAGAATATTCTAATGTACATGCGAAATTTTTGTTCAGTTCTTTTTACATTTTATATTTTGTTTCTATGCATTTTCTATAATAGGTTCATTTGCTCCTGTCAGACAAAACACCACCTGTCCTATAGTATTTGAATCCAGAGTTGTTTTCTATTTTTTAAAACTTTAAAAATTATTTTCATTTTTTGAACATAACAAGAGCACTAGAGCTTGGGAGTCAAAAATCTCCACTGGATGGACCATGTAAATAACTTTGCATTGAGAATTGATAAATCAACATGACGAGACTATTGTATTAGTAGCCAGTATTGTGCATTATGTAAATACTTCCCACTTTGACCAACAGGAACGTGTACACTAAGTATAGGTGCAACATTTGGAGGCTGCAACTAGACATATTTATTTGATGCTATCTAATAATGGGACATGTGTTTCATCATCAAAACACTTTGTAATCTAATGAATTTTTTCAAAATATCACTTAACCACGGTTGTTATAAAATTTGCTAATTTTTATTCCAATGTTGTTTCATGCGGAAGAGTTGTTAGAAAGATTGTTTACCGTTTTTTCGCTGGCCTACGCTATCAGCCGTCCTGAATTTTAGTGATGCGTAGACCAAGAAGAGTTCTTAATGAGGTGTAAACATTTAAGGTAATCTCCTTCTTCAGTGCCTAGCAAGTTTGCATTATGAATAACATGTTTTTTGCACGAAAGGTATTTAATATAATCAGAGAATGGTTTTAATCCTTGGTAAGAATGACTGTTTGGTGTTTGAAGATCCTTGAATAATCATGTGGGATAGGTTATTTATAAATTGGTGGCTTTTGAAAATAAAAAACAACAAATTTGAGGTCAATCATGGCCAGAGAAGAAGGGGAGACGATATGGTGCTTCGTTGCCTCAACCGGGGAAGTAAATGATTTTGTGTCCTTCTCGGCCTACATATGCCATCTCCTAGGTGCTCTTTGGTCCGCTCAACCGGAAGTAGAAGTCCAAAATGCAACTAAGAGTAAAATAATATTAAATTATGTTATTTACCGGTGTAATATATCTTTTAGGTAGTCATGATAGTTAGTCCACTCACATGAAACGTTTTAAAACAAGTTTGGAGAAAAAAATTAATTCCTCAAACGTTTCGAGGAAGTCAAGAAATTCAAGGGAACTATTTTATCAATTTAACATTTCAAAATTTATTACTTTTGGATGTTACAATTTATAGCTTAAATACCTATCAAATTTCTTCTAATGTAGACCATAATTTTTTAACTAGTTGTCGGCAGACTCATCGTGTAATATAATCTATGTGCATCCATGAGAAGTTAATGGCCACAATATTTTGAAATAAGATGTACACCCATACATGCACGCAGAACCTGAATAATTGCCACCAGGACTGTCACATGAGCAGTGCAATGCCATCACACACAAAGTACACCAAGAGGTGCAGTGCAAACAATTGGGCCGACCGAATCTGCAATTGGTGTCAATCAGTTAGCCTTGGCAAATATAGTGCTCACCCGTGACACGGACATGCATGGAGGACAACGATGACATATAACCATATGTTTGCATGCAAAAAAAGGGATATGCATAAAATGATACAACCTACTGTAATGGCCAGAATCGGGTCTATGTGGATCTTAGAAATTTCTCGCCAAAATCCCCATAGAAGCTATTCAAGACGTTTCACCAGACACTTTCATGTGGTGGATTGTGTTACAAGACAGTTACATCACATTAGTTTACAACAGAACCCACAAGTAACATATTTACAACAACGACTTCATCGTGTCAAGAATACAAATGAATACAATACGAAGATACAAAGCATGAAGAAAGCAAAATAGTATCCGAGTACGGATAAGAACCAAATGGGACTAAGAGTCCTGAAAAATAACCAAGCGCGTCCATAACCCCGGCCAGGACAAGCCGAAAGGGTGACCTTGCTAACGTCATCAAACAAATACCTATCAGTGCCAAAGGGTGTCGAATAAGGGTAAAAAAAGAGCGGCCAGTACTAATGCCAGCACACGGCAAGTCTTAAAATTCGGCTTCTCTCGCCTACATGTGTACTTATCGCCTACGGCGTGTCTTAGAAAGACCAGGGTTTTATTTTAAAATTAAACGAGGGGTATAATTATAAAAAATAGGGTTTTAGTGAAATATTTTTAGAGAGCGGAATATGCATGATGATATCATGAGGATGCACAAAATAAAATAACAGGCTAATCTATTTGGAGATATTTTCTCGATCGTTACACCTAATCAAGTTACATACATCTTACATCATGCATCGTACTCCAGAGTTAAAATAGAGATACAAAAGAACATTCACGTGTACAACAGCTACACCATACATCATACATCTTACCCTCGGAAATTTTTTCTCGGAAGCAATTCATCGTTCACCATTCCAATACGTTATAGAAGGGAATTGATTGGGCTGAGGAAAAATGAAAGGAACATACAGATTGCAATAGTTTTCGGTCATTTTTTCACTTACTGGTGGCAGTGGTGGGTAGTTTATTTCAACTTTGGGGGTGGTTTTAGTGGTGGATGAACCGCAAAAAACCTTGCTTCCTTTATTTAGGTATAGATATGGATAATTTTTGTTGAAGTTTGCATTTTTTCTAAAACCCATATCTAAAAAAAGATGAAACAGTGCTATGAAAAACTAGACACTTTCTTGATATAGTAAAAGCGGGTCGGCGTGAGAATTTTGGAAATTTGTCCTAACAGGAATTGAACTCCGATCATTGGGATGCGCCAACTGCGACCCAACCACTAGGCTATTGCCTCGTTCTTGAACTTAGGGAATCTATTTGTAGCCAAACAATGAAGAAGACATATTACCCTCTCTCTTTTTGATTTTCTATAAATTCATAAATTACATTTAGTTTCCCAAAAGAATAAAATGCAACTAAATGTAAGATAATAATAAAATATGTTATTTACCAACATTGTTTCTTACTAGGATAGTCGTGTTAATCCACCCTAATAAAATATTCTGAATCATGTTTGAGAGAAAATCACTCAAGTCCTGAAAATTTCAAACATGTAAAGGAATTCAATTGACCTATTCCATTAATTTAATATTCCAAAACAGGAATATTTTTAGATGATACAGTTTATAGCTCAAATACTCATCAAATATTTTTAATTTAGACAATAATTATAAACAGTTGTCTGGCCAGTCTCACTATGTATTATAATTGAGTTGCGTCCATGAAATATTATAGCTAGTATTGTGAAATTTGAAGTGCATGTGGAACCTAAATTGCGACCTTGTGCAATGCATTGCGGTTGGGTTTCTAAGGTCAGCCGGCCCAAGTTGTAGACCAAGGACTGCAGTTGGAAATATTGACTCTGTCGATGATCATGCCCACATTCTTAATGGTCGCTTTACACAATTCTCTCATTCTTTAACTATGTTAGGTAACCTCGTGCACCCTTAAAGAGTTAAATATTTTTAAAAGGTTGTTATCGTGGTTGGATGGCTGGCATCTGCTGGGCCAATTGGCCCGTGTGCATTTTTTTTTTTGCTTGTTTAATTTAAGTCTCCGAGTTTCTCCAAACCATATCAAACAATTTAGAACAATTTCTAAATAATCACAGTAGATTTTTTAGACTCAGGGAAATTATTTCTAGCTGCAAAAATCGAAAAATCCACATTATCTTCCTTTTTTATTTATATTTGAAAATAATAGTTAATTCACTGCAAAAGTCTAAAATGAAACAAATAGTAAATTAATATGAAAATATGGTATGTACAAACATAGTTTCTATACTTGAATAGTTTCGTTAATCCACTCGCATGAAACATTTTAAATCAAATTTGAGAAAAATTAATCAAGTCAGGCAGTAGTTTCAAGAAAGTTAAGAAATTCAGTTGTCCTATTTCATTAATTTAACCTTCAAAATCTTAATTCTTTTAGGATGTTTCAATTTAAATAGCTCAAATATTCACATGAAAGTTGTAATTTAGATCATAATTACAACTAGATGCCTAGTTTGTCTCATCGTGTAATATAATTGAGCTGTGTCCATGTGAAGTTAAGGACCACAGTATGGTACTGAGAAATAAGTTGTACCCAGACTTGGATGCAGATCTTTATTTGCGACCAAGACATTAATTATGTCTTATTTGGAAGAGTGGTAGGAGCTAAATGTGTCATACGAGTCGGGTTCAAGATCTCTGTTAGACTTTTAGCCCTCATTAAATCTGGAATTGGTGTCCCTCCGTTAAGGACCACGGTACAGAGGGATTATTTGGAAGAGTTGTAGTAGGAGCTAAAGGACAACGTTACCAGTCAGGCACCAGATCTCTCTTAGACTGTTATGCTGGTCATAGTGGGAGTAACTTAGAGTAGTAGCATGGATATGTTACTAGACTAAGTTTCTACCTCCATAGTGGTAGATGTGATATCATGCAACACCTTATTTATTGCAATGTAGACTCATTTTATCTTAAAATATGTGATGTTATGATAACATAGCTAATTACCACAATGCTCTCTTTCATCATTTAGTTGCATGTTATGTCATCTAAATGCTTAGTTGGCAATACATGTAGGACTATGTTAGGCCTTTGACAATGGAGGGTTTCTTAGCACATTACCATAGACAAATAAATGTCTAAGAAACACCGGATATCTGTTTTGGGTCGTAGGTCCAGATGATCATATTATCTGGACCACCACTTCACCTCGAGATCCACGCCGTCTTAAAGTATCCTGACATGTATTGCATTGTATATCATCTTTTTTAACAGTGTTTGGTCCCACAGTTGCAGTAACTTTCATGTTCCAGACTGCCGTTCGTGCCTCGATAGACCAGAAAATTGGCACATGATCTTGTACCGCAGCTCTAAATCTTGGACCGATCGGACACCGTCGCATTTATTAACTCGGATGTCGTCGTCTTCCACATCCCCAACCGCTCCCCTCAACTCAATCTCCGTTCCGTCCGCCTCCAAACCCTAATGAATCCCGCCCCCAAGTCCCAACCATCCCTTCCACAGCAAGCATCGGTGACAATGGCATCCTCCTCATCTTCTTCCCAGATCGCTGAGCCGATTGTGCTCCTCCCGCTCGTCCCTTGCCCTTATTGCGGAGACCAGATCGCCAGCTGGGTGGCCAAACGAGGAGGCAATCGGTGTCGTTGGCACAGGGTAATCCTCGGATACGTGATGTCGTGCTTACATTTTACTGCATACCAATTTCCAATCCCGTTTTTCTCATCGATTCGTCCCCCCCCCCACTCAGTTTCCTGTGGCATTTTCAGGGATTTTATATCTCAAATCTTTTGTATGTGATGCAGACGAACCATTACGCACACCCGCAAATTCAGAGTTGAGCGGTACCGGACTACAAATGTCTGAGAACGAAGGTATGTCCTTTAAATACAAGCTTCATTCTAGCCATGCGCCTTTTTTGAAATTGAATCTCCTCAACCGAAATTCCATGGTGTAGACAGCACCAGCAGGCCATATGGTGGAGCAGCTAACGTCCACCGGTTGCCGAGGACACAGTCAGAACTGGCAAGAAAAACAATCATCATTCCTCCAGGGGGTCATCATGCCCTGCCAACTCATTTTCTTCAGCCAAGATTGTCAAGCAAGCTGTCCTCATTTACACTCAGATAGTTTCCACCCATAACTCAGATGAAAATGATCCCAATGTACCTGCAGTATTTGTGCAGCTGAGGACAGAACTCCCGGATAGGCGTCCCATCTTCAACTACAGCTATGCAACTAATCCATGAAGAGCTGGACGCATACCGCTGCCTCTGAAGCCAGACATTGCGGAAGAGCTGGAGAAAGCCATAATGAAAACTTTAAACGAAGAGCTTGAGCAGTCAGTTCTTTGTTTGTCTTCCTCTAGTATTACTCACCTCTATTATACACTTCTACATAATTCCGTTTGGTACTTACAAATTGTTTTTGCGCGACTCAGGTACTGGATTGTACATGACACACCTTGTTTAATTTCGTTTAATTTGCATTTATGGACGCACACTCGAACATCGGTAATGATATGTTTGAGCAAGAACTGTTGGTACAACCAGATGGACAGTGAGTCAAACGAGGACTGTCCATACCTTAACTGGAGGATCCAAATGGAAGCAGATTTTGGGGTCCGTATTCATGCATCAACTCCAGAAGAAAATTCCTTTTATTTAAAAGACACTTTCTGTCCGACTCTACTTCTCACCGATGTTCTGTCATTTTTTCTCAGACTATGGTACTGTCTGGTAAAGAGTACCTACACTCAATTGTTGTGCAGAACCAATTCTTGGGCGACCACATCATATTTTACGATCATGTGCTATCAGTATGTAAGTTTTATACTTTTCCTCAAATTATACCCAATGCTTACATGTGCATCTATTCTTTGCTCATTTATACCCTCAATGTGTTTCCCTATCCCAGTTTTTTGCACCAGCCATACTACATGGTGGTTGCGTGCTCTACATGTGGGACATGGTTTCCGGCTCAATCCATGTGTTAGACCCTCTATGTGGCCTGCAAGGCCCAACCCCAAGGAAGCTGTCCCTTAAATTTGTATCAACAGGACTGCATGACACATTATTCAACTGTTTGAACGAGTACTTTGCTGGTTTGAATGAGTACTTTGCTGGTTGGCCCAAAAAGTTGCACAACTCGGGTACAATCTACCTAAATATCGTAGACACCAAATTCACAAGGTCAGTTGCTAATTAGAAACCAGCTTTACACTAAACAAACGCTTGTTTTTGCCTGGAACTAATAGTTCATATTTGTAATCCACAAAGCAGGGTTGAGTCTGGTCTAAGCATCCTCCACCTACTGCGCTACTACGACGACGAGCGCCTGAAATTCCCAATCAAAAAGGTTTGAGAACTGTGCAAATATGAATCTTGACAATAATTCTTCAAAGTCTGAACTCTAACAGTTTCAACACCTTTTCCTAGATGAAACTCGCCTCGACACCCTGCAAGAGATCATGAAACTCCGTGATAACCACTCACCACTCCCGGCAGATGTGATGTGGGATGCACTAGCACCAAGTCAGTACATCTTCCGCGACTTCCTCAACTAAGGGGAGCTTGGTTCAACCCCACTATCTTCATGTGTGGCCTCCCACATCAGTGTAGTACTTCAGGATAGCTCATTATGAGCTAGACCCTTTTTGTAATCAGATCCTATGTATCTACTCAGACTTGTTCAACTAGATCCTGGCATGGCTCATGTTATTCCTCAACCTTCTTTCACAAAGACATCATGCATTGCATTTGATACTACTTCTACCCCTTTTTTGCAATATGCAAAGCCAGTAACACTACCGATCTATTCTCACCCGTTCTATATGTACTCAACATGTACCGGATCAGTCGCCCATCGTTGTACTTCTCTAGCAGTTCATATGAAGTCTCCCTTTTTCTAGAAGAAAGAGGCCTGGGCCACAACTCAGCCAAATTATGTAGTAACAAGGCGAAACATTCACCAGTAGAACCACCATTGATGGCATTGCAGAACTCCAGCGGCCACCATTGATGGCCGTGCAGAAGTGTGAACGGCAAGGTTTTGCCTGGGAAGTTACCAGTAGAAACCTCACGGCAAGGTTTTGCCTGGGAGGCTACCAGTAGATCCCTCGGCCGAAATCTGACATGCCTGGTCGTGCCGACGCTCCCAACGCGATCCTTGCATGTAGGGGTCGGTGTTAACGCGTCGGCCAGCTATTTTATTGGTCTCCACAACTAGCCGATAGGGTCTAGGGCACCCTAGTGTGAGAAGTGTCGGCCCCCAATAGGCCTATGAGATCATTATGGGGGCCACAATCCAACGTGTCGGGTCATGACGACTCTCTCAACGAGACCCTCGCATGTAGGGGTCGGTGTGAACGCGCTGACTATTTTGTTAGGCTCAAAAACTAGCCGAGGCGGTTTATGGCGCATGAGTGTGAGGAAAGAGAAGAAGAAGAAGAGAAACACCCCCTCGCATCGTCTCCTCCAGGCGACCGAGGGGGCGAACCCTAGCCCTCGGTCGTCACCCCCAGAGGCCGCCGCAGCAAAGGCCGCTCGATGCCGCTGAGGGGGGCGGTGGGGATTTCAGCTCGAGGCCCCCGCGTGGTGGCATGGAGATCGGTTATACGCTCGGCCCACCCGCCGCCATCGAGGTCGTTGCTTGGTGAGCCCCCTCCTCTTCTGCGTCGCTCCCCCAGATAGGATGCTTCGGTGGCTAGAGCGCTCCACCGTGGTGGTGGGCGTTCAGATCTGGTTCAGGTCGGGGCGGGCTCTAGGGTTCGGTGTCTCACCGGTGGTGGCCCTAGTGGTGTCGGGATCTGGTAGTGGCTGTCGTTGGTGGTTTCGCCCCACCGGTGGCGCGGTAGGGACTATGCTGCCACCTCTCAGGGACAGGTGTGCTCCTGCTGTATACTTGTCGCGGAGGTGGTGTCTCCGGCAGTCGATGCCGGCAGTGTGGCGGCTTGTCACCGTGTTGGATGGGTTTGGGAGGGATTGTCTTCTTCAATCAGTGTGGAGAGATGCGTTGGGGGCTGTTTATCGCGGCCTCAGGGTGATGTTTGTGACGCTGCTGGAGCCGGAGCAGGGGCTCTCGGCTCCTCCCAAACTCTCTACCTGGCCTTTTTGTGCGTTTCGGCCGCAACTCTTCCCTTCCTACCCTGTAGGCATATGCCATGCCTCCTGCTGTCACCCCATGGTGCGTTTGGTCTTCTCGTCTAGGTAGAATTCAGTGAAAGCTGGGCAAGATTTCTTTGTCGTTGACGACGACGCCTGTGGGCATCGTTTTCCTCCTTGGGGGCGTCGAATCCAAGTTCCTCCTCTTGGTTTTTCCACGCTGTGCCGCCTCTCACTGTTCCATTCCCCCGGTCCGCTCTCATGTGGAATGCTCGGCATCGCTTTGGGTATCGGTTCCTCCTCGGGTTCCCTGGCCACCGGCGTCCTTCTCTGCAGCTGTCTTGGAATCTTAAAGATGGTGGATTTCCCAGAATTGTGCGGCAAACCTCGAGCCTAGGGTGGGTTGTCGGGGTGTTGCTTGACTTTGGGCTCTGATACGTTGCAAACGTATCTATAATTTTTGATGTTCCATGCTTGTTTAGTATCTACTTTGCTTTGCTTTTTCCACACTTTAAGGTACTTTTATGCATTTACTAGACTAACCTATTAACAAGATGCTACAGTGCCAGCTACCCGTTTTCTGCTGTTTTTGGTTCCGGAAAGTCAGAAAATGAATATTCTCAGAATTGGATGGGACAAAAGCCAATATGCCTATTTTTCCCAGAGCAACACGGAAACACGGAGCAGAGACGGAGTAGGGCACTAGGGTGCGCACACCATATGGTGGCGTGGGCTAGCCCTGGTCGCGCCACCAGGTGGTGTGGCCCCCTGGCCACCCACCGACCTTGACTCTTTGCCTATAAGATGCCTCCCGATGCAAAACCCTAAATAGTCAAGCCTCCAGCCACGAAAAGTTCCGCAGCGCCGCCGCCACCGAAGGGGAGATTCGGGGGACAAAAAGTCTCTGTTTCAGCACCCTGCCGGGACGGGGAAGTGCCCTCGGAGCCATCTCCATCGATCTCCACCACCATCTCCATCATTGTTGCTGATTCCCATGATGATGAGGGAGTAGTTCTTCCTCGAGGCTAAGGTTCTACCGGTAGCTATGTGTTCATCTCTCTCTCTATACGTGATCAAATTGTGATCATTAGCTTTGTAATCAAGTAGATCTACTTTTCTACTCGAGTGCTTTAATATATCTTTGCTCTCCCCATGTGTGTGAAAGTGATAGCGTGCACACCATGGTGGCACTTAGGCTAGATATTACAAATACTTGTTATGAGTTATATTTGGAGTTGGATGTCTTTATGAAATTGTGGTGTTTGTTGGAACCATCTAGTGCTCAAGGTGACAATGTGGGGTTATCTAGATGGGAAAGGCTTACTTTGAGGTGTGATGTTATATCCCTACCATGGATTAGAGTGTCCAACCGGAGTGTAGTTCAGAGTAGTATCATAAAGAGAAGATATGTATATGAGAGTGTTCACTAGCAAAAGTATGATCCCTAGGCCTTCTTTCTAAGCATTGAAACACCGTTTGCGACTAGATCTGTTATATGTTTACTTATTGCCATCTTTATTTCATTTTGCCTTTAGTCTCTTCCACGCCATCAAGTTATTTTTTGCTACCGTTGTCTTATACCCATACCACTTGTATTTTACTATCTCTTTGCCGAACTAGTGCACCTATACACCCGACAAGTGTATTGGGTGTTTGGGAACACAAGAGACTTCTTGTATCACCATCCGACTAATCTTATCATTCGCTCTTGTATATTGAATCGGTGGATCCAGCAATTTTACTCCGTCCACGGAAGTTAGAGGTGGCTTTATTTGTTGATACCTCTACCTTCGCCCTTTGTTCCCGGAGTGTTCTCTCGACGATCACGGACAATGACCCCTTGTTGGTGGTGTCGTTGATTTCAACTTGGAGCAACAATCTTGTTAGTGGTGTCGCAGCGATCTACCCGAAGCGAGAAGATTCAGATCGCCGACCTTTTTCCCGGTACCATGAGGCGGATCTCGAGGGCGAGATCCATTGTTAGTGGTGTCGAATTGTGGCGCCCCGCAAAAACCACTACTAGAAAATCGCTTGGAGTTTGTGCTTTGTGCACCATCATGTCATCATCATGCATATTATGTTCGCATGTTTTGAGCGCAAACTATTTTGCTAAAAATATATTTTTTGTTTTACTAAAACATCTCCGCGGTTTTATTAAAACCGTCCCTCTTTCTGTTATTTGAAATTAAAACAAAATAATATTTTTGGTCCGTACGCGACCACAAAGGTTTTCTTATTTTATTAAAATAATAAAGTGACAAAAAGTCTGTCTAAAGTCTTGGTCCAAAACTAGTTTTATCTAGACTACTTTGGACTATATAACTACTCCAATCCTTCTTTTTATCTCTGACCCTAACTTGAAACCTAGACCAAACCACACTCACTCGCCTGCCTCGCGGTACACACACTGTCACCCACGCATCCACCGAACCACACCCAAGTCCCAGAACCACACCACACGGACCTGACCTAGTCATCTACACGTACATCACGATGCAGCCACACACGCACACCACGCGCCTCCACCACCACCTTCCCCCGCGCCGACCACACCCCACCTGGGCGCGCATCCCGCCACTCCCTCTCTCTCTCACACACCCCACCTGGCCACATCACCACAACCAATCCCGGTTCGCCACCTCAGCCGCCTGGTCGCCACCTCCCCCTCTCTTTCCTGGACCCATCCCACCCCGCGCGGACACGCGACCCAGCACCCCGTGCCGACCACCTCGATACCCCCGCCCCGACCCGGTCCCACACCCAGGCCCTCTCCCCCGCTCGCCTCTCCCTCACCAACCACCTGGCCCGAGCCCCGCCTACCTCTCTCCTCTTCCTCCCCGTCTCCTCCTTCCCCGCCGCCGGGAGCCCCCCTTCCACCGCCTATCTCCGTCCCCGCCGTCTCCTTCCCAGCCGCCCCGCCGCAGCGACCTCCTCCTCTCCGCGACCCCAACCATATCCGCCGCCACAGGCGCCCCTCCGCCCGCCTCCTGCGCCGGCAAGCCCGCCACCAGGAGCTCGTCGCCTCCGGCCCGTGCCCCGTCTGCCCCGTGCGACCCTGCGGGCCGCATCCCGCCCCCGTCTCCGCGCCCCTCTCAGCCACCGCCAGGCGCCATGGCCGCCGCCTGCGCCTCCCCTCTTCCCCGCCTCCGGTCGCCGTCTCTGCCTCCTCCCTGCTTCGGCCTCCATCGCCACGGCCCCAGCCGCCCGCCAAACCGCCTCTGCAGGTCGTCGACGGTGGCCTCCCCTCCTCACCGAGCCGTGAACCACGGCCCCACGGAGCCCACAGATGCCGCGGCCGCGCTTCTGTCCGGCGCTGCGTCTGGCCACGCGTGACCGCGTGTTCCCAACGCCGCCGGCCGCCTCGGCCTCCACCTTCCGGACAGCCCCTCGCTGATGTCCGCCCCGAGCGCCGCATCTCGCCACTTCGTGCTCTGCGCTGCACCACCAGAGCACGTCCTCGCTTCCTGCGCATCCTCTCTGTCCCGAGCATCTCTGGCCCCGCGCGCGTGTACAGCCTCGACCCGACCATGACCATTCTGTTAGTAATATGTGGTGTCAGTGGTGTTTTTGAGTTGGGGTTTGTAGTGTTCAGAGGTGGTGGTATTGCGGTTGCGAGAAGATGTGGTGAAGCTGACTCAGTGGTTTGAGACCCTCGCGATGGGAAAGGTTGACAAGATCTTCGACAAGATTTCGGTACCCACGAGTAGCCGAGAGAACCATGCCTAGAACCCACGGTACCCGAAGACCGAACCCGGCGCCGCTCCAAGATCTCCTTCCCGGAGTTGATGACCCGATGACGCCAAGATCTACATCACGGATCCGCCGGGCAAGACCTCGAAGGCCATCGACGTGTGAAGATGTACCCTCAGAATTCCGAGGAGGTCGGCAGGAACTCCTGCACAGACGCCAAGATCCCGTTCCCGGAGGCGAAGCCAGATCCCACCAAGACCTTCGTCACGAATTCCAAGGTCTTCTACACGGATGCGACAAGTTCTCCTACACGGATATCAAGATCTTCCGGTGCCGAGACCCAAGATCGACACCGGACAGGGCGAACCCGATGATCCTCCGACGCCAAACCAAGTCCTTCGACAGCCGCCGTTGTCCGAGAATGTTCCCGCTGAGACCGGTCCCTGTCGAACCCCGAACCCCCGGAACCCAAGATCTTCCGGACCCAGATGTGTGAACCTTTTCCTGAGCCCCTATTTCATAAATGCTATATATAAAACTTGCTGCATAGTAATTGTTCATCTCGCATGCATATCATGTGGGTTGGGGGCATTATGCCGATTCACCTCATAATTAAATATGGAGTCAATATGCGGGTTATCTTTGTCTTATTCCAGACTCCATTTAAATTGGTGTAGCGAACCGACGCCATGTTTCGTCCTGTTAATACAACATTTAAATTGCGGGGGTTCTAAAACAACTTGAACCGTTTAATTAATTGTCGGGATCCCGGTTCCGCTAAATATTGACTAATTGCACCGCATCTGCACCATATCATAAGCATGCCGGATCTTCTGCCGTAGTATTAAATATTGCATCCGGTGTTCCTTCTAGTGTTTGCTTCTTCGCGGATTAGGCCGATGAGTGGATGCGAGAATCGACAAGTTCTCCGGATATGATCCGTCGGCAGTTTTCCCAGGCGAGCGTCTCTTCCCCTTCTACCTATTTTGCATTTATAGTCTTTATTTCCTCCTGTTGATCTATTGCTATCCGTGTCGCGATGCTTTAGTTTCCGTACCCCTGTTATATCCCGTGCAGCCTCTATATTGCCGTGGACACCTCCTATTACCTGTGTTTGGTAGATAGCTGGCCTTGCGAGTCGTAGTTGCATGCTCAGGTGCGATCTCGTGTTGACAAGTACCACAGTTGTTGGAATGCTGGCAGATGGTTATTGGTGGAGATGATCATGTCTTTTAATACAACTATTAAAGTACTAGATATAACTAATGAGAGCATCGGTGGGCAATATATGTTATTTGGTTCTTCCACGCTCACTTGTGTCCCGTAGGACCCCGAGTACTTGATACCTGTTCCTTGACTATTCGCACTATCCACATCCGGGAGGCCTTATGGACCCCCCTGAGCCAGAGCTTGATTCATTTCTATTTCTTGGGGCCACAAAGTAGTTTGGGGCTTTATTACTATCCTGTACTTATGCCATGTTACTGCTTTATTTAAGATTGTGCGTGGAGCACCTGTACTGTTTAGGATCGCGGAGTGTTTTCGCGGTATCGACAAGCCCAGTCACACGTTCGGGTTCCCAGTCGGTTACACCCATTCGCGCAAACCTTGGGTCCGTCTCGGAGCCGGCCAACTTTGTTGCGGGTAGCTTAATGGGGTGGCCCCCGAAATATTTTGGAATCCTGTGATCGCTTTGTCGTGAATGCCTCGTTGGGTTTTGAGTTGGTTTTTCTGAGGTTGATCGAGTGTGTGTTGCTATTTGTGCACCCCTGCAGGGTAAAACTTTCTGAAAGCCGTGTCTGCGGTTATGGATGACTTGGAGCACAGTATCTCGATCATAGACAAGCATAACTAAAGTAGTGCTATAAACTGACTTAATATATGACTAGTAATCAGATTCAACTATAATGGAATGGGTATTAAAATGCCAACCACTGGTGGATCTGGGTTGTTTTGTGACATGCTATACCTGCCTAGTAAGTATTGCAACTCCAATGGAATGTGATAAAAGTGCCAACAACTGCTGGGTTTTTGGGATTTCTCAGGACAATTATATCTGACTAGTAAATGTTCCACCCACCACAGAATGGTTAATTAAAACTGCCCACTACTTATGCTTCAGGATGACTCATGCTATCTATACCTGACTAGTAAGTGCTTCAACTATAATGGAATGAATAAAATTGCCAACTGTGTGAGTTCCTTGGTCCGACTTCCTTGTTTGGTCTCGAGGGGGAAAATACCAGGATGGGTTTGTTTGGTGTTAGCTTCAGGTTGGATCCGAATAGGTCTTTCTTATCCCTCTCTGATAACCGCCAGTTGTATCGAGTCTCTATAGGTTGTTTAGTGCCGCTGCACTGCCGCTTCAGCTCACCATACCTATGTAGGTGAGAGCCGCCGAATGCTAGCCTCGCCGTGTACTGGCCTCAGTACTGACGCTCCTCTTTTTTCCTTTGCCCTTTGCCGGCACCCCTTTTGTTTTAGCAGGTTTGAGATCGACGTCGTTAGTAGGGTTACCCTTCCGACTTGGCCTGGGCAGGGTTATGGACGCCATTGGTTATTCTTCAGGGCTCTTAGTCCCATTTGCATCTTTTCCGTAGCCGGCCGCTCTATCGTTTTCAAGGTGATTTGGATCTTGTATAGTATATATGTATTCTTGACTCATGGAGTCGCTGGTGTATATATCTGTTCTGTGGGTCCCATCGAGGACTATTGTGTAATGGTATTACTTCGTCTTCCACCCGCACGAAAGTGCCTGGTGGGCGTCCTAGAATCGTTTCTATGCGGGTTTGGCGGAAAGGGCTAAAACTTGCATAGGGCCGATTTGAGGGTGTTACAGAGTGGTATCAGAGCTCAGCAGTTGCGATACCCCACAAGTCCAGCATGTAGGATAACCTAGCTAACCGCTGAAGTAGAGTGTCAAAACTATTTTGGAAAATCGGTTGGATAGATCTGATTAGGTCTGATTTTACTCCTTATCCCTCGGCTGTTCTCCTCTTACCTCTGCGTGTTTTGAATCTGCTCTCTTATCATTTCTTCGAGTCCAGGAAATCTCGTGGTCGGGTTTCCGTCGTACCTTCAGGGTTTCGCTTCCTCCTTTGTTAACAGTGCTTCTACATCCGGTCTACATGCTATCTGAGGAATCCTTCATCTGTTGTACTCCTCTTTGTTTCTTGTTTGTGTCTTCCGGTGTTTTCCGACACGACGACATCATCTACGCCAGATCCAATGTAGAGTGTGCCTCACTTCTTGTTTCCGAATCTCGTTTGTCGAGATCTCCAGTCTGAATTCTAAGAGTTGGTTGCATAATTCGCCGATTCTTGTGCAAAGTAATGGTTTGGGTGCGCGATGGACTGATCACCATCCGACTACTCTTATCATTCGCTCTTGTATACTGAATCGGTGGATCCAGCAATTTTACTCCGTCCACGGAAGTTAGAGGTGACTTTATTTGTTGATAACTCTACCTTCGCCCTTTGTTCCCGGAGTGTTCTCTCGACGATCACGGACAACGACCCCTTGTTGGTGGTATCGTCGATTTCAACTTGGAGCAACAATCTTGTTAGTGGTGTCGCAGCGATCTACCCGAAGCGAGAAGATTCAGATCGCCGACCTTTTTCCTAGTACCATGAGGCGGATCTCGAGGGCGAGATCCATTGTTAGTGGTGTCGAATTGTGGCGCCCCGCAAAAACCACTACTAGAAAATCGGTTGGAGTTTGTTCTTTGTGCACCATCATGTCATCATCATGCATATTATGTTCGCATGTTTTGACCGCAAACTATTTTGCTAAAAACATATTTTTTGTTTTACTAAAACATCTCCGCGGTTTTATTAAAACCGTCCCTCTTTTTGTTATTTGAAATTAAAACAAAATAATATTTTTGGTCCGTACACGACCACAAAGGTTTTCTTATTTTATTAAAATAATAAAGTGACAAAAAGTCTGTCTAAAGCTATGGAAAAGTCTAAGCTTGTGGAAGCTAGTTTTTATGAAAATGATCTTTTTAGTTCCCCAGCTTTGGAAGATAACTATTCAATTGCTTATGATGATACCAAACCTCCAATATATGATGATTATAATGATGATTAGGATATTTTCGGTCCACCTACTATTGAGGAGAAAATTGATTGCGATTACAATAGGCCTCCTATATTTGATGATTATGGTGATGAGAATAATAATGATAGTTATTTTGTTGAATTTGCTCCCACTACAATTAATAAGAATAACTATGCTTATGTGGATAGTAATAATTATTATATGCATGTGGCTCATGATAAGAATGTCTTATGTGATAGTTATATTGTTAGTTTTATTCATGATGCTACTGAAAGCTATTATGAGAGAGGAAAACATGGTTTTATGCATCTTAATAATATTAAGTTTCCCCTCTTTATGTTGAAAGTCTTGAAGTTGCACTTCTTTTGCTTTCCTATGCTTGTTGCTTTGTGCTTTAATGACTTGTTTCTTTACAATACTCCTATGCATAGGAAGTGGGTTAGACTTAAATGTGCTTTGAATTTGCTTTTTGATGCTCTCTTTTACTTCAATTCATATTTCTTATGTGAGCAACTTCTCAGACTATCATGCCTAACTTAAAGGCGTTAAAGAAAAGTACTTTTTGGGGAGATAACCCAAAAGTTTTAGATGAGTCTTGGAAGGTATTACCTCCGTAATAACCGCTCCTTATCCTTTCCATTTGCTTCTTGTACCAAGAGTAACCTCTAATGAGAGAGAAGTAATGATTGGGAAAGTTGCTATCCCGAAACAGATTTCTATGCTTCATCGTAAAAATTCGTGTAAAATCTCTGTCCATCGTTTTGAGGCGTGAATTTTTTTGCTTCTGCCCCAGGTTGTTATCTAACTTTCATTAGATCAACACTTTTTGATTTGAGCAACAGAATATCTTCAAAAAAATTGGTTTTTACTTGCTGGTCTGTTTTGACAGATTTCTGCCATTATTTGCATTTGCTTCTTGTTGGTTCCTTTTTGAGTTCTTTTGGGGAATTGAGCTTTTTGAGGGAAGTGCTACAGTAGCTTGTGTTTTAATGGAAGTTTTATTGGTGTTGAAACTGAACCCAAAGACTTATTATCTTGAGTGCACTAATGTTGCTAATAAAGATTGTGTGAAGTTTTGTATGAACGAAAAATTTCAGGTGTATGGAAGGAATGAGTAATGAGATGAAGGATGGAATAAATCTCAAGCTTGGGAATGCCACACGTGTCACCCCAAGAAATATCCAAGAAGTACAAGAGTCAAAGCTTGGAGATGCCCAAGGCATCCCCTTCTTCATCAATAAAAGTCCCAGGTTTCTTCCAAACGCTTCATTTTTATTGTTTCATGCACGGTTGTGTTGTTCTTGGAGCGTCTTATTTTTCGTTTTCGTTTGGTTTTTATTTTGCTTGGTTTTCTTAGTTTGCTGAATAAATTGGTTGGACCCCCTCTTTCATGCATTGGTTTTCAAATAGTTTGGTTTGGATTGGAAAAGAGTAGGAAAGCTCATGCGTAAGTGGTAAAGAGAGCTTGTTTTTGACGGTGGCCTATGCTTTGTCATGCCATGCTTGATATTGTTTTGGCTGTATGCTTAGTATTATTTGCTGTAGGATGACATGTTATAAACAATTGAGATTGCTTAATGTGCCTTGGAAGGATTATGCGTTGTTTTAGCATATTAAAGCATAATATTGTGGTATTCTCCTTTGATGCTTTATTTGGGTTGACTTGGCACATACTCACACCATGTTATGACTATCCCAAGTCATCATAGCTTTTATGATCCTTTATTTTCAACTTGTAATATCACTGTATGCTTTGATTAATGATGTTTTGTCGCTCTGCATGATTATAGCCATTATTGTTCTCTTAGTTGGTCGCTCCCAGTCTTTTGCTAGCCTCCATAACCGAGTATGAGTTCTACTCATGCATCCAACTCCTTAAACCAAGTTATTCCAAAGAGTCCACCATACCTACCTATTGTCAATTGCTATTCCAGGTATATTAATGTTTTTGTCTACCTTCCGAATTAAACTTGCTATGTGAAAATTAGTGATTAAAGCTCTCACGAACTTGATGGCACACTTTACTTTTCTTGCATTTAATAAACTTGAAACATTGGGTCCATATTTTTTGTGTATATGCTTGCGCTTTATAAGTTGAAATTAGCAGAACCATGTATTATGGGGAACGCTTTCAACATTGCACTTGTACTTTGTACCCCGTTGATATTATGTTCTTTTGCTTATGGATCCTGGCGGTGTGAAATAAAAGTGGAACTTGTAAGATCATGGAGTTTATATGTGTGTTAAGAGAAACGCCTAGGCCGCTAGCCTAAGCCATGCCTAATCATGGTGGAAACTTGCAGCAGAACCATAATGAGCACTCTATGAAGCATCCTCAATAAAAACCTATGCAAATAGAAAATAAAAAGATCGCTGAGATGCTCATTGTCTGCTTGCCTTGTCATTTTGATTATGGGATAGCTCCTGTATCATGTGCAAGGGGTACCCCATTGGCGGTTCTCTATGATACATATGTACTTATAATGACAAGAGCTTACTTGTGACTAAAGTTGAGTAGCATGATGTTCGGTCTTCGTAAGTAAGGGGCATGAGATTTTGGCTTATAACTTGTCAAGCATATCATCTTAGTTGTGTCACTTTAACCTTAATCACCTAAAGATGCTTATGATAGGGGCAATGAGAGCTGAAAGCTAATAAGTACCATAATTTTTGGAAGCTCTTTATGAAACTTGAACCCCTGCTTCCTTCTATGAAGGCCTTTCTTTTACTTTTATATTGAGTGTCCGCCTTCTATCTTTATACTCCTATTGAGCGAGCATAGTGGCCATTCTTAGTTTAATGTGCATTGTCCCAAGACTTGTTGATTGATGCATAATGTTGATATTGCTTGTTCTTGAACTATTTGTATCTAGTCACCCTTATGAACTTTGAATGTGCCCTATGCATTTATGTTTTGCTACACTATGAGGGACAAGGTGAATACCATTCTCATTATGTTTCTTTATGTGAAACAAACAAACATCTTTCAAAGCATTGTTATTCATGAATCTTTCGTTTGTATCCTTTCATGTTACAACATAGTTGCTATGTCTTATTGTTAGAACTTTATCTTTCATGCTATGTTGAAGTGCTATGATCCCAGCTATGCATGTTTTACAAATACTTTTATCAAGTTTATGATGGTGCATGTCACCTCAAAAATTATTCTTTCTTTTTATCATTTACCTACTCGAGGACGAGCAGGAGTTAAGCTTGGGGATGTTGATATGTTGCAAACGTATCTATAATTTTTGATGTTCCATGCTTATTTAGTATCTACTTTGCTTTGCTTTGTCCACACTTTGAGGTACTTTTATGCATTTTCTAGAACTAACCTATTAACAAGATGCCACAATGCTAGTTGCCTGTTTTCTGCTGTTTTTGGTTCTAGAAAGTAAGAAAATGAATATTCTCGGAATTGGACGGGACAAAAGCCAATATGCCTACTTTTCCCGGAGCAACACGGAAACACGAAGCAGAGACGGAGTAGGGCACGAGGATGCACACACCATATGGTGGCGCGAGCTAGCCTTGGCCATGCCACCAGGTGGTGTGGGCCCCCTGGCCGCCCACCGACCTTGCCTCTTCGCCTATAAGATGCCTCCCGATGCAAAAACCCTAAGTCAAGACTCCAGCCACGAAAAGTTCCGCAGCGCCGCCGCCACCGAAGGGGAGATTCGGGGGACAGAAAGTCTCTATTCCGGCACCCTGCCGGGACAGGGAAGTGCCCCCGGAGCCATCTCCATCGATCTCCACCACCATCTCCATCACCGTTGTTGATTCCTATGATGATGAGGGAGTAGTTCTTCCTCGAGGCTAAGGGTTCTACCGGTAGCTATGTGTTCATCTCTCTCTATGCATGATCATATTGTGATCATCAGCTTTGTAATCAAGTAGATCTACTTTGCTACTCAAGTGCTTTAATAGATCTCTGCTCTCCCCATGTGTGTGAAAGTGATAGCGTGCACACCATGGTGGCACTTAGGCTAGAGATTAAAAATACTTGTTATGAGTTATACTTGGAGTTGGATGTCTTTATGAAATTGTGGTGTTTGTTGGAACCATCTAGTGTTCAAGGTGAAAGTGTGTGGTTATCTAGATGGGAAAGGCTAACTTTGAGGTGTGCTGTTATAGCCCTACCATGGATTAGAGTGTCCAACCGGAGAGTAGTTTAGAGTAGTATCATAAAGAGAAGATATTTATATGAGAGTGTTCACTAGTGAAAGTATGATCCCTAGGCCTTCTTTCTAAGAATTGAAACACCGTTTGTAACTAGATCTGTTATATGTTTACTTGTTGCCATCTTTATTTCAGTTTGCCTTTAGTCTCTTCCACGCCATCAAGCTATTTTCTGGCACCATTGTCTTATACCCATACCACTTGTATTTTACTATCTCTTCGCTGAACTAGTGCACCTATACACCTGACAAGTGTATTGGGTGTGTTGGGGACACAAGAGACTTCTTGTATCTTGATTGCAGAGTTGCTTGAGAGGGATACCTTTGACCACTTTATCCCTGAGTTCAATTATTCTTGGGTGATCCACTTAAGGGAAAACTTGCTATTGTTCTACAAACCTCTGCACTTGGAGGCCCAACAACTGTCTACAAGAATAGAAGTGCGTAGACATCAGGCTCCAACGGTGTTCTCTCTCCTGTCAAGTACGTCTGCAGCTAGTACCTGTCTTGTCTTGGGGTGTCTGCAGGTTGGTGGACTGAACGCCAACAAAAGTTATGTAAGGCCCTTGTCTTGCAGCAGCATTGACGTCTGCAGACGCCATTCTTCCTCCTTGGAGGCATCGCCTTGATGTCCCTCATGCATCCGGTTTTCCCTGTGAATTTCGTTTTTTTTCCTCGACGTCGGCGGCTTGGGTGCTGGTGTTGGTTGAAGGCGGGTTTGATGGGATCTGGCCGTGTCGAACAAGCCAACCCCTGAAGTCTCGGTGCTGCCTCCTGCTCAGCAGAAAATGGTGCTCGATGATCCTGTGGTTCAAGCAGCATGCTTTAGTCATGTACTCAACTTGGCTTCCTCGTGCCCTGTTCTTTTCTCTCTTCTGTTGTTTCTGTGATGTAATCTTAAGATGGTATCCCAGCAGTGGTGTGTGCATGTGTAATCTATACTCCTGGCCTATTGTGGGTTTTGTTAATTCAAAGTCAGGCTCTATGAGCCTTTTATCTAAAAGAAGTGTGGGAAAGGGAAAATTTTGCTTTTGCAAAATGTCAAGATTTAGAGTGGCAAAAGAAAAAAAGAAAAATTGGTGTGGCAAAAACAAATTTTTAAAAAGAGTGTCGGTGCCTTACAGGCCTATGGGATTGCTACTGGGGTCAGAGCCAAAAACCTGGATCTAGATCGTTAAGTCGTGACAACAACAGTATATCCTGTACCAACAGTACAACATTTCAGACTTAAACCTGTACTACCGGAACGTGATTATCACAAGTCAACTGCCTGGACGGAATGCCCACCCGCCCCATTAAATGATGTTCATACTGTCCTGTAGCTACCTGATACATTGCAAATGTATCTATAATTTTTGATGTTCCATGCTTGGTTTTATCCACTTTCTTGTGTTTTTCCTACACTCTGGAGTACTTTTCATATGATTTCTTGGACTAACCTATTAACAAGAGCGACAGTGCCAGCTGCCTGTTTTCTACTGTTTTTGGTTCCAGGAAAGTCAGAAAATGAATATTCTCGGAATTGGACGGGACAAAAGCCAAAGTCCCTATTTTTCCGGAAGTCATCAGATGCCAGAATACGAGAGGAGAAGGGCTGGGGGCCGGCCACACCACCTGGCCGCGCGGCCAGGCCTGGCCCGCGCCAGGGGGTGGTTTGGCCGACCCTAGCACCCCCTCTGCCTCTCCTTCCGCCTATATATTATCCTCAGGACGAAAACCCTAAGGTCAATCAGAAATCCACGAAAAGTTCCACAGCGCCGCCGCCACCGAAGGGGAGATTTGGGGGACAGAAAGCCTCTGTTCCGGCACCCCGCCAGGACGGGGAAGTGCCCCCGGAGCCATCTCCATCGATCTCCACCACCATCTCCATCACCATTGCTGATTCCCATGATGAGGAGGGAGTAGTTCTTTCTCGAGGCTAAGGGCTCTACCGGTAGCTATGTGTTTATCTCTCTCTATGCATGATCATATTGTGATCATGAGCTTTGTAATCAAGTAGATCTACCTTGCTACTCAAGTGCTTTAATAGATCTCTGCTCTCCCCATGTGTGTGAAGTTGATAGTGTGCACACCATGGTGGCACTTAGGCTAGAGATTACAAATACTTGTTATGAGTTATATTTGGAGTTGGATGTTTCTATGAAATTTTGGTGTTTGTTGGACTCATCTAGTACTCAAGGTGACGGTGTGGGGTTATGTAGATGGGAAAGATGAGCTTTGAGGAGTGCTGTTATAGCCCTACCAACGATTAGAGTGTCCAACCGGAGAGTAGTTAAGAGTAGTATCATAAAGAGAAGATATTTATATGAGAGTGTTCACTAGTGAAAGTATGATCCCTAGGCCTTGTTTCTAAGCATTGATACACCGTTTGCAATTAGATCTGTTACATGTTTGCTTGCTTCCATCTTTATTTCAGTTTGCTTTTAGTCTCTTTCACGCCATCAAGCTATTTTCTAGCACCGTTGTCTTATATCCATACCACTTGTATTTCACTATCTCTTCGCCAAACTAGTGCACCTATACACCTGACAAGTGTATTGGGTGTGTTGGGGACACAAGAGACTTCTTGTATCTTGATTGCAGGGTTGCTTGAGAGGGAATACCTTTGACCACTTCCACCCTGAGTTCGATAAACCTTGGGTGATCCACTTACGGGAAAACTTGCTGCTGTTCTACAAACCTCTGCACTTGGGGGCCCAACAACTGTCTACAAGAATAGAAGTGCGTAGACATCAAGCTATTTTCTGGCGCCGTTGCCGGGGAGGAAAGGTAAAAGGTATTCACACCGAAGGATTAAAGAAGAAGAACCTCCCACGCCAAACGCCTATTTTCTGGCGCCGTTGCTGGGGAGGTAAGGTAAAAGGTACTCGCATCCTCCGGTGTGAGTGCTCGAAGTTATTTCCTTTAGGTTATGCAATTTTGTCTTTCTGTTTCTTGTTTTTATTTTCACTAGTTAGGCTTAATGGAAAAAAAATTAGAGAATTTTTTAGTATTTTTCCTAATGTAGAACATGAATTCTTTGAAAAGAAAATTAAAAAACCCTTGGAACCTTCTTTGCATGCTAGTAGCAATGTTATTAGTATGAATCTTTTGAACACCTTTGTTACTAATACTGTGGAAACATCTAAGCTTGGGGAAGTTAGTTTTTATGAAAATGATCTTTTTACTTCCCCAATTCTAAAGAAGAAAATTTGCTCTGATGATACTTTATCTCCCATATGTGGTAATTGTAATGATAATTTTAAGATACCTACAAGAATTATGGATAACTACTATTTTGGAGATGGAACTATCCATCCCGGTGATCATTTGCTCTTTATACACGAATTATGCGGGTTGTTCAAGTGTGTAGGTATTACAACAGATCACGTCAAGAAGACGTTATTCTCTTTATCACTTAAGGGCAAGGCAAGGGAGTGGTATGAGCTACTGGATGATCCTCATCATTTGGAGTGGAAGGAACTTGAATCTCTCTTTTACTCTAAATTTTATCCTCCTCATGAAATTCGTAAAGATAGGAATTATATTTATAATTTTCATCCTCATGATGGAGAAAGTATTGCCCAAGCATGGGGGAGATTGAAGTCACTAATGCTCAAATGTCCCATTCATGAGCTCCCCAAGAATATTGTTATTAATAATTTCTATGCAAGGCTTTCAGGACATTACAAGGACTATCCAGATACTTCTTTAGAGGGATCCTTCACAAGTAAGGAGGTCAAAGCTAAGTGGGATCTTGAAACAATTCAAAGCAATACCGAAGATTGGGATAACAACAAAGGTAAAGAACCAGGTATAAACTATGAGTATGATTGCATTAAGTCTTTTGCTGAAACTGCTGATTTTCAAGAGCTTAGTGCTAAATATGGTCTTGATCCTCAAATTCTTATTGATTGTTTTAAAACGTTTGCTTCTCTTATTAATGCTCCTAAAGAAAAGTGGGACATGTATCATGAGCCTTTTAAAGACACTTGCATGGAAAATGAAATTGTTGTTAATGATAGCAATAAACATGCTCAAACCTCTGAAAGTACTATTTCTTATAAGCATGTTAATTTTTGTGGAATACATAGACCTTGTGAGAATAATCAAATTGAAGAAGAATATTGTATCACCCACAGGAATGAAAAAACTAGAATGTGGTATCGGGCTTTAAATGATATTGGTAAAAAAGTTTGTGCCCTTTATCCTTTTATTTGTGAACTTTGCTTTGAAGTGGGTCATTTCAATTTTCAAAGCTCAAGCCATAATAATAGCCCTTCTAATCCAATGAGTACTGCAAGTTTGTATTGTGATGACATGATCACTCCTAATCAGCATGATGAACTTACATTATTTTTGGGATGTGAAGAGTTATCAAGAAAAACCTCTTTGGTAGATATGAGTGCTTTTGATATGAATAGTGTCCTGCATGGTTGTCATCTTTATTGTGTTGATAATTGCCACACAAATACTTACATACAAAATATTATAGAAGATGAGATTTTACCAAAATATGATAGGACTAATATGTGTTTTGATCTTATTAATGAAAAGAAGGAATCCTCCAAAGTTTCTTCTATTGTCTCTAATAATAAACCAGGGTATATGGAGAAGCTTCCTTTCAAGCCTCTACCTCCTAAAGAGAAGAAGATAAAGAAGAAAAGGAGGAGTAAAAGGAGGTTGGAAACGGTATTTCCCCCTAAGCATGTAGCTCCTATTATAGTTTTTGATGAGTCGGAACTCGATGATGTTCCTATGCCTATTACCTATAGTAGTGATCATGATTGGGAAAATCACACTTCTTTTGATATTGAAAATATCTTTGGTAGCAATTCTGAAAATGATGATATTAATAATTTTTATACTATTAGTGCTATCCATGATCCTTCCAATGATGATATGTTTACAAATGAACACACTTTGGAAGATAATTATTCTATTGCTTATGATGATACTATACCTCCAATATATGATGATTCCAATGATGAATATGATATTTTCAGTCCACCTACTATTGAGGAGGAAAGTAATTATGATTACAATATGCCTCCTATATTTGATGATTATGGTGATGAGAATAATAATGATAGCTATTTTGTTGAATTTGCTCCCACTACAATTAATAAGAATGACTATGTTTATGTGGGAAGTATTAATTCTTTTATGCATGTGGATCATGATAATAATGTTTTATTTGATAGTTATATTGTTAATTTTATTCATGATGCTACTGGAAGTTATTATGAGAGAGGGAAACATGGTTCTATGTGTCTCAACAATATTAAGTTTCCCCTCTTTATGTTGAAAGTCTTGAATTTGCACTTGTTTTGCTTTCCTATACTTGTTGCTTTGTGCTTTCATGACTTGTTTATTTACAAGATTCCTATACATAGTAAGTGGGTTAGACTTAAATGTGCTTTGAATTTGCTTCTTGTTGCTCTCTTTTACTTCAATTCATATTTCTTATGTGAGCATCTTCTCAAACTATCAAGCCTAACTTAATGGCGTTAAAGAAAAGTACTTATTGGGAGATAACCTAAAAGTTTTAGATAAGTCTTGGAAGTTATTACTTCTGTAATAACCTCTCCTTATCCTTTTTATTTGATTTTTGTGCCAAGAGTAACCTCTAATGAGAGAGAAGTAATGATTGGGAAAGTTGCTGTCCCGAAATAGATTTCTGTGCTTCACCGTAAAAATTCGAGTAAAATATGTGAACGTCTTTTTGAGGCGTGAATTTTTGTGCTTCTGCCCTAGGTTGTTATCTAACTTTCGTTAGTTCAAATTTTTTTGATTTGAGCAACAGAAGATCTTCGAAAAAAATCGTCTTAACCTGCTGGTCTGTTTTGACAGATTTCTGCCATTATTTGCATTTATTTCTTGTTGGTTCCTTTTTGAGTTCTTTTGGGGAATTGAGACTTGAATCCCTACTTCCTTTTATAAAGGCCTTTCTTCTACCATTATATTGAATCTCCACCTTCTACCTTTATGCACTTACTTTGAGAGAACAAAGGCCATTCTTAGTTCTATGTGCATTGTCCCAAGACTAGTTGATTGATGCATAACTTGGTATTGCTTGTTTTAAACTATTTGTATCTAGTCACTCTTATGAACTTTGAAGGTGTCCTATGCATTTATATTTGCTACTCTATCAGGGACAAGCTGAATGCTATTATGCTATGTTTTCTTTATGTGAAACAAACAAACGTCTTGCAAAGCATTGTTATTCATGAATCTTTTGTTTGTCCCTTTTCATGTTGCATCATAGTTTCTTTGTCTTATTGCTAGAACTTTGTCTTTCATGTTTTGATTGAAGTACTATGATCCCAGCTTTGAATATTTTACAAATACTTTGATCAAGTCTTTGATGGTGCATGTCACCTCAAAAATTATTCTTTCTTTTTATCACTTACCTACTCGAGGACGAGCAGGAGTTAAGCTTGGGGATGTTGATACATTGCAAATGTATCTACAATTTTTGATGTTCCATGCTTGGTTTTATCCACTTTCTTGTGTTTTGCCCACACTCTAGAGTACCTTTCATATGATTTCTTAGACTAACCTATTAACAAGAGCCACAGTGCCAGCTGCCTGTTTTCTGCTATTTTTGGTTCCAGGAAAGTCAGAAAATGAATATTCTCGTAATTGGACAGGACAAAAGCCAAAGTGCCTATTTTTTCGGAAGTCATCAGATGCCAGAATACGAGACGGAGAAGGGCTGGGGGCCAGCCACACCACCTGGCCGCGCGGCCAGGCCTAGCCCAAGCCAGGGGGTGGTCTGGCGGACCCCAGCACCCCCTCGGCCTCTCCTTCCACCTATATATTGCCCACGGGACGAAAACCCTAAGGTCAATCAGAAATTCACGAAATGTTCCGCAGCGCCACTGCCACCGAAGGGGAGATTCGGGGGACAGAAAGTCTCTGTTCCGGCACCCTGCCGGGAAGGGGAAGTGCCCCCGGAGCCATCTCCATGATCTCCACCACCATCTCCATCACCATTGCTGATTCCCATGATGAGGAGGGAGTAGTTCTTTCTCGAGGCTAAGGGCTCTACTGGTAGCTATGTGTTCATCTCTCTCTCTATGCATGATCATATTGTGATCATGAGCTTTGTAATCAAGTAGATCTACCTTGCTACACAAGTGCTTTAATAGATCTCTGCTCTCCCCATGTGTGTGAAGTTGACAGTGTGCACACCATGGTGGCACTTAGGCTAGAGATTACAAATAATTGTTATGAGTTATATTTGGAGTTGGATGTTTCTATAAAATTGTGGTGTTTGTTGGACTCATCTAGTACTCAAGGTGACAGTGTGGGGTTATCTAGATGGGAACGATGAGCTTTGAGGAGTGCTGTTATAGCCCTACCAACGATTAGAGTGTCCAACCGGTGAGTAGTATCATAAAGAGAAGATATTTATATGAGAGTGTTCACTAGTGAAAGTATGATCCCTAGGCCTTGTTTCTAAGCATTGATACACCGTTTGCAATTAGATCTGTTACATGTTTGCTTGCTTCCATCTTTATTTCAGTTTGCTTTTAGTCTCTTTCACGCCATCAAGCTATTTTCTAGCACCGTTGTCTTATATCCATACCACTTGTATTTCACTATCTCTTCGCCGAACTAGTGCACCTATACACCTGACAAGTGTATTGGGTGTGTTGGGGACACAAGAGACTTCTTGTATCTTGATTGCAGGGTTGCTTGAGAGGGAATACCTTTGACCACTTCCTCCCCGAGTTCGATAAACCTTGGGTTATCCACTTAAGGGAAAACTTGCTGCTGTTCTACAAACCTCTGCACTTGGAGGCCCAACAACTGTCTACAAGAATAGAAGTGCGAATACATCACTACCGAACACTGCCCCCTCCTGGCGATATACAGCAGTTTCTGCGTGTCCCGTCTTCCTGGGAAAAGTCCCCAGCCCCGATCTTAATGCCCAAACAAACGGTACTGATAGTGAGATCATCTAGACCTGGGAGCCAAATCGCCGCCTCCTAAGAAACACCCTCTACAATGCATTGTTTCTTAAGGTTGTATTAATTTAATGATTTTAGCCTCATGCGCATGTGATTGGTCTACTACTTGTTTTTGCCTATGACAACGTGCAAGAGGTGTATCTTAGTAGCTAAGATACAACACCAATCTCTTTCATCTTTAAATACGGTGCCACGTAGGCATTTGCCTATGATACCATACTCAGAGACTACCATTGTGAAAGACTTTACTACCCAAGTTACTCCCACTATGACTAGCCAGTAGGTGTTAGCCCTCGTTATGCCAACCAGATCTTCACATTATTACCGAGCCCATTTGGGAAGTATAGTGTGTGATTCAGTGCAACGGTATCGACTTTGTTGTCATGTCGATGCACATTACTTTTGTCGTAGTCGTGTGCGATGTGGGGACTAAAAAGCGTGGGTGGTCCTGGAGCGCCTGCTTCAACAAAATCAAGAAATTCAATCGATCAATTTCATCAATTTAACATTCTAAAATTTGAAAAAATTGGATTATCGCCCAAAATACTATTAGAAATGTGCTAATTTTAACCATAATATAACTATTTGTCAGACATTATTTATCATCGTGTAAATCAGTCTTATTTTGAAGAGGTGTATGATTTTCTTTTTTGAGATTAGAGGTGTATGATTTTAACATGTACAAGTCAGGTCCCTCTATGTCGCTGCAGCGGAGGAGGCCAATCATATCTGAGACCTCTCGTGAACCAGCCTCATTATTGCTTGTGTCGTCGTGTGAATAAATAGATAATAGAGGGAGGATGAAACTGTTACTTACGGTAGATCAGAACTCTTCACACTATGACTAGACTAACATGTATATTCATGTAGTGCCGACTATATGGCATGATATTAAATAAAAAAAGAAGACACTAACTTAGCTAGTTACCATAGCACATATCAAGATAATATGCATCTACAACCTAATTAAATAGACATTGTATGCACCACACACATGTTATTGCACGCTATGAAGATAATAAAATGGACTAGTAACATGAGCACGTAATGTTTTATTCAGACCACTATTCCTGTTCGTGTAATACAACTTAGCTGTCTCCGTGCCGCAGACCAAGACAATGCCACAAGAGCGATGCAATGTCTGGTCACACCACTCCACATGACCACCACTCCACTGTAGTCTTATTTGGATGAGGTGTACGAGCTAACTGTGCTGTACATATTTGGCAGGTTGTAGGGCAGAAAACATCAATCTGCTTGGAGTGGTCCATAGCGGTGATACAAAGTATGTCAATAAAGCGAAGCGATTTTTTTAAAATAATACACATTTTTATTTAATTTGGGAAGTATTGCACGAATTTAGCAATTTACGATTATAGCATATAGTCGGCTTCGGCCTAGCCTAATAGGCCACTCGCCTAGATTTTGAATTTCGGTTTTGGTTTTTTACCGGGACCAAGCGAAATGGTCGAAATTCGGCTATCTCA
Organism: Avena eriantha; assembly: GCA_910589775.1. Classification (NCBI taxonomy): domain Eukaryota; kingdom Viridiplantae; phylum Streptophyta; class Magnoliopsida; order Poales; family Poaceae; genus Avena; species Avena eriantha. The sequence continues at coordinate 64,087,028 of OU342740.1, forward strand.
GTGAATTTCGATCAAATCTCGGACGAAATGCAAGAACAAAAATTTAAACTTTCGAACGAAATTTGGCTGAAATTAGACCAAAATTTGGAATGTCAAAAAAAATCGACCAAATATAAAATATTTTAAATAATTCAAAAAAATCCCCAAATTTAGGAAGTTTTCGTTCGGTAAATTCTCTTACCGGTCCGGGCCGAAATGGCTGAATTTCGGTGAAATTTCAGAAATCTCGGCCGAAATTCAAAATTAGTACTCCCTCTGTTTCAAAATACTAGACCCAGTTTTAATTCAAATTTGAACTAATACCACGCAAGTATTTTGGGTTTTGTTATGTAACAATAACTAAAAAAAATCTATTGGACTAACATAAAGGTTTTGTTAGTTTGACTAGATAAGCAGAATATGCCTCCAATTGAAAAATATTTAATGTACAAAAGGTTTGCTAGATAACTTGGAGGAGGATGTAGAAGACATACCGTCATGCAGAAAAATATAAATAATTTAATTTGTGTGATATCTCGAATATTAAGGTCGAAGATGCTTGGATTGAGCATCCTCGTGGAGCGTGTGCGGACAACTCATTCGCTGTCTGCAAGGCTTGATATTGTTTACTATTCCCTAAGCATCCGGTCTACTGACGGGACCCTCTCCTCTAGTATATGCAAGGCTGCAACAGTCTTATTTATTGGCTCCAGTAGATCAATGAGTATGTCAGGATAGATAGCACTTGCTTTCTATGGTCTGTCAGAGCTGTGTCGCCACGCCCAACAAGAGGTCACGGCCGGTGGATGAACCACAAAATTGTGCCACAAGTTAACACACTTGATGTCGATGTAAAAATCTTATAATGCATGGGACCTACGTACACGGCGCCACATTCAATAAGAATGACGTACATGGTAGTATTGTTTATCCGCAAGGCCTTTTATAAGATGTCACATTATTAAATTTCAGTAAATACGTGTCTTGAGCAGGACCAGTACAGGAGTACATGGTACCCTTCCATGACCACGACAGGAGTACATGGTATCTCAAGAGAAATCAATCAATGTGCCATGACCATGATCCAGTGTTTCAACTATTTCCCCATAGTTGTGAGTTGGGACCAAGACACTACTGCCACACGAGCACGAGCAATGCAATATCTCATCACACCAGGCCACTGTAGTCGGTCTTATTTGGAATGAGGTGTATATATGATTTTAAGGTACGGTATGAGTCAGGTCCCTCCGTGTCGTGCGCGCTGCAGCGGAGGAGGCCGACCAGATCTGAGGCCTCTCGTACGTGAATTAGGCTCATCATCTCTTGTATATATCGTTGTGTGAATAAATAGATAGATACTCCTAGATAACAAAGTCAGGATGAAACAGTTCCTTACTGCAGATCAGAACTCGATCTTCACACTATCATATGCAAGGGGCCAGGCTACCGTCTTCACAAAGTAGCAAAATTTAAGTTTACTATTCCTCCCTCCATGTGAAAGATTAAAATAAATGGCATCAAATTCAGGACCGTTGGAAGGATAACAAATACTCCTTTCGTCTCAAAATAAGTGACATGAGTTTATCTAGATTCACATGTAACTATATATTAAAACATGTCGAGGTACATTTGACTCTAGACAAACACACGTCATTTATTTTAAGACGGCTTATTTTGAGATGGAGGGAGTATCAAACTACCGAAAACACCGTCAAGTTAGGGACCATGGTACAGTATTGAGAAATAGAGATGTACTCGATCGAACATGCATGCAGAGCCTTAATTATCCGCGACGACCAATACATTATGTCTTATATGGAAGAGTGGTAGTAGCAGCTAAAATGTGCAGCAGATCTCTGTTCAACTGTTAGCCCTCATTGTGCCGACCAGATCTGCAATTGTTCTACTTATGTGAGCCAACCTTGTTGTAAGCAAGCTACGTGGGGAGAAATTAACTTAGGGGCGAGGATCGGACAATTACCCTTACCCAAACAGTTAACTAAAGAGACGTACGTACAACAAATAAGATACGTTGCGTTTTGATTATTCAGACCCTCAACTCCGACTAAGAGCAATGCAATGTCTTGACACCACTATATATAGCCGCCTTATTTGGACGAGGTGTACGATGCAGCACGATGCGTACATATTTGGTAGGATTGACCCTCCTCGTGCGGACTAACTCATTCATCCTAGGTTTTACTTGCTTTTTATGGTCCGTCACATTTGTGTCGCCACGCCCAACATGAGGTCATGGTGGTTGAAAAGGCCAGGTCCGTGTCCTCTTAATGCCCACTAGATTTAGGGGTGCGTCTTGGCGTATGACCCGTGGCTCTCGCACCAGTTTTTATTCTGCATAACGCTTATAGAAAAGGACGCGACTACATCCAGGTCGACTTGGATTTAAGCTTCTCCTAGGTATGTCCGATAGCTCTCAGGTCACTCCTGACAAAAACGATTCCGGAAAATTTGTACACGACCCCACGCGTGGGAATCACTCGTCATACACGGAACCGCCCCCCGAAAACGACCTGGTCGCGCCGTCGCCTCCTACTTCCCCTCTTTACGGGATCCCAGATCCCAATTTCTTGCAGTACGATCTCGATTTCTTCCATCGCCATCGCTATTGACAAAAATCTAGAAGTAAGAAAAAGGATTCATCCCTAGAGACTCCTCCCCCATCGCCATTGACAAAAATTCCTGCTCCCCTGTATCTTCCATCAAGGAAATCATCAAGGAAACATCATCGGACAGTGACTACCTGCAAAAAAATCGCTCCTGTAAGTTCTCTCTTCTCCCCCACCCCATCTCCTGGTGAAAAAGTTACAGTATTCCTATGATCATCTTCCCTGTATGGAACTAACAGTAGATGAAAAAAGAACAGATGGAAAAAAGCATCACATAACTTCGAGTACAAAAAAGATAGATGGAAGATCGTCATATACTTCCCAGTAGGAAAAAAAGAACATTAAGCAGATGTAAGACCAAACTTCCCTGTAGAAGAAAATCAGATGGAAGACCATCATATAACTTCCCTATAGAAGAAAATCAGATGGAAGAGCATCATATAAAACTTCCCCAGTGACAGGAAAACATGCTAGATGTATATAGGATAGTACTTTTTTAGATGCAACAAAATATTCCATCAGTAAAAAAGCCAAAAACTTCCACCAGTAGAAAATCTCCTTTTTTAGCTTGACTGCCACATGACTTCCTCCCCCCTCCCATCCTTAAAAACAGAACACAGAAAATTGATGTAATTATAGTTAAAAAAACTAAAGAAAAAGAAATAAATTGGTGATGTAATTTTTTTTGCCATATGCAGGGGTCTGGCTGAATGCCTAAAGGTTTTACATATTGGTTTGGGGAGCTGGATCTTAACCAGCCAGCTGGGGACAGTTCTGTGCATGATGAGGAAAGTACTTCGCATGGTTTCCATGATGATGGTGCTGGAACTTCTACAGTACCATATGCGGGGACTTCTACAGGACCATCTAGGGATGGAACTCCTACAAGGGTGCTGTCTGTTGATTTAGAGGAAAATACTCATTCAGGTGCTGGACCTTCTGCGGAACTGCCATATGGACCTTCAGAACAGGCGCGGGGCACTCACTCAGGTGCGCAAACAGGTGTTACATTGTCTAGTGAGGATAGTGGTAGCGATGGTGAGGTCCAGTCTACGCCGGAAGGGTTTGTTCCTAAAACTCCGTATGTTGGAATGAAGTTTGACTCTGATGAGGCGGTGCTTGTACCTTACAATCGTTACGCAAAACATGTTGGTTTTTTGTTAGGATTGATTCGTCTAGGAGATTTGCTAAGGATGGCGAGAGAGACAAATGTGTGTATGTGTGCAACAAAACAGGAAAAAATGCTGAGGAGGCTCCTACACCGGTAAAACAGCGCAAGCGTGCTATCACCAAGCTTACAGATTGCAAGGCAAAAATGCGCGTCAAAAGGAATGGTGTAGATGGAAAGTGACCCAGTTTTTTGAAGAGCACACACATGAGGTTATCCAGAAATTTTCTTTGAAGAAGTACCTGAGATCCCACAATAAGATTCCAAAGGAAGAAAAAAGATTTATTGACTTGCTTCATGAGGTAAACCTCAGTGCTGGTAGAATCATGGAGATCATGGGTGAGGTTTATGGCAGCCAGAAAAATGTGCCTTACAACACTAAGTCAGTGAGAAACTACATGGCTACTATTGGTGATCCGCAACAAATGAAAGACATTCCTGAATTGATGGCCTATTTCAAAGAAATTCAGAAACAAGACCCCAAATTCTTCTACACTTTCCGTCTTGATGAAGAAGACAGAGTTGAGAACCTCTTCTGGGTGGATGGTGCTGCAAGAAAAGTGTACAAATTCTATAATGATTGTAGTTCGTTCGACACTACATTCATGACGAACAAGTACAACATGCCCTGCGCGCCGTTCATTGGGATCAATAGATATGGGCAGTCAATTCAGTTGAGTTGTGGATTTATTAGGCATGAAAGGATTGTAAACTTTGTGTGGTTGTTTGAGGCGTTCTTAGCTGCTACGGATGGATTGCATCCCTAAACATCATCACTGACCAGGATGCCGGAATGAGAAGTGCTATCCTCACGGTGTTTGTGTATAGTGCTCACAGAAATTGTAGATGGCATATCATGCAAAAGGTCCAAGAGAAACTGGGTCCTTTTGTTGCAACACGTGAAGATTTAAGGATTGAGTTCAATGATGTGATTGACTACGGTGTTACTATTGAAGAATTTGAGCTAAGGTGGTCAGAAATGATTCAGAGGCATGGGGTTACGGACCACCCTCATTTTCTTGACCTTTATGGCCTGAGGATTTTCTTTGTTCCAGCTTATTTGCATGACAGATTCTTCCCATTCTTGCAAGCTACTGCTAGAAGTGAGGGATTTAATGTAGTGCTCAAGAGATATGTTGATCCGCATTCCAGCCTTCTTCGTTTCTTTAAGCCATACATGAAATTGCAAGAGAAGATAGAAATTGCTGAAGATGCGCATGAGTTTGTAGGCGAGGACAAGACAGTAAGAGTTTGGTGTGATTTCCCAATGGAGAAACAAATGTTAAATACTTATACTCTGCCTATCTACAACATTTTCCAGCTAGAGCTTCGGAAGATAACATCCTACAATGCCCGGGTTTGTAACGATAATCCTAACAGGTTTGAAGTTTTTCCAGTTCGGGGTTCTGTGTTTGGATATGGGAGGAGAAGTTACTTTGTTGACGTTGATCCCGAAAATGAAATGTATAACTGTCAGTGCTGCAAATTCAATAAGGACAGGATTTTATGCTGCCATGTGATGAAAGTCATGAGCTACCTAGGCGCGGTGATGGAAGTTCCAAAGCGCTACATCCTAGCTAGGTGGTCGATGCCACCTCCTGATATTGTTGTAGCAGATGCAGAGTCACAGGTGAACCCTGTAGACAACAAGCTTTCTAGGAAAGAAATGCGGTCGCTGCGCTATGGAAACCTTTGCAATAATTTTGCCAAGCTAGCTGTAGGTCTAGCAGGTTCAGAGAAGACAACTGAGATTGCTGAAAAGCACATGAAGGCGATGGAGAAAGAAATGGCTGAACTGAAGAAAAATACCGTAGAAGCTGCGAAAAGAAAGAAGGGAAGTAAAGCTGTAGCAAGCCCCGAGCCGGGATCTGTTGAAGACAACCGTAATTCTGCGCATGATGAAATTACAAGAGACCTCCCCCATGGTGATAACTAAAGGGAGGCCAAGCTTTAAAAGGAAGAAAAGTGGCATGCAATTGAAGAAACCTCGCACGACAAAATGCAGTGCATGCAATCAGACGGATCACGATGCACGCAACTGTCCTGTTAGGATGGCGAATCTTGAGAAATTTCCTCTCCCGGGTCTATTTCAGTAGTTTCTGTGTTTTCGAAAAAAAATGAACGTATAATTCCCTGGTACTATATATATTTTGTCTGTTTTTATTTACTTGAAGAAATTAAAAAATGGTGCTATCTGGTACTACAAAAAATTTGCTGGAACTTATTGTTAGTTCTAATATTGATTTAGTTATCTGCATAGTTAATTTTCTTTCTGCATTTTCAATCGGCTGCATGCAGTATAGGTTTGTTTCCCGAGATGCCGATAGTGGCGAGGGACTGTTGTACACGGCTGGTTTTGTACATAGAAGAAAAATCTTACTGCTGCGTGAGAGCTAAGTGAAGTAGTTCTATCACTTATAAGTGTGTAAACACAAGAAGCAGGTTAACACATGAAGTGAGCATTTGTATACAAGGTAAAAAGGGTTTTGTTCTCTAAAATTTTACCCGTAGAAGTACTATTTAAATAAATAGTAACCACGAAGCTTTGTTGTACACAAAACGAATCAAACGATCTGTGAACAATTTTCTGATCTTGGCTAGATCTTTCTGCGTGAAAGATGCGGTTGTCCTTCCATGTTTCTCTTCAAGATTTTGGGGAGTAAAGAATCCACAGTCATACCTTGGATGAGAAAAAAAGATGATAACACTCTATTAATAATCGTCTAAATGCTTGCACTATAAAAAATAAAGGAAAATTCATAGAAATAGATATGTATGCAGATAAAAGAAAAATGAGGAAACCTCACCCATTGGTCTGCTTTGGGCTGTCGATTATTTCAATTGGCCAATCAGCAATTTTTACTTTTGAAACCGCATACTCCTTTGCCCACATGACTTTTATATTTGCAATAAGAAAGTGGCAAGACTCCATCAATAACGTGCGGCCTCTGCTTGCGAGGGAATATATCATCTCAAATCTTTCTGCCTTAACATTTAGGACAACCAACCAGTAGTGTCCGTATGAATCTTTCGACAACTCAGGGAACTTCTCTAGTGTGGGGAAACAGATCTGCATTTGATGTGGCAAAAAAAGATAAAAATAAGGAAAAAAGAACAAGTAAGAAGTGATTATTTTGTAGTTTCGAATTTTTTTAAAACAAGTACTCACGATCTCCTTGTGGTCGAGCCTGTTTCCACGGGTTCTTTGGAAGCATCTTTTGACATCTTTTAAATGATACCAGCAATCTATTAGGTACTTCTGAGAATAAGCAAAAATAGAAAAGGGAGATGTCAGTAATTTAGAACTGCATGGTTCTTCAAGTGATAAAATTTGACAAAAAAGAAATTAAAAAGAGGAAATCTACCGTTACGTGTAGCGGCATGATGTATTTTTCTGGTTTTGATTCTCGGATGCAATTACATGGATTGCCACCTCGGCGATTGTATTGACCAGTCTGTGCCCTGGTTTCACTAAATCTGCTAGGTGTCCAAGGTTTGCGAATAAAATGCCATCATCAAAAATAATCCCATCATTATCCGTGGACCCAGTCCCCGAACCATGCTGAATTACCATAGTGTACAGTTCTTCCTGTGATTTACTAACATTGTAGTTCTTTTGTGTTTCGAGGCCTACGAATGGTGACCTTGTGAACCTTCCCTTCTTCACAACCCTCTTGTCGAGCTCGTCTGGCATAGGTGTAATGCTTGCAGCTGACTCATATCTTCCATTGTTGTCTGCGTTTGCTTGATTGTTATGTGGCTATCTCGTATCTTCTAGTTCTTCCTTTTGTTCCTTTTGAGCTAGCTCATGCTCCTCTTCTTGCGTATCTAGGTAAAATGTAGGGGGGTCAGGGGCTCGTCTCAATACTTCTTCAATTATCTGCCTCTGCCTCTCCGACTCTGTGCTGCTGTCAAAATTTAACTTCCTATTCATCGAGTCTTGTGCTGCAGAGATTGGGACATTTGTTGACAGTGCATTAGGTGCAGAACCTTTGACGCCCAGCCGTGTTGACCTTGTTACTCTTTCTGTTCTTCTAATTGATGGGCTTTCTTGAGAAACATGTACTTTCCTTGGCAACTGTACTTGAACTACATGTTTTGGTGATACTTCAAGTTCTCCCCGTGCAACAGATCTTGTTCTGTATCTGCTTGGTGAGGGTGAAGCATCTACCTCCCTTTTTATTTTCTTTGGTTGATGATCTGCAAAAGTTACTATTTTCCTTTTTGATGACATTGGTTTTGGAGTTTCAATCTCTAAAACTATCTTCTTCAATTCCTGTATTGCACTCCCTCCCTCCAAATTTGAAAAGGCATCTGGGATGGGATCTTGCTTCATTGGGAGTATCTTTTTTGTGATGCAGTCTGCCTCATCTTGCGCACCTCTGTGATACTCAAGGTCGAAGAAGACTGGTGTCTCGAATACTAGATGTTGCATTCTCACATCCTTGGGTTTGGTCCTCATGTAGTCTAGAAACTTCTTCCCGTTGATATCCCACTCCTTAGATTTGTAACTATCTTGACTGTATCCCTCAGCGAGTTCTTCAAGTTTGTCCAAACTGTCAGTTGGGGTCTGAGAATTTTGGGACAAGCTGGCCAATCCATCTGGAAGTGTTCTCAGGTCTTCCTCTATATGCAGCTTGTTGGATACAGAAGTTTCTTGGCCTATAACTATTTTTTTGGCTGGTGTGCTTGAACGTCTTGAGGTTCCTCCAGTGTACCATGAACTGGTAGGACCACCATTGTGGGTGTCGGTTCTTTTGTATCTGAAATAATGTTCTGAATTGGTGTGCAATGGACGTTCTCGCCATGCTCGGTTCCTTCTTTGTTTGTATCTCCATCCAATGTACCTTCGTGCTGCTCGGCAACCTCATGATATTCTGTAGTAGTTACATCTCTCTGGTAGGTTTGTGCCACAGGGTATGTCTTCTCATCATTATCACCCAGCAGAATCTTCCTCCGCTCAAAAAAATCTGTTCCCTGATAGTTCCTTTCATCCTCTTTATCCTGTTGTGGTACTACTAAGCTTAGCTGCACTAACTCATCATCCAGTGACACACTTAGCTCCTTTCCCTCTTTCTCTTCGACCACCTTGTAATCCTCAGTTGTTCCGTTGTGTTCCCCAAATGTTTCTTGGCTTTGAATGGCCGTTGGCGTGGCTTCGTTTCTCCTTCCCTTATTACACCTTTGCTTCTTTCTCCTTGCATACTTCCTTGGTCTGAATGAAAGCTGCTTCACAAGCATCTGCAAGCTTGATTCAAAATCATGGCAAGCTTTCTGGACTGCTGCTTTGTATCTTGCTCTTTCCTTTATTTTGTAATATGTAAAGGATGTTCAGAAAATTGTTGTGACTAATTTTATTTTTGCAACCTGGGCATGTAAAAAAGGAAAACACTTGATAAAAATGTAGTGGATAGCCCCCACCTTTGAGGTGTAGCCTAGAGGTACATTTGCTAGGATGAACATATCAAAATTTTGTTCATCTGAGAAAATGATGCTCTCTTGCACTCCTTCTTCATAAGTTCCTCTACATGGTTCCTCAACTTCTTGTTCAAAAGCTTCATTCCTGCTTGTTCCTTCTTGTTTTAATGGAAAAACTTCTTCTTCTTCATTTGATTGACCTCTCATGCTAGGTGCTTGTTCTTCTTCAAACTCAGGTACCACCTCTGAACTTGCAAATTCAGGTTTGAGCTTCAAAAACAAAGAAAGAAAAACCAACTAGCCATGACTATTATATATGAAATAGTACATGCACTACTAGGAAACAACTTATAGATAGACAAGATATTCAGTGGCGCATATGTAAAAATATGCGCCACAAATATATATCAGTGGCGTACTAAAAATAATGCGCCACAGAAGTTTGGCACTTCAGTGGCGTACGAAACCAATATGTGCAACAGAAGTCCATATTTCTGTGGTGCATATTTTCGTGTGCGTCACTAAAGTGTCAAACTTCTGTGGCGCATATAGACGTATGCGCCATAGAAGGTTGATGGGACCAAGCAGAAAAAAAGGGAGAGAAACTTCTGTGGCGCATATGGCCATATGCGCCACATAAAGTGATGTTTCTGTGGCGCATATAGGTGTATGCGCCACAGAACAAGCATATAGGGGGGAAAAACAGATCCCACCCCCCACCGTTGATCGCCTTTTCAGTTTTGTAAAAATAAACAAAAATGATAGAAACTTCAAAAAAATAGTTTTTAGGGTATAGATCTAGACAAAATTGAAAAACATGAATTTCGATGTATTTTACAAAAATAGGTCATGGCACTGTAAAACGGCTCTAACTTTTGCATACGATGTCGGAAAAAAATCTTTAACCTATCAAAATGATCGTCTCGAAATTTTCTACTCGATTTCAACTGCTAAAAGCCGTTGAAGATTTTGTAGATTCCCCAAATTTCAAAAGAGTAAAAAGTTATGGCAGACAGAAGATTTTTTCCTGCAAAAAATAAAAAAGGGGGAGAAACTTCTGTGGCGCATTTCCCCCATATGCGCCACAGAAGTCTTGGGCGGGATTCGAAATTTGAATCCCGCCAGCGCCCTTCTTCCTCCTTTTTTCCTTTTTCCTTTTTCTCCCCCTCCCTACTTCTTCTCCCCTCCCCACTTCTCCTCCCCTCCACACTTCTCTCCTTCTCCTCTCCTTCACACTTCTCCCCTTCTCCTCCCTCCTCCTTCCACTCTCCGGCGACCTCCTCCTCCTCCTCCTCCTCCACCACCAACTCCGGCGACCACCACCTCCTCCACCACCAACTCTGGCAACCTCCTCCTCCTCCTCCACCACCAACTCCGGTGACCTCCTCCTCCTCCTCCTCCACCAACTCCGGCGACCTCCTCCTCCTCCTCCACCAACTTCGGCGACCTCCTCCTTCTCCTCCTCTTCCACCACCAACTCCGGCGAGCTCCTCCTCCTCGTCCTCCACCACCAACTCCGGCAACCTCCTCCTAGCCCTAGCCGCCGCCCGCCACCACCACCACCAACTAGATCTAGATCTGGACTGACCAGATCTAGATCTGGACCGACCAGATCTAGATCTGGACCGGGTTTTTTTTTGAAATTTGAAAAAAACTTCGGTGGGGCATATTGGCCATATGCGCCACAGAAGTTTGAGATCTGGCCCGCCTTTTTTTTGAATTTTGGAAAACAACTTCTGTGGCGCATATTGGCCATATGCGCCACTGAAGTTAGTTATCAGTGGCGACGTATCAGTGGCGACTAACATATGCGCCACAGATGGTGAAAAAAGGTGCGCCACAGAAGAGATGTTTCCTAGTAGTGATGTATCTTTCACAGTAAACTCATGTCGATATCCATATACCCAAGGGACAAATTAGAATTCCTTTTTTCCTATCTTACATGATTCTTCATAACATAAGGCATGGAACAAATGTTTCTAACAACACATGATACCATGCATATGGAAGAAACATATCACCGATGGAAAATTCTTGCTTGTCCACTATGTATGCTAATCAGCCGTAACCATAATGGTTACAGCCTTATTCTGAATTTGTTTCAGATCACAAATGCAAAACTACGTCGAACAAAAATCTGGAAGCAACGAATATCATCGCTGCAGGTTATAAGAGACTTCATACCTATATGAGCTATGATTCAACCAATAGATGGTGGGAGATAGCTGACAAAATATAGATGGAAAAATCAATAAACAAAAATAAAGGTTTTTCTAATTGCTGATTTTGCAATGATAGTGTCTCATTTAATTCTAACACTTCAAATAAGCATTTCCACCAGAAGAAAAATGTTCAATTAGCAGTAGAAACTAAAAGCGTACTTCCAACATCTCTAATAGCAAAGATATACCAGAAATGGTGATCGCTGTACATATCATATATGGTTTCCAGTCGATCTAGCGACCTATTACTGTTAGAGTATATTTGTATATTGTAGTTTCTCCATATGTTAGGGGGCTTCCTGTATATTTGCACATGTACATGTACTATATATTCTGGCCTTTGGCCCTCTAGTAATACAAGAGATCTATTACCCTAACATGGTATCAGAGCCGTAAGGCTTTTTCTTCTCTCGCCGCCGCCGCCGCCGCCCGCCCCGGCACCTCGCCGCCGCGCCCGGCCGCCGCCGCCGACCCACCCCGGCCGCCGCCTCCTCTTCCGCGCCCGCCGGAACCGCCGTCGCCGGCCGTCGCCGTCGCCGCCAACCCGCCCCATCGCCGCCACCTCCTCTCCCTCGTCGCCGTCGCCGCCGCCTCCTCTCCCTCGTCGCCGCCGCCGGCCCGACCCCGCCGCCGCCTGGTCGCCGCCGCTGCCCGGAACCGCCGCCGGCCGCCGCCGCATCCTCTCCCTTGGTCGCAGCCGCCGGATCCGCCCCCGGTCGCCGCCCTCCAGCCGCCGCCAGATCCGATCTGGTTCGATCTAGTTCGGTTTGAAAAAAAAAATTATGTCTTCCTCGTCGGGCTATGTTGCGATTCCTCGCTGCCCGGTGATTTTTGATGGCGCGAATTATTCTGATTTCGCTGCCTTCATGCGTGTCCATATACGTGGTCTTCGCCTTTGTGGTGTGCTTTCCGGTGAGGTCTCCTGTCCACCGCGCCCCGTTGTGCCTCCAGTGCCTCGTGCACCGACGCCCGTTGTCCTTGCCCCCGATGCTACTCAGGCGGTCAAGGATGCAGCCCAGAGTGCTGATGATTCTGCTCAGGCTGATTATGAGCGCCAGGTCCAGGAGCATTCTACTGCTACTGCGACCTACCGGCTGGATCTGGCTGACTACACTCAGTGGATAGATGAGGATGCTCGTGCTGCTGCTGTTCTCACTTCCAGTGTTCTGCCTCAGTATGCTGCTGAGTTCATGGGTCTTCCCACTTCTGCTGCTTAGTGGGCTTTTCTTCGTCAGCGTTATCAGCCGTCTGGAGATGCTCTTTATCTCTCTGTGGTTCGTCAGGAGCATGATCTTAAGCAGGGTGATTCTCTTCGTACAGCGGTATGTAACACCTGTCCCTGCTGCTATTTGGCGTCAGCTTGACTCTCTTCATACAGCGGTGTGTAACACCTGTCCCTGCTGTCTGATTGTGCGCGCGGATCTGGAGTTTCAGCGCGTCTTTGAGTTTGAGCCGCGTCGTGCCCAGCTGCTTGCCCGTGGTCGTGTTCCGCTCTCTGAGGTACTGGCTGAGCTTCGTGCTGAGAAGACTCGTCTTCGTGGTGCTGGTCTTCTTGAGGTTCCTTCTGTTCTTGCTGCTCGTGGTCCCCCCATGCCGCCGGCTTCGTCGCGGTCTCTCGCGTCGCCACTACTCTCTCCTCCACCGGCCTAGGGTCAGAGTCAGTCTCAGCAGCCTCGTGGTTCTCGTCCTCCCTGCGCCCACTGTGGCAAGCCTGGCCACGATATCTCTGGTTGTTGGACGAGGGATCCACGCTTACGTCAGCAGTATCTTGCTCGTCGGCAGTCTGGTTCTTCAGGATCTTCTGTTGTTGCTTTTGGACCTCCTGCTGGTGCTTCTGAACCTCCAGCTGGTGCTCTGTCTGATCAGGATATTATTCGTGGTCTTCGTAGTCTGCTCGCTGCTACAGGCTCCTCCTCGTCGGGTACTGCTGGTTCTGTGTCTACTTCTTCTGGCACCGCGCGACCATCACCTTCTACACAGTCAGGTACATCATCCCCGTGGTATTTGGATTCTGGAGCTTCTTTTCATATGACTTCTGCGTCTTCTATTCTTTCTGCTCTTCACTCTCTTATTTCTCCTGTCCGTGTTATTACGGCTGATGGTACCTCTCTTCCTGTTTCCAGTCGAGGCACCCTCTCTACTTCCTCCTTCTCTATTCCTGATGTTTCTCATGTTCCTAGCCTTAAGATGAACCTTTTCTCTGCTAGTCAGCTTACTGATTCTGGTTGTCGTGTCATTCTTGATGCTGATTCTTGTGCTGTTCAGGACCGTCATACACAAGCTCTGGTTGGAGCTGGCCCTCGCAGCATTGAGTCTCCGGGGCTATGGGAGTTAGACTGGCTTCGCGTTCCTTCCGCTGACACTTCGTCTGCCACTTCTCCTGCGGTTGCTGCTTCTGTCACTGGGGCATCTTTGGGGCTCCCGTTTATCATCCTTAGTTCGTCGTGATCTTCTGGGGCTTGTCTCAGGAGATGTGTCGTCGTTACATTCGTGTCAGGGTTGTAGGTTAGGTAAACAGATTCAGCTTCCCTATCCTACTAGTGTGTCTGTATCTCAGCGACCTTTTGATTTAGTTCATTCAGATGTGTGGGGTCCAGCTCCCTTTGCTTCAAAGGGGGGCACCGATACTATATTTTGTTTATTGATGATTTTTCACGGTACACCTGGTTATTTTTTATGCGCTCTCGCAGCGAGGTGCTTGCTATTTATCAGCACCTTGTGGCCATGGTTCGTACTCAGTATTCCACGCCTATTCGTGTGTTTCGTGCTGATTCTGCAGGAGAGTATATTTCCTAGCACCTGCGTGGCATCCTTGCTGAGCAGGGCACCCTTGCTCAGTTCTCGTGTCCTGGCGCCCATGCTCAAAATGGTGTCGCCGAGCGTAAGCATCGTCATATTCTTGAGACTACCCGCGCTATGATGCTTGCTTCCTCTCTTCTGCCGCATTTCTGGGCTGAGGCTGTCGCTACGTCGACTTACCTCATTAATATCCAGCCTTCAGCTGCTCTTCAGGGTGGCATTCCTCTCGAGCGTCTCTCTGGCTCCTGTCCAGACTACTCGACTCTTCGTTTATTTGGTTGCGTTTGCTATGTCCTTCTCCCTCCTCATGAATGCACCAAACTAACCGCTCAGTCTGTTGAGTGTGTTTTTCTCGGCTATAGTGATGAGCATAAGGGCTATCGCTGTTGGGACCCCGTTGGTCGTCGAATGCGTATCTCTCGTGATATCACGTTCGATGAGACGCGTCCTTTCTATCCTCGCCCCACCTCTGGTACTTACCCAACGGATGATCTCTCTTTTCTTCTTTTTCCTGATACACCTTCCGCTGTCCCTTCTCCTCCACCTCCTTCTTCTACTACGCCTCCTTTGTCTTCGGCGCCATCCTCTCCTCTGTCTAGTTCCCCTAGTTCTCCTCGGTCTCCGGCTTCGGATCCTTCCTCCGCGACTCCTTCTTCCTCCTCTTCTGATGAGTCATCTTCCGCGGATGAGCTTCCTTCCTCACGGCCTGTTCGTCAGCGTCGTGCTCCAGACCGTTACTCCCCTAGTCAGTATGGTCTCTTTGTAGTCTCCGAGCCGACTTCTTATCGGGATGCCGCATGTCATCCTGAATGGCAGCTTGCCATGGCTGAGGAGATCGCTGCGCTTGAGCGCACTGGCACCTAGGATCTTGTCTCTCCCCCTTCCGGTGTTCGTCCTATCACGTGTAAGTGGGTCTATAAAATTAAGACCCGCTCTGATGGATCTCTTGAGCGCTATAAAGCGCGTCTTGTGGCTCGTGGTTTTCAGCAGGAACATGGTCGTGACTATGATGAGAACTTTGCTCCTATGGCCCATATGACTACTGTGCGTACTCTTCTTGTTGTTGCTTCTGTTCGACCCTGGTCTGTGTCCCAGCTTGACGTTCAGAATGCTTTTCTTAATGGCAAGTTGAGTGAGGAGGTTTATATGCAGCCTCCTCCTGGGTATTCTGTTCCCGATGGGATGGTTCGTCGTCTTCGACGTTCCCTTTATGGCCTGAAACAGGCCCCTCGTGCCTGGTTTGAGCGCTTTGCCTCTGTGGTGACTGTTGCTGGTTTCTCTCCTAGTTCTCATGATTCAGCGCTTTTTGTTCACACTTCTTCTCGTGGACGCACTCTTCTCCTTCTCTATGTTGATGATATGATCATTACTGGTGATGATCCTGAGTATATTGCCTTTGTCAAGGCTCGTCTTCGTGATCAGTTTCTTATGACTGATCTTGGTCCTCTTTGCTACTTTCTTGGGATTGAGGTTTCCTCCACTTCTGATGGGTTTTCTATCTCTCAGGAAAAGTATATTCAGGATCTTCTTGCTCGGGCTGCTCTTACGAATGAGCTCACCGTTGAGACTCCTATGGAGCTTCAGGTTAAGCTTTGTCCTACGGATGGTGATCCTCTTCCCGATCCCACTCGTTATCGCCATCTTGTTGGGAGTCTCGTTTATCTTGCTGTCACCTGTCCTGATATCTCTTATCATGTTCATATTCTGAGCCAGTTTGTCTCAGCTCCTACCACTGTTCACTACAGTCATCTCCTCCGTGTCCTTCGTTACCTTCGTGGCACGATTACTCGTCGCCTTTTCTTCCCTCGTTCTAGCTCTCTCCAGCTCTAGTGCTACTCGGATGCTACGTGGGCGAATGATCCTACGGATCGTCGTTCACTTTCTGCTTACTGTGTGTTTCTTGGTGGTTCGCTTGCTGCTTGGAAGACGAAGAAACAGGTAGCGGTTTCCCGTTCGAGTGTTGAGGCTGAGTTGCGGGCTATGGCTTCGGTGACTGCTGAGGTGACCTGGTTACGGTGGTTGCTTGAATATTTTGGGGTCTCTGTTACGACACCCACTCCACTTTTGTCAGACAGTACAGGTGCTATCAGTATTGCACGTGATCCGGTCAAGCATGAGTTGACCAAGCATATTGGTGTTGATGCTTTTTATACACGTGCTCAGGTGCAGGATCAGGTTGTTGCGCTACATTATGTGCCTTTAGACTTGCAGTTGGCAGATTTCTTTACAAAGGCACAAACCCGCGCTTAGCATGATTTCTTACTCTCCAAACTCAGTGTTGTGGATCCACCATGAGTTTGAGGGGGGGGGGGGGGTGTTAGAGTATATTCGTATATTGTAGTTTCCCCATATGTTAGGGGGCTTCCTGTATATTTGCACCTGTACATGTACTATATATTCTGGCCTTTGGCCCTCTGGTAATATAAGAGATCTATTACCCTAACAATTACATTGACAGTGTAGTCCCAAAAAGGAGCAGAAAATCTATCTAAAGATGGATCATCAACATCTACAATACACAAAATAATGAAATTATTATTACTGAATCTCGTGAATGAAAAATAAACAAACAGCAGTAAGATGCACTGACCTGTCTCCTTTGAGTCATGTGTCTGATAGTTTGGTTCAAAGGCTGCAGTTCTGTTCATAAAAGAAATTAAGTACTGATTTTAGAAAAATATCTCTCTTGTAAATCGGAAAATAAATAACAATGGTATGCATGAACTTTCATTTTGGTGCTCTCCATCAGTGCAATATAATATGACCTTTTGCATCGGCATGGAAATGTATTATCAAATATTTTATACCATGTTTTCTTAAACCATTCTAAAGCCTATACATCAACAATGTCCACAGAGAAATGTGTACCGCACACAAACTAATATAAAGAACATCATCTCTTACTGTTTCTTTTTCAGCCCAACGAAGCACTTCTTTTATAGAAAATCAAGACAATACACTAAGCAAATTTGAGCATACGTACAAGAAATAAACAAATTAAGTGGGGACGTCAGTAGCCATACTAATCTAGCAAATATCCACGACAAGTTGTTAGTTAATTACTAAGAAACAAGCAGAGGGTCACACCAAATTGTTTTAGAAAGACATGCATATGTACTGCAGCAGTTTGAGCTACCAGATGTGGACTAACCTATTAAACTGAATTATCTAACCATCAGTCCAAGCACCCATACCCATGGAGGTTCATCTCGTGAGTCCCTACAAATCAAAAAACCAAGAGAAAGAATCATAGAAACTAAGAGAGTTAAAAGCATCAGCCTTGTGCCTAAATAAAATTGCATATCAACCTGGGCATTTCGTGTTCTATTATCAAGGCATGTTGAACCCATGGAACTTAATAAATTTGAAACCCAAAAAATTATAAATAGACACCACAAGTTATTCTATCACATTTACTTAATTACCTACCCCAGTACACACATTATGCTAGTGAGAGAGCTGCAGTGGGCACCCAAAGTTCCAAACAACGCCATGGGCAAAATTAATTAGCATCTACCCCAATACACACATTATGCTAGTGAGCGAGCTGCAGTGGGTACCCAACGTCCCAAACTACACCATGGGAAAAATAGAAGAGAAAATCAAAGTTGCAGATCAGCGTGTGGTAGGGGAGAGGTGTAGTGCAGAGTGGGATCGGGGATGAAAGGCAAAGAGTTGGTATACCTTCAGAGCAGCTAGAGATGGCAGGGGTGGACGTCAGGTTGACGGTGACATGCTCCTCCCGGCAGAGCAGCAGCTAGAGCTCCTCCAGGCGACGGCCACTCCTCCCGACCCACTGCTCATACCTGTGAGAGAGAAGAACCTAGGATCAAAATGAGGACGACGAAGATGGAGAAACGACAACGACGATGGCACTGTGCTCCACTGCCCTGAGGACGACGCCGTCGATCCTGCTCCCTTGAGCCATCTTCCGCCTGTCTCCGTCTCAGGCCCGTACCGCACGCATGTGCGGAAGGTGCGTCAGCACAGGGCCTCCACATCAGCAGGGCCCCCAATTTTCGTGTTAAACTAATAGTACGTACTCACTTAATAACGCTAATCATCTGTTTAGTTGGGTCTAATTCGATGAAGTACTGCTGTCTGCTGCCTCGAAGTCGGCAACCGAATTAACTCAATCGGCCCCAACTCACACACGTCTCTCTCTGTCCTTTCTTTCTCATGCTGGGCGAGCCTAATTTTGTTCATCTTCCAACCACGGCGCTTACGTGGAATATACCTGCACTCTCATTAATCTAGCGTCTATCTATTTGATGTTTTCATTTAAATATCTCGATCTCTCTGCTCTGCTTCCTCTGATGACTGGTCCCTTGTTGCCTACTGTACTTCCGTACTTATAATGTGGATACATGGATCGGAGTTGGAGGCCTGCACTCTTGCCGAACGCCGATACATCACGTGGCCTGCAAAAACCACTACTAAAAAATCATGGTGTTTTTTGTGCATTGCATCATCATGACCGTATGCTTATGTCATCATGCCACATTGCAATTGAGCATCGTCATCATCTTGCATAGATTTGTCTAAAACTATTTTCGAAACGCATAGTTTTGTTTTTCTAAATATTCCCGTCTCTATTCAAATTAAAACCCCGGGTCTTCGGAATATTTTGTTTTATCTATCAACAGTTTGCAAAAGCCTCATTTTTAATAAATAAAATATTTAAATTATTTTTGGGAGGCAGCCAGCCAGGCCCGAAAGCCCAGCCGGCCACCTCCAGAAAAAATCCTACCTACCCCAGAATCACCAAACCCTTTTCTACCCCACCCTATCCTACCCAGCCCCCTCCACATCACCCCGGCCAAACACAGCTCGCCACCTCACCGAGCCCCTCTACCTCATCTCCCCTCCTGGCCCCACCTCCCCTCACCAACACACACACCCACACCAGCACCGCCGCCGCCTGGTCCCACCCCGCCAACCCCACGTGCCGCTCCCGCCTCTCTCTCTCCTCACCTGGACACGCAAACCCACGCCGCTCTGCACCTACCGCGCGCCCCGGCCCCACCCACTCGCCTCTCCGCACGCGAGCCCCGCCCCGCCTCTGCCTCGCGTCCCCCCACCAACCTCCTCGATCCCCGCCGCCTCTCCCGTCGCCAACCTCCCGCTCGTCCACCCCACGGCCGCCGGCGACCAAGCCCCGCTTCTCCCCTCACCGGCGCCGTCCTCCTCCCTGTCCCCTACCCCGTGCGCCCTCCTCCCCGTCGATCGAACCCCGCCGCCACCGCGCGCAGGCCCGCCCCTGCTCTCCTCTGCCTCGGCCTCCTCACCACCGGTCCGAGCTCCTTCCGGCCGGCGAGCCCCTCCCCATGCTCGGCTCCGGCCGCCCGCGGCGCAAGCCCTCCCTCGCCTCTCCGTTGCACAGCGCCGCCAGATCCTCCCCGCGTGTGCCCGCCTCCGGCCGACCACGCCTCTGCCGACGCAGCAACGCCGCGCGCCCTCACCTTCCTCGGCGTCCTTTGCGCCCGTCCTCGGCCCCTTGCCGCCCGCGCGCCCGCGGGCTCCTCTGCCTCGACCCGGCCAGCTCCGGGCGCCCTCCCCGTCGAGCGCCTCCACCCCGTCCTCCTCCGTCGCCCTAGGCCCCTCTGCGCCGTCCCCTGCACGCCCTCGCCGGCGCCCCCTCGTCGCTGCTCGAGCCCGCCTGCTCCGCCGTTCTCTCAGGCCACCATCGCCGCCCATCCCCGCGGCCACGGCCTCTGCTTCGTCCGTGCTCCTCCTGGCCGCAGGTGGCGGCCACCCGAGCTCCTCTAGCCGCGACCGAGCTCGTCGTGGTGTCGCCTCTGTTTGCCGCCGTGCCTCGCACCCGCGCCAGGACCGCGACGCCGAGCACCCCAGCACAGCTATTTCCGCGCCTCTTCATCCTGTCGTCGCCCGGGCCCTTCCGCGTGCCTCTATGAGATCATGCTGGACAAGGCCGTCCTCTGCCCATGCTCGCCCACACAGGGCCACCACCGTTCTGATGGCACTGAATCTGCCAAGACTGAAATGTGTTGAGGCCGTTAGGACACCGACTGAAGATGGTGTCGATGCACGACGAGGAACATCTACTTCCTAGACGACAAGATCTCCTTCATAGATGCCAAGATCTCCTTCCGGGAACCCGAAGGCGATGTCGCGCAGGTGCTCCTTCCCGGACTCGAAACCCCTAGAACCGAAGACCGAACCCGAAGACCACCGATGCGACAAGTTCTCCTTCCCGGCTGCGAAGCTCGAGAACTCGGACGTCAAGGTCGCCGATACGGAACGTCAAGTCCTTCATCCCGGATGCAACAAGATCTACTCCGTTGTCCGAGAACGTCCCCGTCGAGACCGATCCCTGTTGAACCCCGAATCCCCGGAAACCAAGATCGCCGAACCCCCATGTGTGACTCCTTTTTCTGAGACCCCCTATTTTATAAATGACATCTATCTTGTTGCATAATTAAATTGCTCATACATGCATACATATTTTGTGGGTGCGGGTTATTCCATCGATTTACCTAATAATTAAACATGGAGACTATATTCGGGCTATTCTAAGGCTTATTCCGGACTCCATTTAAATTTGTGTAGCGAACCGATGCCTTGTTTCGCCCTGTTAATACAACATTTAAATTGCGGGGGTTCTAAATAACTTGAACCATATAATTAATTGTCGGGACCCTGGTTCCGCTTAAGACTGCCTAATTGCAACGCATCTTGCCATGCCATGCATCATATCATAATCATGTCGGATCTTCTGCCGTCGTATTAAATATTGCATCCGGTGTTTTTCTAGTGTTTGCTTCTTCGCGGATTAGGCCGATGAGTGGATGCGAGTATCGACAAGTTCTCCGGGTATGATCCTTCGGCAGTGTTTCCCAGGCAAGCATCTCTCCCCCTTCTACCTATTTTGCATTTATAGTCTTTATTTCCTCATGTTGATCTATTGCTATCCGTGTTGCGATGCTTTAGTTTCCGTGCACCAGTAATATTCCGTGCAGCCTCTATATTGCCTTGGACACCTCCTATTACCTGTGTTTGGTAGATAGCAGGCCTTGCGAGTCGTAGTCGCTTGCTCAGGTGTGATCTCGTGTTGACAAGTACCCCAGTTGTTGGAATGCTGGCAGATGTTGATGGTGTAGATGTTTACTGGTGGAGATGATCATGACTTTAAATACAACTATTAAAATGGTAGATATAACTAATGCAGAGGCATCGGAGGACAATAGATGTTATTTGGTTCTTCCACGCTCACTTGTGTCCCGTAGGACCCCGAGTACTTGATACCCGTTCCTTGACTATTCGCACTATCCACATCCGGGAGGCCTTATGGACCCCCCTGAGCCAGAACTTGATTCATTTCTATTTCTTGCGGCCACAAAGTAGTTTGGGACTTTATTACTATCATGTACCTATGCCATGCATTACTGCTTTATTTACGATTGTGCGTGGAGCACCTGTACTGTTTAGGATCATGACACGTTTTCGCTGTATCAACAAGCCCAGTCACACTTTCGGGTTCCCAGTCGTTTACAACCGTCCACACAAACCCTGGGTCCGTTCCGGAGCCGGCCAACTTCGTTGCGGGTAGCTTAGTGGGGTGGCCCCCTGAAATATTGATGAATCCTATGATCGCTTTGTCGTGAATGCCTCGTTGGGTTTTGAGTTGGTTTTTCCGATGTTGATCGAGTGTGTGTTGCTATTTGTGCACCCCTGCAAGGTAAAACTTTCTGAAAGCCGTGTCCGCGGTTATGGACGACTTGGAGCACAATATCTCGATCATAGACAAGCATAACTAAAGTAGCGCTATAAATTTGACTTAATATGGACTAGTAATCAGCTTTATTATAACGGAATGGATAATAAAAATGCCAACATCTGGTGGATCTGTGGTGATCTGTGTCATTCTGTACCTCCCTAGTAAGTATTACAACTCTAATGGAATGTGATAAAAGTGCCAACAACTGCTGGGTTTTGGGATTCCTCAGGACAATTATATCTGACTAGTAAATGTTCCAACTACCACGGAATGTTAACTAAACCTGCCCACTACTTATGTTATCAGGATGACTCATGCTATCTATATCTGATTAGTAAGAGCTTCAACTATAACGGAATGAGTAAAATTGCCAACTGTGTGAGTTCCTCGGTTCGACTTCCTCGTTTGGTCTCGAGGGGGGAAAACCAGGATGGGTTTGTTTGGTGTTAGCTTTAGGTTGGATCCGAATAGGTCTTTTCTTATCCCTCTCTGATAACCGCCAGTTGTATCGAGTCTCTATAGGTTGTTTACTGCCGCTGCGCTGCCGCTTCAGCCCACCATACCTTTGTAGGCGAGAGCTGCCGAATTCTAGCCTCGCTGTGTACTAGCCTCAGTACTGACGCTCCTCTTTTTCCTTTGCCCTTTGTCGGCACCCCTTTTGTTTTAGCAGGTTTGAGATCGTCGTCGTTAGCAGGGTTACCCTTCCGGCTTGGCCTGGGCAGGGTTATGGACGCCATTAGTTATTCTTCAGGGCTCTTAGCCCCATTTGCATCTTGTCCGTAGTCGGACGCTCTATTGTTTTCAAGGTGATTTGGATCTTTGTATATTATATCTGTATTCTTGACTCATGGAGTCGCTGATGTATATATATATATATGTTCTGTGGGTTCCGTCGTGGACTAATGTGTAATGGTATTACTTTGTTTTCCACCCGCACGAAAGTGCCTGGTGGACGCCCTTGAATCGTTTCTATGCGGGTTTGGCGGAAAGCGCTAAAACTTGCATAGGGCCGATTTGAGGGTGTTACACATCAAGAGGTGGAGAAATCAATCGAAGGTTTTTCACCCCATTTTGTTTCCATTTTCAGTAGTACATGGCACTTTGGAGTAGGTTTTCGCTAGCGTTCACGCCGAGGGCCTTATTTCTGTTTTTGCACTAGGCCCCTATTTTCTCAGATACGGCCCTGTCCGTCTCCTCCTCTGCGCAACAAAAAACATGGGGTGGAGGAGCCGCCAGCAAGACACCCCACACGAGGAATCATAGGCGGCTATCCTCGGCTAATGACCTCCTCATCGCGCACGGCGCGGAGGCGGACCGTGCTTGGAGGAAGAGGACGGCAACGAGGAGCTGAAGGACGGGAAGAGGATGCCAGATTTCCCACCTCACGCAGCGCAGCGGCCGCCGTGGGTCTTGATGGAAGCAAGGGAGAGGAGGAGAGGCGGCTAGGGTTTGCAGGCGGTGGCGGAGGAGGCGTAAGGGAGCAGCAACGATTGGGGAGGAGACGGCGTGCGCACGGGATTAGGTGGAGGAAGCACGGGAGGGGATTGGGCTTGCCCCTTCCCAGACCCGCATCACCAAAAAAAACCAAGGTAAGCATTACATGCGAGGCCGATCGTGTGGGCCTGAGTTTTTTTATGCGAGGACAGGACGTGACTTGACCGAGAGAGAAACGTCCGCGAGGAGGGAAACTGGGTGCGTGCACGAAATTACGTATTTACTGTTGACCTGGGTAAAACTGTATTACCATATTTAGGACCTGATCCGATGGCCGTAATGAGCTAAATGCTGTGGTAAGAGTTGCGACTTGCCCCTATTATTTATCTCTATCTATCTATCTATCTATCTATCTATCTATCTATCTATCTACTAATTTACGTAGTAGTACGTTCGTCGTCCCAGAATTTCCGTCTGCCACTTTTCAGATGGTTTTTCCCCTACTACTTCGAAAATACTACAAGAACTGCCATCGCCAAGTAAAAAAGAACGCGCCGGTGACTTCCTCACCTGGTTCACCTCTACTCGAGTAGTTGCGCGCCTACACCAAATCCTCCGGCGGCGGCGGAGGCCTTCGCCGACATATGAAGCATCAAGCATTGAGCTCCACCTCCACCGCCGAATTTCCGGTCTAGCTATAGCTATGGACCGTACTCCACCTCTCGTAGGAACAAGCATGACACGATCTAGCAATAGGGGGAGACTGTCCTGCCGATGCATGAAGCAGGGGCCGACGGCGTGAAGACCTACGTGACCTTGGGGGTCGCAAACCACCAGGCTGATTATTCTGGTAAATTTTAATTTTTGCACTTTTCCTAATCCTCATTTTCTCTGCCAAAAATCCCCACCGAGGCGCTCGACTCCGGCGGCCCGCTATGGTCCTCGCGGCTCAGGCTCGGCGGGCTACTCCTCCATGCCCTCTCCCCTACATAGCCTCTCCCCGTCGAGGAGGTGATAGATCAAGGGGGATGAGGAGGACGCGCGGACCGACTTCCATTGTCGCTGACTGCTGCGTCTCCATGTCGCCCAACACATCCCCGGTCTAACGCCTCCGCCTAGACCGGGTTTGTTGGGGATATACTTTCCGGGTATCCTCCCAGTTCCTCACTGACCAGGGTGGCCCACTTCGGGTTAGAGCTTTGCTTCACGGGCGGCCCAGTCAGGGAGAGAAGACGGAGTCCAATCCGGCTACAGGAAGGCCCAGAAGACTTACCGATTTAGGCCCATAATGTTACTTGTAGTTCAAGATGTACTCTGTAACCGACTCTTAGTCGTAGCCGGATAGATCTCTCTTGTAAACCCTAGGCCGGATATCTATATAAGCCGTCCTAGGGAGAGCCTTTAGGGCAACATTCTAAACACCTCAATAGTCTACAATCTCAACTCGCACAGGCAAACCCTTGTAACCCATATTCCGGCTCTGCCGTATTACTA
The DNA here is from genome assembly GCA_910589775.1 of Avena eriantha. Taxonomy (NCBI): domain Eukaryota; kingdom Viridiplantae; phylum Streptophyta; class Magnoliopsida; order Poales; family Poaceae; genus Avena; species Avena eriantha. The sequence goes on from OU342740.1 coordinate 64,111,907, forward strand.
GATTGCTAGCAGGAGTAGGATCCGTCCAAAGCCGGCGGATTCGAACCTGGGAAAACTTGTGTGCTAACCGTCCCAGAACACCGTACGTCTCACACCCCTCTCTTCCGCACGCCTCGAGGACCCCCTCATGGCGTACTGGTCATCAATCCGACGACAGTTGGCGCCCACCGTGGGGCAAGTGAGCTTCGGATCTGCGTTCTAAGCGGAATCTGCAAGAATCAGAATCGGCGAAACTATCGCTGTCGGTCACATCCTCTACGCCAGCGACTTCCCTCTCATCATTCTCGACGAGACTTGGATACCGGCTAGGGAAGCTATGACTACCTGCACAATCATGTCTTTTGGCGAGATTGATGTTTACATCGGTTTTGCTGAACCTGCCCCACCCACCCCAGCTGTGATGATAGAGGCAGAAGAATCTTTTGGGTCCCCTTTGTCCGCGGAGGCGGCAGTTTCCGGATCTCAAAAAACCCTAATCCCACCCAGCCCGCACTAGTTGTGGAGATAGTGGAGAAATCCGAGCCTGAAGAAGACCTAGCGGTCCAAGTCGAATCTGGAGTGGATCTCCCTGGAGAAGCCGGATCCCAGATCGACCCACACGTGGAAGTGGAAACTCAGGAGGAGCTAGTCAATGACACTGATTCCGGCTCTGATGACGCCGGGACAGACAGACCTTTCCTGTGGTACACACTGCGACGTATGATACTACAAGGCAAAAGGGCAGATGCAATTCTCGAGACCATCAAAAGTTTCAACATGGTTGATCGCGAGAGCCGCAGGTACCTCAGGAAGCACACGTCGCACTTCGTTGGATACGTAGGATCCGGATCCGGCTCTACCGATGCTGGAGAGAACATCGACTCTATGCTGGAGGCGATTGGAACAAACGCCGACGTACCCACATCCTCGGATGAATTGTTGACGTCAGCGGACTTCCGAAAGTTCTCCGCGGAATATGAAGAGGAGTATAACTCCAAAGCTGCAGAAAAAGGAGAAGCCATGGATGAAGGATCTAGGAAACACTCTCCCAAAGCGCAGGATGACATGGACGTCGGAGATAATCCCGAAGTCCAGATGTCCGAAAATACCGATCAGAGCTTGACTCCGGGAAACGGACCCAAAGCCGTCTTTGCTACCAACGCTGTCAAGAAGGCAAAGAAGAAGAACAAGAAGAACAAGACCCCGACAAAAGATCCTCTGACAGAGGAGGTGATTGCCGAGGAATACGAAGAAGACTTGGATGGAGCACTTATCCCAGAAGAACCGAAAAAAGAAGAATCGGTGGATGGACACGTGATCACTGAAGGTGCACATAAACTCATCGATGCTACATTAACTACACCTATTCCTACAGCTGCAGAACTTACTGCGGAAGAACTGGACGAGAGGGCACAGGCCCTAGAAGCGCGTCGTCAAGTACTCCTCAATGAAGCCAAAAACATTGAGGAGGAAAAGAAACGCATAGCATCTGCGGGAAAGTACAACTCTAAGCAATACTAGAAGACCAGGAAGCATCACACCAATGACAACCAATTCCCACAGATCCACGCCGTCCTTTTCGGAGATGAGATGGGGAAGCCAGAGAAAGATAGCAAAGGAGATTGGGAATATCCAACCCCAGTACAGAATACCGTGGCGGCCCGAGAAATTCTATCGGCTAATCCAAGATTGGAGGAGATCCGTTTGGGAATCAAACTAATCAACAAGGGACTGGAGCAGCAAAAGGTCGCCTTGTCCGGAAGTCAAAAACTGGTCTCGGATTCCGACCAATGTCGCACAGATCCAGCATGGGCTGACGTAAGGCCCCATCGCGTTCCGGAGCAGCACCATCGCCCCGAATGCCAGGAAGACAATTATTCAAGAACCGGATCGTCAGGACAGCATCACAGAACTGCGCATGCCTGAAGCAACGTCGCCCCAGCGGCCGAAAAAGAGGCCATTGCTACACTAAATCCGAGGAATCCTCCCCGACGAGAGTCTAATGATCGAAGGGGAGAAGATAAAGAGAAACGTCGGGAGGAGGATCGTCAGAAAATGCCACCTCCTAGACATGCAAGCCGTCCGGCTGACCCTCACCATGGTGGGAATGATGGACGAAGGAACGACGGAAACCATGCTGGCACAAGCCAGCAGGGGGCTCGTCGTAGTGAAGACCCTCCCCGGAACCGGAATAATGATGCTCCAGACAGAGGCCGACGATCAGCCGGAAACAATTCAGCTGCCCCACCCTCTCCACCAAGCAGTCATCACAACGGCTCTCAAGGGGGACAAGGAGGACGACATGGAGGAGGAGGTGGCGGCAGAAGCCGAAGTCCGGCTCCAAGGCACCGCAGCCACAGCCGACATTTGGGACGATCTCTAACCCCGAACGACGCAAGGCACAGGATCAACTCCAACATAGAGGTGCGACACTACGAAAACGATGATATCTACGTGGGTCCAAAATGCTTCGGACCACGCATCAGAGCTACAAGATTCCCGGAAGGATTTGCTATCTCAAGGCATATCCAAGCCTACGACGACATTGCTCGGCCAGATACCTGGCTACATGAATTTTTCCAAGCTTGCTACATCGCCAAAGGCGGAAACAGCCTGGTCGCAACCCGATATCTCCCACTTATGTTGCGGAAGACGGCGCGATCATGGCTCAATGAACTTCCGGAGAACACCATCCACAACTGGGCTCTCAAGGGGGACAAGGAGGATGACATGGCGGAGGAGGTGGCGGCAGAAGCCGAAGTCCGGATCCAAGGCACCGCAGCCACAGCCGACATTCGGGACGATCTCTAACCCCGAACGACGCAAGGCACAGGATCAACTCCAACATAGAGGTGCGACACTACGAAAACGATGATATCTACGTGGGTCCAAAATGCTTCGGACCACGCATCAGAGCTACAAGATTCCTGGAAGGATTTTCTATCTCAAGGCATATCCAAGCCTACGACGGCATTGCTCGGACAGATACCTGGCTACATGATTTTTTCCAAGCTTGCTACATCACCAAAGGCGGAAACAGCCTGGTCGCAACCCGATATCTCCCACTTATGTTGCGGAAGACGGCGCGATCATGGCTCAATGAACTTCCGGAGAACAGCATCCACAACTGGTATGACATGCAAAGTGCGTTCTTTCGGAATTTCGAAGGACATATCGGAGGCCCTGTATGGTCGGAGACCTACATCGTTGCACTCAAAAGGCCGGAGAAACTTGCCGAGATTACCTCGGACAATGGATCGACACCAAGAACTCCTGCGAGGAGTTAACGATCAAACTGCGATTGAAGCTTTCATCATAGGACTCCCAATTGGTTTACTGTGCCCTTGCTTGAAGTGTGAAAAGGTCACTGATTTGGGAGAAATGATAGAAACAGCGAGAAAGTATGCACATGCCGACGATGACGCAGATGGATTTCTCAATGCCCTAGCTGTGCCTCAGTCGAAAAAACAACCAAAGCAACAAGCTCAGAAGCACATAAATACCTCGGAATAAAAACCCAACGCGGAAACAGTAGTGGTCACTGCTACTTTCGGGTCTGGAGGACGAGGAGGACGTGGCGGAGGCCACGAGCGTGGCCGTGGGAATTCAAGGGTCCAAGGTAGAGGAGACCAGCAACCAGGCAAAACCTACTCTTGGGCCGACATTGCCAATAACCCATGTGTGCATCACTTAGACGCCAATGGGGGCTCGTCCTACACCAACGCTGAATGTCATTTCAATGACGACATCAAAAGAGATGACACCGCGGGCTACAAAGCTAAGCGAAAGAAGGGAAAGAAAAATCCCGAAAAAGACAAAGAGACCAAGGAAGATTCCGACATGGAGGAAGCTGATGCTTCAAATCCCAAGCCGGAAGGGAAGAAAAATTTTCCGACCAAAAAAGACACTTATGTCACCTTCCTCGGATCTCAACTAGCAAAGGTCAAGAAAGCAGTTCTACATGAGCTCAATGCAACAGTTCCGGCTGTCCCCCAGTTTCTGGACTGGTCGGAAGTGGCAATCACATTTGACCGCGCTGATCATCCGCCTAAGTTGCACAGGCGAGGAAAATACGCCTTAATCGTCAATCCACTTATTGACGGTAATGGTTTCTCCAAGACCCTCATGGACGGTGGTAGCAACATTAATATTCTCTATGTCAAAACGCTACGCCGGATGAAGATTTCGGATACCCAGCTGAACCATAGCACTGTGATTTTTCACAGTGTTGTCCCAGGAAGACAAGCCAATTCCCTAGGAGAGATCACTTTGGATGTTACCTTTGGAACTCCAAAGAACTATCAGACGGAGGCACTTTCCTTCGAAGTGGTCCCGTTCAAGAGCGCGTACCACACTATATTTAGACGTCCGGTTTACTGGGCTTTTATGGCTCTTCCGTGTTACATTTACAATATGATGAAAATTCTAGGTCCCAATGGCGTGATCACCATTAGGGGAGACCCGAAGAAAGCGCGAGAGTGCGAGGATGGAAATGTCGCCTTTGCTTAAGCCGTGCTACACGCCCAGGAGTACCAAGAGATCAAGAAGAGCATAGATCCGTCCGAGATGCCCGCAATGAAGAAGGAGGTGACAAAGCCAAATCTGGAGTTCAAAGCATCAGAAGAGACGAAGAAGACGCCGTTGAAGGATGATGACCCCTCCAAGGTGAACCAGATAGGCGTAGGCCTGGGTAGCGCATAGGAAAGCACGCTTGTCAAGTTCCTCCAAGCAAATCAAGATATCTTCGCATGACAGCCATCTGACATGACCGGAGTACCTAGAGAACTTGCCGAGCACTCTTTAAATGTAAACCCGAACGCTAAACCCGTCAAACAGTCCCTACGATGTTTTGGCGATGAAAAGCATAAGGCAATAGCTAAGGAACTAGCACGGCTCGAGTTAGCCGGATTCATAGAAGAGGTCATCCAGACTGAGTGGTCGGCCAATCCTATAATGGTCCCTAAAAAGGACACCACTGATTTAAGGATGTGTGTTGATTATACCGCCTTAAACAAGGCTTGTCCAAAAGATCCATTCTCTCTGCCTAGAATTGATCAAGTTATCGATTTTACGGCAGGCTCGGAACTCCTCTGTTTTCTCGACGCATATTCCGGTTATCACCAAATCCGGATGAAGGAATCTGACAAAGTCAAAACTTCATTCATAACCCCCTTCAGAACCTTCTGTTTTGTTACGATGCCCTTTGGGCTGAACGCAGGAGCTACCTACCAGCGCACGATCCAGCGTTGCCTCCACGACCAACTCGGACGCAATGTACATGCATACGTGGATGATACTGCGGTGATGTCCAAAATGAAGGAAACGCTGATTTCCGACTTGGAGGAAAAGTTTGCCAATCTACGAAAATACAACATCATGCTTAACCCGAAGAAATGCTTCTTTGGAATACCAGCCGGAAAATTGTTAGGTTTCATCGTGTCTCAAAGAGGCATAGAGGTGAACCGGGACAAAATCAATGCTATACTCAATATTTCCAGGCCAACTCGCCTGAAGGACGTACAAAGATTGAATGGTTGCATCGCTGCAGTCAGTCAATTTGTAAGCCGGCTTGGTGAAAGAGCTGCATCATTATACAAACTCCTGAAAAAGACCAAGGATTTTGTTTGGACCGACGAAGTTGAAGCTGCACTACAAGACCCGAAGAAAGTACTCTCATCTGCTCCTATCCTTGCAGCGCCGGAACCTCAGGAACCGATGTTGCTCTATCTTCCTGCGACAAATAAGGTCGTTAGTATCGTCATGGTGGTGGAGAGACTAGAGGAAAATCAGGAACACCTAGTGTAGCGTCCGACTTACTTTGTCAGTGAGGTCCTGACAGAGTCAAAACAGCGGTATCCGCACTATCAAAAGTTGGCTTACGGTGTTTTTCTAGCATCTCGTAAGTTACGACACTATTTTCGGGAGCATCCAATTTCCATGGTGAGCACAGCTCCCATGAGAGATATAATCAACAACAGTGACGCCACAGGACGCGTCGCCAAATGGGGCATAGAGCTTTCAGCTTTCAATATTGAGTATAAACCTCAGACATCAATCAAATCTCAAATCCTTGCTGACTTTGTCGCTGATTGGACAGAGACGAAGGAGAACATGATCCTCCCCGAGTCGGAGTATTGGACCCTCTACTTTGATGGGTCTAAGGCTCAAGGGGGCTCGAGGGCTGGTGTGGTGCTCAAATCACCCCAAGGAGATAAACTTCTATACGTGTTGCAGATCCACTTCACAACGACAAACAATATTGCCGAGTATGAAGCATGGCTGCATGGAATCCGGATTGCTAAGGATATTGGCATCTGACGTTTGATGTGTTACGGAGATTCGGATCTTGTTGCCCAACAAGTGTCAGATATTTGTAATTTAAATAAACACATGGCAACATATAAAGCTGTCGTGGATGATCTATCTAAATCATTCGAAGGGTTTGATGTTCAACACATCTCGAGCAGAAAACAAGGAAGCAGATGCACTATCTCGGATAGGCTCTGCGCGGAAAGAAGTCCCGGATAGCGCTTTTTTAGAGCACCTCAAAGTTCCCTCAATAAAGGGAATAGATGACGAATATCCGACCAAGTTCGACTCACCTCTAATAGCAATTCTGGCTGTAATTCCCAGCTGGACTCAACCCTACCTAGATTACCTGGTAGATGGCAAATAGCCCGAAGGCGAGGTGCTGAGCCGGCAGATCATCCGACGAGCAAAATCCTATACCGTAGTTAAAGGTGAGCTCTATAAGCGGAGTGTTTCTGGGGTTTTTCAGCGCTGCGTATCTCTAGAAGAAGGAGTGGAAATCTTAAGGGAAATCCACCAAGGCGAGTGTGGTCACCACGCTGCAGCCAAATCTTTAGTGGCAAAAGCTTTTAGACACGGATTTTTCTGGCTTACAGCTCAGGCAGATGCCGAGCGATTAGTCAAGACGTGCAAAGGCTGCCAAAAGTACGCCAAACAAGCTCATGTTCCCGCTGATCAGCTGAGAACAATACCTATAACATGGCCATTTGCGGTCTGGGGGCTTGATATGGTAGGACCATTTAAACGAGCTCCAAGTGGATTTACTCACCTCTTAGTGATGGTGGATAAATTCACCAAATGGATTGAGGCTAAACCCGTCACATGTTGTGATGGAGCAACAGCCAAAAGATTTGTCGAGGATGTTATAATCTGGTATGGTTATCCACATAGCATTATCATGGACAACGGGAGTAACTTCTCTATGGGAGAATTGGCTGAATTCTGCAACGAGCAAAATATCCGGCTTGACATTGCGTCAGTCGCACATCCACATGCAACGGACAAGTCGAAAGAGCAAATGGTTTAATCCTACAAGGCCTAAAACCAAGACTCGAAGCACCACTACGACGTGCTGCGGGGGCTTGGGCGGAGGAATTACCCTCTGTAATATGGAGTTTAAGAACAACCCCAAATAGGTCAACGCCGGATACACACCTTTCTTCTTAGTCTATGGCGCAGAAGCAGTTCTTCCTAGTGATTTAATTCATATTTCTCCTAGAGTGGCTATGTATATTGAAGAGGATGCCAAGGTTTCTCGACAAAATGATCTCGACTTAGTCGAAGAAGTTCGCGTCGTTGCTGAAATGAGATCTACAGCGTATCAGCAGAAGTTACGCAAGTATCATAGCCAGAGAGTCCGAAATAGATCTTTCAATAAAGGTGATTTGGTTCTCCGGCTTGTGCAACAAAGAAAGCACAAACTTTCCCCAGTATGAGAAGGGACCTTTTTAGTTAGTCGAGTATTGCATAATGGATCGTAATACTTAACTGACATGAGGCCAGTCAAAGAAAGACCTGCTACTAAGAAGAGAAAGAGAGCTAGAGGCAGTACAAATCCGGATGAGTTAGACAGACCATGGAATATTGCTCAGCTACGTCCTTTTTATTCTTAGTTTATCATTCTTTGTAATCCTATATATGTACATGTTCTGTGATAAATAAAAGTTTTGGTTGCCTCAAGTTTTTCTGAGAAATTTTTACCATCCTATTTCCGAATGATCATGTCATAGTCGAAAATCCCAAAATGCTTGAAATTACTTTATGCTCATGTTCGTTCTGGTTTAGATTTCCGATTCTAAAACTGCTACCCTCGGGTATAACTCTAAAGTTTCTAGTCTTTACTTTGGTTATTTGTCTGATTGCTGGATGCGGACATTTTCCGAGTAGTGAATAGTTGGTACTGGAAGCCGGCTTTGTTTTCGAGTTTAAACTGGTTTAGCAATTGAGCTTCGTTTCTCGGCAAAGTTTCTGGCAGAAGGATTAGCCGGCTCACGAAAGGAACGAGGCGAAAAGTCAGATAAACGATAAGTATAGAAGAAAAAATACAAGTGCTTATGTAAATGTTTCAGGCATGCAAAAATTTAAAAAAAACCAAGAGTGCTGAATTGATCAAAAGCTTAGCACTAGCAAAATTATAGTACTGCATATTTTACAGGCTCATCATGTTTTTCAGAATAATACAAGTATTTTTGGTAATCTATGATGCAGGAGAGGAAGGAGCTGCCGGCTCGCTGGATACATCGCCTTGATATCGTTCCGAGATGTCCACATCCGAGGTGGTGCGTTCATCATCGGAAACTTCTGCTGAATCTTCTGGAGGCGGAGGTGGAGTGTCCACGCAGGTGAAGAAAGGGGTCTCGTAGCTGGTCAAATCAACCACGTGACACCCATATCCGGCGCAGGAGTCCATGATGGCTTGGATGTCTTGCTCCTGGCCGTCTTCATCTACTTTGCAGTACCCTCTGGTCACTTGCCATATTTCCATGTTTCCATGGTGGCTCATGACCATGGTGAGAGCATTCTGCGTCGCGGTCCACGCGTAGGACATGTTCCAATCCTGGACCAGCTGCGACATCTCCTTTGCCTTGTCCCGCACCTGAAAATCCGACATGCTATGCATGTACGGAATCTTGAGATCTTCGCCAATGTCTTCAATGGATTGGCGAAAGTCATGAAGCAGGTCACCGACTTGTGTAAGCCGGTGGGTGCGGGGCTCAGCGGAGGTGGAGTCCGTCAAGGTCAGAGGACCTGTAAACAAAGACAATTAAAGAAAATCCGACATTGAAAGCGGTCAAAGAAAATAGACAAGTCAGACAGATGGAACGTACCGAAAATGATGTCGTCAATTTTGGTCTTCTCTTCCCGAAGACTCTGGATTTCAGCCCGGAGAGCCTCGGAAAGGTCCCTCTCTCTGCAAAGCTCATTATTGAGGTCTGAGATTTTTTGATCTTGAGCAACAATTTTGCGATCACGCTCATCAGTAGCCATGGAGGAAGACTCAAGGATTTGAGCAATGCTCTTTTCATGATATGCCTTGAGTTGGTCCATCTCTTGGCGAAGTTTCTTGTTATTCACCACCAAAGTCTTGAGGTTCTCGGCCTCTTCAATCATGGCGCAGGACTGTTTTACCAGCGCTGTAAGTGAAAAAAGAACAACAGTTTAGCAAAAATTCGACTATGAAAACATGGAAGACAAGGTTTGAGTCTCGGAATGTTTACCTTCGGCCTCATCCTTGGCAACTTTTAACTCAGCGTTTTTAAGTCGGAGAGCTTTGATCTCTCTCCGCTTATCGTAGACATTCTTCAACAAATCCTGGTTATAGGAATATACTTTCTGTAAGTCAGAATACCCAAAGTCAGAAAGCTACTAAAGACTCGGGCTAATAATTTTGCTAATATCAGCACGAGCCTTGGGGGCTACACTAGTTTGTTCTTTGGCATCCTAAGGAAGCATAAACCCGGATTATTTATCCTACTTCATGCTTGGGGGCTAGAGGATATGATATGAAATAAAGGAAAAATAGGAATTGGAATTCCGACTTACATATTGTTCACGAGTGAGTTTATCAAAACTCGCGTTCACTTCAACTGCAACCTTCTCAGCGAGAGTCAGAGGGGTCACAGGAGCAGTTGGAAGCTCCCCGGACCTGATCCTCTCGTTGCGAAGATGCACTTGTTCAAGAAGATCAGAGTGCTTGACGTCCTCTGCTTGTTGCGCTTCTTCTTCAGCAGATAAGTTTGTTTTCTCCAGGCATTGCCTGGCTAGCCGCTGGATCTCTTCAGCAGATTTCCGGGACAGGCCCAACTTGGCAAGTCCTGGATTACTGAGAAGGTTTTCGGCAAAAGTTTCTGCCGAGGGATCATTACCCAAAGAGGGTTCACCCTTATCTAAACCTGACTCACCCATGGTGACGTCAGTTTGCGATTCAAGGATCGTAGGCTCTGTGGAAGGAGCCGGATCTTCTGCGACAGCCGGAGAAGGAATTATCACCGGCATTGCGGAAGGCTGAGGGGTAGGAGTCGGAGGAGCCATGGCAGGAGAAACTATGGTAAGCTTCGTCTGTCATAGGGGCTTCGAAGAAATCCCCTTCCCCTTGCCCTTGATGAGCTGTTTAGCTCTAAGAATGTAATAAAGCCAGAAACATTACATTTCAGAAGAAAATTCGAGTAAAGCACAAAGGCGGAAGTTGTGATGGAAAGTTACCTCTTCACGACAGGCACCTCCTTTGTGCCAACGGCCACTGTCGAAACTTTGCGCTTCTTGAGCACAGCATCCGGCAATGGCACCACTTCTGTCTCCTGAGAAAACTCAGGAGGATATCCTTCGAGCGGAGCAAATTCCGACTCAGGGAGGTCAGCAAGCTGAAAAGAAGAAAACATATCAGTATTGCAATGTAACTTAAAGATTGAAACACATGAAAAGGTTTACTGTTAGAAGCTTACCGACACTACGGGGTTTTCCGCCGTATGCATATCCAGAGAGATCTCCGGGATCCTCCTCTCGATCCGCTCCCTTATCAACCATTTTATCTGGCTTATGTAGCCTTGCGTGGTGTAGGCTCTGGGGCTGATGCAGAGGGAGTCTTTCTTGGACAACGTGATGGAGTGCATCCGTCGGTCTCCGTGGTACTGAAGGGGCTGGATCCGATGTGATACCCAGCATTGGACCAGGTCAGATCCCTTCAATCCTTTGTGTTTAATCAAGTATTCGATCCGCCTCTTAGCGAGGATCAGATCGTCGGTGAGAGCCGGAGCAGCCTCTTCCCAAGACGGTTGGGCCGTGGCAGCTCCGTCGATGAAAGCCGGCAAAGCAGTAGCTTTGCCGGGAGCCGGAATATCCCTATGATAAAAGAATGTGGCTGGCCATTGTTTGACCGAGTCACTAGCTAGGATTTTGGGATATGCGCACTCGCGTCTAAGTAAAAAACTAATGGTACCGGTGATGTAAGGAACACCGACAGTAATAGAATTTCTCCGGACATGGAAGTAGTACCGGAATAAGGTCAAACTCGGCCTAATGCCGAGAAATCCCTCACACAAAGAAGCGTAAGCGCTCATCTCTAAGAGAGAGTTGGGAGGAAGATGGAGGAGTTGAACTCCAAAATGATCAATCACCTCGGAGAAGAACTCCGAGAGAGGGAATGACAAACCTCTGTCGAGGTGGGTGCGGAAGTGGACCCGCTCGTCGGCATGCAGGTTGGGGATGGTCTCTCCGATGCCGCTCCGCCAGTCGCCGACACGGAGGAACCCTTCTGTCTCCATGCCGCGGAGCTTCTCGTCATCCAACACGCAGGGGATCCAGACCCCGCGGAAGCTTTCCTTCTCCGCCACCGCTTCCGTCGCCACCGTCGCCGCTGCTGCCGCCAAGCCGGAAGAGGAAGAAGAAGTCATTTCTCCGGTGAGCGGATGACCTAAGATGGGCGGCGCTGGGAGTTTTGGGGGTAAAGCAGAGGAGCTCTGTGCGCGCGGGGGAGATTTGGAGGAGAGGAAAAGGCAAAGGACAGGTGAAGAAAGGAGGAGGAGATCCTCACCCCTTATATCCACCTAACCGCACCAAGATTTGTGCAAATGCTACAGTGTAACCGCCACGTGTCGTGGAAGGAACTGGGAAGGACCCACGCGATGATTACGTCGCTTCGATCTCCACGTACGCATTGAAACGGCGCCTTGGTTCCACGAACCGCGGACTCACCAACGGTCATGCTGACAGGATGTTTGTCAGATGACGTGACTTGACCATGACTTGTGTCATGTCGCGTTAGAGACCAAGTTCCGGCTTAGTTTGAAATCAAGCCGGAAAATCCGAGTAACCTGTTGATAGGTCCGACTTAGTTTTAAGACCCGGATCGTATTTTTTGTTGTGAAGTTTTAGGAACCCTTCAAGATTCTGCAAGCCGAAGATGAAGCTAGGCGATGATGAATCCGACTTTGGATCTTGGAGGCCTCCGGGGGCTGCTGTTGGGGATATACTTTTCGGGTATCCTCACAGTTCCTCACTAACCAGGGTGGCCCACTTCGGGTTAGAGCTTTGCTTCACGGGCGGCCCAGTCAGGGAGAGAAGACGGAGTCCAATCCGTCTACGGGAAGGCCAAGAAGACTTACCGACTTAGGCCCATAATGTTACTTGTAGTTCAAGATGTACTCTGTAACCGACTCTTAGTCATAGCCGTATAGATCTCTCTTGTAAACCCTAGGCCGGATATCTATATAAGCCGTCCTAGGGAGAGCCTTTAGGGCAACACTCTAAACACCTCAATAGTCTACAATCTCAACTCGCACATGCGAACCCTTGTAACCCATATTCCCATATTACTGGATTGCTAGCAGGAGTAGGATCCGTCCAAAGCCGGCGGATTCGAACCTGGGTAAACTTGTATGCTCACCGTCCCGGAACACCGTACGTCTCATACCCCTTTCTTCCGCACGCCTCGAGGACCCTCTCATGGCGTACTTGTCATCAATCCAACGACAGGGTTCCATCTACCACCTACCTGTGCTTCCCCCAGCCCCCGCGTTCCGGCGCCGCTGCCTCCTGCCTACCCACCTAGGTGCCGACGACTTCAAGACGAACAGGGGAGGCAGACTCATGAATGGAACTGAACACGCGGGGCGGTTGCCTAAGCAACTCCTTGACTGGCAGCCGTATATCCACCGGAATTCTCCTCTTTTCTTACCCCCCCCCCCACCACCACCAATGAGCACCGCCTCCCTCCCCTCCCATGGCATGCCTGGTCTGCAATTTATGCTCTTTTTGTTCAAAGTTCAGGCTGCATTCTTTGTTCATGAGTTTATTTGATGTGCTAATAACTCCAAAGCTGGGCAAACCAAATCAGAAATGCACTCTCGAAGGTTAGTTTGCCTCTTCCTCATCACATGAGATTATGTTTGTTTTTCGTTGATCTAGGAAATATCAAAAAAATTGTGGTTGCTACATGCCACACGCAAAAACTGTTGTATAAATGATATGGTATTTAGGAAATAACATAAATTCATGATATAGTTTATTCCCTAGAATTTCAAAAGCACAAAATAATCTAATTATGGCATGTTTCGTTATGATAATATTGGTTCAGTGTACTGCTCCTCTTTAATGGATACATATTTGTTAGTCGACAATTTTGAGAGGTGGAAGCTTCTGCAGCGCTTGTATTTTTGTTGCAGTCTCAGTTTATTTACACAGAGTGGTGCTACAAGTTGTAAGAGTTATATATAATTGCGTCTCCAATATAAAATAGTATATAATTCAAAGAACATCATCTCAGATTTGACCATCAGTTCAGGTCCAATACACTGACAATAGAGCCAACTGTAAATAGTAGAAGCTATGTTCAGTGTGTAGGATGATCTGCTTCAGCACAACTTTAGAAGTATAAATCATATTTAATGTTACTGTCTAGACACATGTAATCCACACAATATATCTTTCAGAATCTACCACGAGATAGGAACATAATTTGATAGATAAGCTACACATTCGTACCAAATATTGGAATATCTTTTGGAGTATGTAAGAAACAACACCAAGTCAAGCGGATATATCTGAAACAGCAAGCAGTTAGGCTAGCAGACTTACAGAAAGTGTGTTTCTTATTTCCCCTTTTCCCTGTTTCTAATTTTCCCCTTTCCCCCTGTATCCTTTGTATGTTCCAATACTGACGAGTATTTCAAAAAGTGGAGCTACACCTCTTGATGTCAATTGGCAGAGCTATTTTTTTATGTTACTAATGCTAGGTTCTGCAGAGATGCGGAGTATTGAGGCGGACGGCGGCAACGACAGTGCATCTTCTGACGCAGGTGAGGCTTCGCTGGTTTGATCTGTTTTGCTGGTTTCGTTGGTGCTCTTTGTGCTCTGGTTCCTTGTGCTAATTTGTTCTGACGCTAAGATGCTAATTAGATCTGACTTTAATACTTGCAGAGAGTTTTGAGTTTTGAGAGTTTTGGCCTTTGTGTGTATAGAAACTAATGAGGAGTTACCTCAACTTGCTGTGGGAATTGTGCTATTTATAATCGTCTGCCAAAGAGATGACCTCAACTTGTTGTGTCTAGGGAATTGTTAGTTTCCTGTAATTTAGATCTTATTGAAATGCTTAGGCTTATCTCACGTTTTATTGGGTAATGTGTGCTTGCTTGATCAGAGTGTGGACGAAAAGGGAGTATCTGACAGATGGAAATGTGAAGCACTGTTTGGTTTTACTGAGAACCCCTATTGAGTTTTCAGACAAAACAAAAGAAGCTGAATGCTGATAATGGTGAGAGTGCCTTTTTATGAATCAAAAAAATTACTGTGTCTGGTGTATAAATTGTCGAGCTTCTTTTATGATTATTGTACAAACACATGTTTAGCTCGTTCTAAAAGGTGTATTTGCCTAGAGTTCTACTTTATGTTTTTGTTGCCTCCATCCACCATTCCACCGTGAGGCTGTGAGGGGGTTCTACCCTTGGCAATGGCTCGTTCTACTGCCTTCGCTGATCATGGTACTCAATGCCTCATCTTCATAGATTTTCAAGGGAGAAAGCGACTTTGTCTTCTTACAATTCTTGGGCGGAGTAAGCACAACGACCAGGAGAAAGATAACAAGGGTGCTTATGGTGATCACAAAAGAGAGCCGAGTTTAATTGTACTCCAGATTGTTGTGTCGTGGTTCAAGTATCGAAGCATGTACTCATGTAATGTTAAAACTATTTGATCCATATTTCTATGTACTTTGCTATTTTGCACTACCTCTGTCCAGAATATAAAACGTCTGGTTAGGCTGTTTCAACTTACAGAAACATCTTATATTTTAGAACGGATGAAGAAGCATATAATTAAATGAAGCCTGAAACACAATGGGGGAAGAGCCTGTTGCAGGTGGAGGCGAAACTGAAGCGTGAAATACAATAGAGGCAGGGCTTCGACAAGGGGTTTTATTCGTTGTTTGACCTAAAATCTAAGGTCGGAATACCGGAGTTCTTTCTTTGCTTCTAAGAACATAGATTCCTGTTGCAGGTGGAGGCGAATCTTGCCGGTGAAGTCGATTGATGGCAGCAGGGTTCCTTTCATCTCATTCTCGAATGTACTCCCTCCATTCTAAAATATAAGATGTTTTAGCTTTGTGAAGAAAATGTATATAGATGCCTTTTAATGTATAATTTGGGGTGAACCTAAACACTAAATGGGTCTAAATACATTCAGTTCATAAAGCTAAAACATCTTATATTTTGGAACAGATGGAGTAGTGATATTGGCATATATCATTTGCGGGTGCATGAAGATTCACTAGAGTGGAGAAGATAACATTGTGTGACAATAATATGATGTAATGTGGTGCCAGTGTACATAGAGACACAACTGAGGGTATGGAAGCAGAGATGGAGGAAGAGGGTGCGTGGCAGGAATAACAAAGCCCGTGGTCTACATTGAATAGAAGAATTTAGAACTTTTCAATCATGGTTTAAAAGCAAAGATAAAATAAAGTGCATATTTCATCTATAACAATATCTGCTATTTCAAAAAAAGGGTACCAAGGGCATATGCACCTTATTATGATAATTAAAGGTTAGGCTAAAATAGCATTTTTTTTCCTTGGCAACGGATTGCCTCAAGTTGCTCCATTATTGCCATCAATGTTCGTGGTAGTTAACGATAAAGCTATTTAGACCTTGCGCAAAATGGTGAGTGGTGAGTGACATGTCCAAACTATGGAGTACAATGACAATGTCGTTGTAGAGTGGTGACTGCGAAGTTATAAGGTGAAGGTGAAAGTAGAAGGGATGAAAGATACAATTTTGGTCCGCCTTCGTTGTTTACATATGACGAAGAAAATTGAGAACCCGTAGTAACGCACGGGCATTCAACTAGTACTTTTAGATACTTTCTGTTACGCTTCCGCAGATCTGGTCGGCCTAATTGTTACTACTACTGGACCAGCTGCGCTGCACATTTAACTCCTATACACCTCTGAGTGTACATTGTGTGTGATGACATTGCACTTCTCATGTAGTAGCAGTCTTGGTGGCAACAATTATTAAGGTTCTACATGCAGTATGGGTGTACATCTCATTTCAAAATACCGTGGTCATTCACTTCTCATGGAAGCACCTAGATTATATATATATATATATATCACGATGAGCAGGCGGACAACTAGTTAAAAAATTATGGTCTATATTAGAAAAAAAATGATGAGTATTTAAGCTAGAAAATGTAATATCCAAAAGTATTATTTTTTAAAGTTAAATAAAAAATAGCTCGATCAAATTTCTGGACTTTCTTGAAACTTTTGAGGACTTGATTATTCAGGGATCGGCCAACACCAAATAGTCACTATGATTAAGGAATAAAACTAGAGGGAATTCCACTTTTTACCCTGTAGTTGGGCATTCATGACACATATTACCCCATTCAGGGGAACTTTCACCGAAATACCCCATTTAGGAGGAATTAAACATGATTTTATCACTATTTAGAACTTTGCTATTTATTCTTAGATAGAACCGGCAGTTTAGGTCGATCTGGCGCGATAAAATATGTGAAGATTGAAGCACGTCAAGATTTCTCTTACCCATCTATTACATTCCACTTCGTAGCCATGACATTTCTTAACCCTAGTCTTCACCTCAAACCTTGCCCAATGGATGCACATCAAAAAGTACGGGTCCAAAGCTTCTAAAAGAGGTAATATTGACAAAAATTCACTCGATAAGGTAATCACTGTCACAAATGCATAAGTAGGGGGCAAAAAGTGGAATTCACTCATAAAACTATTGTCTGGTCATATTTGATACCTTTCGTGTAAAAAAGATCATGTTGTTCCAAATGCTAACTTGTCAGGTACTGAAGACATATGAGTTGGACCGATCAAGGCATACTACAATTATATAGGAGATCAAGTCCCTTCTTAGTGTTCGAGAAATTTGTATTACTCATATTCGTAGAAGTCAAAATACTAGTGGTCATTTTATGGCTAATTATGCTAGATCGAGTGCTAGAACGGCAGCGGTTAGCCTCTGGTCCGTTGGTTCTAGCAGAAACTTGAGGGAGTCATGTAATTCTTGATGATTGAGTAATACAAGTTGATTCGCAAAAAAAAGGTACTGAAGTAGAAGATTACCTTAATTCTTTACACCTCATGTGGAACTTGGTTATACTTTGGAAGATATAATAAGAGCTCACCTTGGTCTAAGCATGATAAAAAAAATGGCACGACTGGTAGCTTAGACCGGCCAAAGAAAGGTTAACGATCTTTCTAAAAACCCTTCCACACGAAATAACATTGGAATAAAACTTAGCTAATTCTATTACAATAGTGGTTGAGCCATATTTCTAAAAATAATTGATAAGATTACGTCATTATTTGGTAATGAAACACATGTCCCATTGTTAGATACTGTCTAATACTATCACACGAGTACAAGGAATAACGTGTTAGATTTATATAGGCTGCGGCCCATGTAGGCAGCCCATCTAGTCTAATAAATCCTGAAATCTCAAGGCCCATCTACTATGGCAGCTTGGGAGCTCTGTGGGAGACAAAGTTTAGTCCCAGATTGCTAGTTGGGAGAGAGTTGGACCAGCTTATAAGGTGAGTTGTTTCACTCCCACTAAGTGAGTGAGAAGAGAAAGAGTCCACGCGCACTCCTCCTCCTCCACCGCCCGCCTCGCACGCGTGTCGCGTCGCGTTTCGTGAATCGAGTTCGAGTTCGAGACTCGTTTTGTGGAAGACTAAATTTTTGCTTGGTGCACTAGCTGTTGGGTACGTGTCAACATTCGTGTGCATGTTTGATGTGTGTCCTTGTCTTCCAACACATGGCGATTTGGTCGGCTCACCTCCCAGGCTTTATAGAGCGAGAGACAGATAGATCTGGAGGTGTCTGTTCTTTTCTCAGTCTCTCTCGTTGTGTGTTCCTCTTGCTGCGCTGCTCTCTAGGCTTCCCCATCCCGGCGGCTGCGTGCACTGCTATCCGGGAGAGCAGGCCTCTGAAACCCCGTCCGTTGAGATCCTGCACCGGGAGACGGACGATAAGGTTTTTGGGGAGCGTCTCAGCGCGACTGCTCGCCTCCGTTCGTGTGTTCTTCTTCAGCAACCAACGACCTCATCAGCACCATGGGCGACATCAACAAGGACCAAGGTGCTGCTGCGGTGACGACCTTCCCGGTCAACCTGTACGTGCTATTCACTAGTTCTTGCTAGATTTTCAGATCTATTAGATGTGGTTGTTTGCCTGCATGTGTTTAGATCTGCTACTGCTTACATAATGTTGATTTCGGTAATTAATCTCGTGGGGAAATTGTCTAATATTCCAACAATCCAAAAACCTTATTTATTTAGGCATTTCTCGTCGTCTGTCTTTGCTGCTTCGCTGAAACCGACCCCTTTTACAGGTGCTAATTTTAAGAGATGGCAAGGGAAAACCCTCTTGTGGCTCACTTCTATGGGCATAGAAAAAGTTACAGATGGCACTCCCACAACTCCGCTTACTCTCGAGGAAGAGAGAGCGTTCAGGGAGGCCACTGTACTTTTCGTGGGCTCTGTACTCAGTGTGCTTGGAGACAAGTTGGTTGATGCATATTTGCATATCCGTGATGCCAAGGAACTGTGGGATGCGCTGGATGCTAAGTTCGGTGCTGCCGATGCCGGTGGTGAACTGTATGCTATGGAGCAGTTCAATGACTACAAGATGGTTGAAAACCGATCTGTAGTAGAACAGGCTCATGAGCTACAGATCATGGCAAAGGAACTCGAACTCCTCAAGTGTGTGCTTCTGGACAAGTTTGTCGCGGGATGCATTGTCGCTAAGCTTCCCCCTTCATGAAGGAACTTTGCCACTTCTCTGAAACATCAGAGGCATGAGCTCTCTGTTGAGTACCTAATTGGTTCTCTGGATATTGAAGAGAAGGCGAGGGCAAAAGACAAACACACTAGTGGAACTGAGGGACATTCTGCTGCCAATATGGTACAAAAAAATGCCCACAAGTTCAAGGGAAATAACAAAGTCTGCCAGACTACCAACTTTAAGAAGAAGAAGGGGTAGAACAAGGAAAAGAAAGAACCTTGCTAGGTGTGTGGCGAGATTGGCCATTGGGCTCATCGTTGTCCACAGAAGAAATGCAAGAAGGGTTAGGCTGGACAGAGTTCTAAATTTGTCAACATGGTCATTGGCAATACTGATGCAGGAACTTCAGGTTCTGGGTACGGTAATTTATTACCTACTGTGTTTTCAGTATTTCAACCCACATAATGGTGGGTTGATACGGGTGCCAATGTCCATGTGTGTGCTAACATTTCCATGTTCACCTCTTATCAGACTCGAGATTCCTCAGTCATGATGGGGAATGGGTTACATGCTACTGTTCTTGGTGCTGGCACGGTAGATCTGAAGTTTACTTCGGGCAAGATCGTGCAATTAAAGAACGCGCAGCATGTCCCTTCTATCAAGAAGAATCTTGTTAGTGGATCCCGTCTTCTCAAAGATGGGTTTAAGTTGGTATTTGAGTCCAGTAAAGTTGTACTGTCTAAGTATGGAACCTTTGTTGGAAAAGGCTATGAATGCGGAGGCATGTTCCGTTTTTCATTGGTAGACTTCTGTGATGATGTAGTGAACCATGTTTGCACTACTAGTAATGAAACTAATGTTTGGCATTCACGACTTTGTCATATTAATTTCGGTTGTATGTGCGGCTTGCTGGTATGAGTTTAATTCCGAAATTTACTATTGTCAAAGGCTCTAAGTGCCATGCTTGTGTGTAAGCAAATCAGCCTTGCAAGCCTCACAAGCCTGTAGAGGAGAGAAACTTGGCACCTCTAGAGCTCATACATTTAGATCTATGTGAGATGAATGGTGTGTTGACAATTAGTGGAAAGAAACATTTCATGACTTTGATTGATGATTCTACTAGGTACTGTTATGTATATCTCTTGAAAACAAAAGATGAGGCCTTAGATTTCTTCAAAATCTATAAGGCAGAAGTTGAAAATCAACTTGAGAGAAAGATCAAAATAATTTGGTCTGATCGTGGTGGAGAGTACTTTTCTAATGAGTTCAATTTATTCTGTTCGGAACATGGTATTATACATGAGAGGACGCCTCCCAATTCCCCTCAACCCAATGGGATTGCTGAGAGGAAAAACCGGACTCTAATAGATTTGGTTAACGCCATGTTAGACACTGCCGGCTTATCCAAGGAATGGTGGGGGGAGGTGATACATTGCAAATGTATCTATAATTTTTGATGTTCCATGCTTGGTTTTTTCCACTTTCTTGACTTTTGTCCACACTTTGGAGTACTTTTCATATGATTTCTTGGACTAACCTATTAACAAGAGCCACAGTGCCAGCTGCCTGTTTTCTGCTGTTTTTGGTTCCAGGAAAGTCAGAAAATGAATATTCTCGGAATTGGACGGGACAAAAGCCAAAGTGCCTATTTTCCGGAAGTCATCAGATGCCCGAATACGAGACAGAGAAGGGCCAGAGGGCGGCCACAACACCTGGTCGCGCGCCAGGCTTGGCCCACGCCAGGGGGTGGTGTGGCCAGCCCAGGCAACCCCTCGGCCTCTCCTTCCGCCTATAAGATGCCCTCGGGACAAAAACCCTAAGTTCCCAATCAAAAATCCACGAAAGAGTCTGTAGCCATCGTCATCTCCATCCCTAGATCAGGAGGGATCTGAAGCTTTTCCCGGCACCCTGCCGGAGAGGGGAATTCACCCTGGAGGCCTTCTTCATCACCATGCAAGCCTCCGGTATGATGCGCGGGTAGTTTATCCTTGGACTACGGATCCATATAGTAGCTAGATGGCTGGTTCTCCTCCTTTGTGCTTTCATGTCTAGATCTTGTGAGCTCCGTTCATGATCAAGATCATCTATTTGTAATTCTGCATGTTGTGTTTGCGGGGATCCGATTGATATTGAGATGCTATTTCAGATTGATTATTGATTCTATCATGTCTTTGTTATTTGTGATCTTGCATGCTTTCCGTTGTTAGTAGCTATCTTGTCCAAGTAGATGCTAGCAACTCCAAGAGTTAGTATTTATGCTCGATAGTGGGTTCATGCCTCTGGTAATCTGGGGAAGTGACAGAAATCTCTAAGGTACTAGATGTGCTGTTGCTACTAGGGAGAAAACAACAATCCTTTGTTCATATAACAATCGTATTGTTTACTTTACACACAGTTCGTAAAGCAATAATCTGTTGCTTGCAACTTAATACTAGAGGGGGTTCGGATGATAACCTGAAGGTGGATTATTAGTCATAGATGCAATTGGATGGCGGTCTATGTATAATGTTGTAATGCCCAATCGAGTCTGAAAGGAGTCAAGATGATTAGTATATGCATGTATTGCTTTCTCGATGTTTGTCAATTGCCTCGCTGTAATTTGTTCACCTAGCATGTTATCTATCTTAAGGAGAGCCACCTCTAGTGAACTATGGATCCCGGTCCTCTTTCTTTACATACAATCTACAAATTGTTTACTTCTTTGTGTTTACTTTCTGCAAACTTTTACTTCTTTCCATTCGATACATTTAATCCTTTGTTTTGAGCAAAACACGGTGAGATTGACAACCTCATCGCAAGTTGGGGACAAAGTTATGTGGTTGTGTTGTGCAGGTCTCCACGTTGCTACTAGCACCGGTAGTGCGCCCTGCCAAGGCTCAGCTAGTAACACCTTTGGAGTGTTTCCTTGCTCCTACTGGTTCGATTAAACCTTGGTTTCATAACTGAGGGAAACTTGCTGATGTGCTCATCATACCTTCCTCTTGGGGTTCCCAATGAGCTCTACATCAACACCGCACCAGCATTTTTCTGGCGCCGACACTGAACCATCAGGAGGCTATATTGACTTTATGTCATGTCCTGAACCGTGTTCCAACTGAGAATAAAGAGATTATACCATTTGAAGAATGGGAAAATAAAAGGTTGACACTCTCCTACTTACGAACTTGGGGTTGTTTGGGAAAGGTCAACGTGCCAATCAACAAGAAGCGTAAGCTTGGACCGAAAACTTTGGATTGTGTCTTTCTTGGCTATGCTTCTCACATCATTGCTTACAGATTTCTTGTGGTGAAATCTGAAATGGACGACATGAGTGTCAGTACCATTTTTGAATCAAGAGATGCTACATTCTTTGAGGATATATTTCCTATGAGAGTTATGCCTAGCATATCTAATAAGGAATATGATCCAGTTTCTGAACCTGAAACTCCCATAGAGACTGATGAACAATCAGATGATGAGAGTTCAGATTCGGATGAGGATGACAATGAAGCTCCCACAAGGAGCAAGAGACAAAGGACCACAAGGTCTTTTGGTAATAATTTCATTGTGTACCTAGTGTATGACACTCCCACTACCATTTCAGAAGCTTTTGCATCTCCGAATGCAGACTATTAGAAGGAAGGGGTTCAAAGCGAGATGGATTCCATCTTGGCTAATGGAACGTGGGAGATATCTGAACGTCCATATGGGTGCAAACCTGTAGGATGTAAATGGGTATTTAAGAAGAAGCTTAGGGCTGATGGTACTATTGAAAAGTACAAAGCTCGGCTTGTGGCTAAAGGCTATACCTAAAAGGAAGGCGAAGATTTCTTTGATACTTACTCACCTGTGGCAAGATTGACCATAATTCGAGTACTACTATCAGTGGCTTCCTCTCATGGTCTTCTCGCTCATCAGATGGACGTTAAGACAACTTTCCTAAATGAAGAGTTGGACGAGGAAATTTACATGGAATAGCCTGATGGTTTTGTACTAGAAGGTCAAGAGAGAAAGGTGTGTACATTGAAGAAATCTTTGTATGGCCTCAAACAAGCTCCCAAGCAATGGCATGAGAAGTTTGAAATAACTTTGACATTTGTGGGCTTTGTTGTAAATGAAGCCGACAAATGTGTGTACTATCGCCATGGTGGGGGTCAGGGAGTTTTCCTATGTCTCTATGTTGATGACATATTAATTTTTGGGACAAGTCTTAGAGTAATTAATGAGGTCAAAACCTTCTTGTCTCAATGTTTTGAGATGAAGGATCTTGGAGAAGCTGATGTTATCCTAAACATCAAGCTACTGAGATATGAGAATAATGGGATTACACTTGTGCAATCACATTATGTAGAGAAGGTGTTGAGCAGATTTAGATATGATGATTGCAAATCTTCTCCCACACCTTATGATCCTAGTATTTTGCTTCGAAATAATCAAAAGGCGGCTAGAGATCAATTGAGATACTCTCAGATTATTGGCTCACTTATGTATTTAGCTTGCGCTACGAGGCCTGACATCTTGTTTGTTGTGAGCAAACTTAGCCGATTTGTGGTAAACCCGGGAGATGATCACTGGCATGCTCTTGAGAGAGTAATGCGCTATCTAAAGGGAACCGTGAGCTATGGAATACATTATACCGGGTATCCAAGGGTACTTGAAGGGTATAGTGATTCAAATTGGATATCAGATGCTGATGAGATAAAGGCCACAAGTGGATATAAATTCACTCTTGGTGGTGGCGCTGTGTCATGGACGTCTTGCAAGCAGACCATCTTAACGAGGTCAACTATGGAATCAGAACTCACAACATTAGATACTTCAACTGTCGAAGCAGAATGGCTTTGTGAACTCTTAACAGATTTGCCTATGGTTGAAAAACCAATACCGGCAATCCTTATGAACTGTGACAACCAAACCGTGATTGTCAAAGTGAATAGTTCTAAGGACAATATGAAGAGTTCAAGACATGTCAAGAGAAGACTGAAGTCTGTCAGAAAGCTGAGAAACTCCGGAGTTATAGCATGGGATTATGTCCAAACAACTAAGAATCTGGCAGAAGAAATTTGATGGAAAATGCATCGAGGGAGATGTGTTTGAGACCCACGTGAGTTGTCAAGGGGGTAACTGAACCTATGTGATCGGAGATCCCGTGAACTAGGACCTGGGAAAACAAACTGAAACAACCGAGTTGAGAGAAACTTTTAATACTCCCACTCCGCTGCAGATGCAATTCTCTTATAGTATATTGTAAGGAAGGTTGATTATATCTTAATGTGTTCTGACTGTCTTCTTGGGAGCAAAGACGCTGTCCTACAGAGCGATCTTGAAAGAACACACCTATATGAGCTACACTGCTGGTCACAGTGTATGAGATTTGGGTGAATCTCTAGGAAGCTCATGAAAGGCCGAGGAGTGTGACTTATAAGCTCCACCCGAGGGGTAGCCTATGGTAGCCAAGTACCGGTAACGGCATTGAGTGAAACTTGCTGCGTAAGACTGGCAATTCAAGGCATAGTCCATTGTTCAGTTGTAGTAAGTGTATCTCTTTGTCTAGGTGGAAGTTCAACTTAACCGTCTCCACTGAACTGCAGGTATATCAAACAGTGATTCGAACTGATGTGCCATATAATGTGCCTGAGATCTGGTGAGGGATTGTTAGATTTATATGGGCCGCGGCCCATGTAGGCAGCCCATCTAGTCTAATAAATCCTGAAATCTTAAGGCCCATCTACTATGGCAGCTTGGAGCTCTGTGGGAGACAAAGTTTAGTCCCACATTGCTAGTTGGAAGAGAGTTGGACCAGCTTATAAGGTGAGTTGTTTTACTCCCACTAAGTGAGTGAGAAGAGAAGGAGTCCACGCGCACTCCTCCTCCTCCGCCGCCCGCCTCGCCTCTTCCGCACGCGTGTCGCGTTTCGTGAATCGAGTTCGAGTTAGAAACTCGTTTTGTGGAAGACTAAATTTTTGCTTAGTGCACTAGCTGCTGGGTATGTGTCAACATTCGTGTGCATGTTTGACGCGTGTCCTTGTCTTCCAACGCGTGGCGACCTGGTCGGCTCACCTCCCAGGCTTTATAGAACGAGAGACAGACAAATCTAGAGGTATCTGTTCTTTTCTCAGTCTCTCTCGTTGTGTGTTCCTCTTGCTGCGCTGCTCTCTAGGCTTCCCCATCCCAACGGCTGCGTGCAGCATGCTGTCCGGGAGAGCAGGCCTCCGAAACCCCGTCCGTTGAGATCCTGCACCGGGAGACGGGCGATAAGGTTTTTGGGGAGCGTCTCGGCGCGACTGCTCGCCTCCGTTCGTGTGTTCTTCTTCAGCAACCAACAACCTCATGGCGACATCAACAAGGACCAAGGTGCTGCTGCGGTGACCACCTTCCCGGTCAACCTGTACGTGCTATTCTTCTCTTTGTATGCACTAGTTCTTGCTAGATTTTTAGATCTACTAGATGTGGTTGTTTGGCTGCATGTGTTTAGATCTGCTAATGCTTACATAATGTTGATTTCGGTAATTAATCTCGTGGGAAAATTCCCTAATATTCCAACATAATGAGGGTTCACGGAGGCCTGACACGTACTGCACATTAAAACAATCCATACACCTATTCCGTATAAGACTAACTACAGTAGTGTGGCAGCGCCTGCCTATGATAATGTAGGATCACACATGAATTGCAGATCTGGTCGGTGGTTCAAACATTCAAACATGTACTCCATCAAACGGTTGTGCTCTGGCGCCCATCTCCTGTGCCATTCTACTGTTCAAGGCCTTGAATAACCACAAATCTCAGTTTGGCTCCCCGTGACCACATGCATAGAATGGTGGACAGGCGAATGAGCTTGTGGCTCAATTGTTTGGGGCTGGCAGTGGCCACCCCACCCGCCCAGGTTCGAATTACCACGGTGATAAATTTGTGGTGTTGCATTAGATTTATCTCAGCACGCTTTGGACCATAGAGAGGACGACGTACCCATCGTTCACGGAGTCAGGCAATGGAGTCTGTGGCTTCGGAAGTCTCTTGAATGACATGTGTTCTAAGTTATAGGTGTGGTAGGTGCAAACACATAGGAGGGTGTGTGTGTGTCCATTGTAGTGTGCGCTGAGTGTGGTGTGCATCTCCGTGTGTTTGTACACATATTACTCTTATAACTCAGTTTTGAGGCTCTCAAAAAAAAATAGTGGACAGATCTGTTTCATCCTCGTACAATAGTGCACATTTAGCTACGACGACTCTTTAAAATAAGACTTAATAATGACTTGATGATCGCAAATAAGGCTCTGCATGCACCGTCTTGAGTATACAGCTCATTTCTCAGTACCATACCGTGGTCATTAAATTCGCATGGACGAGGCAGACGGATCAGGCAACTAGTTATACTCATGGTCTAAATTAGCACATTTCTATGAGTATTTGAGCTATTTAAGTTGTAGCATCCTAAAAAATTAAAATTTGGAAGGTTAAATTAACGAAACTGGTCGATTGAAAATTTTAACTTTGTCAAAAACTTCTGCCTGCCTTGATTGAATTTTTCTCAAACTTGATTTATAATATTCTATGTTAGTGGATTATTGTGACTATTCGAATAGAGAACCTATGTTTCTAAATACCAAATGTGATTTTCAGATTTAAACAAAAAATGAGAAGACAATATAACTTCTTTAATTTTGGAGCTGGAATTAGTTTCTCTCTGTGCAAAAATTCTATTGAAATTATTTAAATTTGTTTGATATTGTTATGAGAAAATGGGAGGCTTAAATAAAAGAACAAAGAGGAAAATGAAAACAATAAAATGCACACGAGCCAATTGGTCCAACAGATGCCAGCCAACCAACCATGGTAACGATTTTTCGAAAATATTTAACTCTTCAAGGGTGCATTGGGTAAGCTAATACGATCGAAGCGTGAGAGATTTGTTTAAAGTGACCGAAATTTAAATTTGGGTGACGAAGTTTCCATTCACAGTCCTTAGTGCATGTCGGGCTGACTGGCCTTAGAAACTTGACCGCAGTGCGTTACAGTCGCAATTTAAGGTTCCGTTTACATAGCTAATTTTACAATACTAGCTATAATTTTCCATTGAGGCGCCTCGGTTATATTACACGATGAGGCAGGCCAGGCAGCATGTTTTAATTAGTGTCTAAATTAAAAATATTTGATAAGTATTTGAGCTATAAATTGTAACATTAAAATTACAAATTTTGGAATATTAAATTAATGAGATAGGTCGATTCAATTCCTTGATTTGTTTGACAATTTTAAGACTTGAGTGACTTTTTCTCAAACATGATTTAAAATATTTTATGTGTGTGGATTAACTTTCCTATCTAATAAAGAAACTTTGTTTGTAATAAAATATTTTAGTATTTATTTCATTGAGTTGTATTTTATACTTTTGGGAAAACTAATTGTAATTTCTGCATTTAAAGAAACTAAAAAAAATAGAACGTAATATGACGTCTTCAGTTTTTGGGCTCGAAATAGATTCCCTAAGTCCAAATATCATGTTTTTATTTTTTTAATTGTTCGAAATTTGTTTGATATGGGTTTTAGAAATTGTAGACTTCAATAAAAAATATAAAGCAAAAATAATAGAATAAAAATTGCACCATCCGAAGCCAGCTAGCAATTCTCCCCTCTCTTTTAGCCCACGGTCGGTCCACATTGCTCTCTTTTTTTCTCTATTACTAAAATATTTAGGCATAATGTTCACTAAACTTCCGAAGTTATATTTTACAAGCCCTAAACCCCATGTACTCAATTGACGACACTGTTTTTGGCAAATTATGCAAAAAACAAATCCATACAAATGCATGTAATATTTTTTGCGAAAACAAATACCTATAATTGACTACACAGGGTTGATGCCCTGACTCCGCCATTGATGTCATTGATTGTTTTTTTATATTAAATCATAATTTACCATTGTCGCCCCCTCTTTCACTAATGCATTATACAACTGACGAAAATGCCATTTTGTGAGGCCTAAAAACGTGGCACCATGTAGGTCCTATTACTGATTTTGCCAGTGACATGACGTGTGTTATTTTCTGACACAAGTTGCATGGCTCTTCCTCGTGTTGGGTGTGGCGACACATCTCCGACGCCATAAGGAATCAAAGATGGGTTCCATAGAAAGCAAGTCTAATATACTAGGATGTTACAAGATGACAGACGATAAGGTTCTCATCAAACCATGCATGTGGACTCTCCATGGCCATACTTTCATGCTATTCGGCAGGAGCTGAGCCCCATCCTATTCCTGCTGTGCTAGAAAAATCAATACCATAGTATGTTTATAGTAGTGTATAGTACAGGACAGAGATACATAGATTGTCTTGAATGTTTACAAAATAATGTTTAAAAGAATCAAGCAAATCATCAACATCTTCAAACTTTGATTTTTCCCGTGATACAATCTTGTACTTTTAGCTAAAGAAAAGTGGCGTAGATACCAAACCATAGACCTGTAAATATAAATGATGATACTCCCATAATTTTATTTCGAGACGCGATGTCAAGGCTACACGCAAGTGCACGTCCATTAAAGTGAGAACAATAAAATGCACACGAGCCAATTGGTCCAACAGATGCTAGCCAATCAGCCATGGTAACGACTTTTCAAAAACTACTCGTCAAGGGTGCATGTGGTAACATAATATGATTGAAGCGTGAGAGATTTGTGTAATGTGACTGGAATTAAAATGTGGTCGTCATCGTCAGCAGAGACGAAATTTCCAATCACAGTCCTTGGTCTATAGCTCGAACTGGTTGGACTTAGAAATTTGGCCGCAATGCATTAACGGTCACAATTAAGGTTCCGCGTGTGTTGCTAATTTTACAATACTAGCTATAATTTTCTATGGCGCGCCTTAGTTGTATTACACGATAAGGCATGCCAGACAACCGGTTTAATTACTGTCTAAATAAAAAATATTTGATAAGTATTTGAGCTATAAATTGTAACATTAAAAATTCCTAATTTTTTAATATTAAATTAATGAAATAGGTCGATTGAATTCCTTGACTTGTTTGAAATTTTCAGGACTTAGAGTGACTTTTTCTCAAACATGATTTAAAATATTTTATGTGAGTGGATTAACTTGGCTATCTAATAAGGAAACTTTGTTGGTAATAACATATTTTAATATTTATTTCATTGAGTCACATTTTATACTTTTGGGAAAACTACAGTTTCTGCATTTAAAGAAAATCAAAAAGATAGAAGGTAATGTGACGTCTTCATTTTTTTTGTCTAGAAGTAGATTCCCTAATTCCAAATATCCTGTTTTTATTTTAGTTGTTCTAAATTTGTTTGATATGGGTTTTAGAAAGTTGTAGACTACAATAAATTTATAGACAGAAGATACTAGAATAAAATATTGCACCAACCAAAGCCAGCTAGTCCTTCCCTCTCTTTTAGCCCACGGTCGGTCCATATTGCCCTCCTTTTCCTCTATTACTAAAAATTTAGGAATAATGTTCAATAAACTTCTGAAGTCTTATTTTACAAACCCTAAGCCCTTTGTACTCAATTGACGACACCGTTTTTTGGCAAACAAGTTGAAAGTATGCAAAAAAAATCCATAAAAATACATGTAATTTTTTTTGCGAAAACAAATACCTGTAATGGACGACACAGTGTTGATGCCCTGATTCCGCCCTTGCTGCCATTGATTGTTTTTGTATATTAAATCATAATCTAGCACTATCAATCCCTCTTTCACTAATGCATTATACAACCGACGAAAATGCCATTTTGTAAGGCCTAAAAACTCGTGGAACCCTTTTGCCAGTGACATGACGTGTGTTATTTTCTGACACAAGTTGCATGGCGCTTCCTCGTGTTAGGTGTGGCGACACATCTCCGACGCCATAAGGAATCAAAGATGGGTTCCATACAAAGCAAGTGTAATATACTATGTTACAGGATGACAAACCATAAGGTTGTCGTCAAGCCATGCATGTGGCCTGCATGTGGCTTCTGAATGGCCATACTTTCATGCTATTCGCCAGGAGCTGAGCCCCATCCTGGTCCTGATGTGCTAGAAAAATCAATACTACCATAGTTTGTTTATAGTAGTGTATAGTACATGACAGCGATACATAGATCGTCTCCAGTGTTTACAAAATAAAGTTTAAAAGAATCAAGCAAATCATCAACATGTTCAAACTCTTTTATATCCTGTGATACAATCTTGTACTTTTAGCTGAAGAAAAGTGGCGTAGACACCAAACCATAGACCTATAAATACAAACGACGATACTCTCATAATTTTAATTCGAGACGTGATGTCAAGGCTACGTGCACATGCACATCCATTAAAGTAATCAACCAACATCGACAAGAGTATCAACACCAGTATGTTAGGTAAAAGCAATAGATAAGCCTGGTTGACGTTGCTTGGGAGTTCACCATTGTTGAGGACATAGCAACCGAGACAAATATTGCAATGACAACCCTAAAATCAATCAGACATAGCAAAAAACAGAAGGCCCATACCTAGAGAATTTTAATCTTCCAACACTCATTAATGTCGGGAAAGAGAGCTAAAAATTACTTATTGTAAACGATGCCATCTGAATTGACATCGAGGTCAAAACAAATACGGCTACCAAACCTTTAACCTAATCCATTGAAAATAATAATTTATTAGAAATTCCAGCCATGGATCGTGTTCCCCACCTCTCTCGCGTAGGTGAGGCCGGTCGGAGTAGGTTGAATCAATGTATGGAGGGAGCGAAGGTGGAGGCGCCAAACTAGGTTTTATTATGGAGGTGGTGGCTCGATGGTAGATCCTAAGCGCTATACATGATTTAAAATCAATTGGCAATGCATTGATCCTTGTCTTGAAGATGGGTTGGTGGAAGATAGTGGTGGCAACTTGTGAAGCGTGTGCAACGGTGCACAATAAAGGTCGGATAGAATGGTGTGTTCTCCCGACTCGCCGTTGGAAAATTTAGTGAGTCTATGATTTTAAGATGATGTGAGTAGGTGCGACTTCATATTTCACGGTAACAATATGGCTACCCTCTTCACCAATATATATTGCGACAACTGCTTCTAGTGAGGTGCCTTTGGTTTGATTATTGTATTTTCTTTATAAGGCACCACTGAATACTAAATAAAAATGTTTTCTCCATCATTTTGATGTAGAAGCCGAGATTCAACCTCCATTTTGGAAAAAAATTGAGGTCCTATGTATATCTAAGTTTCTAAACGCTAATTGATGAGCCCCTGCAGCTCTTTTTATATATCCAATAATTCCTCCAATTTAATGTTTAGAAATTAAACAATACATTGTATATCAATTTTTCTATATTTTGAAAATCATAGAATATCATCCTTTATTCTAGTTATTAGGCCGCTCGTCCTAAAATGCGTGTGTGCGCAACATATTCAGTTGTACTAGTTCATTGCATCTCTCACTTTTGGTATCTTACATTATCGAGAATATAACAAGAAAACACACAAATACGGCTTGGTATTCAAACTTAGTACTCCCTCTGTTTCAAAATACTCGACGTGGTTTTGATTCAAATCTGAGCTAAAAAACTTGGACTAGCACAAGGGTTTTGCCAGATAACTTGAAACATTGAAAATTTTCACGTACAAAAGGTTTGCTAGATAACTTGAAAGAGGATGTAGAAGACAAATTGTGATGCATAAAAAATATAAAGAATTTAATTTGTGTGATATCAAAATCATAAGTATAAATAATTCAAGGGCGAAGAGCTTCCTGGTGGAGCGCGTGCTGACAACTCATTCATATGGATACACGAACGATGTCTGGAAGGCTGATATTTTCTATTCGCTAAGCATGGTCTCCTGAAGGGACACCTCTCCATTGTCTGCAAGGATGATATTGTTTATTCGCTATAGTACAAAATTATGGGTCATATGGGACTTGTTTTCTATAGCATCATCTTTTGATTCCTATCGGCATCAGAGCTGTGTGGCCACGCCCAACACGAGGACACGTTGGACCAACCAATTTGTGCTAGAAATTAACACACTTCATGTCAAATGTACAAATATAATAATGGGACCTACACGGTGCCACATACTTAGGCCTTGTATAATGGATTTTCATATAGGGTGTAGTATAATGTATTACAAGTCGACGAAAATCTCATGTGACACAACAATTAGTATGAGGGAGTGATATATGTACCATGCTAGCTACTCCCTATATGTGGTGTCTTTTTATGGGAAATGACGTTTTATTACATAAAAGGCCCTCCAATATGGTATATGCCATAAAATACCTACTCACTCGGCTCACGCCCACCCTCCTCCACTAGTGGAAAAAGGGCCTCCAGTCCTAGTCCCGGCCCGTAAGGGGCTTTAGTCTCGGTCCTGGTAACCGGAACTGGAGGGGCGGAACTAAAGACCACCCCCACTAGTCCCGGACCGCTTACCATCCGGGACCAATGGGTATCCACATGGCTGTATCTGCGGGCGCTGGGTGCCCCCCATTAGTCCCGGTTTGTATTACTAACCGGGACAAATGGTTCTCTGCCGTGGCAGAAGTTTAGGCACTTTCTCTGGCGCGGCAGAGAATTCAATTTGTATATTTTTTTTCTCTTTTTCATTTCAAAAATAGTTTTCTACGCTACCACATACCGTACACGTCCGTGCATACATAAGATAACTTCTCTTAAGATCGAGCATACAAATATATACATGATCATGATAGTTACATGGAGATCACAATTCGACGATTTAATTACACGGCCGGGGATCATCGGTAGCGCCGATTCACGCTAAATTCCTCGGCGTCATCTATCATCTCGGTCATCAAGAATCCTGCTAGTTCTTCAGCAATTCCTAGTATGCGTTGCTCTGGTAGGAGCTGATCCCGCATTCTCTCGAACTATATAAGAAAAGGAGATCAATATGAATATCAATCATGATAACAAAAAGTGACGGTAATAAAATAATGTTGTGAATGTATTGCTTACGTCGACTCTATTATCATTGTGCTCAGTGGTAAACGTGCGAATGAACTCGCAAACGTAGTATCCACATAGATTCGTCCTCTGTGGCAGCCTCGCGCACTTTACGAGAATAGAATTCAATCAAAATTATAATCTAGCATCATAATTGTCTTGAAACTAGAAGTAAAGAGATGCGCGAACATATCACGTATTACTTACCGAGACCAGAGTAAACGTCAGCTCCTTACTAAAGGAACCCATAACCCTACTCTTGAACATGCTCCAAACCCTGCCCGACAAAGAAAATGAATGAATGAGTTATTTATTACGTGATATCTCAGGAAATCAAATAAAGAGACCGATGTAGCACGGAAATTACCTCTGGAGCATGTCCTGCATGTCCCTAAACTGTTCCAGGGGTCTCTTCGATGGGTCCATGACTTCAACTCTTCCCTTATCAAGTTGAATGTCTATGAGAATCCAGTGGAAACTGCACACGTTTATATATACATCAGTAACTCATCAATTACATTTAACATCGAGTAAGAAAAAGTGAATGTGTACAACATAGTAAGACCCTCATCGGAAATTGTAAGGAAACAATATGTGGTCACAGAAATGTTGCTCTGTTAGAAACCTCAGAAGGTTTTCCTGCGTCTCCTTGGGTTTATCCTTTAGCATCTTACAATGTATTTTATCTGGGTCAATGAACCCAACACTAAAGAGTGACCTTCTTTTACATTCCATGATCTTCATTCTGCATAATAACAGAGTACAAAAGGATATAATGCGGATAATTATATGCAATGAACTGAAAAACTGAAAAAATGAACAACTTATATATAGACAATGAATTCAACAACTTACAGACAATAGTAACTCATGAGACTTTTGTCGAGGGCGTCGAAACTGTATAACTGGAAGAGTTCTAGAAACTCAACATGGACCTCTTCTTGGAAGTAGTAGTCATGTGGGACTTTCACCACGATCATTATTCTCTCCTGCTTTACGGCTTTCAAGTACCAGTTATGTAAACTCCGCATTTGTGTTGGCAGTTGTTGGAACTGCTCAAAGCTGACCAGAGGCTTCCCTGGGACATATGTAGGGACTACCTGAGCCTTGGGTAACTTGTCGTCCTGGGAACCTAGCAATTCCTCAACAGTCACATTCGTAGCGGCCGCAAGCTTCTTAGCTTCTTCCATATCCTGCTGGGGAGTGTCATAGGATAACACCTAGAGGGGTGGGATCGATTTTTTGGCCTGTTTCCCGAGCTGGGGGACGTCCATTCTTTTCCCGGTTGCACTTTGACCTGATGATTTTCTCCTGCTTGCACTTCTACTTGATTTTCTCTTCTTTGCTCCCTTCCGAAGTGTGCGTACATAGTCATCTGGCTTATGGTGCAACTCATACTGCGATTTTGTGTTCAGAAAAGAATGTGCATACGCTTTTTGCTTCTCGGTGTATACCGGGGCGGGCTCGGGTTTCTTCTTTTGAAAATGCGCATCACAATGGGCCTTTGTGATTGCTGCATTTTCCTCGTCGGTACGATCGTAAGGTCTGATGGGAAGATTCTTATGAGGTACTCTTGGGAGGGGCGACATTTGTCGTTTTGGGCTGCTGCGTCGTTTAGTACTAATCGGAGGCTGCGGTGGAGATCGAGATGGACTCGGGCTGTGGTGGTCGTAGTCATGGGGTGGGCTTCTTGGAGGTGAAGGTGACATGCGACGACTCGGAGGCGGTGTTGGCTTTGGCGTCCAGCCTGGAAGCTTGATGTTGTTCTTGTCCCATAGAATGATACCACCCAGTACTTCTCCGAGTGTCCTCTCACCTTCAGGTCTAGGGATGTCAAGCTCTATTGAGTCCCACCCCATTGCGATTTAATCCACAACAACTTTAGCATAGCCAGTTGGAATCTCACGGCCATGCCAGTGTGCGCCAGGTGGACAAGGTAAAGCACATCCGACCGCCACCTTGATGGATAGGTCCTTCACCTTCTGATGGAGCTCACAAGATGCCTGATCCTTGATTCCATCCACGGGGTAGCCGGGATCGCCATCTACCATACGTGCATCGTCAGAAGGGACCTCCGATTCAGCCATGCTGCTTCTCCGCTGAGATGGGATGGTGGTAATATCGAGTACAGGATCTTGCAGGCGTGCTGCTCCTCGAAGTTTGTCAATCTGTTGCTGATGCATTCGAAGTGTTCCTAGCAACTCGGTGAACCTGTCTCCCTCCTCCTCCTGTCGTCGCCTCTTTCCTCTCTCTCGGCTCCTATAAGTATCTTTGTATTTGTGAAACCCCATCTCCCACGTATAACTAGGGCCAAGGCCTCGTACACGTCCTTCGCGTTCGTCATTCCCGAGGACCTTTGTCAGCAAGTCTTTCTCTCTATCGTGACGGAACTTTGTTG
Organism: Avena eriantha; assembly: GCA_910589775.1. NCBI lineage: Eukaryota > Viridiplantae > Streptophyta > Magnoliopsida > Poales > Poaceae > Avena > Avena eriantha. The sequence goes on from OU342740.1 coordinate 64,147,277, forward strand.
TCCCCTCTTTAATCTCCTTCACCACTTTCTGCCATGTATCCCGGGGTATCCTAATCCCGTCACTGCAAATAAGGTCCCCTGTACTTTCGTCATACTCACTCCCATGCCCAAGGAACCAATTCCTTGCCCTCAGATCCCATTCTTCGCGTATTGGTTCTGGAGTGATCCCTTTAGCAAGCAGCTCATTCTCATGGCAGCCGCGTAGCCCCTAGCCCCAGGCGATGGTGATATTTCTTCATCGCGGCATTTTTCTTGTTTTTTCCAACTTTTCCATAGCAGGTTCTGACTCCTTGTACTTCACAAATGCATCCCAGTTAGCCTGCTGCTTCGTTAGATAGCATTCAAATTTAGGAGGAGTCTTCGTCTTCTGATACTTTTGCCATAATGCTTTCTTCCAGTTCTTGAATAGTTCGTCCATCTTCGTAAGAGTCCACTGCTTGACTTTCTTCCTCAATGCAGCTGTGTCGGCATCATCCTCACATTCTGACAGGGTGAAATGTGTCATGGGGTCATTCCAAAGACCCTCTTTGTACCTGTCGGCGACATACTCACCCTCTTCCACCCCTTTGGTCTTATTCCACTCTCGAATGGTGATCGGGATGCGATCCCTAACCATAACTCCGCATTGTTGTACAAATACACTTTTAGCCTTTTCGGGTTCCAACGGTTCACCCCGTGGTGATACCACCGTAATTGTATAACGCGTAGATGCGTCCAACTTTTTAGCCGGGCCTCGTTTCGAATATTTTTTGCTCAATGTGGAGGCCTAAGAGAAGAAACATTCGTCAATTTATATATATACAACTCAATTAATGCATCTACTAATCACCGGACTTCATATATATACCTCGCCAGACTTCGTTAAGGTTCCACCGAGGCCGTCGGCTTCTCCATCAATGGAGCCGTCGGCTTCTCCCTGATCATTTTGGTCGACCTCCTCACCCTCACCAGAGGGGTTCAGATACATCGACGGAGATTCAGGTGGATCAACATGGGGGCCGTCGTTGATCATATCCTCGAGAATTTCTTCTTGTGCTAGGTCTCTGCGCATTGGACTAGGTGGATCCATAGTTTCTGCAAAATGCGAGATGCACACAATATTATTTCCTATATACAAATATTGCCTATATACAAATATATATTTCCTATATACAAAAAGTCCGGGGGCCCGTGAGCACTACCACCCTAACCTTAAGTCCGGGGGCCCGTGAGCACTACCACCCTAACCCTATGTCCGGGGGCCCACGAGCACTACCACCATTACCCTAAGTCCGGGGGCCCGCGAGCACCACCACCTAACCCTAAGTCCGAGGGCTGTGAGCACCACCACCCTAACCCTATCTCTGGGGTGCCCGCGAGAATAACATATATCTATTATACTATATCTATTAATAACATATATACTATATATACTCCATATATACTATACACATATATACTATACTCCATATATATACAATATACTATATCTATTATATTACAATATTCTATATCTAAAAGATACAAGAAATAAAAAAAAATACTATATATATTCTATTACTATACACAAACATATATATACTATATCTATATACTAGTAATAATTATTAACATATTAAAAAAATATACACGAAATAAAAAAACATATATACAAAATACTATATCTATAATATACTATAAAATAACTATATACAATATACTATATCTATAATATACTATAAAAACATATATACAATATACTATATCTATAATATACTATAAAAACATATAATATATATACAATATAGAATATACTATATATACAATATACTATAAAAAGATACACAAAATTAAAAAAAAGTGGCCGGGGCCGGCAGGGACAGAGAGAGGCAGCGCGGTCGGGGGCGCCGCCCGGGCTCGCCGGGGCCGGGGATGGAGGAGGCACGGTGCGTGGCGGGGGGAGGGAGTTACCTCCGGCGGGGCTCGCCAGGGCCGGGGACGATGGAGGAGGCACGGCGCGTGACGGGGGGAAGGGAGGAGGCGCGGCGGGTCGGACGTCCGCGGCGTTTGGAGAGGCGGAGGCACGGCGGGGCGGCTGGAGAGGCGGCGAGGCAGTCCAAATTTTGGCAGCATGCCGGCGTCGTCGTCGTCCTCACGCATCTGCAGAGTGTGGAGATGGAGATTGGGGGAGCGAAGCGACGCGTATTTAAGTGGATGAACCTTTAGTCCCGGTCCGTGGCTCGCACTGGGACTAAAGGGCCTTTAGTCCCGGGGCGAGCCACGGACCGGGACTAAAGGGCTTTTCGGCACCGCCCACGGGGTGCGCGCCAACAACACCCTTTAGTCCCGGGCCATGCCACAACCCGGGACTAAAGGCCCGTTTTTATAAAAATTGACTACAACCTCTGTTTCCCGCCTTATTGCATACTATGTTATTAAATAAACTACTATATATCAATATTATTAAATCTGATAAAAGTTTACAATATTTTAGGGTTTAGGGTTTAGGGTTTCGGGTTTCGGGTTTAGGGTTTAGGGTTTCGGGTTTAGGGTTTAGGGTTAGAGGTTAGGGTTTAGGGTTTCGGGTTTAGGGTTTAGAGTTTTGGGTTTAAGGTTTAGGGTTTAGGGTTAGGGTTTTGGGCTTAGAGTTTTGGTTTTAGGGGTTAGGGTTAGGGTTTAGGGTTTCAGGTTTAACTATTATATTTAGGGTTTAGGGTTTAGCACCTTAGTCCCGGTGTGTAGCATTTTCTGTTTTATAAAATAATTATTCCCCACCTCCTGTCCCTGTAGTCCCGGTGTGTCGCATTTTCTGTTTTATAAACAACATTTATAAAATAAGCCCCTTTAGTCCTGGTTGATAAAAAATTCGCGCGAAACCGGTACTAAAGGTCTGTTTCTTCCCGCCTTATTTTTTCCCGCCCGTTTTCTTCCCGCCTTTTCCACCGCTTCCCTCCTCTGACTTCCCGCCATTTCTCACTATATATATGTAGGCTTGGTTGTTGCCATAGCACATCTAGACTCATATCTGCCGCCTCTCTCCACTTTCTCCCATGGCTTCCACCATACCTCTAACCCCCAGGGAGGCGGATGCGCTCTACGCCTCGAACTACCCCTGCCCACCGGTCTACCGCGTCCCCACCGGCTGGATGCTGAGCGCCGGAGGCGTGCCGGTCCCTCCTATCCCTCTAGGTGTGGAGCGTCGGATGGCCATCATGAACCACTACTACCTCGAGCTCACGCCAGAGCAGCGGAGGAATCCCAACTGACATCCCGACTATTTCCCGACTTGGGAACCCTTCTTCATCAATCGGCGTGAGAGGGCGCTCGCCAGGCACGAGGAGGACGGCCCACCTCCTTCGAACTTCAACGAGGCCGGCCATCGGCTGTGGTGGCGCGGCCTGACTCTCCAGAGTGTCATGGCCTACAACACGACAAACAATAACCCCCGCCTGCGGTACCCTCAAATCTAGCCCACGTGTGCCCAACCTTCAAGGTTCGACTATGGCGACCCCGACGACGACAGCGACGAAGGCGCCGGCGACTACGACGACTACAGTGGCGCGTATTACAGGGCTAGGCAGGAGCATGACTGAATCACTCCAACATTAGGCATGTTTCTTAATTTTCAGTTGTGCTATGTATCTTAATTTTCAGTTGTGCTATGCATCCTTAGTGTTTGTGGGTTCCTTCTCCTGTGATGGTTCCTTCTCTTTGGGTGATCACCTCCCGTGGCTCAGAACCCGGTCGTCAACGTCTAGTTTGATTGAGCAAGATGTATTACATGAAAGGGGACCTTTATGTCTCAAATAAAAGGTTTAATACATTACATAGATTTATGTCTCAAATAAAAGGTTTAATACATTATTACACATCACCAACATCTAGTGTTGTGGTTTTCTTCTGCACCGTAGCCATGGAGAATCTTCATCATTTAACAGGATGTTTGGGTCAGTTTTCACTTTGAAGGGCGGAATTTCATGAAACTTATTGTAATCTTCTGACATGTCTGTCTTGTCATCCATTCCCACGATGTTTCTTTTCCCTGAAAGAACTATGTGGCGCTTTGGCTCATCGTATCCTGTATTCTTTTGCTTATCTTTACTTTTTCTCAGTTTGGTAGTGATACATTGCAAATGTATCTATAATTTTTGATGCTCTATGCTTGGTTTTATCCACTTTCTTGTGTTTTGTCCACACTTTGGAGTACTTTTCATATGATTTCTTGGACTAACCTATTAACAAGAGCCACAGTGCCAGCTGCCTGTTTTTTGCAGTTTTTGGTTCTAGAAAAGTCAGAAAATGAATATTCTCGGAATTGGACGGGACAAAAGCCAAAGTGCCTATTTTTCCAGAAGACTCACGAAGCTAGAATACGACACGGAGGAGGGCCAGGGTCTGGCCACACCACCCCCAGGCGCAGGCTGGGCTTGGCCGTGCCAGGGCATGGTGTGGTGGCCCCAGGCACCCCCTCGGTCCCCCTCTCCGCCTATAAGAAGCCTTCTGACCTAAAAACTTCGGGGGGTTCGACGTTTTTCCACGAAAAGTTTCGCTGCGCCGCCGTCAATGAAGGGGAGATTCGGGGGACAGAAAGTCTCTGTTCCGGCACCCTGCCGGGACGGGGAAGTGCCCCCGGAGCCATCTCCATCGATCTCCACCATCATCTCCATCGACCATCCATGTTTCCCCCATCTATGAGTGAGTAATCCCCCGTTGTAGGCTATGGGGATGGTAGGGATTGGATGAGATCGTTCATGTAATGGCATCAGATTGTTAGGGCATAGTGCCTAGTATCTCTTATTAGTGCTTTATGACTTTGTTGCAACTTGTTGTGCTTAATGCTTGTCACTAGGGCCCGAGTGCCATGATTTCAGATCTGAATATGTTATTGATTCATTATGATAGTATTGTTTCTGGTCTTATCAACAAGTTGTATACACACGTCGTTGTCCGGAACCTATGGCCCCGAAGTGACAGAAATCGGGATAACCGGAAGGGAAAGGCTTTGATGTGAGGATCACATGTGTTCACGGAGTGTTAATGCTTTGCTCCGGTGCTCTATTAAAAGGAGCACCTTAATTTCCAGTAGTTCCCTAGAGGCCCCGCTGCAAACGGGCTGGCAGGACAAAAGATGTTGTGCAAGTTCTCATTACGAGCACGTATGACTATATATGGAACACATGCCTAGGATTGTCTAGTACTTGGGTTCTTTATCTTATTTATCTGCAATTGCCCTATGTTCTGATTGCTATGTGAATTGTCTTGTCCATGCAACGCCCTTCCATCCATCCCTATGCCTACCGCACTCGAATCCCACTGTTTACTGCTTTTGTTACTACTGCCTTTGCTTTGCTACTGCTGTTACTTTACTATTCCTACTACAAAACCGTTGCTACTGATAAACTGTTGCGAGCAAGAGTGTTTCCAGGTGCAGCTGAATTGACAACTCAGTTGTTAAGGCTTATAAATATTCTTTGGCTCCCCTTGTGTCGAATCAATAAATTGGGTTTCACTTCCCTCGAAAATACTGCGATACACCCCCTATACTTGTGGGTCATCTAGAATATTTTCTGGCGCCGTTGCCGGGGAGCATAGCTTTATTTATCAAGTTCACTTGGAATCACTATTGTTCAAGCTAAGTTTAACTTTCTCCTTGTTTGCTTGTTTCTTTATCAAAAATACAAAATATTAGTTCCTACTCTAGTTGTTATTTTTGTTGGTCTGTTATTGTCTTGCTTTATCATGCTTGTTGGCAATGGTTGGTTTCTTTGAAACTGAAGCTTATTGGGAAGGTGGGTTCACGGAAGATCAAAAATATTATTATAAGGAACACCGCTTGTCAAAACAAGGGAAACACTTATGGGAACAAATAGATAGATTGTATACCATTGCTAGAAACGTGTGCTCTACTTATAATGTTACTTATTGTTGTGATGAATGTCGTTGCAGAAAGAGGTATAAACACCTCCCTTTTCAATGTGAGTATAATGATAATGATACCATATCTTCCTATGCTAAAGGAATTTATGACTTTTATGATGCGGAACAAATTGAAGAATTTATTGCTTGGAAGGGTGCTTTTGAACTTGCTAGTTTGCTTGAAAATATTGATGATTCACCTTACAAATATGAGGTGTATGGTATACTTAAATTTTGTTTTGATAATTACAAGGATGAAAATTGCAATATTCTTGAATATTTTAATAGATGCTTTTCACAAATGGAAGAGACTAATGCCTTGCAGGATCCTATGGAAGAAGAAATTGATGAACCTGAAATCTCATTAGATGAAAAAGAGGAGGAGAGTGATGAACAAAAGGAGGAAGAATGGATTAGTTACCCATGCCTATCTTCTAATGAGAACCTTTTCTTAAATACTGCAGGAGCTGTTATTAATTATAATCAAGGGAAGGTGACCTTCAATGTTAATGACAAGGAACACATTGTCTATTTCCTCAAGAAGATTGAAAGTACTTATGGTTTGAATTCAATTGAACATGTTGAGGGCATTCAAGTTGGAGAAATATATTGTCCCATACCAAGAGAAAAATTTGAAACTATTATGATTGGGACCATTGCTATCAAGGTTGAGGTAACATAATCATAAGTGGTATACAAAGTTTTGTCTCATATGAAATTGTTTTGGTAGCAAGACCTGATCAACCTTGTTAACAAAAGGATTTCATGGAACAAAACAATGCTTTCACCGTGATTATCTCCGCTTACTTCTATCCATTTTAGTTTTTTGCTTGTGCCTAACTTAAAGGCGTTAAAGAAATGTACTTATTGGGAGATAACCCAAAAGTTTTAGATGAGTCTTGGAAGTTATTACCTCTATAATAACCGCTCCTTATCCTTTTTATTTGCTTTTGGTGCCAAGAGTAACCTCTAATGAGAGAGAAGTAATGATTGGGAAAGTTGCTGTCCTGAAACAGATTTCTGTGCTTCACCGTAAAAATTCGCGAGAGAGCTCTGTATGTCGGATTGAGCTGTAATGTTTTGTGCTTCTGACCCAGGTTATTATCTAACTTTCTTTAGTTCAACACTTTTTTATTTGAGTAACAGAAGGTCTTCGAAAAAATTCGTCTTTACCTGCTGGTCTGTTTTGACAGATTTCTGCCATTTTCTGCATTTGCTTCTTGTTAGTTCCTTCTTGAGTTCCTTTGGGGAATTGAGCTTTTTGAGGAAAGTGCTACAGTATCTAGTGTTCTAATGGAAGTTTATTTGGTGTTAGAACTGAACCTTAAGACTTATCTATCTTAAGTGCACTAATGTTGCTAATAAAGATTGTGTGAAGTTTTGTATGAATGAAATATTTGAGGTGTATGGAAGGAATGAGTAATGAGATGCAGGATGGACTAAAGCTCAAGCTTGGGGATGCCACGCGTGTCACCCCAATAAATATCCAAGAAGTACAAGCGTCAAAGCTTGGGGATGCCCAAGGCATCCCCTTCTTCATCAATAAAAATCTCAGGTTTCTTTCAACCACTTCATTTTTATTGTTTCATGCACAATTGTGTTGTTCTTGGAGCGTCTTCTTTTTCGTTTTCGTTTTCATTTTTGGTTTTCGTTTGCTTTGTTTGTTTAGTTTTCTGAATAAATTGGTTGGACCCCCCTCTTTCATACATTGGCTTTCAAATAGTTTGGTTTGGCTTGGAAAAGAGTAGGAAAGTCCCTGCTTAAGTGGTAAAGAGAGCTTGTTTTTGAATGTGGCCTATGCTTTGTCATGACATGCTTGATATTGGTTTGGTTTTATGCTTAGTATTCTTTGCTGTAGCATGACTTGTTATAAACAACTGAGATTGCTTAATGTGCATTGGATGAATCATGCGTTGTTTTAGCATATTAAAGCATAGTATAGTGGTATTATCCTTTGATGCTTTATTTGGGTTGACTTGGCACATGCTCACACCATGTTATGACTATCTCAAGTCACCATAAGCCTTTATGATCCTTTAGTTTTCAACTTGTAGTATCACTTTATGCTTTGATCAATGATGTTTTGTCGCTTTGCATGATTATGGCCATTATTGCTCTTTCGTTTGTCGCTCCCTTACTATTGCTAGCCTTCACTTCCACTGAGTGTTTTACTCATGTTTCCAACTCCCTAAACCAAATATTTCCAAAGTGTCCACCATACCTACCTATTAGCATCATTTGCTACTCCTGTGCATATTCAATATGCCTTGTTTTCTTCCGAATAAAATGTTTGCTTGTTATGAGAAAGTTAGTTAGTAAAGCTCTCACGAACTTGATGGCACACTTTATTTTCTTGCATTTAATAAACCTGAACCATTGCGTCCTTCTTTGTTACGTATATGCTTGCGCTTTATAAGTTGAAGTTAGCAGAACCATGTATCATGGGGAATGCTTTCAACATTGCATTGGTACTTAGTACCTCGTTGATATCATGTTCTTTTGCTTATGGATCCCGGTGGTGTGAAATAAAAGTGGAACTTGTAAGATCATGGAGTTTGTATGTATGTTAGAGAAACGCGTGGGCCGCTAGCCTAATCCATGCCTAATCATGGTGGAAACTTGCAGCATAACCATAATGAGCACTCTATGAAGCATCCTCAATAAAAACCTATGCAAATAGCAAATAAAAAGATCGCTGAGATGCTCATTGTCTGCTTGCCTTGTCATTTTGATTATGGGAAAGCTCCTGTATCATGTGCAAGGGGTACCCCGTTGGCGGTTCTCTATGATACGTATATACTTACAATGACAAGAGCTTACTTGTGACTGAAGTTGAGTAGCATGAGGATCGGTCTTCGGAAGTAAGGGGCATGAGACTTTGATTTACAACTTGTCAAGCATATCCTCTTAGTTGTGTCACTTTAACCTTAACCATTTAAAGATGCTTATGATAGGGGGAATGAGAGCTCAAAGCTAATGAGTACCATACTTTCAGCATTTGGAAGCCTTTCAAACTTTTCAAAACCTGTTCATTTCCTTGTTGAGTCTCCACACATTCTATGAGCACTTTCTTGAGAGCATAGTGGCCATTCTTAGTTCTATGTGCATTGTCCCAAGACTTGTTGATTGATGCATACCTTGATATTGCTTGTTTTAAACTATTTGTATCTAGTCACTCTTGTAAACTTTGAAGGTGTCCTATGCATTTATGTTTGCTACTCTATGAGGGACAAGCTGAATGCTAGTATGCTATGTTTTCTTTATGTGAAACAAACAAACGTCTCGCAAAGCATTGTTATTCATGAATCTTTTGTTTGTGCCTTTTCATGTTGCATCATAGTTTCTTTGTCTTATTGCTAGAACTTTTTCTTTCATGTTATGATTGAAGTACTATGATCCCAGCTTTGAATGTTTTACAAATACTTTGATCAAGTCTTTGATGGTGCATGTCACCTCAAAAATTATTCTTTCTTTTTATCACTTACCTACTCAGGGACGAGTAGGAGTTAAGCTTGGGGAGGTTGATACATTGCAAATGTATCTATAATTTTTGATGCTCCATGCTTGGTTTTATCCACTTTCTTGTGTTTTGTCCACACTTTGGAGTACTTTTCATATGAGTTCTTGGACTAACCTAGTAACAAGAGCCACAGTGCCAGCTGCCTGTTTTCTGCTGTTTTTGGTTCTAGGAAAGTCAGAAAATGAATATTCTCGGAATTGGACGAGACAAAAGACAAAGTGCCTATTTTTCTAGAAGACTCACGAAGCCAGAATACGAGACGGAGGAGGGCCAGGGTCTGGCCACACCACCCCTAGGAGCGGGCTGGGCTTGGCCGTGCTAGGGCATGGTGTGGTGGCCCCAGGCACCCCCTCGGTCCCCCTCTCCGCCTATAAGAAGCCTTCTGACCTAAAAACTTCAGGGGGTTCGATGTTTTTCCACGAAAAGTTCCGCTGCGCCGCCGCCAACGAAGGGGAGATTCGGGGGACAGAAAGTCTCTGTTCCGGCACCCTGCCAGGACGGGGAAGTGCCCCCGAAGCCATCTCCATCGATCTCCACCATCATCTCCATCGACCATCCATGTTTCCCCCATCTATGAGTGAGTAATCCCCCGCTGTAGGCTATGGGGATGGTAGGGATTGGATGAGATCGTTCATGTAATGGCATCAGATTGTTAGGGCATAGTGCCTAGTATCTCTTATTAGTGCTTTATGACTTTGTTGCAACTTGTTGTGCTTAATGCTTGTCACTAGGGCCCGAGTGCCATGATTTCAGATCTGAACATGTTATTGATTCATTATGATAGTATTGTTTCTGGTCTTATCTACAAGTTGTATACACACGTCGTTGTCCGGACCCTATGGCCCCGAAGTGACAAAAATCGGGATAACCAGAAGGGAAAGGCTTTGATGTGAGGATCACATGTGTTCACGGAGTGTTAATGCTTTGCTCCGGTGCTCTATTAAAAGGAGCACCTTAATTGCTAGTAGTTCCCTAGAGGCCCCGCTGCAAACGGGCTGGCAGGACAAAAGATGTTGTGCAAGTTCTCATTGCGAGCACGTATGACTATATATGGAACACATGCCTATGATTGTCTAGTACTTGGGTGCTTTATCTTATTTATCTGCAATTGCCCTATGTTCTGATTGCTATGTGAATTGTCTTGTCCATGCAACGCCCTTCCATCCATCCCTATGCCCACCGCACTCGAATCCCACTTTTTACTGCTTTTTTACTACTGTATTTTCTTTACTACTGCTGTTACTTTACTATTCCTACTACAAAACTGTTGCTACTGATAAACTACTGTGAGCAAGATTGTTTCCAGGTGCAGCTGAATTGACAACTCAGTTGTTAAGGCTTATAAATATTCTTTGGCTCCCCTTGTGTCGAATCAATAAATTGGGTTTCACTTCCCTCGAAAATACTGCGATACACCCCCTATACTTGTGGGTCATCAGGTAGACATGTCCTTCACATAGAAAACTTGAGCCACATTGTTGGCTAGGACGAATGGTTCATCCATGTACGCAAGATTGTTGAGATCCACTGTTGCCATGCCGTACTTTTGGTCTACATGTACCCCGCCTCCTGTCAGCTTGACCCATTTGCACCGAAACAAAGGGACCTTAAAAGTAGGTCCATAGTCAAGTTCCCATATCTCCTCTATGTACCCATAATATGTGTCCTTCTGCCCATTGTCATCTGTTGCATCAAAGCGGACACCACTGTTTTGGTTGGTGCTCTTTTTATCTTGGGCGATCGTGTAAAATGTATTCCCATTTATCTCGTACCCTTGGAAAGTACATATAGTCGAAGATGGTAACCTGGCCAACGAGTACAACACATCTCCAATAGTGGTGTTATTCATGAGATGTGTCTGCAACCAACTGCCAAAATTCTTCTCATGTTCCCCTTTAATCAAGGTTTCAGGCTTCCCCGAGTTTTCGGAGCGTAGAATATTCTTGTGTTTCTCGATATACGGAGCCACCATGGTGGAATTGTATAGAACTGTGTAGTGTGCTTGAGTGAAAGAATGCCCGTCCCTACATACCATTGATTTCCTTCCTAGTGTGCCTTTTCCAGTCATCCTCGCCTCATACCGAGATTCAGGAACACCAATCGGCTTAAGGTCAGTAAGAAAGTCAACACAAAACTCAATGACCTCCTCTGTTCCATAGGCCTTGGAGATGCTTCCTTCTGGCCTAGCACGGTTATGAACATATTTCTTTAAGACTCCCATGAACCTCTCGAAGGGGAACATATTGTGTAGAAACACAGGACCGAGAATTCTAATCTCTTCGACTAGGTGAACTAGGAGGTGCGTCATAATATTGAAGAAGGATGGCGGGAACAACAACTCGAAGCTGACCAGACATTGGACCGAATCAATCTGTAACCCTGATAGACTTTCTCGATCGATTACCTTCTGAGAAATTGCATTGAGGAATGCACATACCTTCATAATGGCTAGTCGAACATTTTCTGGTAGAATTCCCCTCGATGCAACTGGAAGCAATTGCGTCATAAGCACGTGGCAGTCATGAGACTTTAGGTTTTAAATTTTTTTCTCTTTCATATTTACTATTCCCTTTATATTCGACGAGAAGCCAGACGGGACCTTGATACTGAAAAGGACTTCAAAAAAGATTTCCTTCTCTTCTTTGGTAAGAGCGTAGCTGGCAAGCCCTTGAAACTGCCCTGGATGCTTCCCGTCTCGTCCTTTATGATGTTGCTGGTCCACCCGTGCTGCCGAGGTATCTTTTGACTTTCCGTACAAGCCTAGGAAGCCTAGAATATTCACGCAAAGATTCTTCGTCAGGTGCATCACGTCGATTGCAGAGCGGACCTCATGCACTTTCCAATAGGGTAGCTCCAAAAATATAGATTTATTCTTCCACATGGCTGCGTGTCCGTCGGCATCTTTCGGAACAGGTTGTCCTCCAGGACCCTTTTCAAAGATTACATCCAAATCCTTGACCATACCAAATACATCAGCACCACTACGGGGGACAGGCTTCGTCCGGGTTTCTGCCTCGCCATTGAAATGCTTGCCTTTCTTCTTTAAGGGATGACTGGGCGGAAGAAAACGATGATTGTACGGGTACACATTCTTTCTACATTTATCCAGATATACATTTTCAGTCTCATCTAAACAGTGCGTGCATGCATTGTATCCTTTATTCGTTTGTCCGAAATGTTACTAAGAGGAGGCAATCATTGATGGTTACGAACAACAATGCTTGTAGGTCAAATTCCTGCTGTTTGTGCTCATCCCACAAACGTACACCTGGTTTGGCCCACAACTATAGAAGTTCATCAAGTAATGGCCTTAAGTACACATCAATGTCGTTGCCGGGTTGCTTCGGGCCTTGGATGAGCACTGACATCATAATGAACTTCCGCTTCATGCACAACCAAGGAGGAAGGTTGTAGATACATAGAGTCACGGGCCAGGTGCTGTGACTGCAGTTCTGCTCCCCAAAAGGATTCATATACATAGAGTCACGGGCCAGGTGCTGTGACTGCAGTTCTGCTCTCCAAAAGGATTCATGCCATCGGTACTTAGACCAAACCATAAGTTCCTTGTGTCACCAGCAAAGTCCGGGAAGTCCCTCTCGATTTTTCTCCACTGCCGACCATCAGCAGGGTGCCTCAACATCCCGTCTTTCTTACGGTCTTCCATGTGCCATCGCAATAACTTGGCATGCTCTTTATTTCTGAACAAACGTTTCAACCGTGGTAGTATAGGAGCATACCACATCACCTTGGCAGGAACCCTCTTCCTGGGTAGCTCGCCCTCAACATCACCCGGGTCATCTTTTCTAATCTTATACCGCAATGCAGTGCATACCGGGCATTTATCTATATTCTCGTACTTCTCACCGCCGTAGAGGATGCAGTCATTAGGGCATGCATGTATCTTCTACACGTCAAATCCTAGAGGGCAGACAAGTTTCTTTGCTTCGTACGTACTGGAGGGCAATTGGTTATTTTTTGGAAGCAGCTTCTTCATTATTACCAACAACTTTTCAAATCCCGAGTCAGTCATACCGGTCTCTGCCTTCCACTTCAACAATTCCAGTGTGCTACCCAGCTTCTTCTGGCCATCTTCACAAGTTGGGTACATCAATTTGTTGTGGTCCTGTAACATCTGCTCGAACTGCAACCTCTCCTTTTCTGTGTCGCAGTCTCGCCTTGCATCACTAATAACCCAACCAAAATCATCAATGGGCTCATCTGGTTCCCGTTCTTCACCCCCTTCTTCTTAATTATCTTCAACTGTGGTATCATTGTATTCAGGAAACATAGATTGATAGTTGTCATCATCGTTCTCTTCTTCATCGCTGTCTTCCATCATAACCCCTCTTTCTCCGTGCTTGGTACAAACATTATAGCCGGACATGAAACCGGACCGAAGCAGGTGGCTCTGAATGACTCTTGAGGAAGTGTGAGCCTGCTCATTCCGACATTTAACACATGGACAACACATAAAACCATCCCACCGCTTGTTCGCCTCGGCCACAAGGCGAAAAGAACGCACGCCTTCTCTGTAAGCGTTAGAGCGTCGGTCACCGTACATCCATGGGTGGCTCATCTGCATCATACAACCATGCATATATATCAAATGCAATCACGATGCTTAAATTAGTACCGCGCAGTCAAAACGAGAAAATATTTGGTAACCTTTTAGGACACTTCAAAACAAAGAGGAGAAACCTTAAGTGTCGCTCTGGCACCTCATATCATGTTTTGTCTTGTGTGAACTCAAGTGGCATCGTTGTAACAGGCATTTCACCGAACACCTCTAGTGCATATGAAGAAAAAAATTAGCACAAAGTTATACCCACCTCACATAGGAAAAAAACTGGAGAGAGTGGAGGGCTGGGTGCATATATATAGGGCCAGACCATTAGTCCCGGTTTGAGACACAAACCGGGACTAATGGTTCTGCCAGGACCACGCGGGCGTGCCCAGACCCACTAGTCCCGGTTTGTGTCTCAAAGCGGGACTAGTGGCCTCTTACGGGCCGGGACATAGAATTCGACGACCTCGGGCCGTCCGGTTCGGACCATTAGTCCCGGCCCAGCCACGGCCAGGACTAGTGGCCCAAACCAAAGGCCCTTTTTCTACTAGTGCTCAACATCTGGCTCATGACCGCGCCCCCTCGCTACCAACTAAGGTCGTCGTGCTTTTCATGGTGTCAAGTTCTATTGTGGGAGAAAAAACAGGTAACCTATTCACGAGTGAAGTGAGAGAAAATTTCGGAGAGATGCCAGTAATGAGGGTTAAAGTTGGAACGTTTTGCATCAGCGGACTTGCCTTAATCGCTATGACTGGAAAATGACGCCTTCCTCATAACACGTAGAATTTTAAAAATAATGGCAGGATCTCGTTACAATTTTGTAGTAAGATTTTATAATACTAATCATAGTGGTAAGTGTCTTAGACTAAAAACTTGCGTATGTTACTAGTTTATGTGACAACTAATGTAGCTGGAAATAACATATGTGTTGTGTCATACAATGTGTCATTTATTAGATTATAGACTCATTTTGACTTGGTAGGTGTGATGTTATGCTAACATAATATGCTACCATCTAATGCCCTTTCTTTATTTGTTGTCCTATCATATCACCAATGTGCTTAATTCGCGTTGCATGAAAACATACATAGCTAAGTTATGCACACTATGACTAGTCTAAATCATTAAATGTAATGTGAATTTAATATAATGGGAGTATATGATATCATGGACTATTGAGAGATTATCATGCACTAGTATCATATACATGCTACTAATATATGATACTACCCACTATGATCAGCCTCATACTAGTTGACTAGGATCACCTTTCTCCTCATTTATCATTTAATGACATATCATGTCATCAAAATGTCTGGTTATCACCGTGTGTAGTTTCATGTTATTCTCACTATGACTATTCTATGTCGCTTCCTTTTAAATCAAAATAAACTAATCATGTCCACACACCTTGTTGCTCTTAATGTGCATGGTTGTATGTATATTATCCTATAATAAAAATGGTATAAGTAACCAATAACCACACGTTGAATGAATGAAAAGAAGAATTATAAGAGGAATAATTGTAAAAAAAGGTAAAACCCTTCGATTGCTTGGAAAGAATTGTGAAAAGAAGAATTACAGAAGTAATTGTGAAAAGACAAAGTGGGAATAAAGCGATGCTTTGTATTTTTTTCATAAGATTACAATTATAGCATCGTCTGTCACCAAAAGTTGTTTCCCGTTATAACATGTCACTTATTAAAGTTTCAATAAAAACGTTGTCTTTAGCATGGTACCCTTTCAGGACCAAGACATGAGTACTAGTAAATGGTATCTCGGAAAAATCAATGTGCCACAATCCAGTTTTTCTAGATCGGATTGAGCATAGAAATGAATTGCATCCACCGCTGAAAAACGATTTAGCCACAATCTAGTGTCTTCCACTATCCCCCTTCCTGTAGTACAGTATATGCATCATTCATGGACTTGCTTCATGAAGCCTCCTTGTTTATTCTATTGGCGTCATAGTTGTGTCGGCACGTCCAACAGGAGGACAGTGGTGACACCTAGATACATATTTTTGTATGTTTTGGCAGACTATATTACATTATCATGACAGTGGTACCACGCTGTAATACATAATAATGACACCTAGAAACATATTACCTCTGTTACATATTATTGTATGTTTTGGCAAACTAAACTATTTTCCTAAACATACTATAATATGGTACAAAGAGGATTAATTTGCAAGGAAAATTGGACCACCGGCTTCCACGAGAAGTGTCTACTTAATTTCAAGAAAGTCAAGAAATTCAATCGACCTACTACTTTAAAATTTGAATCAAACTATTCTATTAATTTAACATTTCAAAATTATTAGTTTCTTTATGTTATTTCAAAATTATTAGTTTTGGGTGTTACAATTTATAGCTTAAATACTCATCAGCTTATTCTAACTGAGATGTACACTGAGACGTGCATGCATGCAGAACCTTAATAATTGCCACCAAGACTGCTACAGGAGCAGTGCAATGTCATCACACTCGGAGGTGCATAGGAGTTAAATGTACAGTACGAGTGAGGTCCCCGACATACTACAACAACACAACACAGCGGCACAGTAGTTGGATTGAATAGGACACCCAGAGGATTGAATAGATTTTACTTTAGGTCCGATCTCTTCACAGTATTATATGAAAGGATGAGGTTACTGTCTGATTAGAGCTAGTAGAATTGTGTTTACTATAATAAATATAAAACCTACATAGTACACCGTGTAAAATGCATCACGGTGCACAGGAAATTTCAGAACCTGGGTAATAATCTGCATTTGAGTATTTAATATTCGCCGCACTAGTAGAAAACAGACCTTTGGGCCAGGGGTATTAGCCCCGGTTTTGCTACAAACCGGGACTAATGCCCCGGTCCAACGGCTAGAACTGTCCCCAGGGGGGTGGCAGACACTAGCCCCGGTTCGAACGGGACCTTTAGTCCTGGGTCGTGTAATAAACCGGGGCTAAAGGGTTTCAGGCAGGTCGGGTCGGGCGTCAGACCCTTTAGCCCCGGTTTGTTACACGACCCGGGGCTAAAGGTGGACCTTTAGCCCCGGTTCTAGACACGAACCGAGGCTAAAGGTCTGGCTATATCTTCTTCTTTCCCCTGCCCGAGCCACCGTTCAAGCTGGTGGCTCTCCTCTCTCTCTCTTTCTTGCTTCAAGCTCGAGTTTATGCCTGTTTTTTCTCAAGATTTGTCTAGATTTTGTGGTGCCCCATCTATCCAAAGGTTCTAAAAGGTGAGCAACTTCATCCTTTGAACTGTCATTGCTATATTAGCTCATTTCATGCTCTATCTTATAGATGGATTTGTGGATTTAGTTTGGTAGTAATTTTTGCAGTGATAGCATGATATTAATGTTTAGATTCTATCTATCTTGTATTAATGTAAGGAACTCTAAGGTAAATATCACAATATGTGAATTATTCTATCAATATATATCTTGTTTTGGCACATAGAGTCTCGAAAATTGATTTTAGAAGCACACACATGCGTGAGTTCATCATTCTAACTAACTAGCTAGCTGGGAAAAATATCCTTCTTCGTCTACCTGCGTTCAACAAACTGAAAAATTTGTAACAAAGATAGGGTTAATTCATAAAAGCTTGATAAGAAGACATCACAATTTACATATTAGGGAGTATCTCTATGGCGAGCTCCTCGAAGATGTCTGAGGACGGGATCCTAAGACATCTTCGAGAAGCTCTGCCGTAGTGGTGTCCCTGCTCTCCCACACCATCTTTCGGTTTATATCTTCTCTAGCTAAATCAGTATGCTGGTGGAGCTAACTAATTTCACATATTAGAGAGTGCCTCTACGGCGAGCTCCTCGAAGATGTCTGAGGACGAGGTCCTAAGACATCTTCGAGAAGCTCCGCCGTAGTGGTGTCCCTGGTCTCACACACCATCTTGCAGTTCTTCACAAGAATATATACCTATTTATAGATTAAGCAGCACAACATAGTGTCGGGCACTGATGACATAATGTCAACACACTCACGCTGGCATAGTGCTGCCACCCACCCAAAATAGTGTCGGAATTTAATTTACTGGCTTAGTACAGCCCACTGAGGACATAGTGTAGACATGTTATCTCCACATCCACATTTAGTCCCGGTTGGTGCCTCCTGCCGGGACTAAAGGTTCATCATATCTTTAGTCCCGGTTGCTGGTTTTAGATTAGTACTAATTAATTATGATTATGTTTGATGTACTTAATTAATTATATATTGCAGATGAGCCGGCAATGGATGTACGCTCACCGACTCTCTAACGAGTTCATTAAAGGCGTGCATTCTTTTCTTCTTGTGGCCGAGGCAAACAAGTGGAGTGGTTTTATGTCTTGTCCATGTGGTGTCTGTCGGAATCATAAAGAATACTCTTCCTCAAGAGTCCTTCACAGCCACCTGTTTCGGTCCGGTTTCATGACCAGCTATAATTGTTGGACCAAGCACGGAGAAAGAGGGGTTATGATGGAAGACAACGAAGAAGAAGAGAATGACAACGACTACCCTGAATACTATGGTACTACAATGGAAGACATTGATGAAGAAAAAGATGAAGAACGGGCATCCGATCTGCCCGATGATGATCTTAGTCGGGCCATTGCTGATGCCCAGGAAGAATGCGTAACTGAAAGGGAGAGGTTGAAGTTCAAGAAGATGTTAGAGGATCACAAAAAATTGTTGTACCCAAATTGTGAAGATGGGCACAAAAACTAGTTAGCACACTGGAATTGCTGCAATGGAAGGCAGAGAATGGTGTGACTGACAAAGGATTTGAAAAGTTGCTGAGAATAATGAAGAAGTTGCTTCCAAAGGATAACGAACTGCCCGCCAGTACCTACGAAGCAAAGAAGGTTGTCTGCCCTCTAGGATTAGAGGTGCAGAAGATACATGCATGCATTAATGACTGCATCCTCTATCGCGGCGAGTACGAGAATTTGGATGCATGCCCAGTATGCACTGCATTGCGGTATAAGATAAGACGAGATGACCCTGGTGATGTTGAGAGAAAGCGCCGCATGAAGAGGGTTCCTACCAAGGTGATGTGGTATGCTCCTATAATACCACGGTTGAAACGTTTATTCAGAAACAAAGAGCATGCCAAGTTGTTGCGATGGCACATGGAAGACCGTAAGAAAGACGAGATGTTGAGACACCCCGCTGATGGGTCGCAGTGGAGAAAAATCGAGAGAGAGTTTCCGGACTTTGCAGGTGATGCGAGGAACTTATGGTTTGGTCTAAGTACAGATGGCATGAATCCTTTTGGGGAGCAGAGCTGCAGTCATAGCACCTGGCCTGTGACTCTGTGTATTTATAACCTTCCTCCTTGGTTGTGCATGAAGCGGAAGTTTATTATGATGCCAGTGCTCATCCAAGGCCCGAAGCAACCCGACAACGACATTGATGTGTACCTAAGGCCATTAGTTGAAGAACTCTTACAGTTGTGGCACGGACAAGGTGTACGTGTGTGGGATGAGAACAAGCAGGAGGTATTTGACCTACGAGCGTTGTTGTTCATAACAATCAATGATTGGCCTGCTCTTAGTAACATTTCAGGACAAACAAACAAGGGATACAATGCATGCACACACTGTTTAAACGATACTGAAAGTATATATTTGGATAAATATAAGAAGAATGTGTACCCGGGGAATCGTCGTTTTCTTCCACCCTCGCACATCCTAAGAAAGAAAGGTAAGCATTTCAATGGTGAGGCAGACAGACGGTGTAAGCCTATCCGCCATACTGGTGATGATGTATTTGACATGGTGAAGGATTTAAAAGTAATCTTTGGAAAGGGTCCTGGTAGACAATCTGTTCCAAAGGACGATGTCGGACATGCACCCATGTGGAAAAAGAAATCTATATTTTGGGAGCTACCCTATTGGAAAGTCCTAGAGGTCTGCTCTGCAATTGACGTGATGCACCTGACGAAGAATCTTTGCGTGACGCTGCTAGGCTTCTTGGGCGTGTATGGGAAGAGCAAAGATACACCTGAAGCACGGCAGGACCAACAACGTATAAAAGACTGAGACAACATGCATCCAGAGCTGTTTGAAGGTACTGCTAGCTACGCTCTTACCAAAGAAGAGAAGGAAATATTTTTTGAAGTCCTTTACAGTATCAAGGTCCCGTCTGGTTTCTCGTCGAACATAAAGGGAATAATAAATATGGCAGAGAAAAAATTTCAAAACCTAAAGTCTCATGACTGCCACGTGCTTATGACCCAGCTGCTTCCGATTGCATTGAGGGGACTCCTGCCGGAAAATGTTCGAGTACCCATTGTGAAGCTATGTGCGTTTCTCAATGCAATTTCTCAGAAGGTAATCAGTCTAGATAGTCTACTAAGGTTACAGAAAGATGTGGTCCAATGTCTTGTCAGCTTCGAGTTGGTGTTCCCACCATCCTTCTTCAATATTATGACTCACCTCCTAGTTCACCTAGTCGATGAGATTAACATTCTTGGTCCTGTATTTTTACACAATATGTTCCCCTTTGAGAGGTTCATGGGAGTGTTAAAGAAATATGTTCATAACCGTGCTAGGCCAGAAGGAAGCATCTCAAAGGGATATGGAACAGAGGAGGTCATTGAGTTTTGTGTTGACTTTATTCCTGACCTTAAGCCCATCGGTGTTCCTGAATCACGGCATGAGGGTAGAATTAGTGGAAAAGACACGCTAGGAAAGAAAGCAAGGATATGTATGGACGGACATTCTCTCACTAAAGCACACTACACAGTTCTGCAAAGTTCCAACTTGTGGCTCCGTATATCGAGGAACACAAGAATATTTACACTCCAACAACCAGAGGAAGCCTGGATCCTGGACTAGAGATGAACATATGAGGACTTTCGGCGGTTGGTTGCAGTCACATCTCATGAATGACATAAATATTGGAGAGTAGTTGTACTTGTTGGCCAGGTCACCATCTTCGACTAAATTGACTTTCCAAGGGTACGAGATAAATGAGAATACATTTTACACGATCGCCCAAGATAAAAAGAGCACCAATCAAAACAGTGGTGTCTGATTTGATGCAACAGACGAGAATGGGCAAAAGGATACATATTATGGTTACATAGAGGAGATATGGGAACTTGACTATGGACCTTTTTTTAAGGTTCCTTTGTTTCGGTGCAAATGGGTCAAGCTGATAGGAGGCGGGGTTGAGGTAGATAAGAAATACGGAATGACAACAGTGGATCTCAACAACCTTGCGTATAGAGATGAACCATTTGTCCTAGCCAATGATGTGGCTCAGGTTTTTTATGTGAAGGACATGTCTACCAAACCGAGAAAAAGGAAAGATAAGCAAAATAATACAGCATCCGATGAGCCAAAGCGCCACATAGTTCTTTCAGGAAAAAGAAACATCGTGGGGGTGGAGGATAAGACAGACATTTCAGACGATTATGATAAGTTTCATGAAATTTCGCCCTTCGTTGTGAAGGATGACCCAAGCATCCCATTAAATAAGGAAGATGCTCCATGGTTACGGATTAGAAGAAAACCCTAACATGTGTGGATGTTGGTGATGTACAATATTATTAAACCTTTATTTTTAATGATCTTCTTATATGTATATGGATATGAACTTTCTCGATCTCAATAGGTAGTATTGCAACTTGTTGTGGCCAGACATTTATTAATATTAAAACATAAAAATTAGTCATAATCATATCTAGCCCTGTAGTACACAGCTTCTGGGTCGTCTTCGGAATCGTCATCATCGTCGTCGTCACTCGTAGCACGCGGATGGATCCTCAGCCCTTCCTCGTAGCACGTGGGTGGATCCTCCGGCCTCGGATCCACGATGCGCGGGGGAGGGGGCTCCCGGATGATGACCCCAGTACGTCCTAGGCCTTCACCACCCTCTATTCTTGTGGCTATGCTGCTGGTGAAAGTGTGGGTACCTCCGGGGAGGATGGTCTCCCATGGTGATGTAGCGCATCACACCGGTGATAGTCCGGTTCACCCACCACAGGCGGCGACCAACCTCGTTGTGGTTCACTGGGGGCGGGCCGTCACCCTCGTACCTGGCGAGCTCCCTTTCCTGCCGGTGTGCGAAGAAGGCATTCCAGGTGTCGAGGTTGTCGGGATCCCAATGGGGATCCATCCGCTGCTCCGGCATGAGGTCGAGGTAGAAGTGGTTCGTGATGGCCGCATGGCGGGCCGAACCTTGAGACATAGGAGGAACAGGAACCCCTCCAGCGCTCAGCATCCAGCCAGCGGGCAGCCGGTACCCCGGCGGGCATGGGTAGCTGGAGGCGCACAGCGCCTCGGTCTCCTCGAGCGTCATAAAAGCCCAGTAAGCGGTGTCCATTGTTGTGAGAGAGAAGGTGTGGATGTGTCGATGGAAATGGCGGTCGGCCTAGATATAGAGGGTCATGGCGGGAGAACCTGGCGGGAAGCGGGGGAAATGGCGGAAGAAACATGGCGGGAAGCGGGGGAAATGGCGGGAGAACATGGCAGGAAGTGGGGGAAATAGCGGGAGAACATTTCTACTATATTTTTGTGAATATTTTGCTATATTATATGTAGTTTTCCATTTTTAAATAGTAAACTATATTTTTATTATTATTTGTGAACATTTCTACTAAATATAATACTTGGTAGATAATAGATAATTTCATTTAAGTTGTATAATAAAGTATGATAATAGATTTAAGTTATATATCGTCTTTTTCTGAAAATTTTGATATATAATACATAATTTTCTGAAAACTATAAACCATTTTTGGGTTTGGCGCCAAAAATAACCTTTAGCCCCGGTTTGTAATAAGAAC
The DNA here is from genome assembly GCA_910589775.1 of Avena eriantha. Taxonomy (NCBI): domain Eukaryota; kingdom Viridiplantae; phylum Streptophyta; class Magnoliopsida; order Poales; family Poaceae; genus Avena; species Avena eriantha. The sequence goes on from OU342740.1 coordinate 64,170,024, forward strand.
CGGGCCTAAAGGTTCCCCTTTAGCCCCGGTTCGTATTAAAAACCGGGGCTAAAGGGTTTCGGCGCGCGAGAAGTGCGGTGGGCCGAAAACACCTTTAGCCCCGGGTGGTAATACGAACCGGGGCTAGGGGGACCTTGAGCCCCGGTTCGAGCCACGACCCGGAGATCCTCGCCAGTTTCTTCTTCTCCGCGCCCACGCCGTCCGCCGCACCGTCGCCCGCGCCCGTCTCCGCCCTGCGCCGCGCCGCCCCGCCGCGTCTCCGCGCTGCCCCGCCGCGTCTCCGCACCGAATCACCGCGCCCCGAGCCGCCGCGCCGCCTCCCTGCCGCACCTTCTCCGGCCCGCGTCGTCTCCGCCCCGCGCCGCCTCGCCATACGTCTTCAGGTGATCGCCGTGCTAGTTTTGGTTAATTAGTGTTAATTATATTAGTTAATTTTGGTTAGTAGTGTTAGTGTTAGTTAACGTTAGTAGTATATTAGTATTTAGTGTTAATTAGTTAGTGTTAATTGTATTAGTTATTAGTATTTTGGTTAGTAGTGTTAGTTAGTAGTATATTAGTTATTTAGTGTTAGTTAGTAGTATATTAGTATTTTAGTTAGTGTTAATTGTATTAGTATTTAGTTAGTGTTAGTGTTAGTGTTAGATAATATTTTAGTTAGTGTTAATTAGTGTTAGTTGTATTAGTATTTTAGTTAGTATTAGTATTTTGGTTAGTGTTAGTTAGTAGTATTAGTATTTTAGTTAGTGTTAATTAGTAGTATTAGTATTTTAGTTAGTGTTAATTGTATTAGTATTTAGTTACTATTAGTGTTATGGTTAGATAGTATTTTAGTTAGTGTTAATTGTATTAGTATTTAGATAGTATTAGTATTTTGGTTAGTGTTAGTTAGTAGTATTAGTTAGTGTTAGGTTTAGGGTTAGTGTTAGTAGTATTAGTATTTCGAATACTTAGTTAATGAGGTTTAGTTTAGTTACTGATAGGTTTAGGGTTATTGTTATTAGGGCAATATATACTTAGTGATTTAGTTACTGTTTATGATTGTTTATTGCTATTATTTAGTTATGCCGCGTCCATCTCGTCCGAGCCTACTAGACTCCGTCGGGGATGTCCGAGTCTGGGCTCCGCCGGGTTGGCACTGAGAGGTGCTACCTGTCAGGACTCATACCTTGGTGAGGAATCCGGGTATCATCGTCGACCCGGAGCTTCTTTGGTGGCGTCCATGAGGTCCAGGAGCGGTGCAGAGGGAGCCAGCCCTCGAGGAGGTGGTACGTCGTCGTATCAGGGAGGAGGACGAGCATGTACGGCGATACATGTATCTTTTAGATACTAGGTTCTCCAATATCTGGTAGGTTCACGGATCTCACCCGAGCTATTCTCCGGTGATGGTTCCTCTTCTGTGGCTGCAGAGCTCCCGTAGCACAGAACGCGGCAGCCGCGTTCGCTAGTTTATCTTAATAATGTACTTTATCTTATACTTTATCCTATAATGCACCCGAGCTATTCTCCGGTGATGTATTAATAATGTACTTTATCTTATACTTTATCCTATAATGCACCCAAGCTATTCTCCGGTGATGTATTAATAATGTACTTTATCTTATATTATTGTAATTTATCTTAATCACTAAGTACTGTATCCGAGTTGTCGCAGTTGTAATATTCTTTTACTTAATGCAATATTCTTTTTCTGCATTAGTTAAGCTATGGACGGTAGACAGAATGAAGAGGACCTTCTCGACATTATAGATGAGGGTACTGGGGGGTCTTATTATGATGGCTCCGAATATCTTAATTTGTCTGGAGGAGACGATGGTGGACCAAATAGTGGAGATGATGGTGCTGACCATCGTGGAGACCATGGTGAAGACACCATAATAATGACAAACTCTGTCAAGGTATATAAAGCCTCTATCGATGGTTCACTAGTATAGATGCACTAATTGATTCGTATATATGTACTGACGAACGTTTCTTCTCTTAGACCTCCGCTTCTGGCCAATCTTCTACAAATACAAGAGGCCCGACACACAAGTTGCCCGCTGATGTCCGTTTCAGCATTGACTTAGTCTCTCTGCAGGGTCAACCGCTGGAGCCCAAAGAAGCTGCGAATGCATTTACAAGTCAATGTGGAGTGATTGTTAGAGACAAAGTCCCGATGACCACGCGAAACTGGAACAAGCCAGGAAAGAAAAAGGATCCAGCTGGGGCTAGTTTTGTAGATGACAGAGCGAAAGATACAATGTGGAATTCTCTCATGACACATTTCACCCTACCTGTCTTGGAGACTGATGAGCTCACACATGAAATGACGAGGAAAGTCAAGCACGTTGCTCTTAAGAAGATGGCCGAACTATTCAAAGAATGGAAAAAAAGATTGTACCACAAGTATGTCTTGAAGGAAACAACTCCTCCATTCGTTGGCCCACTAGAGTTGCAGCAGGATAACTGGGCCGCATTTGTGGAATACAAGAACTCAGCACCAACTAAGGCAATATCAGCAAATAATAAGGAAAATGCAGCCAAAAAGAAATATCACCATCATATGGGCACAGGTGGCTACAGGAGTGCCATGCCTAAGTGGGATAAAGCTGAGGCCGACCTAGAGGCTAAAGGGGTCACTCCAGCTACGTCTAGTTGGCCCTTGAGGTCAAGAAATTGGGTATTCGGGCATGGGGCATCATGAGACCCAGAAACAGGCGAGATTGTTGCAGCCGAAGAAATTTCTATACCCAAGAAAGAACTTGTTAAAGTGATGAAAGAGGTTGAAGAGGGAACGTTTGTTCCTGATAGAGAGAACGATGAGCTGACAAAGGCTCTCGGGAATCCTGAAAAGGCTGGACGAACAAGAGGGTTCGGACCTTCTTATCCATGGGCTATCGGGTTTCCCGAGCACCGTGAAACGTACAGAAGCGGATCGAGAAGAACAAACCGGCAAAAAGAGGAGGATACGGAGCGGTTCGCGAGGTTTGAAGCCGCGCTGCAGGAGTATCGCCAAGAGCTTAATGAACTTAAAGGACTCCGACAGCAAGATCCTACACCGGACAGTACGGTCGGCCCATCGGAACGGAAAAGCAGCGTGGCTTCCACGGAGGGCCACGGTAATGATGCAACGATGGATGTGTACCCCGTGGATACAATTAAGGAGAAGACTAGTTGTGAGCTACATGTTGAACTGAAGAATATATCCATGAAGGTGGCAGTCGGCTTTGCTTTACCTTCTGCACCGGGAGTGACCTACCATTGCAATCCGATTCCAGCTGGCTATGCTCGTGTCAGTGGGGATGAAATTCTACCTATGTGTCAGTCACTACAGCTTGACATCCCTGGAGGTGAAGGGGAGACAACACTGGGAGAAGTCACGAGTGGCTTCATTCTTTGGAAAAAAGAATACATCAAGTTTCCTTCTCCACCAAGGCAACCGTCTCCTCCCAGTGCACCGTCTCCTCCAAGTCCACCTCCAAGTGCACCGTCTCCTCCCAGTAATAGTCCAATCCATGACCCCAACACGAGTCCATCTCAATCTACGCAGCCGCCTCCACCCACTAAGGGGCAAAAGCGGAAGAATACCACCGCTCCGTCGAGCGATAACCAACGCCCGAAGCGACAGTTGTCGCCCCTCCCAAGAGTACCGCCGGTTCCTCGCAAGAGGGCTTACGACCTGACCGATGAGGAGACCGATGCGGCCGTACGTGCCGAAGTGGATGCTCATTTTAAAAAGAAACAACCTGAGCCAGAGGTCCAAATAAAACCGGAAACCAAGGAGCACTTTAGGAAATTACTGACACAGCCATCCCAAGCTCAGTTAAATGCGCCAGATGACTATACACGATGTCTTCAGAAGACATTGAAACAAAAGAGATCAAGCGGTAGAGGAAGCATCAAAAAAGAGGTTCCCCGGCAGGGGGAACAAGCAAAACAATCGAGTGGTAGCGGAAGCATCAGAACAGACGTCCCTCAGCTGGGGAAACAAGCAAAACAATCGAGTGGTAGCCGAAGAACCAAAAGAGATGTTCCCCAGCTGGGGAAACAAGCAAACCAATTGCTCCCCCCACTCCAGGTGAACATATCCAAACCTCAACTATATGAGGAAGAACCTATGGATCCGGAAACAACTAGGATATTGGCCGAGCATGTGGTATGCCTATTCATGAAATTATTCACGGTGATATGCCCAAGGCTGAGGTAGCACCCAAATTTGTTAACGGGGAGCCTCTGGTCAGTTCTGAGAGGCTTCGGGATATGCCAACACAAATGCAACGATTCCATGAATGGTACATAAAAGCATCAAAAGAACAGCGAAATTGGCTCATACTGAAAGTTTGAAAATCGCATTACTTCATTGAAGACGAGGTCCCTATTGAATTTATAGAATTATTTCAGTTATTCAATCTAAAGGAACTCGACAAAACTATCCTCAGTTCGTATTGTTTGTAAGTGATTACTTTATTTATGTAATTAGGTCTCTATCTCAGCTTTTTCAATTCATTGCCGGTAAGTATACTCACTATATTCTTTGGTACGCTATTTATAATGATGCAGAATGAAGATGCTCGATTGTAAAAGAAAGGCTATCAACGGATTTGGGTACATTGACCCACATCGAGTTCATGGAGCTATACTAAAGGATAAACCACTGGAGACCGAGCACAACTTGTTGCGGTTTCTCACGAAACAACATTTCTGTAACGAAATACTATTTCCTTACCATGATGGCATGTGAGTTTTTATACACATTAACTTTTGCTTACTCGATGTTCAGTGTAAATGATGAGTTACTGACGTATGTAAACCTTGCGTAGGTACCACTGGATTCTTCTAAGCATTTCACTTGACATGGGAAGAGTTCACATCATGGACTCATTAAACAAAGACATTGAAAACTACCGCATCATTATCGATGCGCTCCAGAGGTAATTTCAACCATTATCGCACTATATCGGTTTCTTTCGTTCATTTTCTGGGATATCAAGTAGTTATTAACTCATACATTAATTTTCTTTGTTGGGTAGGGTTTGGACACAGTTCAAGAAACATGTCCGCGGTCAATGGCGTGAGGAGCTATTTTTTAAATCACTCTCGGTAAGTAGTACGAGCTAAGTCCGCGCATCTATTTAATTCTAGTTTATGTGCATTTATCATGCTAGCGTTGTTATTTGATTGAATTCTATTCTTGTAAAGTGCGCGAGGCAGCCACAGGGAACTAATCTATGTGGATTCTATGTGTGCGAGTTCATTCGCATCAGTATTGAGAAGCCCTCAGAAGATGTTCGAGTAAGTAAACAATATATTCACCCTTTATTTTTATTACAAAAAATCGTGTTGAGTCTAATCCATATGATCTCCTTTTTACATAGTTGGACGCGATGCGGGACAAGCTCCTACCAGAGGACCGCCTAATAGCAATCCAAGAGGAATTTGCTGCATTTTTTCTCGACGAGGTCATAGACCCACGCGGAGAATACTGTATAAGTAGACCCTAAAGCATCCATGTAATGATCTCCATGTAATCAAATAGACATGCTCTGGACCTTTTTGGGACTCCATATATGCTTGTAAGAGTAATTATATTATATATTGCGTCAATGTGGCCAAGTACTGTGTAGTACTTCCTCCGTTTAGAAATATAAGATGTTTTAGCTTTGTGAAAGAAGTGTATCTAGACCCTTTTAGTGTGTAGGTTCACTCCAAACCTATATGAACCTATACACTAAAAGACATCTAGATACATTCTATTCACAAAGCTAAAACGTCTTATATTTCCGAACGGAGGGAGTAGTGTTCTGTATGTATACGAAAACTTGTTTCTAATGAAAACACAGAATGAAAAATAATTGAACACAAAACACAAAATGAAAAGAAAAACACAAACCCCTAAAACCCATCCCCTGTCGCGACAGCCAAATGGCACAAAATGCTACCGCGGCAGGGAACCTTTAGTCCCGGTTCGTAACACGACCCGGGGCTAAATGTCCTGCCGCCCAGCGCGCCTGGCAGGCCACGTGGTTGGACCTCTAGCCCCGGTTCGTAACTGAACTGGGGCTAAAGCTTGTACCTTTAGTCCCGCTTTCGCAGCCCCGGTTCGAAATCCGGGGCTAAAGGCCCTTACGAACCGGGGCAAAAAGCCCGGTTTCTACTAGTGCTACGCCCGAAAAGGATGTTGCAAATTTGTCCAAATTTTTATGTATGTAGATAATATTTAGTGTATAGATACATTCAAATTTAGACAAATTAGTTACGGAGAAAGTAATAAATATCAAACATGTATCATACAGTATTATTGTGCATATGATATTAGGATACGATACTACCTCTACAGTGTACCATGTCTTACCATATTTATTGATTTGTAAAATCTCAATGCAAATTTGTGTCCAAGATGGACATTAATTTTTCTTGTTCTACACGCTATGATATGGTATCTATCTATGATACCACCATGATATCCTAGATCTTTAATTACAGTGACACGTCAGATTTTTGCATCCGTATAATGCATGATACCACCTACGATACTCCCATTATGGAAAGTCTAATACCCCGTGTACACAATGCATTGCATTCAGGTTTCTAGGGTCAGCCATACAGAGCTGCAAGACCAAGGATTGCGGTTGGAATTTTCTAACTCTATCCATATATCATTCCCCGATGCACAAATCTCTTGCACTTAGGACATGTTAGTGTAACGTGGTGCACTCACAGGGTTAAATCTTTTCCAAAAGCAGTTGCCATAGTTATGGACATATGTTTAACTCAATCATAGAACAACTTACACGTAAGTTTAATAACTTGCTAGTATACTAGAATGACTACAATTAATAATCTATCAAACTTGCTAGCCGTGTGATATATTTTGGGTTGCTTCCTCGAGTTACTAAACGAGGGGGTGATGAAAGGTAGTGTTATGTTTGCTGGTATCCTTAGCATTTTGTCTCTATAGGTTGGTTGTTTAGGGCTTTGTTGCTACTTACCCTTCTTTGACTATGTTACATATGTAGGATATATCTGATGTATGTCCTGTGAGTCTAGTTGAGTACTCGCATTGCTTTATCTTTAATTTTTACCTGGAATTACCACAAATATTTTAGTGGCCTTTGAGAAGAACTTGTACTATGAAGGACAGTGTTAGGTGGGTTATCCCTACGGCAGTGGCCTAGGTAGCGATATGGATGCTATCTGTTTTTCTTTATCACTCTCTGACAAACTTGTTGAACTTATCTATACAATGATATTTATTTTCGATCGTGAGTTGTATCTTGATAGTTTCATGCACTTGTAATGTATCCCTTTGCTAAACTTGAATCTCTAGTTTGGTTGTATGCATATGTTGTTGTTTCGGGCTCTTCCGTGAATTTGTGTAATTATACTTGTTGTTCATAGAGATAACCCCATCATCCACTACATATTTTTCTATGCTATCCTCCTCTTCATGACACTGATTCAATGCCCATACATATCTCTATCGTCCTTTTTCAAGACCCACCAGTCACCATATTATTCTCCATTCATGGTCTCAACACCGTCCCCTGCTCGCGCCTAACCACTCTTGGCATTACACACAAGGAAGCCTCCTTCACGTTGGGTGGAATTCATGTTTAAAACATAATAAGAATTGAGCTAAGCCCTTGTTTCCTAGGAGGGAAACTGACGAGGGATAACCTCGACAATGTCCATGGTGAAGGACTTAGGGTTTCGTGGAAAAGAGAATGCTGGGGATTTCGTCGGATATCAGGAAAAACAATGGAGTCAAAGTCGCGTGAATATTGGAGAATCGCACTATTACATGTTTGCTTGGGATATTTCGGTACCCTCGCTTGGGCTTTTCCCATCCTATATATAATAGACTAAGTCTCAAAGATGTATGCGGATAGGTTTTACATACGCGTGATTACAATACCAGCACATTGTCGGTTCAGAGACGCTTTCCTAATACAATCGATGGGCCAATCCTTTACCCAGTATAGGGCAGCAAATCATAAGCATCCGAGTAATCGTACCTATGTCAGTAGCCCCGAGACTCTACCTAAACCGCAGTTTCAGGTTGAGTCTCAAAGTTTCTTCTTTTCCTATTTATTTATTTTATTTCCTTATCTTTTATTTTTCTTACAGATTTGGTACAATGAGTCTGATGCTTCCGACGGATTGGGAATCAGTTAATTTCTCCTGGGCAAAAACAAGATTGTCCTACATCAAATTCAAGTCCCTAGGCCTGAACTCGGAATTTACTACTAGCGTAATTCAGTTCAGGCCGCTGAGGTCTTATCTGGTACCCAACGTGTGCTTCGAGATTTTTCGTCGTATCGTTGATACGGATATTTTATTGGCAGAGCGCATTCTTGTGCGATTACCAGGCCACATAGGACGGATCCTGGGGTCTTACCTTCTTGTTTCTAAACATGGCATCCGGATTTTTGTCGCATTTGAGCGTGATGCGAGATTTTTTGTTTTTTGGCGGTTGGCCTACTAGGCTTCCAATATTTCTGAAGTTTGTTAGATAATTTAATGCTTTATGTCGGCTCCCGATGGGAGTAACCTTTTTTGAGGATAACTTTTGTGAGGATACATTGATGTAAAACTCATAGGTATTTTCAATCATAAATATTTTTGTTTTAATCATACATAATTGGAATTCTATCGGGTGCGCGCCAGCGCTCCCGATGGGAGTAGCCTCCGAGGCTATGTTCGGATGCCTGTATCTGGAAAAGCTCATAGTTGCTGTTAGCTCAATGGAGAACATATATCTTTTGAACGGATATAAACAATAAAGAACTTAAAGTATGAAAAACTTATATTTTATACACAAGGCGAAAAACCAATGATACATTATTTTTGGTAGATGGTGCCTAACCGTTGGCCTGGATATTCTAGCTTAAGAAGACAAATCGTAAATCTTTATCGTATTGCAAGTAATCTTATGCGTAAAAGCGTCATAGCTGGAGTATTTGACTCTTGTCTTCTTGTCTTGTAGTCGATATGCTCCTCCGGGGATAACTTCTATGATGATGTATGGTCCTTTCCATGGCAATTCTAACTTTCGATGTCCATCTTGCTTGAGGCGAAGAACTAGGTCCCCTACCATGAAGGACCTAGGCCGCAATCGTCGGCTGTGGTAATTGCGTAAGTTTTGCTGGTACATAGTTGCTCTTTGTAAGGCTTCATCTCGAGCTTGATCAAGTGCATCCACATCATCTTTGAGTGCTTGTCTTGATCCCTCTACATCGTATGAAACTACTCTTGGGGATTCATGTGACACTTCAACAGGAAGCGCGACTTCTACGCCGTGGACCAGAAAGAAAGATGTCTCTTGTGTCAAATTATTTGGGGTTGTACGTAAACTCCATAAGATAGATGGTAATTCATCAACTCATGCTCCTTTTACTCTGTCAAGTGGCACTAGTAGTCTTTTATCGATTCCAGCAGTAACTAATCCATTAGCTTTTTCTACTTGTCCATTTGTCTACGGGTGAGCTACCAAGACGTAGCTTACTTTGATGCCCATCTCTTGAGAGTACTCCTTGAACTCATTGGAAGTGAAGTTAGTTCCATTTTCCGTAATGATGTTGTTCGGTACGTCGAACCGAAATACTATGGATTTAATGAAATTCACAACCGAAGTTCTGTCTTGGGTGGTGACAGGCATTTCCTCGATCCATTTAGTAAATTTTTCGACTGCTACTAGCAGAAAGACGTGTCCTCCTGGCGATGATTTGTGAAGTTTTCCCACCATATCGAGTCCCCACTAAGCAAAAGGCCAAGCCAGAGGTATAGGATTTAACTCAGCGGCAGGTGCTCTAGGCTTCGTTGGGAATCTTTGGCATGCTTCACATGTTCTGACGATATCTTTTGCATCTTGAACTGCAGTTAACCTGTAAAAGCCTGCCCTGAATGCTTTGGCAGCAATCGCTCAGGTACTAGCATGGTGACCACAAACTCCTTCATGTATATCTTTGAGTATGATTTTTCTTTCTTCGGGTGTTACGCAACGCTGTAACACACCTGAAATACTTCTCTTATATAGCTCTCATTTGATTATCCTGAAGGCCTTCGATCTTTAGGTGATTTGCCGGGCTTCTATCACATCTTCGGGTAGCTCGCCCTTAGTCATGTATGCTACATACGACTGCATCCAGGTAGGCTCAATTAGCATAACCTCTCCATTTTCCTGTTCTTCTTCTTCGATGGCCTCTTCTATGCTCTTGGTTGCTGATGGAGCCCCCGAGTCTTTTCGCGGGTGACCCTTTTCCTGTTTTTGGTGCTACGACCTCGGGGACTCTTTTTGGTTTGATCGATCTCTCCGTTATCTCTTCCCAAAAAACCCGGGTGGCACTGGTAAGTATAAGGATCCGATGTTGGCTAGATTGTCTGCTTCTTCATTGCTTTCTCTTCCTATGTGCGATACTTCACATCCATCAAATTGAGCTTCCATAATGCCATATAGATCGCGGTAAGCAATCATGTTATTGCTAACAACGTCGCACTTTTTCATTGCTTGCTGAGCCACATGATTGGAATCTCCAAAGATTTTGAGGTGAGTTGCATTGCAAGCTTTGGCCATTCGCATGCTATGCAACAAGGCCTCGTATTCTACTTCATTATTGGATGCCTTTGCAAAGCTCATCCAAAGTATATAGCACATTTTGTCGCCTTGTGGTGATACTAGTATCATTCCTGCTCCCGCTCTTTCCGTCCTTTTCGATCCATCAAAGTACATTGTCCAGGCACTAGAAAGGTTAGGTGGACCCACACATTACAACTTTGTCCATTCTGTGATAAAATCCGGCAAAACCTGTGACTTGATTCCTTTGCGCTTCTCATACGTGATGTATCAAGGGGATAATTCGATGGCCCATAGAGAGACACGCCCAGTTGCTTCTGGATTGTTGAGGATGTTAGACAAAGGTGCTTCATTGACCACTATGATCGGATGTTCCGAAAAATAATGGCGTAGTTTTCGTGCTGTCATAAATACCCCATATGCTAGTTTTTGGTAATGTGGGTACCTTTGTTTGGATGGCGATAAGACCTCGCTCAAGAAGTAGACTGGCCTCTATACACCATGAGTTTTTCTTCTTCGGGTCGCTCCACGACCAAGACTGTGCTGACCACCTGATTTATGGCAGCGATATAAAGCAGTAAAGGCTCTTTCTCTTTTAGCAACATGACGACGAGAGATGTCAAAAGTGTCCTTTTAAGATCTTCAAAGGCGCATTGAGCATTTTCCATCCATTCGAATTTCTCTGATTTCCTCATGAGGGCGCAAAATGGCAACGCCTTTTCACCTAATCTCGCAATGAAACGACCGAGTGCCGCTACTCGCCCCGCCAGCTGTTGTACACCACGTAGCTTTGTTAGCTTTTTCATTGTTAAAATTGCTTGTATTTACTCGGGATCAGCCCGGATTCCTCTTGCTGATACCAAATATTCGAGGAGTTTCCCTGCCGGGACTCCAAAGGAACATTTCTTTGGGTTCAGTTTGATGCTAAACTTGTCGAGATTTTTGAATGTTTCTTCGAGGTCCTTGATGAGGTCAGATCCTTGTCTTGTTTTAACTATAACGTCATCGATATATACTTGTACGTTTGTGCCTATTTGGCTTCCCAAACATTTCTGCATCATCCGCTGATATGTTGCTCCAGCGTTCTTGAGGCCAAAGGGCATTGTTGTGTAGCAGAATACACCATAAGGCATGATAAACGCTGTTTTCTCCTGATCTTCTTCCTTCATCCTAATCTGGTGGTATCCTAAGTAAGCATCCAAGAAACAAAGACATTCGCATCCCGCGGTTGCATCGATTATTTGGTCGATTCGTGGCAATGGGAAGTGATCTTTTGGACAATGTTTGTTCAGTGCAGTAAAGTCGATGCACATCTGAAGTTCTGTAGTATTTTTCTTTGGAACACATACTAGGTTTGCCACCAACTCTCCTTTTGTTAGTTCTTTGATAAAATTGGCGTCAGTAAGGCGGTGGAGCTCCTTTCCAATGGTTTTACGCTTTGGTTCTGCGAAGCAACGAAGCGGTTGTTTTACTTGCTTCGCCTTTCGATCTAGATTTAACGCGTGCTCAGCGAGTTCCCTGGGAATTTCCGGCATGTCAGAAGGTAGCCATGCAAAGATCTCCCAATGCTCACGGAGGAACCCGATGAGCGTGCTTTCCTATGCGGGACCAAGATTGGAAGCCACAAATGTTGTTTTCATCGGGTCGACGGGGTGGATCTATACTTCTTTTGTGTCCTTTGAAGTGTCAAAAGCCTGATCGGGATTGACACGCGCTACTTCTAGTGGTTTTGCGATTGCTGAAGTTTTGTGTTGTTCGAACTCCATTGCCATCCCGAAAGATTCAGAAATTTTGTTGAACTCCCGATCGCAATTATTGACACGTGTGAAGCTTCCTTTTACCGTGATGATTCCTTTTGGTGCTGGCATCTTCATGACTAGGTACGCATAATGCAGAACTGCCATGAATCGTGCGAAAGATGGTCGTGCTAGGATCACATGATATTGTGATGGCCAGTCCATGACTTCGAATTTGAGTTTTTCTTGCCTGGAATTTACTTTGGAACCAAAAACAACATCAAGAAAAACTTTTCCTACAGGAATTTCGGCTTTACCTGGTACTATTCCGTGGAAAGATGTTTCTGTTGGCACGAGATTGTCTAGGGGATAGCCCATTGTTCTTAGCGTTTTTGCGTAGATCAGATTTATGCTGCTTCCTGCATCCATGAAGACCTTGCTCATATCGAACCCGCCAATTTGTGCTTCGACTATCAAGGCTGAGTGACCTGGTCGTGGGACCTGAAGCGGTTGATCGGCTCTGATGAATGTGATTTCTTGCTTTGACCAGTGGAGATATTCGGGTGTGGTTGATGTTGCAGTTTCTACCATATTGATTTGTCTTATGATGAGCTTCTGGGTTCTGTTGGATGGACGCCCTTTCTGAATCATGGACATCGCGCCTTTTCACCTGGGGTATTCATTATTTTGATCAGTTCTATTTTGTGGTGGTGCTGCAGGTGGTGGTGGTGCGCCAATGGCTAATGTGTCGGGCGTAGATGTGTATCCTCGGTTTGGCGCTTTGGTTGCCTTTGCATTACATAGCTCCTGCATAGGGTCCTTCCAGCATTTGCATTACCGACATAGGTGGGTCTCGAGCTCTTGGCTGGTACCGCCGTGTTGACTAGCTCCCTCCGGCGTCGTCCCTGTTATGGCGGTATCCGCTGTTGTAGTCGTTGCTTCTGTTGTTACCTTCACCCGAGAAACCGGCTGCAACGTAACTTGGTCCCGTGTTTCCATCATTGTTCGTTCTTCTTCTATCATTGCCGCGTTTATCCCTGTGTTCTTCGGGTGATCGTGTATGCTTATTATGCAGCGCGTCTTCTCCATCAGCCTAGCGATTTGCTATTTCCATTAACTGTCAAATTGTTTTAGGTTTAACCCATCCCAGTTCTTCTATGAATTCTTAGTGACAAAGGCCATCATTGATGGCATCGATGGCCCTTTTGTTGGATATGGACTTAGCTGAGTTTTTGCTGTTATTCCATCGTTGGATGAATGCTCTTATTGATTCCCAAGATTTTTTTTGCATGCCCGCAGCTGATCCAAGCACACAATAAAAGTTTCCTTCCGCAACGAATTGGCCCGACGGTCGTCGTAGAAGGCGCGTCTTCCGCGACGAAATTCTCGGCTCGGTCGTGGCCGATAGAAAACTTTTTTTTTCTGGTTTCGCGACCCTCTACTATGACAGATCTGCTAAAAACATGAAGGATGCTTGGCTGGAGCATGGCAGAAGCAATATTTTCGTTTCCTCACGCGATGTTGACTTGCCGAAGTCTTTTGAGGCATGTGGGTCCCGGACGTCAGTGTCTCTAGCGGATCATACTCTTTAGTCGCGCCTCGCTGATTTGAACTCAAAAACGTTGCTCGATGCGTATACCGTTTAGTCAGGATGCTAGGTACCACATGTCAGCCTCTCATTAGAAGGATCGTGTCCATGATGGAATTTTTTTCCTCCGCTCGCGCTACCCTGTTCCGAAGTTGATAGCGTTGTTCGATGCATCTACCGTTTAATCATGATACTAGGCCCCACATGTCATCCTCTTATTAGAAGAAACGTGTGTATGATGGAATTTTTTCCTTCACTGGCTCTACCCCGTTCCGAGTTGATAGCGCTGCTCGATGCATCTACCGTTTAACCAACCTCTTGAGCCCCACATGTCATCCTCTCATTAGAAGAAACGTGTGTATGATGGATTTTTCCCCTTGGCTCGCGCTACCCCATTCCGAGTTGATAGCGCTGCTCGACGCATGTACCATTTAACCAACCTTCTGAGCCCCACATGTCATCCTCTCATTATAAGAAACGTGTGTATGCTGGATTTTTTACCCTCTCTCATGCCTTTGTGTTCCGAACTTGATAGCTTTGCTCGCTGCATCAGCCGTTTATTCAGGCTGGTGGGTTCCTTATGTTAGCCTCACATTAGAAGAATCGAGGGTATGATGGAATTTTTTCTTCTCTAGTGCTACGCTGTTCCGAACTAGATAGCGTTGCTCGACGAATCTGCCGTTTGCTCACGCTGCTGGGTCCCCCATATCAGCCTCTCATTAAAAGAAATGTGTACATGTTGAACATTTTTATCGCTCGCGCCTCCCTATTTCAAACTGGCTACGTTGCTCGATGTAGCATCTGTATAAGGTAGCGCTGCTAGGTCCCATATATCAGCCTCTTTGTAAATAAAACGTGCGTATGATGTACTTTTTTTGGCCATGTCCGCTATTTTGACCTTGGAAACTTGCTGGGTCCTAGATGTCAACCACCTCTGTGCAAGAAACGTGTCTATGCTGGGTCCGAGCTGACAACCTCTATTTGAAACAAACGTGTGTATGTTGGACTATTTTTTCGGGTCCTAGATGTCAGCCTCAAAGTACAAAAATGCTTAGAAAGGACGAATTAAAAAGATTCTGGGCTAACTCAGGGCGGATGCCCTATTTGTCATGGCTTATATTCCATGGGCTCACTCCTAAATTGAATGGGCTACGGTCGGTGGCCACAAGACCATGAAAATGCCGAATTAAAAGGTATTGGGCAATGCTTGGGGCTGATAGGCTAATTTCATGGGCTATGCTTAGGCCTGTTGGCTCCGACATGTCAGCTTCTCTGTAAGTGCAACATGTGTGTGATGTACTTCTTTTTTGGTTGCGTCCGTTGTTTTCACCGTGGCTGTCGTGTATGGTCTTATTGCTAGGGCCCTTATGTTAGCCTCTCTGTCATGTTCTGGTTTAAGGGTCCCCGATGCAGCCTTGTATGTTCTGTCTGGTGGGTCCCCGATGCGAGTCTCTCTGTACAAGTATTTAAACTTTTGTTTCAAACCCACACTCAAAACAAACTCCAGGGATGTTACACGCTGGTGAGTCCGTGATGTTAGCCTCTCCGTAATGCGCTATTGCTAGAAGAAAAAATGTAAACCCAAGATACACACACACACAAAGGAGATTCGAACAAAAGACCTTCAAATCAAATAAACGTAAATTGAGTGCCAAATACAACAAAGATATTTATAGAAAAAATATCATTAAACTTTTATTAGTACTACAACTTCTGTATTAGTCTTCTTAAAATATTTTGTGTGTCTATGTTTTTCTCTTTTAAAATATAATAGGGCAGCGCTCCTGGCATCTCAATTTATAAAATGCCACATAATGGGGTATTTTCTTAAAAACATGGGTAGGTAGAGTTTTTTTATTATGAGAGGTGGGGGGCAATGCCCAAAAGGCCGAATTAAAAAGAGTTTGGCTATTGCTCTACGTGGGTTATATTCCATAGGCTATACTCCATGGGCGTCATTCTCAAATTTCACTGGCCTGTGCTTAGCAGTCCGCTGACCCGTAAAAGGCCGAACTTATATGTTCTCGGCTATGCTCCATGGGATTCTTTCTAAAATTTCCGCTGGCCTGTGGTCAGCAGTACGTGAGCCCGAAAAGACTGAATTAAAATATTCTGGGCTAAAGAGGGGTCGAATGAGAGATTCAGTAGCTTTCCTACTTGAAATTCAATAGCAGTACAAAGAGAATCAGTTCTTGTTCCAACTAAAAAAACTTGGCATACGATCAGTTTGGCCTGTTCTCCGAATAAACCCAATCATTGGAGCAAGCAAAACTGATGATCAAGTCTGCTTCTGTGTGAGTACCTCCTCCTTACATCAATGCCTCTATGACCGCTCATAGCAACCCAAAATGCCCAAGACTCATCCAGATAATTGTAACAATGCTAAGTTTCAAAAGAAAAGCAAGACAATCTAATTCACTTCATCTAACAAAGTACCAGTACATCATAGTTCGTTCTACAAAATATTGTACTAATTGTAACGACAGAACATTTGACAGACTCAGTAGCGTTTGGAAGACTCAGCAATATAGAATAGACCGTAAAAATATCAGATAGATTCTCGGTTAATATTCAGCAGCACTTGACAGATTGTGGCAGTACACAGATAGTGACCAAAAGAATTGACAGATTCAGCAATGCGGACATTGAAATTCAATAGATGTAGCAAGGACTGATTCAAAAGGAAAGCGAGAACATATTCTGCACTCAACCGGTCAATCTGAACAAGTACCGAACAAATTTTTGATAGGTTCAGTAGCATTTAAAAGATGCAGCAGTACATAATAAGAAAGAAAAAAGGACAGATTCATAGTTCACATTCAGCGTCACTTTGACATATTCAGCAGCATTTCAAAGTGACAGATTCAGTTTGCCCTTTTCTCCGAACACTCGTCATTGGAAGAAACAAAACTGGTGATCAAGTCTGGTTTTGTGTGCATGCCTCCTTCTCGCATTAATGCCTGTGTGTGACCTCCATAGGCAACTCAAAATGCCCAAAGCTTTGTCTAGATTAGGAGTTTATGACAAGGCGAAGTTACAAAAGAAAAGCATGACCATCTACTATACTTGATCTAAACTGAGCTATCCTATTACATAGTATTACAATTACTTACGGTAGTTTGATTCCAATCGTGGGCATTGGCAATGCTCGGGATGAACCATAATGGAGTCTCCGGATATTTCCATGCAATGTTGGTTGAGAAACCAACAGCTGCTTCTTCGATATTTAGACTAAAGCAGCATATTTCAGGAAACGGCGTATATCCAAGTCCTATTGCATGGTGGGAGGTGTAGACACAGTTGCTTCTCGTTAGATATCCTGGGGCAACATCTGCTGCCTACCAATATTAATCAGATAGTTCAATCCAAGAAAAAGGGAATATGGTCCCAGGTTAGCAATCTCTATCCATGGCTTAGGTGGATTAAGTAAGCAGTGTCCTTTGAGTACACCTTGCAGCCAAACCCAGTAGCATAGGTGCCACAAGCGCAACCGCAGTGATCAACACTATGATCAGCAACAGGATTGCCATGACCATAATAATTACCGCCATAAAACTCCTCATCAGTAACGCCCATGGTATGGATAAGAAGAAGGTGAGATTCATCTGCTGATATTGCTAAGAACCATAAACCAGGTTCGTGCTTGTCATCATCTATGTCATCAAGGTTTCCCTCCCCGAGATGCGCGACAGGTGGTGACGGAAGCAGAATAGGACCTACAAAAAGAAATGACAGCCAAATTAGCCAACACTAGTTTACATCCATTAAAACTGAAGCTAGTGTTTAGAATTGGAATGGATCAAACTTACCGAAATACAGATGATTCTAAACATAAACACTGCCACTCTTAGTGGCTGCAAACACCAGACCCTTGTGGATAAGTGCATCACTGTATCTGAAATAGCACTGGAACTGGTTCTCAAGAACTGTCCATGCATACTCATCGCCATCAAGGGTAGAAATTGAGTAGTCGAAGATAGCGACAAAAGAGAAATCTAAATAATCAGCCGCAGCTGTGGGAGCTCAGCAAATAACAATCTTCCAGAGGGGAATAGGGTGATCATTATGCATTAATGTAAACGGATTGTTGGTGGGTACAAACTCATTGACTTGTGGGAGGGGAACGTGTTGATGAGTGTACACATTGACAAGCTCCCACTTACATTCGGACCCAATAGTGGCGATCCAATCTCCATTGGCACCTACCCACTGCTTACCCATACAATTTGGGAACACAGCGTCGGAGGAGAACCTGTCCAGCGGCGTCAGCTTGCATGTCGTGCCCTTGCCCTCAAAGTACTCATTGCATTCCTATGGTTTCTTAGTCAGGTGAGAATGAAGAACACATGGGAGGCTAAACAGCTGAGAAGCATGTAAACTTGCACTATATTTTGCTGAGTCAAGAAGATGTTTGGACGCACCGGCGAGGCTCGCGGCGGTGATGACGTCGCGTCTGCTTATGAGTTCTTCAAGTAGGCCTTCGGTAAAAACATGCTGGAACAGCTCAGAATCATCATTGTCCTTGCTCGATCCTGCCATCACAAGGGAGCTGATGGAAGTTATACAGTGGCTTGATTTGGTTTTCTAGAAAAGAGGGAAGATCGATGGAGGCAGGCGGGACAAGGAGAAGAACAAACACTCTCATACTGTGCGGTGAATAGGATCAGAAAGCGGCATTGTGGAGGAGAAGAATAGCGGTGCTTGGCGTAGAAGTGGGGATAAAGCGTATAGGCGAGGTTGAATAAAATGAAAACGGACGCATGTTCCTCTGCTCCAGTTCCCTTAAGAATAGTACTACTCTGCTCCCAGTTGCCTCCACAATAAATATTTCTTGTAAATAGAAGAGGAAGTAGTATGAAGAGTAGGGCCTGATCATCTGCTCTCTCGAGGAGCCGAACCTGACTGTTTTCTTTACTAAATTTTATAGTACTTTATGCTAAATGCATGGACCTCAGTGTAATTTTACCTTTTTTAGGTCCTTGGTGTAAATGTACCCCCACCATCTGTGTAAAATTCTAACCAAAAAGTGTAAGTTGTGAAATTTGACATATTTAAGCTTAGTTGTCAACGAGTATGAAAATTCTTGGATTTCAAGCCAAACGACCAAGGTCAAGGCCATATCAACATCATACACTATGGTGATGATGCCATGTCCAAGAATTAGCATGCCGATAGATTTGGACATATTTTGAAAACAATCGAAGATGAAGTAGTATGAAGTGTATGGCTCGACCAGCTGCTCTCTCGAGAAGGAGGCATACACGACTGTTTTCCTTGCTTTTTTTAGGGGGGTGCTAAATGTGTGGACATCGATGTAATTTTCCCGTTTTTGGGTACTTGATGTAAAATGTACTTCCAAACACCATGTAAAATTCTAACCTAAAAGTGTAAGTGGTGAAATTTAGACGATTTTAAGCATACTTGTCAATGAGTATGAACATTCTTGGATTTCAGTCAAATGACCAAGGTCAAGGCCATATAAACATCATACTTTATGCTAATGATCCCATATCAGAGAATCTGCATGGCAACAGATTTGTCCATATTTTGAAAATAATCAAAGAGGAAGTAGTACGAAGAGTTTGGCTCAGATCAACTGGTCTCTCGGTAAGGAGACAAAACAAAAAAAATTCATTTATAGGGTCCTTTGTGTTAAATGTATGGACCTCCATGTAATTTCCCCTTTTTAGGTCCTTGATGTAAAATGTACTCCCACCGACCGTGTAAAATTCTAAACTAAAAGTAAGTGGTGAAATTTAAACGAATTTAAGCTTAGTTGTCAATGAGTATGAACCATAATCTTGGATTTTCAGGAGAAACGGCCAAGGTCAAGCCATATCTACACCATACTTTATGCATATGATCCCATATCCAAGAAATTGCATGCCGACAAATTTGGCCATATTTTGAAAACAATCGAAGATGAAGTAGTGTTAAGAGTATGGCTCGATCAGCTGCTCTCTAGAGAAGGAGTCAAACCTAACTGTTTTCCTTGCTTAATAGAAAGGTCCTTTATGCTAAATGTATGGACCTTGGTCTAATTTTCACTTTTTTAGGTCCTTGATGTCAAATGTACTTCCACACCCATTCAAAATTCTAACCTAAAAGTGTAGGTGGTAAAATTTCGATGATTTTAAGCTTACTTGTCAATGAGTATGACCATTATTGGATTTCAAGACGAACGGCCAAGGTCAAAGCCATATCAACATCATACTTTATGTTGATGATCCCATATGAGAGAATTTGCATGGTGACAAATTGCACTATTTTGAAAACAATCGAAGAGGCAGTAGTGTGTAGAGTTTGGCTTAGATCAGCTGATCTCTCGAGAAGGAGCCGAACCCGATTTTTTCCTTTTAGGGAGCTTTATGATAAATGTATGGACCTCAATGTAATTATTACTTTTTTCGTGTCCCTCGTGTAAAATGTACTCTGACCAACCGTGTACAAATCTAACCTTAAAGTAAGTGGTGAAATTTAAAAAAATTTAAGCTTATTTGTCAACGAGTATGAACCATTCTAGGATTTCAAGGTGAACTACCAAGGTAATAATCCCATATTCAAAAATTTACACCCCGACAAATTGTGCCATATTTTGAAAACAATTAAAGATGAAGTAGTATGAAGAGTGTGGCTTGATCCGCTACTCTCTCGAGAAGGAGCCGAACCCGACTGTTTTCCTTGCTTAATTTTAGGGTCCTTTGTGCTAAATGTATGGACCTCGATGTAATTTTCCCTTTTTAGCTTACTGGTCAACGGTTATGACCATTATTGGATTTCAAGCCGAGCGACCAAGGTCAAGGCCATATATATCAACCATCATACATTATGTTGATCATCCCATATGAGAGAATTTGCATGGCAACAAATTTGGCCATATTTTGAAAACAATCAAAGAAGAAGTAGTATCAAGAGTTTGGCTCAGATCAGCTGATCTCTCGAGAACGAGCCGAACCAGAAAATTTTCCTTTTAGGGTCCTTTATGCTAAATGTATGGACCTCGATGTAATTTTTGCTTTTTTCAGGTCCCTGATGTAAAATGTACTCCGATTGACCGTGTAAAGTTCTAACCTAAAAGTAAGTGGTGAAATTTAAACGAATTGAAGCTTAGTTGTCAACGGGTACGAACCATTCTTGTATTTCAAGACCAAGGACCAAGGTCAAGGCCATATCTACATCATACTTTATGCTGATGATCCCATATTTAAGAATTTGCATATCGACAAATTTGGCCATATTTTGACCTTTGTGCTAAATGTATGGACCTCGATGTAATTCCCCCTTTTTAGGTCCTTGTTGTAAAATGTACTCCCATCGATCATGTAAAATTCTAACCTAAAGGTAAGTGGTAAAATTTAAATGAATTTCAGCTTATAGTTTCAATGAGTATTAACATTCTTTGATTTCAAGCCGAACGACCATAAGGTCGAGGCTATATCTCTACATCATACTTTATTCTGATGATCGAGTATCCAAGAAATTGCATGGCGATAGATTTGGCCATATTGTGAGAACAATCGAAGAGAAAGTAGTATGAAGAGTATGTCTCGATCAACTGCTCTCTTGAGAAGGAGCCGAACCCAATTGTTTTCTTTGCTCAAATTTAGGGTCCTTTGTGCTAAATGTATGGACCTCGATGTAATTTCTCCCATTTTTAGATCTTTGATGTAGAATGTACTCCCACCGACCATGTAAAATGCTAACGTAAAAGTAAGTGATGAAATTTCAACGAATTTAAGCATAGTTGTCAACAAGTATGAAAAAATCTTGGATTTTCAAGCCGAACGACCACGAGGTCAAGGCCATATCTCTACATCATACTTTATGTTGATGATCCCATATTCAAGAATTTGCATGGTGACAGATTTGGCCATATTTTGAAAACAATTGAAGAGGAAGTAGTATGAAGAGTATGGCTCGACCAGCTGCTCTCTCGAGAAGGAGCCAAACCCGACTGTTTTCTTTGCTCAATTTTAGGGTCCTTTATGCTAAATGTATGGACATCGATGTAATTTTCCCCTTTTTAGGTCCTTTATGTAGAATGTAGTTTATGCTTATGATCCCATATCTAAGAATTTGCATGCCGACAAATTTGGCCATCTTTTGAAAACAATCGAAGATATTAAAAAAATCAATTTGATTTTTCCAAGTGACAGGAATTTATTTTCTGAAAATCAAGTAAGAATTATTTATTTCCTTTTTTCTGTTAAAAAATAAAGAGGAGAAGAGACTATATGAGCACAGAGGAGGTAGTGAGAGAGCTGCGAAGAGGAGGATTTGAAGGCAGTGCGATGTTAGAGCAAAGCTGCGATGGGTTCCTGACACGAGGTACAGGGTATAGTGAGTAGAGTAAATTTCAGGACCACAATATATATGCACGCAAAACAAAATGTGTTTTCTCTCTCCTTCACTCCCCCATCACCACCCCCACACCCCGGCCGGCTGATCTCTCCCTCATCCACAAAGTTGCGCTGCACACACGCGTCGACCGACAACCTGCCATTGGTGGCTCCGTTTCTTTGTCGGTGGCTCCGTGTCTTTGTCTGGCGTGTTCGTCAGCTGCGTCGGTGGGAACCATTTTGGTCGTTGGCGGCAAAAAGTATTACTACTACAGTAGTACAATAGAGTAGCAATTCAAACTTTCCCGGTTTCGAAATTTTCACTTCCTTCACAAACATCCCGAGGGGGGGGGGAGGATATTCAAAAGATCGCCATTCACAGTACTACTAATACAGGTACGAGTACTACTTAAGTGCTGGACAAGGGATTGGTTGATCTGGCCAGCAAAAAATACAAAAACATCGCATCGCATTGGATGCTCACCATTATGATCTGACCAACCTACCTACTCCGCACTACTCCACCTCTGTACCCTAGGAAGAGGAAGCACCAAGCACACTCGCAGCAAGCTGGTTTGAAAGTGAGGAGCGCTCCTTTTTTTCTTCCATGAAGCAAGTAGTACTCCCTCCTTCCCAAATTAGGATGCGTATTACTTCTGGTCAGAGTCAAATTTAATAAACTTTGACTAAGTGTACGACATCAACTCAATGTCACCTATGTATAAGGTGGCTACAATGTATGAGGTCAAGTTCACCATAAGTTGGGACCCACTTATCTATTAAAAGTACACACAAGTAGGAGAGAGAGGAGATAGTAAAATACTTGTTTATTTCTTATGGACAACCCACAAGCGTGTAGGTCACCCTTAAGGAAATTCCCCTAAAGTGAAGCTCTGCTATGTATATGGATAGCCTTATGGACTACTTTTTGTCTTGTGGATAACCTTTATGGACTACTATATTTTCATATTATATGCATTTGTCATTAAAAAAGTTAGTATGTTTTTACATATAGTTGGTCGAACTTTATAAAGATTGACTTTGACCAAACCTAATATGCGTCCAAAATTGGGAAAGAGGAAGCAGTATGAAGAGTATGGCTCGATCAACTGCTCTCTCGAGGAGCTGTACCCGACTGTTTTCAATTCCTTGTTTGGTTTTAGGGTCCTTTGTGCTAAATGTATGGACCTCTATGTAGTTTTCCGTTTTTTAGGTCTTTGATCTGAAATGTAGTCCCACCATCCGTGTAAAATTCTAACCAATAAGTGTAAGTGGTGAAATTTAAACGAATTTAAGCTTACTTCTCAACGGGTATGAACATTCTTGGATTTCAAGCCAAACAACCAAGGTCAAGGCCATATCAACATCATACTTTATGTTGATGGCCCCATACGAGAGAATTTGCATGCCAATAGATTGGGCCATATATATTGAAAACAATCAAAGAGGAAGTAGTATGAAGAGTTTCGCTCAGATCAGCTAATGTCTCGAGAAGGAGCCGAACTAGAAAGTTTTCCTTTTACAGTCCTTTGGGCTAAATTTATGGACCCGAATGTAAATTTCCCTTTTTAGGTCTTTGATGTAAAATATGCTCCCACCGCGACCGTGTAAAATGCTAACCTAAAAGTAATGGTGAAATTTAAATGAATTTAAGCTTAGCTGTCAATGAGTAGGAACTTTCTTGGATTTCAAGCCGAACGACCACATGGTCAAGGCCATATCTCTACATCATACTTTATGCTGATGATGGGGATATGTCGAATGGGGTATGCCCAGCAGGACGTTCCGATTGGGTCGAAGGTTTAGCGAGTGGGCCTGCAAGACGGCGACTGAAATGCGACTGAGTAGAAGGCCTGGCGACTGGAGACTAGAGGCCCAGAAGCATAGTCGAAGCCCAGTCGAATTAGGCCAAAACCTCCAAATCCATATCTTGTTCGATTGTAAGCTATAAACCCTAGCGAGGTGCCTCTTATATAAACCTCCCTAGGGTACTCTAAGGACTTATGTTCCATCATAAACCCCGTCGAGAGACTCGCTGGTTAGACGCCGAGCTCGCCATCCCTGTAACTCTCTCTCCTTCAATCTAATCTAGCAGGAGTAGGTCTTTACCCTCCGGGGGTCGAACCTGGGTAAACCCATGTGCATCTGCCCCCATCTCGCACTGCAGATGGCCGCCAGCTCTTGCCCATGATTCTATCAATCGTTGCCCGTACCAGCGACTACCGTCGCCATTTCCACGAAAGTGGCGCCCACCGTGGGGCCTAGCCGGACTGACCCGAGTTCTGCAGCGAGACCCTACTCGCCGATCAATCGGCCGATCGCCACCGACCGCATGATCGCCATCGGCGGGATCTTACAGATCCTGCCTAGCAGCTACATCCTGGCGTCGCGCCTGATCACCCACAGCGCGATAATGCCGGTTGGCACCATCAACCTGTTTGTCGGCTTCACCAGCGCGGTCGACCCAGCGGCGATGGTGATCGTCGGCGGGCCACCGCCGCACCTCGATCTGCTCTCGGAGGAGCAGTTCCGCTCTATCAGGAGACTTGTCACCGAGTACGACTCGGCCACCAGCAATGCGGCCGAGACCAACGCTGCCGCGGACGACGCGGCCCTCCACGACGACGCCGACTCCGTGACCCTGCCTCGGTCAATGGATCTATTATCGCAGCATCACGGGAGGACTCCATCACGTGGGTCTCCAACCTTGAGGACTTCGAGGAATCCTCCATCCTTGGGATCTTCGACTCCGACTCTGGCTCAGAGTCCCCCGACGACTTCAGCGCCAGATCCAATCACTTCAACGCGATCTACATGGCGGGCAGCATGGCCACCCCGCCAGATCCGTTCTCCACACCAATCCCGCCGACCGCCACGGCCACAGTGGTGGAGGAAGTCTGCCTGTGACTGGAGGAGGCGTAGCGCAAGGAGCTAGCCAAGCGCGAGAAATTCTGCCTCGAGCAGGAAACGACACGGGAGCTATCGCTCTACCACCAACGTCGCATCAGGACCCGCCTGAACTCCAACGTCTAGGGCCGTGTACTAAACTTCAACGACGAAAGCGATCCCGGATGTGCGACTGAGTGCGAGTACTGTGAGAACGCGGCACCAGGTGGAAGCAACCAACCACCACCCGGCGCACCGGCGACTGGGGCCCCACCGCCACCCATTGGTCACGCGCCCCCGCCGGACCAGCCGCGAATCATATTCTCGCCACAGGACCGCGACGCCAACAGGCTCCCACTGTACTCCACCCCCATGGACAATGTCATCGTGGCTGAAGCCGCGGTCACCAACCTCGACGTCCAGGGAGAAGGCGGGCTGCAGATCCAGTATGACAAGGATCTACTCGCTAGGACCGTCGAGCAGCAAGCTGCGGGAGTCGACCCGCGGGGGAGGATGTATTCCCGCTCTTTGGCAAGCAGGGCGGCCTCAAGCGGCCACCCAACCGTCGTCAACGCCATTACCTACCCACCACCATAGCCCCTGGCGCACCAGCCATGGGTAGCCAACCCCGCACTCTCCACCAATGGGCGACCCATCGATGCCCGAACGCACATCGTCAACAACTAGGCTTGGCGGGCGCGCCAACCCAACGACTTGAGGCACACCCTCACCAACCGCGGTGACCCCGAACCCAGAGGCTCGCTTAGCCGAGTCGGCCCCTAGTGCTTCGAACCTATGATCCGAGGCGAGAAGTACCCCGCCAACTTCAAAGTGCCCAAGGAGATCGAAAAGTACGACCCAACATACGATCCAGTAGTGTGGCTGGACACATAACTCATGGCAATGGGAATCGCTGGCCACACCGACCTGCTAGCCGCTCGCTACCTCCCCCTGATGATGGAGGGTGCGACCTTACAATGGATCAACACCCTCCCGGCTGATAGCATCGACTCCTGGGAAGAGATGCGGGATGCCTTCGTCAGGAACTTTGAGGGTTCTTACACCCACGCCACCACAATTGAAGACCTGGAGCGATGCATCTAGGGACAACGCGAGTCCACCCTCCACTGGATCCAAAGGTGGCAGGAACTATGGATCAGCGCCTCTGGTATCCACCCGGACACGACGATACACTACTTCAAGAACACGTGCCGGTATGGACCCCTGGTCGCTAAGATCAAGAGGGTCTACCGGACGCTCGACAACATCCCCGACCTCCTCGAGATCGCCAAGCGCTATGTAGAACAGAACCCCAACCAGGACTCAGACGACGAGTTGGGAGGGACACGCCGCACAAGCGGCCATGACAACGGGCGACAGCGCGACATGCGCTACAACAACACTCGCATCAGGCAAATGCCGTAGTGATGGGCGAGTCGACTTTGTCGCCAATGCCGGCTACATCCAACGCGATCGGAAGAACTTCCGCCGCGACGGAGGAAACTACCGCGATAGCGGAAATTACCGCGCCAACAACACGGCAAGGCTGAAATTTGACCCCGCCGCCCTGCTCAACCAGCCCTGCGTCTACCATAGCAGGGAGAGAAAACCCGCCACCCACACCACCGCGGACTGCCATTCTCTCAAAGGGATCCAAAAGGCAAGGCGAGCAAGGGAGGATCCCAACAACAACCCACCAAGGGACAACGACAATGCCAGTGGATTCAAACACGCTGCCGGCTCGCTACACACCTTAACCGGGCTCGACACCAAACGCGAGAAGAAGGTGCTCGCCCGCGCGATCTGTCAACACCCGGATTTTTAAACCCAGATGCCTGTTATGTCATTCATCGCAATCCCAGGATTACCATTTTTGCGAGACATAACAGATTGGATATCATAGTACATCATCCATTACAAACCATACATAAGGTCTTACACAAATAAGGATCTCATGATCAAGTCTTAATACAACAAGCAACGGAATAAAAGATAAGTGTAGCGGTGGGGTCCATCTTCAGGGGCACATGCAATGCTGATGAAGGCAGATAGTCCTAGTTATCATAGCCGTCCTGCTGGCCATCATCTTGGTAATCTCCTTCCTGGTCTGGCCATGAGAATAGCTAGGGACAAAAGCCATGAGTACTCTTTAAGGTGTCACAAACTACCACTAACAAGTAGTATAGTTCTAAGTTAAAGTGCTAACTCTATGTTTAACTATAAAGTTAAGTTTGAAACCTAAGCTGAGTTCTGAAGCAAGGAAAGATAAAATAAAATTCTAGAATGACTTAAGTTGGGAAGCTAGTGTCATAAACACAACTCTGTTGTGGTCAAGTCAAGATTTATCATTCATTTCATAAGTCATTTTTAAAACATCTGACAATGAAACAGTATGGCCATTCCAACTGTCCATAACCGCGGACGCGGCTATTCGAATAGTTTGACACTCTGTAGAGGTGGTACACTTTCACCACAAGATTCGATACATCTGTCAGGGATAACCCTGAATCATCATACTTAGTATGAAGATAATCAAACATAACCTTTCCTTTACACACCCTAGTATAAGCACCTCTTCTATGAGCATGACCTCCCAACCATGACCATCTGTCATCTTGGGCACTGCATAGGTGGACAACATTGAGAGGTAGCCTCAGCTCAAACCTCTCCCATGAGGGAACTAATAATAATGCATATAAACATCCAGCTAAGCCTTACCCAATTCAGGTATTGTGGTTGTACGGTAAATTTGGAATGGTATCGCATCCGAATCCAACCATCAGTTTTGTAAAAGGGGTTAAGGCTCATGCCTCAACATTTTCACCATCATAAACCATTTGTGTTTCTCAACACGTGTCAAATAATCTCAATAGAATGACTCAACATTCCAAGGTTTTCATAATTCATTTTCACTAAGTATTCCCATCTAGAGTGACTCAAGTTTTTATCTACTCTAAACTACTATGTTAAGAGTGTTCACTAAGGTGGAAAATGATGGGATCAATCTCAATGCCATAGAATGACATCTAAAGTTATCTCTATAGGTCAAGTTTTATACTCTTTATGCTACCTTCAAAACAAGTGAAGAACTTTGTGTAAAGTAAAGGAAGTAAAGCTTGAAAATAAGACTTGGGGTAAATACTAGTCAAAGTGGTATAACCAAAGCATGCCTAAAGCATCTTTGCTTGGGTTATCTAGATTGCAAGGGTTAGCTTGCATTGCTAATGGTGGCTTGCAAGTACAACTTGCAAGGGTTAACTTGGATAGTTCTAGCTTGCCTTGGTTGGTGTAGTGGTTGAAGTTTTCTTCTTCTTCTTCTTGGTAGAACTCCTCCTCCTCGAAAGCTTGGTCGGTACTATCGTCTATAATTACATACGGAGTACACAATCACCAAACAATACTTAACTAATCTAATTAGCACTCTAAGGCACACATTTGATGATCTATTATCATCACAAGCATCACAAGTTTTATTCACTAGTTTCCTTCTTTTTATTTTAGAAAAGTAATTTCTACTTATTGAAAATTAACTAAGATTTAATATTCACCACTTCAAATATGGGATCATGTGGACACATGTCATCACCACATATTCTAACATATGGGAATGTGATTTAAGGGTTGGATCACAATTAGTTTGGTTTATGTTCATTATTTAGTGATTTAAAGTGACTAGAAATGCGTATATAGCATTATTTTGGTACTAGTCCAAAGTCACTACATATAAACCTTAATATTATTACATATTCAGATAGGTATGGTAAAATTTGATTTTTGAGAGTTGGAATTAACTCAAAAGCTATCTTTGTTGATTTTATAAAAATGTTGCAAGGTGCAAATGCTTCTGTTTTGTTATTTTTACTAGGAGATATTTCTAACTCTAATTGAATTAAATCCAACGGGTTTGGGTAGATCTTTTCAGTAGCTTTCTAACAAAATTGGAATCACTCCATTTGGATTTGTAAATCTCTCTGAATTGAATTTCAAACTAGGGGACAAAACTAGGTTTAAACTAAAATAGAAAAATCCTAATTCAAACTAAATGGGTCGCGCGGGAAAGCTAACTGGCCGTCCCAGTGACACTACGCGGCGCGGGGGACAGCTGACAGGGGGTCCACCAGTCAGTGGCTCATAACGCGTGAAGCGGTACAGGGCGATGTGGGTCGTTAGATTAGAACGGGGATCAATGGCTGGGGCTCGTCGTCGACTACGGACCTGTCGCCAGCGAACTCTAACCCTAGCGGCTCGGTGGGGGTGCTCAGGGAGCGTACCAGGGCTCCAGCGATGACGGCGATGGGGGCAAACGAACTGGTGGTCGACGGTGAACTCAGGGACGGTCAAGGAAGCTCCGAGGGTGGTCGCAATCAACGGGGCCCTTCCCCTCCAGAGGTGGCCAGCTCCGGTGCAATTCCAGCGACTGCGAGCTCGAGTGGCTTCAGGGAGAAGTGGGGACTATCCAGTGAGGTGAGGGGAGGTGAGTGGTGTGCAGAAAATGGTTGGGGAAGGCCTCTATTTATAGCCCGACGATGCGACCGAAAGGCATGGGCGGGCGGCTCCGATGAGGGCTACACAACGTGCTAGCAGCGTGGCTCGAGGTTGGGGACAGTGGCTGGTCTCCTGGCGATGCTCTACGGAGTGAATGCGGGCCTAGGGATGGTGGTATGCGGTCGGGCGGTGCGCACGCTCTGAGCAGCAGAGGCGGCGGTCTCAACAGCGAGCGGTGGCTGTGGTGCAAGGGGCGGCGAACGGGCATGTCCGCGGTGTTCCTGGGGTCATGGCGACGCGGTGGGCACGGGCTACGGTCGAGGGGTGGCCCTGTACACGCGTGTCGGGCGCGACGCTCTGGCGCGTGCTCGGCATGGTGCAGACACACTTGGTGCAGCGCGCTGCGGTGGTCCATGGCTCGGATGAGCTCGGGGAGGGGACAGAGAGTGGCGGTAAGGTGTGAGCTAGCTAGTAGACATGGTGAGAGAGAGAGGGACGGTCTGCTGAGGCAATGGCATGGTCGGACGGCAAGCATGGTGCTCGGCATGGCTTGGAATTGCCACTAGGGGGTAGGGGATGAGGTGCTATTGGCCTGGTTTGATAAAGGGGAGACAAAGGGATTAAATGGAGATCAAATGGGGGCAAAACCCTATACAAAATAGTGTGCTATGGTGAGAGTGTAAACCCCCCTGCCATGTGATTGTAGAAATGGCCGGAAGAAACTTATTTTTGAATTTTGAAGAGATTTTTGGTGAGTGTGCTAGGCATAAGCTTGAGACCCTGTGGGTGCTTGGGTTTTAAAATTTGAGCTCATTTGAGGGGTTTTTGAAATAGTGGGATCTTCCCATATGAAATAGATTCAGTTTTCAACTGCCATTTAAATTTAGTGTTTGAATGTTTTTGGCAGATCACAAAGTGGGCCTTGGTACATCATTATGTGTACTAGCAAGGGGTGCAAAGATCCACATTTGTTTTTGTTAGGTTTTGAGTACTAGGAATAGCCAAAGTAGGCATGGTAGTTAATTTGGCACAAATGACCATTCACTTCTTTTATTCATTTTGATTTGTTTTTCTTTGGGATTTGTTTGGGGATGGTCTAGATGATGTTTATTTCACCTAAGAATCATTTTACAAGCAATGTATCACTTAATCATGGCAATTCAAATCAACTCCTAATTTAAATGCACACACATATTAATGCTTTAATAATTTTAATTGGATTTTTTTGTTAACCCTAATTTTGGTGATTTGGATCTTAATAACCTTGGATTAAAGTTTTGGGATGTTACACGATCGCCGTCAATGTGGTGACCCAAGTTGACATCCCCCGCTTCCTCAACTGGTCCGAGCAAAGCATCACCTGGAGTCGCCAAGATCACGCGCGCAGGATCGAATATCCAGGGCGAGTCACCCTGGTAGTCAGGCCCAAAGTAGCCGACTACTGGCTGCCCAAGACACTGATGGAAGGCGGGAGCTCCATCAACATCATGTACCTGGACATGTTCAAGAGACTCCAGCTCCCAGAATCAGCAATCGAGCCGACCCTGACAACCTTCCACGACATCGTCCCCGGTCGGAAGGTGTACCCGATTGGAAAAGTGACGCTGTCAGCCACCTTCAACACACCAGCCCCTACCACTGCGTCCTAGGATTCCAAACATTCGCCAAATTCATGGTGACACCCCACTATGCATACATCATGGTGAAGCTCCCAGGGCCAAGCAGCAGCATCACCATCCACGGCGACCCCGATATGGTTGTGGAGTGCGAAGACAAAGGCGCCGAGCTCGCTGACTCCGTCATCGTCGCAGAGACTGACCATGCAGAGGAACTCGCGAAATACACGGGGAACATCAACAAGGACGATCCCACCATCCTGAAGAAGCCAACCGCCGCGAGCTCCACGTTCAAGGCAACCACGCACACCTACACCGCCAAGCTCGTCCCGGGCGACTCCAGCCAGACGGTCACCATTGGCGCGCACATGAGCCCCGCATAGGAAAGCGCGCTCATCGGGTTCCTCTGTGAGAATCGCGACATCTTCGCATGGAAACCAACAGACATGTCCTGTGTCCCGAGGGAACTCGTTGAGCACAAACTCAACGCTAATCCCAAAGTGTGACTAGTAAAGCAGTCATTGCGGCCCTTTAATGAAGAATGCCGCTGAGCAATCGTCGAAGAAGTACAACGCTTGCTAGCCACAAGCTTCATTCGGCCAATCAAATACTCCAAGTGGCTGGCAAACCCAGTCCTTGTCTTGAAAAAGAACAACACATGGAGAATGTGTATCGACTACACCAACATCAACATCACCTGCCCGAAGGAGAAGTTCGTCCTACCGCGCATTGACCATATCATCGACTCGACCGCGGGATCGGAGTCGCTGTGCTTCCTCGATGCCTATTCTGGCTACAACCAGATCAAGATGGCTGTCGAGGATGAGGATAAGAAGGCGTTCATCACGCCATTCGGTGCCTTCTGCTACACGCCCATAACGTTTGGCCTCAAGAACGTCGGTGCCACATACCAAAGGTGCATGCAGGAATGCTTCGCGAGCCAAATTGGTCGCAACATACACGTCTACATCGACGATGTGGTGGTAAAATCCACCCGCCAAGACGACCTGCTCGCCGACCTGGTCGAAACTTTCGCAAACCTGCGGAGGTACAACATCAAGCTCAACCCAGGAAAATGCACCTTCGGCGTCCAAACCAGACAACTCCTGGGATACGTGGTCTGCAAGCGAGGCATCGAGGCCAACCCCACCAGGATCGACACCATCGCACGACTCGGGAAACCCGAGTGCCTGCACGACGTCTAGAATTTGGCCGACCGAGTCGCGGCTCTCAGTCGCTTCATTCCCAGGCTCGACGAGAAGGCAATGCCCCTCTACCACCTGATGTGCAAGAACCCCACGTTCCAATGGGACGCGGAGGCGGATGACGCACTCAAAGCGCTCAAAGAAGTTCTACTCGCGGCTCCACTCCTCGCCGCCCCAATCGACAAAGAGCCAATGCTCGTCTATGTGGCGGCCTCCACTTGAGTCGTCAGTGCCATGATGTTCGTCGAACGGCCAGAGGGCAAGAACGCCCCTTCTACTACATCAGCGAAGTCCTGGCGGACTCAAGACAACGCTACCCACAGTACCAGAAACTGGTATACGCGCTAAATCCGAGCTCAATGGCGACTCCCACATTACTTCCAGGAGCACCCAATCACAGTCATCTCCTCCGCACCACTGCAGGACATAATACGCAACCGCGAAGCAAATGGGAGAGTCGCCAAGTGGGCCGTCGAAATCGGCATCCACAACATCAAATACGAGCCCCACAAAGTGATCAAGTCGTAAGCCCTGGCTGATTTCCTCGCAGACTGGGAAGAAGCACAGCAGCCGGAAAAGCTCCCATATCTCCACTACTGGTCGCTCCACTTCGACGGGCCCAAGAATGCTGATGGTGCTAGGGCCGGGGTGATACTGACCTCCCTAAGGGAGACAAGCTCTGCTATGTGCTCCACCTTAACTTCAAGCCCTACACCAACAACATGGCATAATACAGCATGGCATAATAAGGGAGATGAACATCAACCACCTACGGTGCTAAGGCAACTCTGACCTAGTCGCCGGCCAAGTCGCCAGAACCTACGACGCCGTCTCCCCGACAATGATAGCGTACTGCCAAGCGGTAGACCAGCTGGGAGGACACTTAGATGGCTACTTAGTCGAGTGGATCGACAGACGAAAGAATGAGGAGGCAGATGCACTTTCCCGCATCGGGTCGACTCGGCAAATGCCACCCGCATGCATCTTGCTCGACATCATCCATAAGTCTTCGGTCTCCCCACCAAAGGACATCAACATCGGAATACCACTACAACCCGAGACGGCTCTAGTCACCATGATCGCGGAGCCCAGCGACTGGACGACACCATATGTCACCTTCCTCGAGGACAAGATCCTCCCAAGCAATGATACGGAAGCGCGAATGATTGTGCGCCACTACAAATCCTTCATCATCATCGACGGCGAGCTCCACAAATGCA
The DNA here is from genome assembly GCA_910589775.1 of Avena eriantha. Lineage (NCBI taxonomy): Eukaryota > Viridiplantae > Streptophyta > Magnoliopsida > Poales > Poaceae > Avena > Avena eriantha. The sequence continues at coordinate 64,203,651 of OU342740.1, forward strand.
GCGTAACTGACGTGTTCCAGTGCTGCGTATAGCTAGAAGAAGGCTGCAAGATCCTCCAGGACATCCATGCCAGCGACTGCGGCCATCATGCCGGAAGCAAATCGCTGGTCGCCAAGGCCATGCGGCACGGCTTCTACTGGCTCACCGCGCACACCGACGCCACGGACATCGTCCAACGATGCGTCGGGTGCCATAAGTACGCCAACCAAACGCATCTCCCTGGTTCGGCACTCAAGACCATCCCCATCACATGGCCATTCGCCGTATGGGGCATGGACATGGTCGGTACATTCAAGAAGGCCCCATCCGGCTTTACCCACCTCCTGGTCGCGGTCGACAAGTTCACCAAATGGGTCGAAGCCAAGCCGATCAAAAAGTGTGATGGCAAGACGGCCACGAAGTTCTTATGCGAGCTCATCTACCTGTACGGCTACCCACACATCACCATAACGGACAATGGTACCAACTTCGCCAAGGGCGCCATGGTAGAATTCTATGAAGAACACAACATACGACTCAACCTCGCCTTGGTCGCCCACCCAGAGTCGAACGACCAAGCAGAACGCTCCAATCAGAGCGTCCTCCATGGGCTCAAGCCGCGACTCCAAGTGCCCCTCGAGCGCACCCCAGGATGCTGGGTCGAAGAGCTCCCCTCTGTAATATGGGGGATCTCCACCTCCGTTAACCGCTCCATGGGGTTCACACCCTTATTCATGGTGTACTACGCCGAAGCCATAATGCCAACCGACCTGGAGCCCGACTCACCTCAAGTCGCCAACTACGTTGAGGCGACAAATGAGATCGCCCGCCAAGAAAGCATCGACCAGATCGACGAAGCACGCGACTTGGCTCGCTCCCACACCGCCATCTACCAGCAGGGACTCCGCTGCTACCACAGCCGCCGAGTCAGGACCCGCACCTTCCAAGAGGGCGACTTGGTTCTACGACTGGCTCATGACAAGAAGGGCATGCACAAACTCTCCCTCCATGGGAGGGGCCATTCGCCATAGCGCGAGTCCTCGGCAACGACGCCTACTACCTCATTGACATATGAGGCGATGGCCAGCTCATGGTCGGGAGGCCATGGAATGTAAACCTTCTCCGAAAGTTCAATACATAGAACTCAAACTAGTACCCAGATGATATATAATGAAATACATTCGGACCACACAAATTGTGTCTACTCTCCATACTCTTGTGCCACTCGCACTCGTACATTTAGCAATATGCTACCTACGGAAGTCAACCCTTGGTCGAGCAATCGGCACGGCTAAGTAGTGTGGCCCAAGGGCACCGAAAATATTCGGGCTTTGTGTCATCCACGAATACGCCAACCCAGAGCCACCATCGGAGTCGCCCATATCGACTGGCCCACCGGGCCAAGACGACCGACATACGCTTCCCATATCGACCTGTCCTTCCCATCCTCACGCAAAGTGACTTGAACGGTTAAGTACCATGCACGGGGACTTCACAAGTAAGAGAGATGCCTTGGACTCGCCTAGCGACTGGCTCTCCGAACCAGGGGAAGAGACGCGTTACAAACAACGCACCAACAACCCACATTAGGCACGTGCCCAAAATGACTAAGTATAACGCTCGAGGACTCAACTAAAAACAATCCTACTCGCGCTGGGGGACTCGCCCCTTCAGAGACGAAAGAGATAACCAACACAAAAATTCAAAGAAAACACATATGTACACAAACGAGTTATACCCTACTAAAGGGCGGATGCGCTCGAGGACTCGTTCAAACATAAACAACGCACCAACATACCACATAATTGAACATGTATCGCGAGTCGATTGACTCCTCTTACTTCCATTGTTCAAAAGTCGCCCCTAGGGTAGCTGTCTATTTTGCAGGACCCGATGACGGAGCGCCACCACCACCCTTGACACGGAGAAATGGCTGCCGTGGGTTCGTCGAGTAGGTTGACAGTGACTTCGACAGCACCGACCGAAAGGGCTGCTCCGACTTCCGGTCGCGATTCTCCGGCTCGGGGTCGCCCGACGCCACCACCGTCTCCTGGTACGACAACAAGTCCCCCATCGCCAGCACCCGATCAGCGAATGGGGCGGCCTTGGCGGTTAGCTCCAACACCTCCGACATCTCCACCGTGCCAGTCGCCGAAGGGTAGCCACTGGTGACGTCGTCGAGATCGAAATCGTCGAGGAAATGCATGAGCCCCGGGCTCAACGCTGTGGTGGCCCCGCGCCTGAAAGCCAAACACGCCATCCATTATACGACATTGGGCACGTCCTCCAAATAGCACCATACTTCAGTCAGCCCCCAGGTATAACCTCGGTGGCGGACATTCCTTGAAGAACTGCCTAGACGCACAACGCCGAGGCAGTGGCCGCATTCACCACCGTAGTCACACACTGCGAGGCGTTGAAGGTCTGCACCACCGGATCGCTTTGCCCTATCACAACTGCAACCTCAGACGTTAGTGCCACTAAGGATTCCCCCACTCGGGGACTCATCACGCATATCAAAAAGAAGAGCAGCGACTCACCAAGGAACTTCCGGCAGTTTTCGGTGACATGCTTCTCCAAGGCAGTGTGATCACTCTGCAGCCCAAGGATGATTGAATCCGCAGCCTTCCGCTGTTCTTCAGCCATAGCGACTGCGGCCTTTGCCCTATCCTCGGAAGAAATCAAGGCTGCCTTCGCCTCCTCCAACTCCTTGACCAGCGAATCGATACATCCATTCGCCATGTTCAGCTCGGCAACTGGGACATATCCTTCTCGGGCCTTGGCAATTGCAGCCGGAAGACCATCTAAATAGAACAGAACGACTATCAGCACTCCGGAACACCAGTAGCTCATGGCTGTAAAATGAAACAAGTACTCACCAACAGTCTCCTGGAGTCGCCGGTTAGCCTCCTGCGCCACACGCAAATCACGCTCCAGACGCTCCTTCGCGGACTGCCGATCCGTTGATTCTCTTTGCAACCCCTACAAGTAGAATGAACAATTAGCAAACTGCAAAAACACAAATTTAGTGCCTAGACGCTGAAATTCAGCGACTAGACAATCGGGGACTGGCGACTAGAAGAAATTCAGTACCTAGCGGCTGAAATTCAGCGACTAGACACTCGGGGACTAGCAACTAGAAGAAATTCAGTGCCTAGCCGCTGAAATTTGGCGACTAGACACTCTGGGACTGGACGTACCTAAATGGCGGCTCCAAGCATACTGTGAAGCCCAATGGCGTCTTTTGAAGGGACCACAAAGGAGGTGGGCCCGCGGCGAGGCCCAATGTCCTCGTCAACAATCTCCGACATCTGCGGAGATTGGTTTTCTGCCTCGCCCGGAAAACGCTTCGCCATGAAGCACGGAAATGTCGTAGAAGCCCTAGCCGGGGCACTAGTCCTCGGGGCTGACGGTTCCGTCATCGGAGCCCCTTTGGTTGGCTCCGATTGGGTAACCGCCACCTCCTCGATGCCTGCGGCATGATCACTCCCCTTGGCGCTGTCTCCTACCGTAGCATCGACGACACCTCCCTTCTTCTTCTTTGCGCCCTCCATAGGCGCAACGTCTGTAGCAGGCTTCCTATTTTTGGGTAGATCGCCTTCCCCTGCGGTGGCAACTGGCGGAATCTTCGCGACTGAAGGGCGACCAATCTTCTTGACGCCGGACCTCCCAAACCTCCAAAGCCAGCTTAGAAATCACACAAAAATGGATCAAGAATAGGAAGGGAGAACTCGAGGCTTACTTGGCGACCGGAAGAACACACAACCCCCGTGCTGATGTGGGCGGGCTTGTCTAACTCTGGCCCAAGCTTGCGCATGAGGCCTCTCTCAAAAACATCTGAAGCCCACGACACCACGGGCTTCTTTGATGATGAAGGCGCGGTCGCCGGAATCTCTGGCTCCGAAGACGCGGCCGTTCCCGAAGGTTGCGGCGACTTCGATGCCACGGCCTCAGCTGCTTCCTGATCTGACGCCGTCAAAATTGTCAGCGGGATCATCGCAAGTGCAACTTCCACCACCGCTTCGATGTGTTCAGCCTCCGATCCCGCCGTCGGAGTCGCACCCTCCGGGACCTTGCGTGAAGTCTTGGTCGCGTCGTTGTCGGAGTCATCGTCCGACTCGAACACCACCATCGATCTGGACGGTGACGCCGAATTCGAAGCCGGCTTCTTTGTGGGTGACTTTGGTTTACCCGCGGGCTTTGCTAGTGTGGCCGTTCGCCGAGAATTGTGCTCTTGCAATATCTCATCGTCTTCTTCGCGTTCTTCAAGACTGCGACTCGCCTCGAACTCGTGCTGCTTTTGCCTACGAGTCTTGCGAGCCGCAGACACTGGGGGAGGAACCTCCCTCTCTTCCTCGTCGCCTTCGGAGGATTCTCCTTCGGCACCCTCTTCGACCTCTTCGTCGAGCGAGGGGAGCCAACCCTCCAGAACCACAAATGAGTATCAGATGATGCGGCTACAAATTGCACCGCAGGAATCGCGACTGAAAGGAAATTTGGCAAAAGAAAACTTACTATGGGAGCTTCATTTTTCACGGGGATGTACGGGGCGAGCTCGGCCGACGTGGTTGTAAATTCCACGCCGGTGATCTTCTTCAGAGAGGCCTTATAATCTTCGGTGTCCCACGACTCTTTGTTGGTCCGAGAGGGGTCGTTCTTCCCGCTGTACTCATACATCCAGTGCGGCCGGGCCGCTAATGGAACCAGACACCGCCCGAGCCAGCAATTGTACAGGCTGATCAAGGACAGCCCTTGGCCCTTCAGCTTCTAGATCTGGTCCATCATCTCCGTGATAGCCATCCTTTGATCATCAGGAAGCTTGTTCGCCGCCAGCCAGCGGGGCTCGCTTCTCTTTACGATGAACTCGGGTAGCGCCACTTCGCTAGAGGGAGTGGACTCCTTCACGTAAAACCAGCTCTTTTTCCACTCGCTCGCAGCCTTCTTCGGCAACAGAAGCTTGATGAAATTGTCCTTTGGCTTCAACTAAAATGTGACGCCTCCGGCCGCCAACATCAGGCCGCTGGACACCTCGTGCCCGATGCGGCCGTGGAACAGCTCCAACCACAATGGGAAGTACGGCCTGCAGCCGAGGTAACATTCGCAGAAGGTGATGAAGATCGCCAGCTGCTCGATGCTGTGTGGACCGAGATCCAATGGCTTGATCGCGTAGTACGCGTAGAATCGCTGGAAGAATAGCGAAGTAGGGAACCCCTAGCCCCTCTCCAAGTGGCTTGGGAAGCAAATGAACTCGCTGGCGCGCGGCTTCGGCTCGACCTTAGAAGATGCGGGGACCCGCCAGTTCCCCTTACGGAGGACTCTAGCGTCCTTAAAGGACTTGAGCTGTGCCGCGGTGCACTTGGATTTCCCCCACGAACCTTTCGGAGGCGCCGTCAGGAAGGATGCAGGGTCGCTTGGTCTGGGAAGTCTGGATCGAGGGAAGACAAAGGGAATGGATGCGCAAGGATGGAGGGTGCGGAGAAGGGTCTATAGAACTGATCCGTCACCCCCTTATAAGGAAGCGTTGCCCGGAAATCTTGGGGTAGCCGTTACCCGCGGTAAATGTGCCGAACTTATCGTTGGACTACCCAACGGATAGTTTTGACCAAGTTGACGGTCCAACTCCCTCACTCGACCCGCTTGCAACGGTGCCTCATCTAGTCGGCGGGGCAATGACTTGGTAACAATTGCATTCGCCAAAGCTGTGACTAGAAAACCAGTGGAAATTTTCCTTGGTTTTGGTAGATACCATCGCCGATTCGACTGGGTGTCCAAATTGGATTCGCCTACTCCGACTGCCAAATGAACACCTGCGTTTGAATCAATGATGGCCTCGGGGACTACTGATGGGGATATGTTGAATGGGGTATGCCCAGCAGGACATTCCGATTGGGTCGAAGGCTTAGCGAGTGGGCCTGCAGGACGGCGACTAGAATGAGACTGAGTAGAAGGCCTGGCGACTGGAGACTGGAGGCCCAGAAGCATACTCGTAGCCCGGTCGAATTAGGTCAAAACCTCCGAATTCATATCTTGTTCGGTTGTAACATGTAAACCCTAGCGAGGTGCCTCCTATATAAACCTCCCTAGGGTACTCTAAGGACTTATGTTCCATCATACACCCCTTCGAGCAACTCGCTGCTTAGACGCCGAGCTCGCCATCCATGTAACTCGCTCTCCTTCAATCTAATCTAGCAGGAGTAGTTCTTTACCCTCCAGGGGGGCGAACTTGGGTAAACCCATGTGCATCCGCCCCCATCTGGCACCACAGATGGCCGCCAGCTCTCGCGCCCGATTCTATCAATTGCTGCCTATAGCAGCGACTGCCGTGGCCATTTCCACGACAGCTGATGATCCCATATCCAAGAATTTGCACGACGACAAATTTGGCCATATTTGTAAAATAGTCGAAGAGGTGGTAGTATGAAACGAATGGCTCGATCAGCTGCTCTATCAAGAAGGAGCCGAATGAACCCGACTATTTTCTTTGCTCAATTTTAGGGTCATTTGTGCTAAATGTATGGACCTCAATGTAATTTTACCCTTTTTAGGTACTTGATGGAAAATGTACTCCCACAGCTCGTGTAAAATTCTAACCTAAAAGTAAGTGGTGAAATTGAAACGAATTTAAGCATAGTTGTCAACGAGTATGAAAAATTCTTGGATTTCAAGACGAACGACCAAGGTCAATGCCATATCAACATCATACTTTATGCTGATAACCCCATATCAGAGAAGTTGCATGGCAACATATTTGTCCATATTATTTTGAAAACAATCGCAGAGGAAGTAGTATGAAGAGTTTGCCTCAGATCAACTAATAATCTCTCGAGAAAGAGCCGAACCAATGCAACAAAAGGTTTTCCTTTTAGGGTCCTTTGTGCAAATTGTATGGAGATCGATGTAATTTTCCCCTTTTTAGGTCCTTGATGTAAAATATGCTCCCACAGTCCGTGTAAAATGCTAACCTAAAAGTAAGTGGTGAAATTTTAATGAATTTAAGCTTAGTTGTCGACGAGTATGAACTTTCTTAGATTTCAAGCCGAACGACCACATGGTCAAGGCCATATCTTTACATCATACTTTATGCTGATGATCCCATATCAAATAATTTGCATGGCGACATATTTTGAAAAAAATCAAAGAGGAAGTAGTATGAAGTGTATGGCTCGATCAGCTACTCTCGTGAGAAGGAGCCGGAGCCAAACCCGACTACTACTCCCTCCGGCCCAAATTAATTGACTTGCATTTATCAGATTCGAATGCATCTAGCACTAGAACATGTTTATATACATCCGAATCTAGACAAATTCGAGTCTAGTAATTTGAGGGAGTACAATAGAGTAGCAATTCAAACTTTTTGAGTTTCGAAATTTTCACTTCCTTCACAAACATCACGGGAAGGATATTCAATAGATCGTCTTTCACAGTACTACTAGTACTACACGGTATAGCCAGTAGTAACAACATAAACTTATTTTTTGACGATAGTACCAAAAGAAAGGATGTCCCAAAAGAAACTTCATTCAACCATTAAGGAGTTGTTTGGTTCAGTGGCTATCCAGTGGATAACACAGGATATCCACTTTTTTTTGGTTATCCAGTGTTTGGTTTAGAGGGTGGATGGGATATGGATAACCACTTTTGGCTCAAAATGGTGGTTGAGCATATCCCACAAAAAGAGCTGGATGAGCTCAACCACTTTTGGATAGCTCCTCCGAAGCGTTTTCTTGTTTGTTCACCCTTCCGCTCGAGAGAAAATAACCATCTTTTCTTGCCTATGGGCTCGACAAGAGGGAGGCCATAGCGAAGGCCGTCGGGCAGAGCAGGTGTTCGAATACGCACGCGGGCATATGCCACTGGGCAGCGTGGGCAGGCAGAAGGGGCGCAGGCAGGAAGGTTGACATGGGGTGGTGAGCTGCCGTCGGTCGTGGCCGCTGCTAGGGGAGTGGTGAGGCAGATGAAGAAGACAAGGTGAAAGAGGAAAATGAAAAAAACAGTTGGGCCAATAGATTTTGACTGGTTATCCCTAACCACTTTTTATCCCACTTTACCAAACAAAAAAGACTACCCCTAACTAGCTAGTTGGGGATATCCTCATCCCTAAATGACATCCTCTAAACCAAACAGCCCCTAACACAACAGCACGAGTTTACATATAAAGGACTCGCTGCTGAACTAGTGCAGGTCCGGCGCCTCCTAGCACTAGTCCGCACCGCCAGTGGCAGCTCGTGACATCGGCACCAACGCCAACTCCAGCGACACATCCGGCTCCTGACTCATCGGCACCTCTGGATAACGCGGCAGTACCTCCTGAGCCATCGACGGCACCTCTTGAGCCATCAGCGGCACCTCTGGATAAGGCGACGGTACACCCTGAGCCATCAGCGGCACCTATGGATATGGCAGCGGTACCTCCAGAGCCATCGGCAGCTCCTAGAGGACACTGTGGATGAAGTTGCCATTTTGGGGGAACCGGTCCCAGAAGTTGGTGAAAATATTGGCACCGGTGAACACCACCATCTCACAGCTGCAATGGAAGGCCTAGCCATAGAGGAGACGGGCGTCCCTGAAGTTGACGAACTTGACCTTCAACGTCCCGTCCGGATGGTCATGGAGGCGATACAGACGGTACTTGCGGCGACCGTACCCAGTGTCGAGGAAGGCGCATGCCAGTGCCACTTTGTTCTCCACAGGGAGAAGGCCCAAATGCGCAGGGAATTGTCCTCCTATGTGGCGATGTCGAGGTCTTTACGCTCTGGTACGGCGGGCGGCAGCCGGAAGGTGGCCATGGATGACAGATGAGGACGGAGATGGTTGCTAGAAGCGGAGGATTAGAGATAGATTGGTGGTGCGGGGAAGAAGAGAGGATGAATACTACTAGTAGGGAGGAGATGATCCGATATTAATGTGGCAGATTACCGAAGCTTGGAGACAATCAATGTCGCTGATGAAGCCGATGCGTGTGGCAAATATCGATGATGATGACTAGGTAAGCGATTGGACGGAATGCTGACTCTGCTTCCCGCACTCGATGGCCTAGTCATAATTTTGTGGTGCATCCAAGGCGATCGCGACCTCCCCCATCTGTGGGCCCTAAGTAGATGATTGAGTTGATGGGTGAAAAAAAATTGATAAAGTGAGCTCTTTCCTACTCCCTCCGGTCCAAGATTTTATATATATATAATATCTATACCACTAATATAGTACAACAGTTTTTGAATTTGGTTTTTCCCTTCAGTTCTAGAACCTTTCCAACATTGAGTAATCTAAGCCGTTGATCTGCTATGTCCACCCTTGCATCTATGCCTGGCACTTGTTCAGGTGGGAAGCATCACAGTAGTCACCTCTTCCTTCCCATGTAAGCTTCCGCGCAATGGAGTACAACCGTGCAAGTGCAGTAGTGCAGAGAAGGTTGGGGCCCGTGGTCGTCCAGGCCAACTTTCGTTCTGTTTGCCTCGTGCTTCTGCCCAAAAATGAGCTCTGGCAGAATGTTTTCTTTCTCTTTCATATTAGGCTTCTCTTCATAGTGCTAAATAACTTAGTCTAGTAAAACTTTCACATGTTACTACAGTACCTTCAAAGTGTACTGGTGAAAACAAATATACACCGTTACTTTTTATAGATGTGACTCTTTCATATTTTTTGAGCTTTACCTATTACAGAGCATAATTTTATATAGTGATGATATGTCATACTTTATTATTATGTGGGTCTCACGTTCCAACTTACTAATAAATGGGTGGTGCACAAATACAAAAAGGCCACTAATCTTGTCCAACTAAACGAGGAATTTGTAAATAATAAGGCCTCAAAATATACAAAAAGGACCCAAGTACAGAAAGGAAAGGCGCAATCAGGTAGAGCTTCATTGATTATCAGCTGTGGTATACTAAAAGAAGGCCGATTTTTTTAAATAATACACATTTTAAATCATTTTCAAAAGTATTGCACGAATTTCGGAATTTACAAACGTAGCACATTGTCGGCCACGGCCTAGCTGAATGGCTTCAATCGGTTTGGACTGCACCGAATGGGCCTTCGACTGACGACCCGCATGCAATCGGTTAGACCAACTACACTAGTCGGTCAGGCCCTAACCGATTGCTTCATTCGGTCAGCCCCAGACCGAGTGGTCACTTTAGTCTGCACACGCACTCCATCCACATCTACTCCACGTACAAGAGGATTTTTTTGACATACGTACAAGAGGAGTTGGGTTAACTTTCTCCGGTCATGTCCGCCACGGCGGCTGATACATTGCAAATGTATCTATAATTATTGATGTTCCATGCTTGGTTTTATCTACTTTCGTATGCTTTGTTCCAACTTTGGAGTACTTTTCATAGACTTTCTTGGACTAACCTATTAACAAGATGCCACAGTGACAGTTGCCTGTTTTCTGCTGTTTTTGGTTTCAAGAAAGTCAAAAAATCAATATTCTCGAAATTGGACCAGACAAAAGCCAAAGTCAATATTTTACTGGAAGACTCACGGAGCCAGAAGACGAGACGGAGAGGGGCCAGAGGGTAGCCACACCATGTGGTGGCGTGGGCTAGCCCTGGCCGTGCCACCAGGTGGTGTGGGCCCCTGGCCGCCCACCGACCTTGCCTCTTCGTCTATAAGATGTCTCCCGATGCAAAAACCCTAAAGGGTCAAGCCTCCAACCACGAAAAGTTCCGCAGCGCTGCTGCCACCGTAGGGGAGATTTGGGGGACAGAAAGTCTCTGTTTCGGCACCCTGCCGGGACGGGGAAGTGCCCCCGAAGCCATCTTCATCGATCTCCACCACCATTTCCATCACCGTTGTTGATTCCCATGATGAAGAGGGAGTACTTCTCTCTCGAGGCTGAGAGTTCTACCGGTAGCTATGTGTTCATCTCTCTCTCTATGCATGATCATATTGTGATCATGAGCTTTGTAATCAAGTAGATCTACCTTGCTACTCAAGTGCTTTAATAGATCTCTTCTCTCCCCATGTGTGTGAAAATGACAGCGTGCACACCATGGTGGCACTTAGGCTAGAGATTACAAATACTTGTTATGAGTTATATTTGGAGTTGGATGTCTTTATGAAATTGTGGTGTTTGTTTGAACCATCTAGTACTCAAGGTGACAGTGTGGGGTTATCTAGATGTGGAAATGCTTACTTTGAGGTGTGTTGTTATAACCCTACCATGGATTAGAGTGTCCAACCATAGAGTAGTATCATAAAGAGAAGATATTTATATGAGAGTGTTCACTAGTGAAAGTATGATCCCTAGGCCTTGTTTCTAAGCATTGATACACCATTTGCAATTAGATTTGTTACATGTTTGCTTGCTTCCATCTTTATTTCAGTTTGCCTTTAGTCTTTCCCACGTCAACCACACGCCAGCAAGCTATTTTCTGGCACCGTTATCACTTATAATTATCCAAAGCACTCGTATTTCATAATCTCTTCGCCTAACTAGTGCACCTATGCACCTGACAAGTGTATTGGGTGTGTTGGGGACACAAGAGACTTCTTGTATCTTGATTGCAGGATTGCTTGAGAGGGGATACCTTTGACCACTTCCTCCCTGAGTTCGATAAACCTTGGGTGATCCACTTAAGGGAAAACTTGCTACTGTTCTACAAACCTCTGCACTTGGAGGCCCAACAACTGTCTACAAGAATAGAAGTGCGTAGACATCAAGCTATTTTCTGGCGCCGTTGCCGAGGAGGTAAGGTAAAAGGTACTCACATCCTCCGGTGTGAGTGCTCGAAGTTATTTCCTTTAGATTTTGTAATTTTGTCTTTTTGTTTCTTGTTTTCACTAGTTGGGTTTAATGGAAAACAACAAAGAAATTAGAGAGATTTATGGTATTTATCTTAAGTTAGGACATGAAGTATTTAAAGAGAAAATTAAAAACCTATGGAACTTTATTTGCGTGCTAATAGCAATGTTATTAGTATGAATTCTTTGGACACCATTATTGCTAATGCTATGGAAAATTCTAAGCTTGGGGAAGCTAGTTTTTATGAAAATGATCTTTTTAGTTCCCCAACTTTGGAAGATAGCTATTCTATTACTTATGATGATACCAAACCTCCACTATATGATGATTACAATGATGAATATGATATTTTCATTCCACCTACTATTGAGGAAAAAATTAATTATGATTACAATATGCCTCCTATATTTGATGATTATGGTGATGAGAATAATAATGATAACTATTTTGTTGAATTTGCTCCCACTAAAATTAATAAGAATGACTATGTTTATGTGGGGAGTATTAATTCTTTTATGCATGTGGCTCATGATAAGAATGTTTCTTGTGATAGTTATATTTTTAATTTTATTCATGATGCTACTGAAAGTTATTATGAGAGAGGGAAACATGGTTTTATGCATCTCAATAATATTGGGTTTCCGCTCTTTATGTTGAAAGTCTTGCAGTTGCACTTGTTTTGCTTTCCTATGCTTGTTGCTTTGTGCTTTCATGACTTGTTTATTTACAAAATTCCTATGCATAGGAAGTGGGTTACACTTAAATGTGTTTTGAATTTGCTTCTTGATGCTCTCTTTTACTTCAACTCATATTTCTTATGTGAGTATCTTCTCAAACTATCAAGCCTAACTTAAAGGTGTTAAAGAAAAGTACTTATTGGGAGATAACCCAAAAGTTTTAGATGAGTCTTGGAAGTTATTACTTCTATAATAACCGCTCCTTATCCTTTTTATTTGCCTTTTGTGCCCAGAGTAACCTCTAATGAGAGAGAAGTAATGATTGAGAAAGTTGCTGTCCCGAAATAGATTTCTGTGCTTCACCGTAAAAATTCGTGTAAAATCTTTGTACGTTGTTTTGAGGCAGGAATTTTTGTGCTTCTGCCCCATGTTGTTATCTAACTTTCGTTAGTTCAACACTTCTATATTTGAGCAATAGAAGGTCTTCGAAAAAATTGGTTTTTATCTGCTGGTCTGTTTTGACAGATTTCTGCCATTATTTACATTTGCTTCTTGTTGGTTCCTTTTTGAGTTCTTTTGGAATTTAGCTTTTTGAGGGAAGTGCTACAGTAGCTAGTGTTTTAATGCAAGTTTTATTTGTGTTATAACTGAACCTAAAGACTTATTTATCTTGAGTGCACTAATGTTGCTAATAAAGATTGTGTGAAGTTTTGTATGAAGGAAAAAATTCAGGTGTATGGAAGGAACGAGTAATGAGATGAAGGATGGACTAAAGCTCAAGCTTGGGGATGCCACGCATGTAAACCCAAGAAATATCCAAGAAGTACAAGCGTCAATGCTTGGGGATGCCCAAGGTATCCCCCTCTTCATGAATAAAAATCCCAACTTTCTTCCAAACGCTTCATTTTTATTGTTTCATGCACAGTTGTGTTGTTCTTGGAGCATCTTCTTTGTTGTTTTCGTTCTGGTTTTTCGTTTGCTTTGTTTGCTTAGTTTGCTGAATAAATTGGTTGGACCCCTTGATACATTGCAAATGTATGTATAATTTTTGATGTTCCATGCTTAGTTTTATCCACTTTCTTGTGTTTTGTTCCAACTTTGGAGTACTTTTCATATGATTTCTTGGACTAACCTATTAACAAGAGCCACAGTGCCAGCTCCCTGTTTTCTGCTGTTTTTGGTTCCAGGAAAGTCGGAAAATGAATATTCTCGGAATTGGACGGGACAAAAGCCAAAGTGCCTATTTTTCCGGAAGTCATCAAGTGCCAGAATACGAGACGGAGAGGGCCTAGGGGGCCACCACACCACTTGGCCGCACGGCCAGGCCTGGCCCGCGCTAGGGGGTGGTGTGGCCGCTCTCGGCACCCCCTCGGCCTCCCCTTCCGACTATAAAATGCCCTCGGGACGAAAACCCTAAGTGCCCGATCAAAAATCCATGAAAGAGTCTGTAGCCGCCGTCATCTCCATCCCTAGATCGGGAGGGATCTGAAGCTCTTCCCGGCACCCTGCCGGAGAGGGGAATTCACCCTGGAGGCCTTCTTCATCACCATGCAAGCCTCCAGTGTGATGCGTGAGTAGTTCATCCTTGGACTACGGATCCATGTAGTAGCTAGATGGCTGGTTCTCCTCCTTTGTGCTTTCATGTCTAGATCTTGTTAGCTCCGTTCATGATCAAGATCATCTATTTGTAATTCTGCATGTTGTGTTTGCGTGGATCCGATGGATATTGAGATGCTATTTCAGATTTATTATTGATTCTATCATGTCTTTGTTATTTGTGATCTTGCATGCTTTCCGTTGTTAGTAGCTATCTTGGCCAAGTAGATGCTAGCAGCTCCAAGAGTTAGTATTTATGCTCGATAGTGGGTTCATGCCTCTGGTACTCTGGGGAAGTGACAGAAATCTCTAAGGTACTAGATGTGCTGTTGCTACTAGGGAGAAAACAACAATCCTTTGTTCATAGAACAATAGTATTGTTTACTTTACACACAGTTCATAAAGCAATAATTTGTTGCTTGCAACTTAATACTAGAGGGGGTTCGGATGATAACCTGAAGGTGGATTATTAGTCATAGATGAAGTTGGATGGCGGTCTATGTATAATGTTGTAATGCCCAATCAAGTCTCAAAGGAGTCAAGATGATTAGAATATGCATGTATTGCTTTCTCGATGATTGTCAATTGCCCCGCTGTAATTTGTTCACCCAGCATGTTATCTATCTTAAGGAGAGCCACCTCTAGTGAACTATGGATCCCGGTCCTTGTCTTTTACATTCAATCTACAATCTTTTACTTCTTTGTGTTTACTTTCTGCAAACTTTTACTTCCTTCCATTCGATACGTTTAATCCTTTGTTTTCCATAAAACACGGTGAGATTGACAACCTCATCGCAAATTGGGGACAAAGTTCTGTGGTTGTGTTGTGCAGGTCTCCACGTTGCTACTAGCACCGGTAGTGCGCCCTGCCAAGGCTCAGCTAGAACAACTTTGGGTGTTTCCTTGCTCCTACTGGTTCGATTAAACCTTGGTTTCATAACTGAGGGAAACTTGCTGCTGTGCTCATCACACCTTCCTCTTGGGGTTCCCAACGAGCTCTACATCAACCACGCACCAACACTTTTCTGGGCGCCGTGCATTGAGCCATCAAGCATTGTTCTGGCGCCGTTGCCGGGGAGTCAAGGACATCTTCACAAGGGGAGTCCCTCATAACCAATCTCTTTACTTTGTTATTTTTGGTTTTGCTTAGTTTCTTTTTTGCTTTGTTTGCTTTTTTTGTTATCAAAAACACAAAAAATTAGTTTTACAAGTTTGCTTTCTTTATCAAAAACACAAAAAAATTAGTTCTTTTCTTAAGTTGCCACTATGTCTAGGCTTGCTCCAGTCACTATGTCACCCGAAGAAATGATTTTCACTTTTAAACAAGGAATTGAGGAAAGTTTTAAGGAAGCTTGGTCTAGAATCTCTGATCTGCATGAAAAAACTGAGCCTAAAATGACTCAAAGCTTGTGCCTTAGAAGTTTTTACCTTGTGATTGCTCTTTGCTATAGATATGCTTTATATGCTATTGTGGGAGGAGATTTCCTCCAATGTAATGAGGATGATGCTATTAATGCTATAAAGAAACTGATCCTCACTTACAACTTGCCTAGCCAAACTGATATTTCTTTTGCAAAAATATTTGCTAAGTTGAACATTCTTGAGACTAGCACTACTAGCTTAAAAGATTGTTATAATACGCTTAGGAAGCATCACAATTATGTCCCAATAAATTATGAACCATCAAAGTGGCTCCCTACAGTAAAGATTGAGATAAACACTGAAACTTTTCAAGCTCGTTGTGATATCATGTCTGAATCTTGTCTTATTCCCAAAGATATTTATAAATCTCTGAATACTTGGGGGCTTACTGAAGGAGGAAAAGAAATATTACACTGGGAAGGTCCATATTGGAACTACTTGGAGCAATAATAGATGTGGGAAAGGGGACCGTGCACCTTTCTTATCCACCAAACAATCATATTTTCCCAAAGGTTAAGAATAAAATAAGAGAGGTAAGGGCAAGAAAGATGGTTTTAATGCGTCTTCATTTGAGAACACTTGATTCTTTCTTGCTTCTTATGCCTAACTTAAAGGCGTTAAAGAAAACTACTTATTGAGAGATAACCCAAAAGTTTTAGATAAGTCTTGGAAGTTATTAACTCTGTAATAACCTCTCCTTATCCTTTTTATTTGCTTTTTGTGCCAAGAGTAACCTCTAATGAGAGAGAAGTAATGATTGGAAAAGTTGCTGTCCCGAAACAGATTTCTGTGCTTCATCGTAAAAATTCGTGTAAAATCTTTGAACGTCTTTTTGAGGCGTTAATTTTTGTGCTTCTGCACCAGGTTATTATCTAACTTTCGTTAGTTCAACACTTTTTTATTTGAGCAACAGAAGGTCTTCGAAAAAATTCGTCTTTACCGGCTGGTCTGTTTTGACAGATTTCTGCCATTTTCTGCATTTGCTTCTTGTTGGTTCCTTCTTGAGTTCTTTTGGGGAATTGAGCTTTTTGAGGGAATTGCTACAGTAGCTAGTGTTCTAATGGAAGTTTATTTGGTGTTAGAACTTAACCTTAAGACCTTTTATTTTGAGTGCACTAATGTTGCTAATAAAGATTGTGTGAAGTTTTGTATGAAGGAAAATTTTCAGGTGTATGGAAGGAATAAGTAATGAGATGAAGGATGGACTAAAGCTCAAGCTTGGGGATTCCACGCGTGTCACCCCAAGAAATATCCAATAAGTACAAGCGTAAAAGCTTGGGGATGCCCAAGGCATCCCCTTCTTCATTAATAAAAATCCCAGGTTTATTCCAAACGCTTAATTTTTATTGTTTCATGCACAGTTGTGTTGTTCTTGGAGCGTCTTGTTTTTCGTTTTTGTTTTGGTTTTAAGTTTTCTTAGTTTACTTAGTTTTCTGAATAAATTGGTTGGACCGCCTCTTTCATACATTGGTTTGCAAATAGTTTGGTTTGGTTTGGTTTGGAAAAGAGTAGGAAACTTCATGCTTATGTGGTAAAAAGAGCTCGTTTTTGACTGTGTCCTATGCTCTGTCATGCCATGCTTGATATTGTTTTAGCTTTATGCTTAGTATTCTTTGTTGTAGCATGACTTGTTATAAATAATTGATATTGCTTAATGTGCCTTGGATGAATCATGCGTTGTTTTAGCATATTAAAGCATAGTATAGTGGTATTCTCCTTTGATGCTTTATTTGGGTTGACTTGGCGCATGCTCACACCATGTTATGACTATCACAAGTCACCATAGACTTTATTATCCTTTCATTTTCAACTTGTAGTATCACTTTATGCTTTGATCAATGATGTTTTGTCGCTCTGCATGGTTATGGCCATTATTGCTCTCTTTGTTTGTCGCTCCCAGTCTTTTGCTAGCCTCCACAACCAAGTATGAGTTCCACTCATGCATCCAACTCCCTAAACCAAGTTATTCCGAAGAGTCCACCATACCTACCTACTAGCTTATGCTATTGCAAGTATATTCATGCTTTTTTTTACCTTCCAAATTAAACTTGTTATGATAAAACTAGTGATTAAAGCTCTCACGAACTTGATGGCACACTTTACTTTTTTGCATCTAATAAACTTGAACCATTGGGTCCTTCTTTGTTGTGTATATGCTTGCGCTTTATAAATTGAAATTAGCAGAACCATGTTTCATGGGGAATTCTTTCAACATTGCACTTGTACTTTGTACCCCGTTGATATCATGTTCTTTTGCTTACGGATCCCGGCGGTGTGAAATAAAAGTGGAACTTGTAAGATCATGAAGTTTGTATGTGTGTTAGAGAAACTCCTAGGCCGCTATCCTAAGCCATGCCTAATCATGGTGGAAACTTGCAGCATCACCATAATGAGAACTCTATGAAGCATCCTCAATTAAAACCTATGCAAATAGCAAATAAAAAGATCGCTGAGATGCTCATTGTCTGCTTGCCTTGTTATTTCGATTATGGAAAGCTCTCGTATCATATGCAAGGGGTATCCCGTTGGCGGTTCTTAATGAGACACATGTACTTACAATGACAAGAGCTTCCTCGTGACTGAAGTTGAGTTGCATGAGGATCGGTCTTCGTAAGTAAGGGGCATGAGATTTCGGTTCATAACTTGTCAAGCATATCCTCTTAGTTGTGTCACTTTAACCTTAATCACTTTAAAGATGTTTATGATAGGGGAAATGAGAGATGAAAGCTATAAGTACCATAATTTTTGGAAGCTCTTTATGAGACTTGAATCCCTACTTCCTTTTACAAAGGCCTTTCTTCCACCATTATATTGAGTCTCCACCTTCTATCTTTATGCACCTACTTTGAGAGCATAGTGGCCATTCTTAGTTCTATGTGCATTGTCCCAAGACTAGTTTATTGATGCATAACTTGTTATTGTTTATTTTAAACTATTGTATCTAGTCACTCTTATGAACTTTGAAGGTGTCCTATGCATTTATGTTTTCTACTCTATTGAGGGACAAGATGAGTACTATTATGCTATGTTTTCTTTATGTGAAACAAACAAACGTCTTGCAAAGCATTGTTATTCATGAATCTTTTGTTTGTGCCTTTTCATGTTGCATCATAGTCTCTTTGCTTATTGCTAGAACTTTGTCTTTCATGTTATGATTGAAGTACTATGATCCCAGCTTTGAATGTTTTACAAGTACTTTGATCAAGTCTTTGATGGTGCATGTCACCTCAAAAATTATTCTTTCTTTTATCACTTACCTACTCGACGATGAGCAGGAGTTAAGCTTGGGGATGTTGATACATTGCAAATGTATCTATAATTTTTGATGTTCCATGCTTAGTTTTATCCACTTTCTTGTGTTTTGTTCCAACTTTGGAGTACTTTTCATATGATTTCTTGGACTAACCTATTAACAAGAGCCACAGTGCCAACTGCCTGTTTTCTGCTGTTTTTGGTTCCAGGAAAGTCAGAAAATGAATATTCTCGGAATTGGATGGGACAAAAGCCAAAGTGCCTATTTTCTGGAAGTCATCAAGTGCCAGAATACGAGACTGAGAGGGGCCAGGGGGCCACCACACCACCTGGCCGCGCGACCAGGCCTGGCCCGCGCCAGGGGGTGGTGTGGCCGCTCCTGGCACCCCCTCGGCCTCCCCTTCCGACTATAAGATGCCCTCGGGTTGAAAACCCTAAGTGCCCGATCAAAAATCCATGAAAGAGTCTATAGCCGCCGTCATCTCCATCCCTAGATCAGGAGGGATCTGAAGCTCTTCCCGGCACCCTGCCGGAGAGGGGAATTCACCCTGGAGGCCTTCTTCATCACCATGCAAGCCTCCGATGTGATGCGTGAGTAGTTCATCCTTGGACTACGGATCCATGTAGTAGCTAGATGGCTGGTTCTCCTCCTTTGTGCTTTCATGTCTAGATCTTGTGAGCTCCGTTCATGATCAAGATCATCGATTTGTAATTCTGCATGTTGTGTTTGCGGGGATCCAATGGATATTGAGATGCTATTTCAGATTGATTATTGATTATATCATGTCTTTGTTATTTGTGATCTTGCCTGCTTCACGTTGTTATTAGCTATCTTGGCCAAGTAGATGCTAGCAACTCCAAGAGTTAGTATTTATGCTCGATAGTGGGTTCATGCCTCTGGTAATCTGGGGAAGTGACAGAATATCTAAGGTACTAGATGTGCTGTTGCTACTAGGGAGAAAACAACAATCCTTTGTTCATAGAACAATCATATTGTTTACTTTACACGCAGTTCGTAAAGCAATAATCTATTGCTTGCAACTTAATACTGGAGGGGGTTGGGATGATAACCTAAAGGTGGATAATTAGTCATAGATGCAGTTGGATGGTGGTCTATGTATAATGTTGTAATGCCCAATCAAGTCTCAAAGGAGTCAAGATGATTAGTATATGCATGTATTGCTTTCTCGCTGTTTGTCAATTGCCCTGCTGTAATTTGTTCACCTAGCATGTTATCTATCTTAAGGAGAGCCACCTCTAGTGAACTATGGATCCCGGTCCTTGTCTTTTACATTCAATCTACAATCTTTTACTTCTTTGTGTTTACTTTCTGCAAACTTTTACTTCCTTCCGTTCGATACGTTTAATCCTTTGTTTTCCGCAAAACACGGTGAGATTGACAACCTCATCGCAAGTTGGGGACAAAGTTCTGTGGTTGTGTTGTGCAGGTCTCCACGTTGCTACTAGCACCGGTAGTGCGCCCTGCCAAGGCTCAGCTAGCAACACCTTTGGTGTGTTTCCTTGCTCCTACTGGTTCGATTAAACCTTGGTTTCATAACTGAGGGAAACTTGCTGCTGTGCTCATCATACCTTCCTCTTGGGGTTCCCAACGAGATCTACATCAACCACGCACCAGCACTTTTCTGGGCGCCGTGCATTCAGCCATCACCCCCTCTGACATGGGTATAGCCTATAGGTACTCGAGTTTGGCATATATGGTCCAGATACGGCGAAGCCCACGGTGCCGCCAAGGCCCAAAGAGAGAACTCGCGTAGCCTATGGACTCTCGATTGCTTGAAGAACAAGAAGAAGCTAAAGATAGAAAGTTTAAAGGGGAAAACCCTAACCTGTAACTGACTCGATCTGTCACCTGAGACCTAGCCTATCTATATAAAGGCTAGGAGGGGGTGGCGAGGAGGACACACGCAACCCTAGTTTCCACAACCCTCGCCAGATTGCATCTATGCACCATTGTAATCCTCGATTCCTTTGATAATTCCACGAGCAGACAAGCAGGAGTAGGGACCTCTACGAGGCCTGAACCTAGGTAAATCTTCGAGTTCCCTTTGTGCTTGTTTGCTAGCCGATAGATGTCTCCAGCGCTCCCTCCTTCTCCAAAACCCAAGTCCATAACAATGGGCATTGATGAGTTAAGCCCTCGTCAATTGGCGCCGTCCGTGGGGATTGGGAGTGCTGATGTTGCGGCTTCTTCGGCCCCTTCAACAATGATCTACAACTCCGCAACAGTGGAGATTCGCTAGCTTTTTGGCGCGTTCGACTTCACCGTCCACACGCCGGCCACTCGTCCGGCTTTCGAGTCCGTGGGCGATGGAATCAGCCTGGCGATCGGGAGCTTCTGCTTCCAAGTTGGTCAGATGGGCACGCTCCGCATGCCTGACCTGCCGATGGTGCCATCGATTGCTCCAGCATCGTGGTTCCCTCCACCGATCGGCACCCTTAGTGAGCTCAACGCCCCGACAACAGTCGAGAATACGGTTAGCGACAGCAGTCACGAATCCGATCTGAGCGATCTGGCAACTGAAGATGGAACCTACGGTTCCGGATCTGAAAGTTGCGGGAGCAGCAGCTTCCCCAACCACGTCATGTGCGCCGTCATCAACGCAGGCGACACCTCCGCCAATCACGACAACACGGGCGGCGGCAACACACCCAATGGCGGACCACCGCCAAACGGCGGCATAACCAACGGCGGGCCTCCGCCAAACGGCGGACCATCACCAAACGGTGCCCCCGTCAACAACGGAGGAGCGGTCGAGCCTCCAGCCATAATAAACGAGCAAACCGGCGAACGCGTCGTGATCAGGCTCAACGAGCAGGAGTGGGGTCGCTGCCGCGAGGCCTTATGAGGCAACCCTCTACCCTTCGGATCTCCACAAGAACTGCTAATGGGATACCATTGGCTCCTGAAGGGAGAATTCAAGCGCCAAGTGCAAACAATCGCGCAACGCGAGGCGCGCAAAAAGGCGGCAGATGAGTCAAGTCTTCGATGTGCTGGGCTCTCCTCCCACAGGGATCCTCCTCAAAGGGCAACGAGTAGATCGCAAACAAGAGGCGATCCCGGATGGCCCACCTCACCGAACAAGAACACATAGAAGTTGCAAAGGTCCTCGACTTCAGCTCTATGACAGTCGACACCCGGGGCAATGTGGTTCCAAAGATGGCGCAAGCTGCAGTGACAGCAGCCACCATGTACCTCCTGAACAACCAGCCGCCAGCTGGAGATCCTCGAGCCGCCATGCACCGATCTACGATCGAAGGCCTAGGATTAGTCGAGGCCGCCCTCGATAAAGAACCAGCACCAGAGCTGAAAAAAGGCAAAGCTCTAGCAAAACGCTACTCCTCACCCTCATCTAGCGACGATAGTCACGATCTGTCTCGATGTCGCCGCTCACGGTGACACGACCACGACTATGATGCGCGCGATGACCTCACGCAATGCAAGATCGACAAATCGAGGGTGCGATGTGCTCGGTCAACTGACTCAGAAGACGAAGATGTGGAGCTCTATGGCGCTAGATGCTTCAGCAGGGCCATCAGGCAAAAGCGAATGCCCAAGGGGTTTAAGCTCCCGTCGGAGAACCCAAAGTTTGACGGCCTACAGGACCCGAAGATCTGGTTGGAGGACCACATCTCCTCCGTCAGGCTTCACGGCGGAAGTCGAAGCACAGCTGTGCAATGCCTGCAGCTACAGCTACAAGGCGTTGCCCAAGCATGGCTCAACAACCTCCCACGCGGATCCATTCGCAGTTGGGAAGAGCTGGTTTATAGCTTCGTGCGCAACTTCAAGGGCACATACAAACGGCCCGCATCAATCGAAGAGCTGAGATGCTGCCAGCAAAGATCGAGTGAATCGCTACGCTCCTACATCCAGAGGTGGTCCATCATCAAGAACTCCGCAGAGAACATCTCGGAGGACCGCGCGATTGACGGATTCAACGGCGGTGTACCTCGCATAGAGCTCAGGGAGGATCTGAGCCACTCAAAGCCCAAAACCATCGATCACCTAGTGGAAATCGCGAATCGCTGGGTAGATGGAGAAGATTCGGTGAAAAATCGCGTTCACTCCGATGATGAGGCAGAACTCGAGCGCAGACGCGATCGCTGAGGCAAATGCTGCATGCGCATCTACGATGACCGCGACGACGTCAACATGGTCGTGGCCGGCTACGCCGACAGACGCGACGACAACCGCATCAACGGATACCGCAAATCCGGAAAGACCATGCAAGTGTGGCAGCGCCACAATTGCGATGCGGCACCCGCAACATCCATTGAAGACAAGCTGTCCGGGCCATGCACTGTGCATTTCTACATCGACAAGCATGATGGAAAGAAGAAGTCAAGTCACCTCCTCAAGGACTGCCGCGAGTTCCTAAAATTACATGAGAGACTGGCTCGGATGAACCGTAGCGCAGTCGAAAGGGGTTACGGAGCCGCCCCAGGCGCCGTGGCACATGGAGCTCCGCCACCACCACCCGGGCCACCCCCGAATGCAGCCGCACCAGACCAGCACCACGGAGGCGAACCATACCCACGGGCCATGGGCACCATGATGATCCAAAAGGGGCGCCCCTCGAATCAGGTGCAGAAGGCCATCACTCGCCAAGTCAACTTGACTACAAACTCGCCACCATCTACCACTGAGTACCTCAGCAGAAGCGAGTCCTGCATCACCTTCGACAAGCGCGACCATCCGCCCCAAGTACCTCGCCCAGGCCATTGTCCCCTCATACTCGAGGCGCAAATCGGAGGCTTCGACATGAGCCGCGTCTTCATGGACGGCGGAAGCGGCATCAACCTTATATTCGCGAGGACCTTGCGAGCAATGAGGATCGCTCTGACTTGCTTAGAAGCCTCAGACACAACGTTCCACGACATCGTCCCAGGCAAGGGCGTTTATCCCCTTGGAAAAATCAACCTCGACATCATCTTCGGCACGCCGAAAAACTTTCGACGCGAGCGCATCGACTTCGCGGTCATCGACTGGCCCTCGCAGTACCACTGCATCGTCGGACGTGTCGCGTTCGCTAGGTTCATGGCGGTACCAAACTACGCCTATCTACAGATGAAGATGTCAGGCCCTAACAGTGTCATTATAGTCAATGGGAGCTTCGAGAGATCTGACAGTTGCGACAGGGAATTCAATAGAATCTCCCAGGCCTTCGGCATGCAGGAAGAACTCACGAGACTAAAGGAGTCGACAGACAACAGTTTGCCTCCCCTAAGCAGGCCAAGCTCACCTGACTTGTCCTTCGACTCATCAGTGCACACGAAGAAAGTCTAGGTCTACCCATCGGATCCCGCCAAGACGGTCCTCATCACCACAAACTTGAGTCCCGCATAGGAACTCGCGCTCGTCGAATTCCTCCGTGAGCACTGGGAAATTTTCGCCTGGTGTCCAGTGGACATGCCAGGAGTTCCCAGGGAATTCGCACGCACTCAATGTCAATCTAGACGCAAGGCCGGTCAAACAAACAGTTCGGCGATTGTCTGAACCAAGGGCAAAGGCAGTTGGAATGGAGATCAACAGACTCCTCGACACCAAATTTATACGCGAGATCAAGGAAAGCACTTGGCTCGCCAACACGTCGATAGTACCAAAAAAGGACACGGACATCCTGCGGATGTGCGTGGACTTCACCTCTTTGAATAAGCATTGTCTGAAGGATCACTTCCTGCTACCGCGAATCGACCAGATCATCGACTCCACTGCAGGATGCGAGCACCTCTGCTTCCTCGACGCCTACTCCGGCTATAACCAGATTCGAATGAAGGAGGAAGACCAAGAAAAAACAGCGTTTACAACGCCTTTCCGTGTGTTCTCCTACAACACAATGCCCTTCGGGCTAAAGAACGCAGGAGCCATATACCAGTGGTGCATGCAGGCTTGCCTCAAGAACCAACTCGGTCACAATGTTTAACTCTATGTCGACGACATAGTAATCAAGACCAAAGAGGAAGCCTCACAAATCGACAATTTGCGCGAAAGATTCGCCAACCTCGATCGCTACCGGATCAAGCTCAATCCGGACAAGTGCGCCTTCAGCGTACCATCTGGGCAACTACTCGGGTATCTTATCTCCGCGAGAGGGATCGAAGCAAACCCGAAGAAAATAAAAGCCATACTGGCCATTGAGAAGCCAAAAAACATAAGGGGCTTCCAGCAGCTGGCTAGGCGAATCGCGGCTCTCAGTCGATTTATCAGTCGGATGGGTGAAAAGGCACTGCCCTTCTACCAACTCCTCCACAAAGCTGACAAGTTCGAGTGGACCATGGAGGTGCAGGAAGCATTCGAAGACCTCAAACGCCTACTATCCACCTCGCCAGTACTGGTGACCCCACGAGAAAGGGAACTGTTGTTATTATACATCTCCGCCACCAACCAGGTGGTCAGCACAGTGCTCGTAGTCGAACGAGCCGAGGAAAACAATGTCCACGGGGTACAGCGCCCAGTCTACTGCTTCAGCGAGGTACCTATGCCAACAAAACAGCGGTACCCGCACTACCAGAAACTAGCGTACGGCGTCTTCATGATGGCCCGGCGACTGCGCCACTACTTCCAACAACACCCAATCGTGGTAGTCAACGACGCCCCGCTTGGGCACATCCTCAACAATCCCGACGCAACCGGGCGAGTCGCACTTTGGGGAATTGAACTGTCTCCACGAGACATCACATATGAAAAACGTGACGTAATCAAGTTGCAAGTTCTCCCTGACTTCCTGGTGCACTGGATGGAGAACCAGCTCCCTGAAAAACTAGATGTGTCCTACCTCTGGACAATGCACTTCGATGGATCCAAGTGGAAGGACGGAGCTGGTGTAGGTGTCATACTAACATCACCCCAGGGAGACAAGCTGAAATATATCCTACAAATGCAGTTCACCGCCTCCAACAACAAAGCTGAATATGAGGCCCTGCTCCACGGGATGAGGATGGCAAAAGCCTGCGGCGCCAAAAGGCTCATAATATACGGCGACTCCAAGCTGGTGGTTAACCAGACAATGCACGAGTGCGACGCACTGAACGACAAAATGATTGCCTACCGCGACCTCTACGACACACTCGAAGGGGATTTTGACGGCTGCGAGCTGTGGCACATAGGTCGTGAAAGCAATGAAGAGTCGGACGCACTCGCCAACATAGGCTCTACCTGCGCCCCCATACCACCTGGGGTATTTCTCGAGCGCATCTGGGAACGCTCCATCAAGCCAAAGGCCGCAGAGAAGAAAACAAGCGTAGCAACAGACTCGGGGGCTACGCCGCCCAATGAGCCAATGTCACTCGACGACTTGGAACTGGACACAGGACTCGAAGGACCAATGAGCGTCATGATGATCGAGCAATCCTGGACTCAACCGTACATCACGTACCTCCTTAGCAAGAGGTTACCGGACGATCTGATTGATGCACGACACATCGTGTGGCGATCCAAGGCATTCGTTGTTATCAACAACGAACTGTACAAGCACAGCATCACAGGAGTACTCCAACGATGCGTCTCCACGGCTGATGGAAGAGTTGTTCTCCTCGACATCCATGAGGGGACCTGCGGGCACCACCCCGGCAGTCGCGCCCTTGTTGCCAAAGCTCTACGAGTTGGATTCTACTAGCCTACGGCCGTGCGCGACGCTAAGGACATCTTCCAGAAATGCAACACTTGCCAGCGATTTGTGGACAAGCCACACGCACCTGGCGTAGAGCTCTGGCCAATTCCATTGGCCTGGCCCTTCGCGCAATGGGGACTCGACATGGTTGGAAAACTCCCAAGGTCCTCATGAGGAGGCTACATCTACCTCTTGGTCGTAGTCGACTAATTCACCAAGTGGATAGAGGCCATGCCAGTGACCAATCAAACAGGGCACATCGCAGTCAAGTTCTTCGAGTACATCCTCTACCGCTTCGGAGTGCCGCACAGCATCATCACCGACAATGGGACGAACTTCACGTCCAAGGAATTCCAAGAATTCTGCGAGAATCTGGGAATCAACATCAGTATGACTCGATGATACATCCACAGACCAACGGTCAGGTCGAAAAAGTGAACGTGCTCGTCTGCGGCGGCATCAAGAAGGGACTCCTCCGGCCACTCGAACAAGCTGCGGGTTGCTGGCCAGACGAACTACAATCAGTACTTTGGAGCCTACGCACAAATCCAAATAGTGCTACAGGGTACACCCCATTCTTCATGGTGCACGGGGCTGAAGCGGTGCTACCCGCCGAAGTACGATACAAAGCACCGCGCGTGGTCGCTTACAGCAAACAAGAGTCAAATCTTGCACTCGAAGACTCCGTCGACCTCCTAGACGAGGCAAGGGAAATCGCCGCAGAAAGATCAACGATCTACCAGCAGAACCTGCACAACTACCACAGCAGGAGGCTACGCTCCAGACCCTTTGACGAAGGCGACCTGGTCCTGCGACTGAAGCAGCAAGGGCATCTCAAGCTCGAATACCCCTAGAAGGGACCATACGTGATTATAGAAGTAATCCCAGGTGGCGCCTATTGCCTTCAAGATTTAGAGACAGGAGTCGCATACTCCAATCCCTAGAACGTTGCATAGCTGCGTCGCTTCTACCCTTAGTCAGTTTTTTACTTTTACATTACAAATAAGGCTACTCAGCCAAGGCTACTTAGCCACACATTGTACTTCGTACTACCCCGGGAATAAAGCTAAGTGCCCCAAAACTCTGTGTTTTCCTCTATTTTTCGCACATTATCCACTCGGGGGCTGCGCCACCCTATACACATCTGTTCTACGAACTTAAACGTGATATCCTGAGTAGCTGGCACACCAATCGAAACCCTTGACAACATCAACCCAGTTTCAACGCACCTGACAAGTTGACAAGGGACTGAGATAATTACATGGCCAGGCTAACGAAAAGGAATCTCATAGTGCAACGCACTCACAAAACATAGACGCTAACAAGCTCTTTTATACATCATCGTCAATCAATTCACATCATATATACGAACTTCACAACACTAGTACAATTATGTGCAGGATACAAGCTAAACTACTATTGCAGCAAGAGGACATTGGTTTGCTCCTCGAAGAAGTCGACGATCTCCTCTGCTGGGCGATCCACTGCCTGGTAGTGCGGCACCATGTTCCAAGCAGAACCCGCTGGCGTCACAGGTGACCCAGCAGCAATTGCTGCAACGTCCACATCAGGCCTATGCAATCGCACCAGCGAGAGAGCTTTCTTGGCACCAGCCACCAACTGTTGTTGCACACACTCGCGGACCGCACTCAGGTCATGGAATTTAGCGAGAAGGGCCAGCAGGCTCGATGGAACGGCATCCAACAAAAACATAGTCCGATAAATATTCTTCGAGCATGACTACGACTTCTTCAAAAAGTGAAGTACTCGCGACGCACGATCCTGTAGGGTCGCCAACGCAATCACGCGATCGTGATCTACCCAGAAGTACCCACTCGCCTGAAGCTGCTCCATGGTTAGGTCATTCATACGAATGGCAATTCGATCTTTCTCATCCTGCGGATGGCGCGCGCTGACAACTATACACAGCAAAATGGAAGTATGAAGACAAGCAAACCATTGCGAATGACTACGAGGAAAAGAGAAGAGTAAGAAAGATAACATTTAAATTGGTCGCCCAGCTGCGTCACCTCCCCCAACAAATATTGCTCTCGGGCGGTGGCCTTCTCTGCCTTCGATTTCCATACATCCGCATTACCACGGAGTGCGGGCAGTTCACGCTCCAACTTCTTCACGCGATAACAAAGTCACGAGAGCAGAGACAACTCATCCACTCTTGAGCGTGGCGGTGTCAAAGTATCATCAAGATGTGGCGAATCCTGAGTTTTCCTCAAAGGTTCACTTGATGTGCCCTATCACAAGCCAAGCAAGAAGGAATGAGAAGACCAAATCGATGCGCAAACAAAATATTTGAGTGCATTCAAGATTAGCAAAAGTATCAGCAGATACACTCGCCAAAAAGGCATCTTTTCGATAAAAGGCATAAGCTATCTAACTATTACAAAGCTACTGAGGAGCAACTAGTTTCTTCGACTTGGACTTTGGCTTTGGGGGCCTCATCGAGTCTGTGGCTATATCAGATGCCACTAACTTTCCGCCAGACCCTGACGCTGCAGCCTTTGCCGCCTTGTTGGCTCGCTGCATATCTTCAGAGTACTTTGCGACTGTGTTGATCAGCTGCAGCCCATACTTGACATAGGTAGTCGTGAAAGGAGCAAAGACTACCTGTTGACCATAGCGAGTTACATTGATGCACCAGCCGCACGGAGTGATTTCTTGAAGCTTGCAGGGATGTCACCAGCAAGAGATTCCACCAGCATGTCCATATTCTCGATTAGCTCAGCCTTGAGCACTAGCTCTTCCCGGAGGCGACTGAGCACACCCTTGGCCTTGGAGAGCATCTCTTGAACGGTGGAGCTGCGGTCCTCAACTGCGGAAAGAGCACCCGCCAAGGCATCGTCACGGTGGAGGGTCTGAGGGTCGAAGCTCAAATCGCCAGCATCTACACAAGAACCAAAGCATTGGCGCAATGTCAGTAAATCGATAAAAGAGGCAGTTGGTAAAAAAAAGGATCAGCAAATACCTGTGATGGAGGCACACAGATCCTCTTCACGGTATTGCCCCTCGTCACGCGCCGTGATTGCCTCATCGTGACTCTTCACAGCCGCGGCGAGCGTCTTTTCCATGGTGGCAGCGTCGCGAAGAAGGGCATTATGTTCAGCTGCAAAACAAAACAAAAGGGATAGACTATCAGTCGACTACATAACAACGATGCAGAAAAAGAAGCAGTAAAGGGCACTTACTTTCCACCACGCGATAGCGCGTATCCAGCATTGCATGCTGGCGACCCGTCGCAAGCACCTACTCCGCCAGGTGAGCGGCTTCCTTCACAAGGAGCTATCACAAAAAGGGAACAACAAAGGATCAGCAGATGCCATAGATAAAATCGACTGCAACATCAGAAGAAGAGATACTACACTTACATGATCCTCCAGTGACTCCAAAGTCGATTGGTGTGCAGTCATCCGGGCAACCATCCGATGCTCCCCATCATGTGGAGAGCTTGATGAGTTATGCCCGGAGTGGGCCGCCAATGGAGGAGAAGGAGCATGCTTAACCTCTTTCTTGGCTCTGGAGGTCGCGACTCGAGATTCTTTCAAAAATTGGACGTCGCCAGAAGATGACGACGCCTGCTGACTGCAAGATCAAACCAACATCACGAAAAGGCAACTCCAAAGAAGAACCAAAAAGGAAGACTCGAATACTTACCAGTCAAACTTATCAAAGTCAAAGGTTTGATCCCCCGACTCTGATGACGATTCCTTGCGAGAGGATGGCGCCATGGAAATCATGGGAACGGCAGGGATTGGCGACTCCGCACCAACACCTGCACCTCCCGGAGTCGAAGGGGACGACGCATCCTAATCTTCGCTGCGCGAACGCTTGCGAGTATCCAGACTACTCGACTCGGGGGCTTCCTCCTTCACATCAGATGGGACGGCGACTCTGACTCGTCCTCTTCCAAAGCTTCACGAGGAATAACCCCCTCGAGAAGAGGGGGCATACAATGCCACACCGCCCAATGCTGCATACAGAAAACAAATATAACACAAAGTCAAGAAACAACAAAGAAGCAATCGACAAACAAAGCTACTATGTACCACAACTATACCTCAGGAGGAGGGTTAGCAGCATCGAACGGAGGAACGACTGGTTATTTGGGGAGCTCATCCTTGGTGGTGTACTTGGTGACCAGTCGCACACTTTTGTCTACCTCACTTGTGGACATGCCATCGGCAGACACGCGAGTGACATCGTCCGTGCTAGCCCACTGAAACATGGGGTGGACTCTGGCCTGCAGGGGTTGAACGCAATGGCGCAGCCATGGGCGAATGAGGACACAACCTCCCTCCTCTTTACACATGCCACTCTCGAGGTCGCATACGCGCTCGTACAGCACATCTGTCTCCATGGACTCGCCGGGCATAATCACGTTCTTCCAGGAACGCCTCCTCTAGCACGATGTTGTGGGATCGAAGGGCGCAAGTCCAAAGTGGTCTCCGTCGGCCTTCAGGTCGCGGATATAAAACCACTTGTCCCTCCACCCTTGGACGGACGCTGTGAGTTTGATATCGAAGTATGTAGCATAGGAGTCGACGTGGATACCGCAGCCGCCTACATCATAGACTACGGAGCCAGATGCCGATTGGTGCTTCAACTTGAAGAGGCGCTTAAAGAGGCCGAAGTGCGGCTCGATACCGAGCCAGCACTCGCAAAGGGTAATGTAGCAAGCTACGTGGAAGATGGAATTGGGGGACAGCTGATGGAGATGGAGCCCGTAAAAACAGAGAAGGCCCCTGAAGAAAGGATGCAGGGGCAACGAGAGGCCGCGGATGATGAATGCTAGGAACATCACCCGAAAGCCGGCAGGAGGAGAGGGGATTACCTCGCTGCCAGGGATACGCGCATCAGCGACTGCGGACGACAAAACTCCGTCTTGACGAAGAAGACGAACCTCTGATGATTTGATCACAGATGCACGCCACGCACCATTCGTGACGTGAGTGCCTGTGCCTTTCTTCTTTCCGCCGGCGACCGTGCTGGTGCCTGCAGCGGCGGAGCCACCCTTCTTCTTCATCGCAGCAGCGGAATCGGCCGCAACACCTCCCTTTTTCTTCCCCATTTTGCGGTGGCGATGTTACCGGAGGAAGTAGCTAGGAAATACGCGGAGCTGGTCCAGCGCCGCGAGGGAAAGAAGAGCAAAGAAGTAGAGGAGCTGCGGAAATGGCGATGGAGGCAAAGGATGAAAATAAGTAGATGTGAAATTCACCGTCGCCGCATCGCTACTTAACCCCTGGAAAGATGCAATCCAACGGCTAAGAAAAACCCTACCAAACGCGTGGCGTTCATCGCGCTTGACACGTGGAGGAAGAATCGTCCCCTACTACTCCCATTACGCGCGGAAATCGAGGAGGCGTAGTTAAAATAAAGATTACGCACGCCCGGTCAAATCAGAGTCAGGGAATGGGACCCACCGCTCGTCACGTCTTGTCAAACTCGCTCACGCGGGTAACTGAGTTCATGGGTCATCAGCACTGACATCATCAAAACTACGCAGCAGAAGATTTCGACTACTTTAGTCCTTGCTCGAATCTTCGACTCCACCGAGCACTCGGGGGATACTCCCATAGGGAGCGTGGATCGCGTACCCTACGATTTTTCTTTTTCTTTTTGTAGGAACATGGACAATCAAAGCAAACCCAACCACTCGAAACATGGTTCGACTATGGACATGGGTTACTCCCATAGGGAGCGCCGGAAGCAAATTCGAATAAAACAAGCAAACAAAAGACGACCGCAGTCGCAAAAGTTTTTTAGTCCCTGCCTGAGTCTTCGACTCAACAAGGCACTCGGGGCTACTCCCATAGGGAGTGATGGCCGCGCACCCTATGATTATTTGTACAACGTACTGTGTGTTGATAACATCCACACTCAAAGTTTATGGCAACACCGCCTCATGATTTATCCCTACAAAGATACTGCGTCTCCTGGGTCACCCAAATCACCTCCGCGATGACAAAAATTCGGATGCCGCACTTACAGCCTGAAGATAAGACCTGAATAAGGCCTGGCAACGCATTTTGCTGCGCACTACCAGAAATATAACTGTGCCTACAGGAACGATGAACATGCCTTGACGGACACGTCGAGTGCTCACACCCATACACTGGAATTCGACTCCTATAAGACCTCCGTGGCTTGAGTCGAATTACACCAGCACTTTTCCAGATTCGAGTCCGGGTACTCGAGTTCGAGTAGATTGCGTTGTTTTACCCTAAGTTAGTTGAATCATACCGATACATCGGATAAGTCAGGCACGCACATCAACAATCCCTATGACACAAGCATAGCAGTCGAGAAATATACTCATTTATGCACTCGAAAGGCTTCATAAAGTATCTAGTCGAATCTGCGATTCCACTGGACACTTGGGGGCTACTGACATGGGTATACCGTACAGGTACTCGAGTTTGGCATATACAGTCTAGATACAGTGAAGCCCATGGTGTCGCCAAGGCCCAAAGAGAGAACTCGAGTAGCCTACGAACTCTCGATTGCTTGAAGAACAAGAAGAAGCTAAAGATAGAAAGTTTAAAGGGGAAAACCCTAACCTATAACCGACTCGATCTGTCACCCGAGACCTAGCCTCTATATAAAAAGGCTAGGAGGGGGCGGCGAGGAGGACACACGCAACCCTAGTTTCCACAACCCTCGCCAGATTGCATCTGTGCACCATTGTAATCCTCGATTCCTTTGATAATTCCACGAGAAGACAAGCAGGAGTAGGGACCTCTACGAGGCCTGAACCTGGGTAAATCTTTGAGTTCCATGTGTGTTTGTTTGCTAGCCGATAGATGTCTCCAGTGTTCCCTCCTTCTCCAAAACCCAAGTCCATAATAATGGGCATTGATGAGTTAAACCCTCGTCACCCTCTTTCATACATTGGTTTTCAAATAGTTTGGTTTGGTTTGGAAAAGAGTAGGAAAGCTCATGCTTAAGTGGTAAAAAGAGCTTGTTTTTGACTGTGGCCTATGCTTTGTCATGCCATGCTTGATATTGTTTTGGCTTTATGCTTAGTATTCTTTGCTTTAGCATGACATGTTATAAACAATTGATATTGTTTAATGTGCCTTGGATGAATCATGCGTTGTTTTAGCATATTAAAGCATAGTATAATGGTATTCTCCTTTCATGCTTTATTTGGGTTGACTTGGCGCATGCTCACACCATGTTATGACTATCCCAAGTCACCATAAGCCTTTATGATCCTTTAGTTTTCAACTTGCAGTATCACTTTATGCTTTGATCAATGATGTTTTGTTGCTCTGCAAGATTGTCGCCATTATTGCTCTCTTAGTTTTTCGCTCCCAGTCTTTTGCTAGCCTCCACAACCAAGTATGAGTTCCACTCATGCATCCAACTCCTAAAATCAAGTTATTACAAAGAGTCCACCATACCTACCTACTAGCTTATGCTATTCCAAGTATATTCATGTTTTTATCTACCTTCTGAATTAAACTTGTTATGAGAAAGCTAGTGATTAAAGCTCTCACGAACTTGATGGCACACTTTACTTTTCTTTCCCTTAAAAAACTTCAACCATTGTGTCGTCTATGTTGTATATGCATGCACTTATTTGTTGGGGATTAGCAGAACCATGCTATCAATGGGAATGCTTTCAACATTGCACTGGTACTTTGTACCTAGCTGATATCATGCTATTTTGTCTATGGATGTCGTCGGTGTGAAATGAAAGGGGAGCTTGTAAGTCCATGGAGTTATGTATATGTGTTAGAGAAACGCCTGGGCCGCTGGTCTAATCCATGCTGACATGGTGGAAACCTGCAGCGTAACCATAATGAGCTATCTATGACGCATTCTTCTTATAAAAAAAGAGTCCGATATTGAGAAAAAAGAGAAAAAGAGAAAAAGAGATTATGAAAAGAGGAAAGAGAGAAAAAAGCACCATATTCCCATGGTAAATAAGAAGATTGCTGAGATGCTCCTTGTATGCTTGCCTTTTCATTTTGATATGGGTATTCTTTCGTATCATCGGGCAAGGGGTACCCCGTTGGCGGTTCTCTATGATACACATGTACTTACGATGCCAAGAACTTACCGGTGACTAAACATGAGTAGCATGAGGAGCGGCCCTCGTATTCAAGGGACATGAGATTTCCAACTTATACTTTGTCAAGCATATACTCCATAGTTTGTTCACTTTAACCTTAATCACTTCAAGATGCTTATGATAGGGGCAATGAGAGCTGAAAGCTATTAAGTACCATAATTTTGGAAGCTCTTTATGCCATGCTTGAATCCCTACTTCCTTCTATGAAGGCCTTTCTTCCACTTATATATTGAGTCTCCACCTTCTATCTTTATGCACTTAGTTTGAGAGCATAATGGCCATTCTTAGTTCCATGTGCATTGTCCCAAGACTTGTTGGTTCTGATACTGCTTGTTTTAAACTATTTGTATCTAGTCACTCTTATGAACTTTGAAGGTGTACTATGCATTTATGTTTGCTACTCTATGAGGGACAAGCTGAATGCGACTATGCTATGTTTTCTTTATGTGAAACGAACAAACGTCTTGCAAAGCATTGTTATTCATGAATATTTTGTTTGTGCCTTTTCATATTGCAACATAGTTTCTTTATATTATTGCTAGAACTTTGTCTTTCATGTTATGGTTGAACTACTATGATCCCAGCTATCAATGCTTGCAAATACTTTGATCAAGTTTATGATGGTGCATGTCACCTCAAAAATTATTATTTCTTTTTATCACTTACCTACTCGAGGATGAGCGGGAGTTAAGCTTGGGGATGTTGATACATTGCAAATGTATCTGTAATTTTTGATGTTCCATGCTTGGTTTTATCTACTTTCTTATGTTTTGTTCCAACTTTGGAGTACTTTTCATAGACTTTCTTGGACTAACCTATTAATAAGATGCAATAGTGCCAGTTGCATGTTTTCTACTGTTTTTGGTTCCAGGAAAGTCAGAAAATCAATATTCTCGGAATTGGACCGGACAAAAGCCATAGTCGATATTTTACCGGAATACTCATGGAGCCAGAAGACGAGAAGGAGAGGGGCCACAGGGTGGCCACACCATGTGGTGGTGCGGGCTAGCCCTGGCCATGCCACCAGGTGGTGTGGGCCCCCTGGCCACCCACCGACCTTGCCTCTTCGCCTATCAGATGCCTCCCGATGCAAAAACCCTAAAGGGTCAAGCCTCCAGCGACGAAAAGTTCCGTAGCACCGCCACCACCAAAGGGGACATTCGGGGGACAGAAAGTCTCTGTTCCGGCACCCTGCCGTTACGGGGAAGTGCCCGCAGAGCCATCTCCATCGATCTCCACCACCATCTCCATCGCCATTG
Source organism: Avena eriantha (assembly GCA_910589775.1). NCBI lineage: Eukaryota > Viridiplantae > Streptophyta > Magnoliopsida > Poales > Poaceae > Avena > Avena eriantha. Next base: position 64,239,308 of record OU342740.1, read on the forward strand.
CTGATTCCCATGATGAAGAGGGAGTAGTTCTCTCTCGAGGGTGAGGGTTCTACCGGTAGCTATGTGTTCATCTACATCTCTGTATGCATGATCATATTGTGATCATGAGCTTTGTAATCAAGTAGATCTACCTTGCTACTCAAGTGCTTTAATAGATCTCTGCTCTCCCCATGTGTGTGAAAGTGACAGCGTGCACACCATAGTGGCACTTAGGCTAGAGATTACAAATACTTGTCAGAAACAGATCGAAACAAAAACATGACGAGAACATGATATACGAAGCTTGGAAGATCCGGGGGATTATATATTACGAAGTTTCATAACAAAAGGAAGGTACTGGGAGAAAACGGGTCGGAGACGGAGTTCGATGTGGCCTCACCACCTGGAGGTGCGACCATGGGTGGGCCCGCGCCACAGGGTGGTGTGAGCTACCCTAGCTCCGTTTCCGTCCCTCTTTTGCTTCCTAGCTTTCCTTGTTAGCTAAAAACTGCAAAAATATAACTGGACAGATCTTTCGCGGAACTTTTCGTACCAGAACTGTTACCTATTCGAAAACGGACTCTGCAGGTCTCTGAATTTGGTTTTTGATAAATTTTTCTGGAGTTATGACTTGAAAAGCATCAACATCTTCATTATAAGAATCTCCAGCAATGTAGTTCTTAAGTCGCTGCACATTCACCACTTGTGTAGTGTTATCTTATAAAGAAGAAATCTTTATTGCTCCTCAACGGTACACTTCTTCAATAACGAAAGGTCCTTCCCATTATGACAGTAGTTTTCTTGCAAAAAATCTGAGACGAGACCTATACAATAGAACTTTCTCACCAACATGGAATTCTCTCTTAAGTATTCGCTTCTCATGCCATCTTTTGACTTTTCCTTAAAGAGTCTAGCATCCTCATAGGCTTCACTCCTCCACTCATCCAAAGAACTTAAGTCAAATAATCTTTTTTCACTAGCAAGCTTACAATCTCTATTAAGTTCTTTAACTGCCCAATAAGATTTGTGTTCTAATACTAAAGGTAGGTGACAAGATTTCCCATAAACCATTTTATAAGGAGACATCCCCATAGGGTTTTTATAGGCAATCCTATAAGCGCATAAAGCATCATTCAACTTTTTAGCCCAGTTTTTTCTAGATCTATTAACAGTCTTTTGTAAGATGGATTTAATTTCTCTATTTGATAACTCTACTTGCCCACTTGTTTGGGGGTGATAAGCTCAAGAAATTCTATGACTAACATCATATTTAGCAAGGGTATTTCTAAAACCACCATGAATGAAATGAGAACCTCCATTAGTCATGAGATACCTAGGCACTCCAAACCTAGGAAAGATAACATCCTTAAGCATTTTAGGGAGGTCTCCCCGTCAGCACTCTTCGTAGGTATGGCTTCTACCCACTTAGTAACATAATCAACGGCAACAAGAATATGAGTATAACCTTTCGAGGGAGGAAAATGACCCATAAAGTCAAATCCCCAACAGTCAAAGCGTTCAATAACTAAAGAGTAATTCATTGGCATTTCATTCCGTCTAGAAATATTACCAACACGCTGAAACTCATCACAGGATAAGACAAATTTTCATGCATCTTTAAAGAGGGTAAGCCAGTAAAAACCTGATTGTAGTACCTTCTGTGCAGTTCTATCTCTTGCATGATGCCCTCCATAGGCACTACCATGACATTTCCGTAATATCTCCTTTTGCTCATATTCTAGAACACATCTTCGTATAATACCATCCACTCCTTCTTTTATATAAGTGTGGGTCATCCCAAAAATAATGCCTCAAATCATAAAAGAACTTTCTTCTTTGCTGGGTTGTAAAAGTTGGAGGCAAATACTTGGAGACAATAAAGTTAGCATAATCAGCGTACCAAGGGCTCCCTCGTGAGCTTACCCCTACTGCATCCAACTGTTCATTTGGGAACCTATCATTAACAGGCATAGGATCAAAAGAGATGTTTTCCAATCGAGATAAATTATCAGCTACAGGATTTTCAACACCTTTCCTGTCTACAATATGTAGGTCAAACTCCTGTAAGAGTAGCACCCATCTAATAAGCCTAGGCTTAACATCTTTCTTCATCATAAGGTACTTAATAGCAGCATGATCAGTATGAATGGTAACTTTTGAGTTAACAATATAAGTTCTAAACTTGTCACAAGCAAAGACGACGGCTAGGAATTCTTTTTCAGTAGTAGCATAATTCCTTTGAGCAGCATCAAGAGTCTTACTAGCATAATGGATAATATTTAACTTTTTTTCAATTCGTTGCCCAAGGACTGCACCTACAGCAAAATCACTAGCATCACACATTATTTCAAAGGGTAAACTCCAATCAGGTGGTTGAACGATAGGAGCTGTAGTTAAAGCCTTCTTAAGAGTTTCAAAAGCTTCCTTACAATCATCATCAAAAACAAAGGGTACATCTTTTTGAAGAAGATTAGTGAGGGGTTTTGATATCTTAGAGAAATCTTTAATAAACCTTCTATAGAAACCAGCATGACCAAGGATACTACGAATACCTTTGATGTCTCTTGGACATGGCATTTTCTCATTTGCCTCAACTTTAGCTCTATGAACTTCTATGCCTCTTTCAGAAACCTTATGTCCAAGTACAATACCTTCATTAACCATGAAGTGGCATTTCTCCCAATTAAGACCAAGATTAGTTTCTTCACACCTCTACAAAAATTTATCAAGGTTGTGCAGACAATTATCAAAAGAAGTTCCATAGACGGAGAAGTCATCCATGAACACTTCCACAATTTCCTCACAAAAACCATGAAAGATAGCAGACATGCATCTTTGAATAGTAGCAGGAGCATTACATAAACCAAAAGGCATACGTCTATAAGCATAGGTTCCGTAAGTAAGTAGCTTTTTCTTGATCTTGTTGTTTAACAACAATTTGAGAGAAACCATAATATCCATCAAGAAAACAAAAATGGGTCTTTTTAGACAACCTTTCTAACATTTGATCAATAAAGGGAAGTGGGTAATGATCTTTCTTAGTAACTTTGTTAACTTTCCTAAAATCAATGCACATTCTATAACCTACTACTATTCTTTGGGGAATAAGCTCATCATTATCATTAGGGACGACGGTAATTCCCCCTTTTTTAGGAACACAATGAACAGGACTAACCCATTCACTATCAGCAATAGGGTAAATAATACTAGCATTAAGGAGTTTCAATACCTCATTTCTTACCACTTCCTTTATCTTAGGATTTAAACGTCGTTGGTGCTCTACCACTAGCTTTGCATCTGGTTCTATAATGATAGCATGCTGACATACAGTAGGAGAAATCCCTTTTAAATCATCCAGAGTATAGCCCATAGCCCCTCGATGTTTCTTCAGTACGTCCAATAACCGTTCTTCTTCCTTCCCTAAAAGTTTAGAGCTAATAATAACAAGATATATCTTATTATCATCAATGTAGGCATATTTAAGATCATCGGGTAAAGGTTTTAGATCGAAAACTGGATCCTTTTTAGGTGCCAACGTGGTACCCAAGTCTTCTATCGGCAAGTTATGCTTAAGCATCTTAGGTTGACTACAGAGAATCTCGTCAATCTCATTCCTTTCTTCCATGAAGATTTCACTTTCGTGATCTTCCATAAATTGCTGCAAAGCATTGTTAGGAGCAAGAGAAATAGAAGCAAGTTGTTCAACTCTAAAATCCTCATTATGGGTTTCATCTTCACAAAGTTCTTTCGTAAATTTCAAAAAATTAAACTCATAAGATTCTCCATCAAACTTAGTCCAGATTTTCTCCCTTATGCAATCTATAATTGCTCCACAAGTACTCAAGAAAGGTCTACCAAAAATGATAGGATAAGATTTACTAGCAGCTGAACCAAGTACTAGAAAATCAGCAGGATACTTAATCTTACCAGAAAGAACTTCTACATCCCATACAATACGAATTGGAGAGATGGTCTCTCTATTAGCAAGGTGAATAACCACATCAATCTCTTCCAATTCGCAGGGACTGATTTCATGCATAATTTCTCTGTAAAGCTCATAAGGAATAGCACTGGAACTTGCATCAATATCACATAAACCATAATAGCAATGATCACTGATACGTCCATTTTGCATCACTATTCTATGTCCTAATTCACTGTTATTCATTGATATATTTCATATTAAGAGGTGATACTTATGTTATTTCATCTGTTTTTGCATGGTTGATGTCTTTTGGAGCATGGACCGCTACAGTCAGGATTCTGATGGAAAATGTGCTGTTTGGAGGCGAAATTCGCGAAGATCAGAAAATCCAGGAAAATATACGGAAAATCCTATTTTCTTTCAGAAGATGAAGGAAGCCAGAAGGGGGGCCCACACGACCCCCTGGCGCGGGCCAGCCTTGGCCGCACCACCAGGTGGTGTGGCTGCCCTGCTCCACCCCTGGCACTCCCCTCTGGCGTATATTAACGTCCCGAAACCCTAACACTCGGGGAGCGACCACAGAAAGATTCCGCTACCTCTGCGGGGCGGAAAACACCGAGAGAGACTCTCAGGCAGACAGATTTCTGTCGGGGGAATTCCTTCCCTGAGAGGGGAGATCGTTGCCATCAACACCACCATCAAGTTGGACTTCATCGAGATCATCATCATCATCACCACCATCATCATCATCAGCACCCTCATCACCATCTCCATATTGCTGTAACAATTGGGTTGAATCTTGCATAGTTCATAGGGGAAACTTTCTCGGTGTTGATTACTCTTTGTAGTTGATGCTATTGAGTGAACCGTTGAATTATTGTGTAATGTTCAGATTGTTATAGATCATTATTCCATCTCTGATCATGATCCATATGATGTCTTGTGAGTAGTTCGTTTTGTTCTGGAGGACATGGGAGAAGTCATGTTGTTAGTAGTGGAGTTGTGTTGAGAAAGATTCAATAGTTTGATATTTAAGTTGTGGTGTACTTCTTCTAGTGGTGTCATGTGAACGTCGACTACATGACACTTCACGTACATGGGCCTAGGGGAATGCATTGTGTATTTGGCTACTAATCGTAGGGGTTGCCGGAGTGACAAAAACCTGAATCCCCGTTAGGAAACCATTGCACAAGGGACGTAAGGGTCTTAGAGTTTAAAGCAGTGGTTAGGTTTCTACCTTAATTACTTTCTTGTACTTACAGATGTTTGCAAGGGGTATAATCACAAGTATGTATTAGTCCTAGGAAGGTCGGTACATTAGCACAGGTTCACCCACACAACACTTAGCAAGCTAAAGAAGATTAATCAAGTATATGAAGCGAAAGCACTTGACAGTCTTCCCATGTGTCCTCGAGAACGTTTGATCATCTTAAGTAATACAACCGGCTTGTCCTTTGCTGCATAAAGGATTGGGCCACTTGCTACATTTATTCCTACTGTCTTTTATTTAATCGTACCTTGTTTACTTGCTTTATCAAAAACACCTAAAAATCCGTTTGCTAAGTATTTGCAGAGAATTCCTAATCCATACCACTAGCCAGCACCTTCTTCTCCTCGTGGGTTCGATAGTCTTACTTATCGAAAATACTGCGATACACCCCTATACTTGTGGGTCATCAAGATTATTTTCTGGCGCCGTTGCCGGGGAGTGATGCGCTATTGGAGAGTGGAACTGGTAAAGGAAACTTCTACTATGAGTATTGGTTACTTATGTTAGTTGCTTTATTTTTGTTATGGATAATTCGCTGAGTTTCTTATTTGGTAATGCTACTACCACCGCTAAGGTAGTAGATGAAGCACCACCTGCTGAGAATAATGCTTTTAAAATACCTACAAGAATTATTGATCGTGTTATGGATAACTATTATGTTGGAGATGGAACTATCCATCCCAGTGATCATTTACTCTTTATACACGAATTATGCGGGTTGTTCAAGTGTGCAGGTATTACTACAGATCAAGTTAAGAAGAAGTTATTCTCATTATCACTGAAAGGAAGAGCGGAGGAATGGTATAAGCTTCTAAAGAATGGTCAAGCTCTAGAATGGGAGGAAATAGTGCCTCTCTTTTATTCAAAATTTTATCCTCCTAGTGAGATTCATAAGGATCGGAATCAAATATACAACTTTTGGCCTCTTGATGGAGAGAGTACAGCTCAAGCTTGGGGGAGATTGAAGTTACTAATGCTCAAATGCCCCATTCATGAGCTCCCCAACAATATTATTGTCAATAACATTTATGCAAGGCTTTCTCTTCATGATAAGGATTTATTGGATGCTTCTTGTGCTGGATCATTCACTCGCATGGAAGAAGAAGCTAAATAGGATCTTCTGGACCGTATTCAAGACAATGCTGAAGCTTGGGAGAATGACAAAGGTAGAAAGTCAGGTATAAATTATGATTATGAATCCATTGAATCTTTTATGGGAACTGATGACTTTCAAAATATTAAAAATGCTTATGGTCTAGACACTCAAGCTATTGCTTCTTATTTTAAGGCTTTTGCTTCCTATATTGAAGTGCCTAAAAAGAAGTGGAATAAGTATCATGAACCTTATAAAGATATTGCTAAGAGTGTTCCTGCAAGAAATACTGAAGTTTATACCGCTAATCATGTTTTACCTAAACCTTACATTGAGAAAATGCCTTTCCCAGTTAAGATAAAGGAACATTCTATGATAGCTAGTATGGTTAATGAAAGGACAAGTAAAGCTATTGAAACTGATAAACAAATGGTTGATGAACCTATAATAGCAAATGTGAAAGAATTTGTTACTAAATATGTAGAAGAGGGACACACTATCCTTTGTAAGGATACCTCTAATATTGTTTCACAAAGTAGTGTTATGAGAGCTAGTATTCCTGTGTTTTCTCTTAGAATAAGCGATCACTGTCACGATGGTCCTTGTGATAGTTATATTGTTAAGTTTATAAATGATATTGAAAGTTACTATGAGAGAGGGAAACCTGTTCTTATGCATCTCAATAATATCAAGTTTCCTCGTTTTATGCTAAAAGTTTTTTATGTTGCACTTCTTTTGCCTTCTTATGCTAGTGGTTTCTGATTTCAACAACTTGTTTGTTTACAAAATTCCCTTGCATAGGAAGTGGGTTAGACTTAAATGTGTGTATTTTTGCTTCTTAATGCTCTATTTCAATTCATAATCCTATGTGAGCATCTTCAAAATTATCATGCCCATCTTAATGGCTATAAAGAAAGAGCTTTTTGGGAGACAACCCAGTTTATTTTAGCTTTCAGTTTGTTTTTGTTTCTTTGAGTCTTGGAAGTTATTACTTAGGTAATAACCTCTCCTTATCCTTTTTGTTTGGTTTTTGTGTCAAGATCAACCTCTAATGAGAGAGAAGTAAGATTTGGGGAAGTTGCTGTCCCGAAACAGATTTTTATGCTTCACCATAAAATTTCGTGAGAGATCTCTGTATGTCGGATTGAGCTGTAATGTTTTGTGCTTCTACCCAGGTTGTTATTTAACTTTTGTTAGTTTTGCACTTTTTGATTTGAGGAACAGAAGATTTTCAAAAAAATTGATCTTTACCTGCTGGTCTGTTTTGACAGATTTTGCCACTCTTGCATTTGCTTCTTTATTCGATTTCCTTTTTGAATTCTTTTTGGGGTTTTGGAAGGAGTTGCTACAGTATCTTATGCTTTGTTGGTTTTCAGTTGAAGTTTCGACTCAAATGGTTTTCCTTCACATATAGTAATGTTGCTAATAAGAACTGTGTGAAATTTTGTGTGAAAGAAATTTCTAGGTAGTGGAGATAATGGTGTAATAAGGAAGAGAAAGGTTTCATGACTCAAGTAATAAGTGTATGAAGATGAAGATATTGATGTTATTCGAGTGGTGACTCCGGAAGAATCTACTAGATAACAAACTCAGAGACCTACAGAGTCCGTTTTCAAATAGGTAACAGTTCTGGTAAGAAAAGTTCCGCGAAAATACTATCCAACTATATTTTTGCAGTTTTTAGTCAATAAGGAAAGCTACGAAGCGAAAGAGGGAAGGAAACGGAGCCAGGGTGGCTCACACCACCCTGTGGCGCGGGCCCACCCCTGTCCGCGCCACCAGGTGGTGTGGCCACTCCGGACTCCGCCTCCGACTCGTTTTCTCCCAGTACCTTGCTTTTGTTGTGAAACTTTGTAATATATAACCCTCCGGATCCCACGAGGTTCGTATATCATGTTCTCGTCGTGTTTTGTTTCGATCTATTTCTATCAGGAACTATTCTTGAAAGTTTAGAAGCACAATGGTGTCTGCCAAGGATAAGGGAAAGGGGCCTATAGGGGAAGATCTCCAAGACCCCGGGCAGGAGGAGATCAAGAGTGAAGACGAAGAGGACGCAAAGCACACCGGCACTACCATTGCAAGCATTGGAGTGGTGGAAAACCCTTCCAGAACTATGTCAATTGGAGGGAAACCTCCTCATCACTGTTCAGATCCCTGGTCACTTCCTCCATGCACCAAGTATCCTTTCCATACTCTTATCCATGAGCATCAATACCAGAATATGCCCAAGGGGAAATTACCCTCCAATTGGGATTTGCCTCGTTCTAGCCATGCAGGAAAAGAAGACTTCAAGGAGGTAGAGTGGGGAAAGAATCGCAAGAGCTGGGATTCACAACCCGACATGATCATGAGCCGCATTGAGAAAAACTTGCAGCTTATTCGTAATCTCACCTTCCAGATTGAAGACTTGAGGAAAATGATCAAAAAGCTCATTGAGAGAATACCACCACCACCGAAGGAGTAATTCTTCATCAGGTTTGGCATCCCCTTGGTTTGTTCCAAGCTTGGTGGAGTGCCGCGGTATCGCATCACTATCTTGTATCTTTTTACCTTTTTAGTAGAGTCATATCATGAATAGAGAAGTTATCATGTAGGATGGTTTGCATTATGGAAGTGTCCCCTCTCTCATTAGATATGTATCCCTTGGTGTGAGTTGCCGTTTTGAAATATTAATGAGAAGTTCTATCATTTACTCTTTTGGATAGCTTATATTAGTTTTCCATTCATGGTTATATGATTGATCTTGTTGTTAGTATTGGTATCACTTTGGGATCATTGAGTTAATTTAGTTGGTTTTGGCAAACCTGGCTTGGTCAGTAGCAACACTATTTTTGAGAGTTGAATGAAAAGATAAAAGTACTCTAAAGAAAAATAATTTCATCATCTTTCTTTCTTGATTTGCTCATAAGCCTAGTATTCTCTAGTTAAGATCTTTTGTGCTTCCAAGGAAGATTGCATGTTTGTCTTTTATCACTTGTATGTTTGTTTGTTTCCTTCAACTCTTATACTTGCTACCCAGCCTTGCTAGCCAAAAACCTGTACTGAGAGGGAATTCTTCTCGTGCATCCAATCCTTTAAACCAAACCTTTGCCATTTGTGTCCACCATACCTACCTATTAGCACTATTGCTATTCCAAGTAAATTCTTATTTTGTCTACCTTCCAAATTAAACTTGTTATGTGAAAATTAGTGATTAAAGCTCTCACGAACTTGATGGCACACTTTACTTTCTTGCATTTAATAAACTTGAACCATTGTGCTCACCTATGTTTCATATATGCTTGCGCTTTGTAAGTTGTGAATTAGCAGAACCATGCTGCCATGGGGAACGCTTTCAACATTGCACTGGTACTTTGTAACTAGTTGATATCATGTTCTTTTGTCTATGGATGTCGTCAGTGTGAAATGAAAGGGGAGCTTATAAGTCCATGGAGTTATGCATGTGTGTTAGAGAAACGCCTGGGCCGCTGGTCTAATCCATGCTGACATGGTGGAAACCTGCAGCATAACCATAATGAGCTATCTATGAAGCATTCTTCTTATAAAAAAAAGAGTCCAATATTGAGAAAAAGGAGAAAAAGAAAAAATAAGATATTATGAAAATAGGAAAGAGAGAAAAAAGCACCATATTCCCATCGTAAATAAGAAGATTGCTGAGATGCTTGTTGTCTGCTTGCCTTGTCATTTTGATATGGGGATTCTTCCGTATCATCAGGCAAGGGGTACCCTATTGGCGGTTCTCCATGATACACATATGCTTACGATGACAAGAACTTACTAGTGACTAAACTTGAGTAGCATGAGGAGCGACCCTCGTATTCAAGGGACATGAGATTCTCAATTTAGAACTTGTCAAGCATATCCTCATATTTGATTACTTTAACCTTAATCACCTAAACATGCCTATGATAGGGGCAATGAGAGCTGAAAGGTAGTAGGTATCATAATTTTTGGGAGCTCTTTATGAAACTTGAAATCCCTGCTTCCCTCTGCGAAGGGCCTTTCATTTACTTTTTAGTTGAGTCAGTAAACCTATTCCCTTCTATCTCAGCAAGTATTTTGAGTTGTTGTGTTTCGTTCATTCATATGATGATTTATTCAATCATGTTTCTTATGTTCCTTGTTTTGCACTTTTTTCTTATCTTGGTGTCTACTACTTTGAAATCTATCATTGAAAATCAGTTATTTGTGAACTCTAGCAAATTATCAACTATTCTTCGACCAAGAGCTAAGTTTGCCATTATCAATTATGATTCACTTTATGTATCTTTATTGTGTTTCATTTACTTATTGTAAGTTAAGTTATATAATAGTGAGTTGTCTTCTATTATGATTTATGTATTGATGAATGTGATGCTTCTTGTCCGTATTGTTTTATCGACTGTTCACTCCATAAACCTGAGGCCATGTTTATTGAGCTCAGTTTCGCTTGTGGACAAGCGAAGTCTAAGCTTGGGGGGAGTTGATACGTCCATTTTGCATCACTATTCTATATCTTAAATACTGCGATACACCCCCTATACTGCAACACTCTTACTTATCGAAAATACTGCGATACACCCCCTATACTTGTGGGTCATCAATCACCAATTCTAACAGAAAGCACAGGGACACTAGCCTTTTTAGTTCTATTAGGATGTGAGACAATATTAGAAGCATCCTCACAAAAGACTATGTGTCCATCTTCTATACTTTTAGTGACAAGGTATTTCACAATTGCTACAAAAGGTTCAATGTTTATTTGTTCATCAAGTTTTATAGTTCTCTTCGCACTTTTAGTGATTACACTAGTTATCATAGGATGATCCTTTACCTTATCCGGGAAGGGTATTTTCTCGATATAAGGTTCAAGTAGGATATGATCAATACTGCACAATTCAGTACTCCCAACGGGAACATAGTCAACAATATCTTTATATGGTGCATGGTACTTGTTCCATCCCCTTTTTGGAATTTCAATATAAGAAGCAAAAGGCTTAAAACAATTTCTAATAACTTGAGAGTCTAGACAATAAGCATTTTTAATATTTTGAAAGTTGTCAGTTCCCATAAAAGATTCAATGCATTCATAATCATAATTTATAACTGACTTTCTTCCTTTTTCATTCTCGCATGCTCCAGCATTATCTTAAGTACGGTCCAGAAGATCCCATTTAGCTTCTTCTTCCATGCGAGTGAATGATCCAGCACAAGAAGCATCCAATAAATCCTTATCATGAAGGGAAAGCCTTGCATAAAAGTTATTGATAATAATATTGTTGGGGAGCTCATGAATGGGACATTTGAGCATTAGTAACTTCAATCTCCCCCAAGCTTGAGCTGTACTCTCTCCATCAAGAGGCCAAAAGTTGTATATCTGATTCCGATCTTTATGAATCTCACTAGGAGGATAAAATTTTGAATAAAAGAGAGGCACTATTTCCTCCCATTCAAGAGCTTGACCATTCTTTAGCAGCTTATACCATTCCTCAGCTCTTCCTTTCAGTGATAATGAGAATAACTTCTTCTTAACTTGATCTGTAGTAATACATGCATACTTGAACAACCCGCATAATTCATGTATAAAGAGTAAATGATCACCGGGATGGACAGTTCCATCCCCAACACAATAGTTATCCATAAAACGATCAATAATTCTTGTAGGTATTTTGAAAGCATCATTCTCAGCAGATGGTGGTTCATCTACTACCTTAGAAGTGGTAGTAGCATTATGAAATAAGAAACTCAACGAATTATCCATATTGAAAATAAAGCAACTAACAGAAATAAACAATACTCACAGTAGAAGTTTCCTTTACCAGTCCACTCTCCAATAGCGCTTCACTCCCCGCCAACGGCGCCAGAAAATAGTCTTGATGACCCACAAGTATAGGGGGTGTATCACCATATTTTTGATAAGTAAGAGTGTCGAACCCAACGAGGAGCAGAAGGTGCTGGCTAGTGGTATGGATCAAGAATTCTCTATAAATACGTAGCAAATAGATTTTTAGGTTTTTTGATAATGCAAGTAAACAAAGTACGAGTAAATAAAAGACAATAAGAATAAATGCAACAAGTGGCCCAATCCTTTATTCAGCAAAGGACAAGCCGGTTGTATTACTTAAGATGACCAAACGTTCTCGAGGACACATGGGAAGACTATCAAGTGATTTCGCTTCATATAGTTGATTAATATTCTTTAGTTTGCTGTGGGTGAACCTGTGCTAATGTACCGACCTTCCTAGGACTAATACATATTTGTGATTATACCCCTTGGAAACATCCGTAAGTACAAGAAAGTAATTAAGGTAAAAACCTAACCACAACTTTAAACTCTAAGACCCTGACGTCCCTTGTGTAATGGTTTTCCTAACGGGGATTCAGGTTTCTGTCACTCCGGCAACCCCTACGATTAATAGCCAAATACACAATGCATTCCCCTAGGACCATATATGTGAAGTGTCATGTAGTCGACGTTCACATGACACAACTAGAAGAAGTACACCACAACTTAAATATCAAACTATTGAATCTTTCTCAACACAACTCCACTACTAACAACATGACTTCTCCCATGTCCTCAAGAACAAAACAAACTACTCACATGACATCATATTGATCATGATCAGAGATGGAATAATGATGTATAACAATCTAAACATAAACAATAATTCAATGGTTCCACTCAATAGCATCAACTACAAGGAGTAATCAACACTGGGAAAGTTTCCCCTAAGAACTATGCAAGATTCAACCCAATTGTTACACCGGTATGGAGATGGTGATGAGGGTGCTGATGGTGATGATGGCGATGTTGATGATGATGATCCCGATGAAGTCTAGCTTGATGGTGGTGTTGATGGCGACAATCTCCCCTCTCCGGGAAGGAATTCCCTCGGCAGAATTCTGTCTGCCGGAGAGATCTTTCTCTCTTGGTGTTTGCCGCCCCGTAGAGGCGGCGAAATCTTTCTATGTCGCCCCCCGAGTCTTAGGGTTTCGGGAGGATAATATACGCCAGAGAAGAGAGCTAGAGGTGGGCCAGGGCGGCCACACCATCTGGCGGCGCGGCCTAGGCTGGCCTGCGCGAGGGGGTGGTGTGGGCCCCTGTGGCCCATCTCCACTCCTCCTGGTAGTCTTCGTCTTCTAGAAAAATAGGATTGTCTATGTATTTTCCCGGATTTTCTGATCTTCGCGATTTTTGCCTCCAAACAGCACCTTTTCCATCAGAATCCTGACTGCAGCGGTCCATGCTCCAAAAGTCATCGACCATGCAAAAACAAGTGAAATTACAAAAGTATCATCTCTTAATATGAAATATATCAATGAATAACAGTAAATTATGATATAGAATAGTGATGCAAAATAGACGTATCACCAACCTTGACCGCCTTCTTTGTCGCCCACAGTCGCTGCCGCTCCCGCTCTAGCCCAGGAAGACACCGGCAAACGAGCCGCGGAACGAGATGCAACGCATGGGCCACCGAGACATCGTCATCGTGCTGCGCGGATGGGCATCCCCCGCTGCACGTCATTGTGGTGTCCTTTAGTGGGAACAAGACCGGCAACCGCACATTCGTGGACAGGTTGCATCACACGCACGGGGTGAACGTGTTGCGTGTGGTGAACGCCGGGGATGTGGTGATGCGTTCCCTCGGGCTCGCGAGGCTGACGGCGGTCGCCGAGGGGTACGTGCACGTGGGCGGCACGGAGCTGAGGCTGGACAGCCGCGACTCGTCGTGCCTACGCCCGGACGTTGGCCTGACCTGCTGCCACGACCTGGAGGCATACCTGCCCCTACTGGATGGATTGGCCGGGTCCGGCCGGGTGTTCCACGCCGAGGCGAGCCGCAGGGTGGCAGGGCTACTGGGTACCAACGGAGAGCTCGAGCGGGTGGAGAGAGAAGGAAGAAGACACACGGGAGAAGAAAGAGAAAACCACACTTGCATTCGGTCAGCCCGTGACCGATTCGGCCATTCGGCTAGGCCGTCTCCGAGTGGAGCATTCTTTCGGCCAGGGCCATGCCGAAATATCTATTCGGTCTGCGTCTCGCCGAGTGGGCGCACTCGGCTAGGGCGGGCCTAGCGACCCCACGGTAGCAGCTGCAATCGGTTAGGCTGTGGCTGAATGGATCTGAATCGGTTAGGCCCACACCGATTTCTTCAATCAGCGACGCCGAAACCGAAAAAGTGCTAGATGTGTAAAATCCTAGTTTTATGCAACACTTCTCAAATTCATTGAAAACATATTATTTAAAAAAAATCGCAAAAGAAGGGCATGGCTCAAGGCCGGATCAGAGAGTCCTCATTTCCCCCCACCCAAATCGAATACTTGGGACGGTCACTTTGAAGATGGAAGCCACCTTTCTCAATTTTTCCTCCTGCTCCCAGACCCTCAAGCCCCGGCGGGTCTACAAGGTCTCTCCATTTCTCCCTCACAATCCATTAATTTTTATTTTGTCGGTTCATCCGTGCAACTATTTTATTTTTCGCACTTCCGTTTCTACAGTGCGTGGATATTCATCTAGTCTGCCACCACTGCGTCCGCAAGATGACCTCCTGCTAGAAGTGCGAGCAACCTAGTGGCGGATTCACCCACGAGCCCTCCATGGATGCCGTCCTATCAGTGGCTAGGGTCGAGTGCGTCCATAAAGCTACAGTAGTTTGCTGTCCTACTACGAACTCCATGAGCACGAAATCATGTGCCGGTACTCTCCCTTCACTTGCACGGAGACCGGCTACGACTTCGCCGCCCCGCTGCCAGCGCTCATCACCCATCTCGAAGCAGTCCACTCGATCCAAGTGCACAAGATATAGTATGCCACCACCAAAGCTTTCCAGGTGCTGGTGCCGCTGCCGGGTGAGCCATCCCGCCGGCTCATCGTCGTTGGGGAGCAGGACGGCGCCGTGTTCATTCTAATGATTGGCTCGGTAAGCACGGTCCCCCTCGTGTCTACGGTTTGTGTTAGGGCCACGATGGGCGACTTGCCGGTATACAGGGTAAGGATGTTGGTGGAATGTCCGCCGCTGCTCTCCTGGACGGACGGTAGGAGGAGGACCGGGAGCGTGATGGTGGAGCTCGACGCGCCGAGCTCCGCTAAGCCGGGCAAGGTCACGTTTGAGGACCTTACATATTACCTGGAGGCGCCGCCTCATTACCTGGTCGGTCCTGCTACTTCGAAGGAGCTGCGTTTCTTTTTTCGCGTCGAGTTTTAGTGGTGATGTAAGCTGTTGTTAACTGGTTTAATTGCAGAATGATCGTTTGCATACCAGGCATGGTGTATTTTGTAGTACTAGTACTCTATCTCCGTCCCAAGAAATAAGGCTTCCTTATTTTTGTTTTTTGTTTGACCAAGATTTACTCTAAATATATATAAAGAATGTTGGTACTGTACAAATTTAGTATCATTGGAAAGTTGTTTCAATACGAATTCAACAAAACAAATTTTACACATATAAGTAAATTTTAGTTGCTCCATTTATTCGGTCAAACTTTGCGCGTGCGCCTTATTCCTTGAAACAGAGGTACTAGATGAGTTCGTGGATGTAGTACTCTCCTGAGCATTTTTCATGAAGTCTTAACTTCCAATGCATTAGTGGATGTACTCTGTTGAGTAGTAAGCTGAATAGTATTAAGGCTCTCTGTTTAGGAAGGCCATATGGCTAATTCGCAATACTACCATGTAGATGAACTCTAATTAATTTATACATGCACGAGTAGTTTTACATGCATGAGACGCTAGATAAAAAGGGGAACATGATGAGAGATGAAACAACATGCATTGGGAGATTAAGAGAAAATAGAGATAACTAAATTAATGAGCCACGGGAATTAAGACAATAAAGAGGATAGGTCTTATTGTAATTTCTAACAAATTTAAAAAGCTCTCTGGCCTAATAATCGCAAATAGAGGTAGGAGTACTAGTTAACATACATTCAGGAGTACTAGTATGTACTACTACTAATAGTAGTACAATAGTGGAGTATGGTAGTAGTAATAGGACTCCCCTCTGGTTCATATTAATTGTCACTAGATTGGATATACTCGTATCTAGCACTAAAACGTGTCTAGATACATCCATTCTTGCGACAATTAAATATAGACATTTTTGGAATAGTACTATTTTGGTTGGAAGAATCATATTTTTTCCGCAGTAGGGACGGTGGTTTTTTGCTAGTAGTAATACTAGTACATAGCAGGTAGTAGTAGTATATATGTTTATACTCTACTAACTCAACATACATTCGGGCAATTGACAAATGTTCATCTTGCGGTTCTGCTACTATAGTGCTACTAGCAGTTTTTCAGGTGTCCATTCACCCTCTGTCTTTCAGCAATACTCCGCCTATAAAATTATAATCTGCCATGGTTGTTGATTGACAAGGCAATTCATTCAAAATAAAAGAAACTGCTGCGATTCCTTGCATTAATTCTTGCCTCTGCCCCTTGCATGCATGCAGTATATACATGCATTAACTTCTATGAGTAGTATAGTACAATTAGGAGTAGTCCCAAGCAAGGATATACTAACACGCAAATATATACTCATAGATCACATGGTGTACCATTCTGAGTCTTTGTCTTCTTCTTTGGTCTTCTTGCCCTTCCCCTTGCCCTTTTTCCTTAGTTCTTTTTTTAGTTGAACATTTTGAGAGTTTGTTGACCCCTCTCGAAGTTCACTATCTGCATGTATACCTCGTAGGTCGCGTAGGCATCAAGGCTTGCATACTTGATCTGATCTTCGGTCAGGGGCATGTTCCCCCACTGCTTGTGGACCACATCCTCCTTCCTCTTCTTCATGACTTTGTAATGGATGTCTATGGGGTCCACCGCGTAGTCAGCCAAAGAATCCTTCTCATTCATGGAGCCGGCAGGCTTCCACCTCTTCTGGATGTCCACGAAGTTCGTCACTGGTAGTAGAGAATGCCTAAGCCTGATACGGTCGTTGCCGATGTCGACGCCTGCAAAGGAAATGTTAGGGTTGGCGAGGAACTCTGCTAGCTTTAAGCATGGTTGGTCCGCCTGGCAGATGTGTTAGACCAGGCAATCCATGCCCACACATAGCTAGATGACAACAACCTTCTGCGTCGATGATTGCTCGTTGGTGTACTCGACATCGAGGCCAACAATCTTGTCGTTTGTTTCCTCCAGGAGCTTTTGGATATTCTCGATGTAATCGTTCACCACCGACGCTCTGTTGGTATACACCACCTGTAGTGTGGTGTTGACAGGGTCTATGAAGTAGTACATCTTGTCCAACGGCGCCACCATGGACTGTGATTGGCGCCTTCTTTTGTTTTGTAGAGGTCCGGCCGGGTGAAAGAAAGGGAATGGGATAGAGAAGAAAGGAACCGCTAGGAAGATCGGGAGATGCATGCATGAGCAGTTCTGGAGACGAAAGGGCATGCAGTTTCCCCTGGCCCCGCCCACGTACTCCTATAGAATATAATTTATTTATGGATCAGTTTTACGGACGCGGATTATTTACGGCTATAGGTTGATTTCTAGATTATACAAAAAGTACAAGAACTAAACACACAGGATACTTTATGAACGAAGCTCAAAAGTATAAATATTTTTTGAGTTTCACCTACTACTATAATTTTATATAAAAAATAATATGTCATACTTATATTATCTAATTCTCACGTGCAAGGCACTTGCAACTCACTAGTTATTTCTTATCTTATCTTATCTTATCTTACCATTATATCTCTACCATTATAATAGAGCAGCTTTGAATTGGATCCTTAGCACCAATCCTTACTGTTGGACTGTTAGATCCAATGATTCATAGCACATGGATTCGTGTTGAATAGTACCTACAACAAACTCCACCATTTTCAAGAACCATCATGTCACCACCCCCAAAATTTCATAGCATAGTAGGCTGTATTCTCTCTACTACTACAATGGAGCAGTTTTGAATTGGATCCATAGCACCAATCCCGACTGTTGGGCTGTTAGATCCAATGGTTCAGAGGAGCTAGATTCGTGTTGAATAGTACCTAGACGTCCGGCATATCACCACTATATAAAATTTTAATAGGTAAAGCATAACAAATATAAATTTGATCAACATCTATAAAGTATTGGTGTATATTTGGTTCTTGTATTTTTATATCATTTAGAAGTCAACGATTATTAGTTATCTAAAACATGAAAATTCTGGTAACATGGTCTAGAGAAATTAGGGAGAAGATTCTAGAATGATGGAGAAGTGTGTTTTGAGTTTTGTGCATACCATTCACTGTGATGAAGACTATCAATAAAATCTTCTAGATGCTAGAATGGAAAATAAGATCCAACGACTCGAAATGTTGGGATTCACGAGTCTTGATCCAACAGTCAATATTCAAAGTTATTCGTACACATTTTCCAGCGTTGGATCAAGACTCTCGAATCCCAACATTGCCAACAGTTGGATCTTCTTTTCCATTTTAGCATCTAAGAAATACTACTCCCTCTGTCCATAAGTAACTTACTTGGGTTTTCTACATTCGAATGTATCTATACACTAAAATGCATCTAAATATATTCGAATCTTGACAAAACCAACTCAGTTATTTCTGGACGAAGGGAGTACTTTTGATAGTCTTTAGCACAATGTATGCATATTAGACCATACACTATGTGAGCACAAAGCGAACCAAAGAGTCACATGGTTCGGTTCCATACATTTTTTACCGAACCATACAAGCGATTCAATGCATGAGAGAAAAGAAGCGAACCAACAAGTTAATGTGGTTCAAAGGATTGGATCTGTCATGAGCAATGCATTAGGCCCACATGATACAGAGAGAGATGTTAGGTTTGTAGAGAGAGGATGCACATAAAATAGAACTGCATGGCTGGCACACTTATCAGGCTCTAAATAAAAAGCGACTTCACACGTTGCCGCAAAACACCACCGGTTTCTAACTCTAACACATTTTGCTTTGAACCGAATACACGTAGTACATGGTCTTACTACTCCAAGTTACTTACCACTCAGACCAGTCTTAGAGCATCTCTAGCATGGAAAAAATAGTGCACTATTTCATGCTATGTAGCGTGATATAGCGTATTTGGAGAGTGCACGATATTTTTTAAAGATTTTTCTCGGTATGGCGCTATTTGTTAAATAGCATGCTATATCGCACTAAAACATCATAGCGTTAGCGCTATTTCAAGTATAGGGCGTTATTTTGTTGTTGGCGGATGTGGAGTAAGATAACATATGATGAATGTGTCGAGTAAGGAAACATACAATGCAAATTTGATTGTTAAACTTAAGTGATCTTATCAAGCCGCCTCCTCCTGCTGCACCTAGCGCTGTACCTAGATTCAGCCCTACCGGTTATCCTCCAACTTGGATAGCGCCGGAATCGATTATGCATGTGGAAGTATTACTCTAGGCAATTCATTACATGCTGAAATCATTTGTATCCATGATATACCTATTAAATTTTTGAATTTTTTCAAAAAGATGTCTGTAAAATAGCGCGTTATTAGCACGCTATAACTTTCATATCGTCTGGAGAAAAGCCACGCTAAATTTAATAGCACGCTAGTATTTTTTGCCTTGATCTCTAGTTGCTTGTCTAAATTTGGTAGTCTCTCAAGCCTTCCGCAGCGTGTGAAAAAATCGGTGCCCAAATCACTTTACAAGAATCAGGCACCGGTGCCCTTGATGACCCACAAGTATAGGGGGTGTATCGCAGTATTTTCGAGGGAAGTGAAACCCAATTTATTGATTCACCACAAGGGGAGCCAAAGAATATTTATAAGCCTTAACAACTGAGTTGTCAATTCAGTTCCACCTGGAAATAATCTTGCTCACAGCAGTTTATCAGTAGCAATAGTTTTGTAGTAACAATAGTAAAGTAATAGCATAATAAAGTAAAGAAAGTAGTAACAATAGCAGTAAACAGTAGGATTCGAGTGCGGTAGGCATAGGGATGGATGGATGGGCGTTGCATGGACAAGAGAATTCACATAGCAATCAAAACATAGGGCAATTGCAGATAAATAAGATAAAGTATCCAAGTACTAGATAATCCTAGGCATGTGTTCCATATATAGTCATACGTGCTCGCAATGAGAACTTGCACAACATCTTTTGTCCTGCCAGCCCGTTTACAGCGGGGCTTCAAGGGAACTACTGGCAATTAAGGTGCTCCTTTTAATAGAGCACCGGAGCAAAGCATTAACACTCCATGAACACATGTGATCCTCACATCAAAGCCATTCCCTCCAGTTATCCCGATTTCTGTCACTTCGGGGCAATTGGTTTCGGACAACAACGTGTGTATACAACTTGCATATAAGACCATAAACAATACTATCATAATGAATCAATAACATGTTCAGATCTAAAATCATGGCACTCGGGACCTAGTGACAAACATTAAGCACAACAAGTCGCAACAAAGTCATAAAGCACTAATAAAAGATACAGGGCACCATGCCCTAACAATCTGATGCCATTACATGAACGATATCATCCAATCCCTACCATCCCCATAGCCTACAGCGGGTGATTACTCACTCATAGATGGGGGAAACATGGATGGTCGACATTGAAGCGATGGTGGTGATGATGGCGATGATCTCCTCCAATTCCCTGTCCTGGCAGGGTGCCAGAACGAAGTTTCTGGTGCTATTTCATGGAATCTGGTGGTGGCGGCGGAGCAGAACTCCTTGTGGAAAAATGTCGAACCCCCCTGAGTTTTTAGGTCAGAAGGCAACTTATAGGCGAAGAGGGAGACCGAGGGGCAGGCTAGGGCAGCCAGACCACCCCCTGGCGCGGCCAGGTGGTGTGGCTGGGCCCCAGCCCCTCTCCGTCTCGTATTCTGGCTCCAGGTGTCCCTCTATAAAATAATGACTTTGGCTTTTGTCCCGTCCAATTCCAAGAATATTCATTTTCTTACTTTCCTGGAACCAAAACAGCAGAAAATAGGCAGCTGGCACTGTGGCTCTTGT
Source organism: Avena eriantha (assembly GCA_910589775.1). Classification (NCBI taxonomy): domain Eukaryota; kingdom Viridiplantae; phylum Streptophyta; class Magnoliopsida; order Poales; family Poaceae; genus Avena; species Avena eriantha. The sequence goes on from OU342740.1 coordinate 64,260,516, forward strand.
TAATAGGTTAGTCCAAGAAATCATATGAAAAGTACTCCAAAGTGTGGACAAAATACAATAAAGTAGATAAAACCAAGCATGGAACATCAAAAATTATAGATACATTTGCAACATATCAGCCCTCCTTTGCCCGATCGATGCCACCAAATTTTTTCATGGAACCGGGGTGCTTCGATGCCCCAAACTGTTCACCCAATAGAATAGCAATATATGTGTACTATGCATGTTGTTGAGAGGACCTTCACCAAAGATAAGCCATGGAAATTGGTCTAGTAAATTTGTTTATCACGTTGTGGGGAAGCTATTTATTTTTGGCCAAAGTGATCAAATTGTGAGCTCGGTGCCTCAAAAGAATTCCTAGGCATCGCTTATGAGGTGGCAACTTTTCTATCTATTGGCCATCGACCATTCTATGGAAGGCCTTAGAGCATCTCTAGTGGCTTGTCTAAATTTGGTAGTCTACATCTTCACTTTATAGATAATGGTGTAAAAAGATTCCTTTTCACACGACTTTAGTTTTCTAGTGGATAGTCTAAATTTGATAGTCTATATGTCCATCTGCACACAAATAATCAATATATATAGAAAATCAGTACAAAAAATGCTCTGATTTGGCACGGGAGCGAGCTCGCGAGCGACCAACTTTGCTTTAGACATGGTGGCTCGGTTGTCCAAATATGGACAACGAGTAGCCTGTTTGGAGGATGTCTAAATTTTAGACCACCGGATACACAAGCCACCCGATGCATTTTTTGGTCCATGGTGGTCTATATTTGGCTTAAAAAAATTAAATAATATGAATTATTTAATCAATATCACGAATAATACACAAAATTAGAAATTTTGAAAAATAGTGTGGCCTCGGTAGTTCAACTGCCGACAAGAACTAGTTAGCAGTTCAACAACCGTTAGTACTTGTCAGTAATTGAACAACCGATAGGTCATTGAACAACGGATTAGTACTTGTCATTAATGCCACCATAAGCTAACCTATCGGTTGTTCAATTACCGACTAGTACTAATCGGTAGTTGAACTACCGACTAGTACTTGTCAGTAGTTGAACTACTGAGGCCACGGTGTTTTTCAAAATTTCTAATTTTGTGTATTATTTGTGATATTGATTAAATAATTTGTATTATTTTTAAAAATTGCCTATATTTGGCTTAGACTACCGGATACACTAGCCACTAGTGATCCTCTTAGGCTGGTCTGTCGTCGGATTGAGGACAAGTACACCATGAGGGGGTCCTCGAGGCGTGCGGAAGAGAGGGGTGTGAGACGTACGGTGTTCCGGGACGGCGAGCACACAAGTTTACCTAGGTTCGAATCCGCCGGCTTTGGATGGATCCTACTCCTGCTAGCAATCCAGTAATACGGCAGAGCCGGAATATGGGTTACAAGGGTTTCGCCTGTGCGAGTTGAGGGTCTAAAGTATTGGGTGCCCTAAAGGCTCTCCCTAGGACGGCTTATATAGATATCCGGCCTAGGGTTTATATGAGAGATCTATTCGGCTATGACTAAGAGTCAGTTACAGAGTACATCTTGAACCAGAAGTAACATTATGGGCCTAAGACGGTAAGTCTTCTAGGCCTTCCCGTAGCCGGATTGGACTCCGTCTTTCTCCCTGACTGGGTCGCCCGTGAAGCAAAGCTCTAACCCGGAGTGGGCCACCCTGGTCAGCGAGGAACTGTGAGGATACCCGGAAAGTATATCCCCAACAGCAGCCCCTGGAGGCCTCCAAGATCCAAAGTCGGATTTATCATCGTCTAGATCTTCGGCTTGCAGAATCTTGAAGGGTTCCTGAAACTTCACAACAAAAAATACGATCTAGATCTTAAAAATAAGTCGGACCTATCAACAGGTTACTCAGATTTTCTAGCTTGATTTCAAACTAAACCTGAACTTGGTCTCTAACGCCACCTAAAACAAGCCATGGTCAAGTCACGTCATCTGACAGACATCCTGTCAGCACGACCGTTGGTGGGTCCACGGTTAGCGAAACTGAGGCGCCGTTTCAATGGGTGCATGGAGATCGAGGCGATGTAATCATCGCGTGGGTCCTTCCCAGTTCCTTCCACGACGCGTGGCGGTTACACTATAGTATTTGCACGAATCTTGGCGCGGTTAGGTGGATATAAGGGGTTAGGATTTTCTCCTTCCAATCTCTCTACGCACATAGAGCTCCTCCGTTCCTCCTCCAAAAAACCCGAGCGCCTCCCATCTTAGGTCAACTGCCACCGGAGAAATGGCTTCTTCTTCCTCCTCCTCCTGCTTGGTGGCAGCAGCGGCGACGACGGCGACGGAAGCGATGGAGAAGGAAAGCTTCTGTAGGGTTTGGATCCCCTGCGTGCTAGATGACGAGAAGCACCGCGGCGTGGAGACAGAAGGGCTCCTCCGTGACGGTGACTGGCGGAGCGGCTTCGGCAAGACCATCCCCAACCCGCACGCTGATGAGCAGGTCCACTTCGGCACCCACCTCGACAGAGGTTTCTCATTCCCTCCCTCGGAGTTCTTCTCCGAGGTGATTGATCATTTTGGAGTTCAACTCCATCATCTTCCTCCCAACTCTCTCTTAGAGATGAGCGCTTACGCTTCTTTGTGTGAGGCCTTTCTCGGCATTAGGCCGAGTGTGACTCTATTCCGGTACTATTTTCATGTCCGGAGAAACTCTATCACTGCCGGTGTTCTTTACATCACTGGTACTATTAGTTTTTCACTTAGACACGAGCGCGCATATCCCAAAATCTTAGCTAGTGACTCGGTCAAACAATGGCTAGCCACAGTCTTTTATCATAAGGATATTCCGGCTCTCGCCAAAGCTACTGCTTTGCTGGCTTTCATCGGCAGAGCTGCCACGGCCCAACCGTCTTGGGACGAGGCTGCTCCGGCTCTCACTGAAGATCTGATCCTCGCCAAGAGGCAGATCGAATATTTGATCAAGCACAAAGGACTGAAGGGATCCGACTTGGTCCAATGCTGGGTCTCATGCCGGATACAACCCCTTTAGTACCACGGAGAACGACTGATGCACTTCATCATGTCGTCCAAGAAATACTCCCTCCGCATCAGCCCCAAAGCCTACACCACACAAGTCTACATAAGCCAAATAAAATGGTTGATAAGGTAGCGGATCGAGAGGAGGATCCCGGAGATTTCTCTGGATATGCATACGGCAGAAAACCCCGTAGTGCTGGTAAGATTCTATCAGTACACCTTTTTATGTGTTTCAATCTTTGAGTTATACCGCAATACTGATATATTTTCTTCTTTTCATCTTGCTGACCTCCCCGAGTCGGAACTTGCTCCGCTCGAAAGATATCCTCCCGAGTTTTCTCAGGAGACAGAAGTAGTGCCATTGCCGGATGCTGCGCTCAAGAAGCGCAAAGCTTCGACAGTGGCTATTGGCACAAAGGAGGTGCCCGCCGTGAAGAGGTAACTTTCAATCACAACTTCTACCTTTGTACTTTACTCGAATTTCCTTCCGAGATGTAATGTTTCCGGCTTTATCACATTCTCAGAGCTAAACAGCTCATCAAGGGCAAGGGGAAGGGGATTTCTTCGAAGCCCCTGCGACAGACGAAGCTTAGCATAGCTTCTCCTGCCGTGGCTCCTCCGACTCCTGCTGCTCAGCCTTCCGCAACGCCGGTGATAATTCCTTCTCTGGCTGTCGCAGAAGATCCGGCTCCTTCCATGGAGCCTGCGATCCTTGAATCGCAAACTGACGTCACCATGGGTGAGTCAGGTTTAGATAAGGGTGAACCCTCTTTGGGTAATGATCCCTCGGCAGAAACCTTCGCCGAAAACCTTCTCAGCAATCCGGGACTTGCCAAGTTTTCCCTGTCCCAGAAATCAGCAGAAGAGATCCAGCGGCTAGCCAGGCAATGCCTGGATAAAAGTACCTTATCTACCGAAGAAGAAGCGCAAGAAGCAGAGGACGTCAAGCACTCTAATCTTCTTGAACAAGTGCTTCTTTGCAACGAGAGGACCAGGTCTGGGGATCTTCCAACTGCTCATGTGACCCCTCTAACTCTCGCTGAGAAGGTTGCCGTTGAAGTGAACGCGAGTTTGGATAAACTCACTCGCAAACAATATGTAAGTCAGAATTCCAACTCCTGTTTTTCCTTTATTTCATATCATATCCTCTAGGCCCCAAGCATGAAGTAGGATAAATAATCCGGGTTTATGCTTCCTTAGGATGCCAAAGAACGAACTAGTGTAGCTCCCAAGGCTCGTGCTGATATTAGCAAAAATATTAGCCCGAGTCTTTAGTAGCTTTCTGACTTTCGGTATTCTGACTTACAGAAAGTATATTCCTATAGCAGGATTTGTTGAAGAATGTCTGTGATAAGCGAAGAGAGGTCAAAGCTCTCCGGCTTAAAAATGCTGAGCTAAAAGTTGCTAAGGATGAGGCCGAAGGTAAACATTCTGAGACTCAAACCTTGTCTTTCATGTTTTCATAGTCAATTTTTTTCTGAACTATTGTTCTTTTTTGACTTATAGCACTGGTGAAACAATCATGTGCCATGATTGAAGAGGCCGAGAACCTCAAGACTTTGGTGGTGGAGAACAAGGAGCTTCGCCAAGAGCTGGACTAGCTCAAGGCAGATCATGAAAAGAGCATTTCTCAAATCCTTGAGTCCTCCTCCATGGCTACTGATGAGCGTGATTACATCATTGCTACTCGGGATCAAAAAATCTCGGACCTCAATAATGAGCTTTGTAGAGAGAGGGATCTTTCCGAGGCGCTCCGGGCTGAGCTCCAGAGTCTTCGGGAAGCGAAGACCAAAATTGACGATGTCATTTTCGGTACGTTCCATCTGTCTGACTTGTCTATTTTCTTCGACTTATTTTGATGTCGGATTTTATTTAACTGTCTTTGTTTACAGGTCCTCTGAACTTGACGGACTCCACCTCTACTGAGCCTCACACCCACCGGCTTACCCAAGTCGGTGACCAGCTTCATGACTTCCGCCAATCCCTTGAGGACATTGGCAAAGCTCTCAAGATTCCGGACATGCATAGCATGTCGGATTTTCAGGTGCGGGACAAGGCAAAGGAGATGCCGCAGCTCGTCCAGGATTGGAACATGTCCTACGCACGAAGCACAGCGCAGAACGCTCTCACCATGGTCATGATCCACCATGGAAGCATGGAGATATGGCAAGTGACCAGAGGGTACTCTAAAGTGGATGAAGATGGCCAGGAGCAGGACATCAAGGCCATTATGGACTCCTGTGCCGGATATGAGTGTCATGTAGCTGACTTGACCAGCTACGAATACTCCATTCTTCAACTGTGTGGACACTCTGCCCTGCCTCCAGAAGAAACAACAGAAGTTTTCGACGATGAACGCACCACCTCGGATGTGGACATCTCGGAACGATATCAAGGCGACGTATCCAGCGAGCCGTCAGCTCGTTCATCTCCTCCTACATCATAGATTGCTAGAAACATTTATATTATCTAAAAAAAATGATGCGTATGTAAATATGAAGTACTATTATTTTGCTAGTGCTAAGCTTTTGATCTATTCAACACTTTTGGCTTTAAATTTTTGTGTGCCTGAAATGTTTACATAAGCACTTGTATGTTTTTGTCTATACCTATCGTTTATCTGGCTTTCTGCCTCGTCCCTTCCGTGAGCCGGCTAAACCTTCTGCCGGAAACTTTGCCGAGCAACGGAGCTCAATTGCTAAACTAGTTTAAACTCGGAAACAAAGCCGGCTTCTAGTACCAACAATTCACTACTCAGAAAATGCCCGCATCCAGCAATCAGACAAATAACCAAAGTAAAGACTAGAAACTTTAGAGTTATACCTGAAGGTAGCAATTTTAGAATCGGAAATCTAAACCAGAACAAACATGAGCATAAAGTACTTTCAAGCATTCTGGGATTTTTGACTATGACATGATCATTCGGAAATAAGATGGTAAAAACTTCTCAGAAAAAACTTGAGGCAACCAAAACTTTTATTTCTCGCAGAACATGTACATATATATGATTAAAAAGAAGGATAAACTAAGAATAAAAGGGACGTAGCTGAGCAATATTCCACGGTCTGTCTAATTCATCCAGATTTGTACTGCCTCCAGCTCTCTTTCTCTTCTTAGTAGTAGGTCTTTCTTTGACTGGCCTCATGTTAGTTAAGTAGTACGATCCATTGTGCAATACTCGACTAATTAAAAAGGGCCCTTCCCATACTGGGGAAAGTTTGTGCTTTCTTTGTTGTACAAGCCAGAGAACCAAATCACCTTTATTAAAAGATCTATTTCGGACTCTCTAGCTATGATACTTGCGTAACTTCTGCTGATAGGCTGTAGATCTCATTTTAGCAACGGCGCAAACTTCTTCGACTAAGTCGAGATCATTTTGTCGAGAAATCTCGACATCCTCTTCAATATACGCGGCCACTCTAGGATAAGTATGAATCAAATCACTAGGAAGAACTGGTTTTGCGCCATAGACCAAGAAGAAAGGTGTGTATCATGTTGACCTGTTTGGAGTTGTTCGTAAACTCCATATCACAGAGGGTAATTCCTCCGCCCAAGCCCCTGCAGCACGTCGTAATGGTGCTTCGAGTCTCGGTTTTAGGACCTGTAGGATTAAACCATTTCCTCTTTCAACTTGTCCGTTAGCTTGTGGATGTGCGACTAACGCAATGTCAAGCCGAATATTTTGCTCGTTGCAGAATTCAGCCAATTCTCCCATAGACAAGTTACTCCCGTTGTCCGTGATAATGCTATGTGGATAACCATACCGGATTATAAAATCCTCGACAAATCTTTTGGTTGTTGCTCCATCACAACTAGTGACGGGTTTAGCCTTAATCCACTTTGTGAATTTATCCACCATCACTAAGAGATGAGTAAATCCACTTGGAGCTCGTTTAAATGGTCCTACCATATCAAGCCCCCAGACCGCAAAGGGCCATGTTATAGGTATTGTTCACAGCTGATCAGCTAGAACATGAGCTTGCTTGCGTAGTTTTGGCAGCCTTTGCACATCTTGACTAATCGTTCGGCATCTTCCTAAGCTGTAAGCCAGAAAAATCCGTGTCTAAAAGCTTTTCTACTAAAGATTTGGCTGCAGCGTGGTGACCACACTCGCCTTCGTGGATCTCTCTTAAGATTTCCACTCCTTCTTCCGGAGATACGCATCGCTAAAAAACCCTAGACAGACTCCGTTTATGGAGCTCACCATTAACAATAGTATAGGCTTTTCCTCGTCGGATAATCTGCCGGCTCAGAACCTCGTCTTCGGGTAATTTTCCATCTACTAGATAATCTAGGTAGGGTTGAGTCCAGCTGGGAATTACAGCCAGAACTGCTATTAGAGGTGAGTCGGATTTGGTCGGATATTCCTCATCTACTCCCTTTATTGAGGGAACTTTGAGGTGCTCTAAAAAAGCGCCATCCGGGACCTCTTTCCGCGTAGAGCCTATCCGAGATAGTGCATCGGCTTCCTCGTTTTCTGCTCGAGGGATGTGTTGAACCTCAAACCCTTCGAACTATTTAGATAGATCATCCATGATAGCTTTATATGCTGCCATGTGTTTATTTGCATTACAAATATCCGACTTGTTGAGCAACAAGATCCGAATCTCCATAACACATCAAACGTCGGATGCCAATATCCTTAGCAATCCGAAATCCATGCAGCAGTGCTTCATACTCGGCAATGTTGTTTGTCACTGTGAAGTGGATCTGTAGAAGGTATAGAAGTTTATCTCCTTGGGGTGATTTGAGCACCACGCCAGCCCCCGAGCCCCCGCGAGCCTTAGACCCATCAAAGTAGAGGGTCTAATATTCCGACTCAGGGAGGATCATATTTTCCTTCGTCTCTGTCCAATCAGCGACAAAGTCAGCAAGGATTTGGGATTTGATTGCTGTCCGGGGTTTATACTCAATATCGAAAGCTGAAAGCTCTATGCCCCACTTGGCGACGCGTCCTGTGGCGTCACTGTTGTTGATTATATCTCTCATGGGAGCTGTGCTCACCATGGTAATTGGATGCTCCTGAAAGTAGTGTCGTAACTTACGAGATGCTAGAAAAACACCGTAAGGCAACTTTTGATAGTGCGGATATCGCTGTTTTGGTTCTGTCAGGACCTCACTGACAAAGTAAGTTGGACGATGCACCATGTGTTCCTGATTTTCCTCTGGTCTCTCCACCACCATGACGATACAAACAACCTTATTTGTCGCAGCAAGATAGAGCAACATCGGTTCCTGAGGTTCCGGCGCTGCAAGGATAGGAGCAGATGAGAGTACTTTCTTCAGGTCTTGTAGTGCAGCTTCCGCTTCGTCAGTCCAAACAAAATCCTTGGTCTTTTTCAGGAGTTTGTATAATGGTGCGGCTCTTTCACCAAGCCGACTTACAAATCGACTGACCATAGCGATGCAACCAGTTAATCTTTGTACGTCCTGCAGGCGAGTTGGCCTGGAAATATTGAGTATAGCCTTGATTTTGTCCCGGTTCACTTCTATGCCTCTTTGAGACACGATGAAACCTAACAATTTTCCGGCTGGTATTCCAATGAAGCATTTCTTCGGGTTCAGCATGATGTTGTTTTTTCGTAGATTGGCGAACGTTTCCTCCAAGTCGGAAATCAACGTTTCCTTCTTTTTGGACATCACCGCAATATCATCCACGTATCCATGTACGTTGCGTCCGAGTTGGTCGTGGAGGCAACGCTGCATCATGCGCTGGTACGTACCTCCTGCGTTCTTCAGCCCAAAGGGCATCGTAACAAAACAGAAGGTTCCGAAAGGGGTTATGAATGAAGTTTTGACTTTGTCAGATTCCTTCATCCGGATTTGGTGATAACCGGAATATGCGTCGAGAAAATAGAGGAGTTCCGAGCCTGCCGTAGAATCAATAACTTGATCAATTCTAGGTAGAGCGAACGGATCTTTTGGACAAGCCTTGTTCAAGGTAGTATAATCAACACGCATTCTTAAATCAGTGGTGTCCTTTTTAGGGACCATTACAGGATTAGCCGACCACTTAGTGTGGATGACCTCTTCTATGAATCCGACTAACTCGAGCCGTGCTAGTTCCTTAGCTATTGCCTTATGCTTTTCATCGCCAAAACGTCGTAGGGACTGTTTGACAGGTTTAGCATTCGGGTTTACATTTAAAGAGTGCTCGGCAAGTTCCCTAGGTACTCTGGTCATGTCAGATGGCTGCCATGCAAAGATATCTTGATTTGCTTGGAGGAACTTGACGAGGGCGCTTTCCTATGCGCTACCTAGGCCTACGCCTATCTAGGTCACCTTGGAGGGGTCATCATCCTTCAACGGTGTCTCTTCATCTCTTCTGGTGCCATGAACTTCGGATTTGGCTTTGTCACCTCCTTCTTCGTTGTGGGCATCTCAGACGGATCTATGCTCTTCTTGATCTCCTGGTACTACTGGGCGTGTAGCACGGCTTCGGCAAAGGCGACATTTCCATCCTCGCACGCTCGCGCTTTCTTCGGGTCTCCCTTGATGGTGATCACGCCGTTGGGACCTGGAATTGTCATCATATTGTAAATGTAACACGGACGAGCCATAAAATCCTAGTAAGCCGGACGTCTGAATATAGCGTGGTACCACTCTTGAACGGGACCACTTCGAAGGAAAGTGCCTCCGTCCGATAATTCTTTGGAGTTCCAAAGGTGACATCCAAAGTAATCTCTCCCAGGGAATTAGCTTGTCTTCCTGGGACAACTCCGTGAAAGATCATAGAGCTATGGTTCAGCTGGGTTTTCGAGATCTTCATCCGGTGTAGCGTTTTGACATCGAGAATATTGATGCTGCTACCACCGTCCATGAGGGTCTTGGAGAAACCATAACCGTCAATAAGTGGATTGACAATTAAGGCGTATTTTCCTCGCATGTGCAACTTAGGCGGATGATCAGCGCGGTCAAATGTGATTGCCACTTCCGACCAGTCCAAGTATTGGGGGACAGCCAGAACTGTTGCGTTGAGCTCGTGTAGAACTGATTTCTTGACCTTTGCTGGTTCAGATCCGAGGAAAGTGATGTAAGTGTCCTTCTTGGTGGGAAAAGTTTTCTTCCCTTCCGGCTTGGGATTTGAAGCATCAGCTTCGTCCATGTCAGAATCTTCCTTGGTCTCTTTGTCTTTTTCAGGATTTTTCTTTCCCTTCTTCCGCTTAGCTTTGTAGCCCGCGGTGTCATCTCTTTTGATGTCGTCATTGAAACGACACTCAGCGTTGGTGTGGGACGAGCCCCCATTGGCGTCTAGGTGATGCACACATGGGTTATTGGCAATGTTGGCCCAAGAGTAAGTTTTTCCTAGTTGCTGGTCTCCTCTACCTTGGACCCTTGATGTCCCACGGCCACGCCCGCATCCTCCGCCGCATCCTCCTCGTCCTCCAGACCCAAAAGTAGCAGTAACCACTACTATTTCCGCATTGGGTCTCTATTCGGAGGTATTTTTGCACTTCTGAGCTTGTTGCTTTGGTTGTTTTGCTGACCGAGGCACAACTAGGGCATTGAGTAATCCCTCTGCATCGTCGTCAGCATCTGCATACTTGCTCGCTGTTTCTATCATCTCTCCCAAGTCAGTGACCTTGTCACACTTCAAGCGGTGACGTAGTAGACCAATTGGGAGTCCTGCGATGAAAGCTTCAATCGCGGTTTGATCGTTTATTCCTTCACAGGAGTTCTTGGTGTCGATCCATCGTCCGAGGTAATCCCGGCAAGTTTCTCCGGCTTTCTGGGTGCAACGTTGTAGGTCTCCGACCGTACAGGGCCTTCGATATGTGCCTTCGAAATTCCGAAAGAACGCACATTGTATTTCATACCAGTTATGGATGGTGTTCTCCGAAATTTCATTGAGCCATGATCGTGCCGTCTTCCGCAACATAAGTGGGAGATATCGGGTTGCGACCAGGCTGTTTCCGCCTTTGGCGATGCAGCAAGCTTGGAAAAAATCCTGTAGCCAGGTATCTGGCCGAGCAATGCCGTCGTAGGCTTGCATATGTCTTGAGATGGCAAATCCTTCCGGGAATCTTGTAGCTCTGATCCGTGGTCCGAAACATTTTGGGCCCACGTAAATATCATCGTTTTCATAGCGTCGCGCGTCTATATTGGAGTTGATCTTGTGCCTTGCATCGTTCGGGGATAGAGATTGTCCCGAATGTCAGCTGTGGCTGCGGTGCCTTGGAGCCGGACTTCGGCTTCTGCCACCACCTCCTCCGCCATGTCGTCCTCCTTGTCCCCCTTGGGAGCCGTTGTCATGACTGCTTGGTGGAGAGGGTGGGGTAGCTGAATTGTTTCCGGCTGATCGCCGGCCTCCGTCCGGAGCATCATTATTCCGGTTCCGGGGAGGGTCTTCACTACGATGAGCCCCCTGCCGGCTCGTGCCGGCATGGTTTCTGTCATTCCTTCGTCCGTTGTTCCCACCATGGTGAGGGTCAGCCGGACGGCTTGCATGTCTAGGAGGTGGCATTTTTTGACGATCCTCCTCCCGACGTTTCTCTTTATCTTCTCCCCTTCGATCGTTGGACTCTCGTCGGGGAGGGTTTCTCGGATTCAGTCCAGCAATGGCCTCTTTTTTAGCCACTAGGGCGACGTTGCTCCAGTCATGCGCAGTTCTATGATGCTGTCCTAACGATCTGGTTCTTGAATAATTGTCTTCCCGGCGTTCGGGGTGATGATACTGCTCCCGGACGCGATGGGGTCTAACGTCAGCCCATGTCGGATCTGTGCGACACTGGTAGGAATCCGAGACCAGTTTCTGACTTCCGGACAGGGCGGCCTTTTGCTGCTCTAGTCCCTTGTTGAGTAGTTTGATACCCAAACGGATCTCCTCTGGTCCTGGATTAGCCGATAAAATTTCTCGGGCTGCCACGGTATTCTATACTGGGGTTGGATATACCCAGTCTCCTTTGCTATCTTTCTGTGGCTTCCCCATCTCATCCCCGAAAAGGACGTCACGGACATGTGGGAATTGGTCGTCATTGGTGTGACGCTTCCGTGTCTTCTGATGCAACCGAGACATGTAGTCCTTAGTTGCCATGCGTTTCTTCTCCTCCTCGATGTTTTTTAGCTTCATCCAGGAGTTGTTGACGACGCGCTTCTAGGGCTTGGGCCCTTTCGTCCAGCTCTTCAGCAGTAAGTTCTACAGCTGTACAGATAGGTGTGGTTAATGCAGCATCGATGAGCTTACGCGCACCTTCGGTGATCACGTGTCCATCCACCGATTCTTCTTTTTCGGCTCTTCTGGGATAAGTGATCCATCCGAGTCTTCTTCGTATTCCTCGGCAATCACCTCTTCTGCCAGAGGGTCTTTTGCCGGGGTCTTGTTCTTCTTGTTCTTCTTCTTTGCCTTCTTGGCAGCGCCGGTAGCAAAGACGGGTTTGGGTCCGTTTCCCGGAGTCAAGCTCTGATCGGTACTTTCGGACATTTGGACTTCGGGATTATCTCTGACGTCCATGTCATCGTGCGCTTTGGGAGAGTGTTCCCCGGATCCTTCATCCATGGCTTCCCCTTCTTCTGCAGCTTTGGAGTTATACTCCTCTTCATATTCCGTGGAGAACTTTCGGAAATCTGCTGACGTCATCGATTCATCCGAGGATGCGGGTACGTCGGCGCTTGTTCCAATTGCCTCCAGCACAGAGTCAGTGTTTTCTGCAGCATCGGCAGAGCCGGATCCGGATCCCATGTATCCGACGAAGTGCGACGCATGCTTCCTGAGGTACCTGCGGCTTTCGTGATCAGCCATGTCGAAACTTTTGATGGTCTCAAGAATTGCATCTGCACTTTTTCCTTGTAGTATCATACGTCGTACTGTGTACCTCAGGAAAGGCCTGTGTGTCCCGGCATCATCGGAGCCAGAATCAGTGCCGTTGACATGATCCTCTTGAATTTTGACTTCCACGGGTGGGTCGATCTGGGATCCGGCTTCTCCAGGAAGATCCACTCCAGATTCGACTTGGACCGCTAGGTCTTCTTCAGGCTCGGACTTCTCCACTATCTCCGCAACTGGTGCAGGCTGGGTGGGATTAGGGTTTTCTCAGATCCGAAACTCTGCCGCCTCGGCAGACAAAGGGGACCCAGAAGAATCTTCTGCCTCTATCATCACCGCTGGGGTGGGTGGGGCAGGTTCAGCGAAACTGATGTAAACATCGATCTCGCCAAAAGACATGATTGTGTAGGCAGTCATGGCCTCCCTAGCCGGAATCCAAGTCTCGTCGAGAACGATGAGAGGGACGTCGCTGGTGTAGAGGATCCGATCGACGGCGATAGTCTCGCTCATTCCGATTCTTGCAGATTCCGCTCGGAACGCAGATCCGAAGCTCACTTGCCCCACGGTGGGCACCAACTTTCGTTGGATTAAGGACAAGTACGCCATGAGGGGGTCCTCGAGGCGTGCGGAAAGAGGGGTGTGATACGTACGGTGTTCCGGGACGGTGAGCACACAAGTTTACCCAGGTTCGAATCCGCCGGGTTTGGATGGATCCTACTCCTGCTAGCAATCCAGTAATACGGCAGAGCCGGAATATGGGTTACAAGGGTTTCGCCTGTGCGAGTTGAGGGTCTAAAGTATTGGGTGCCATAAAGGCTCTCCCTAGGATGGCTTATATAGATATCCAGCCTAGGGTTTACAGGAGAGATCTATCCGGCTACGACTAAGAGTCAGTTACAGAGTACATTTTGAACTACAAGTAACATTATGGGCCTAAGTCGGTAAGTCTTCTAGGTCTTCCCATAGCCGGATTGGACTCCGTCTTTCTCCCTGACTGGTTCGCCCGTGAAGCAAAGCTCGAACCCGAAGTGGGCCACCCTGGTCAGTGGGGAACTGTGAGGATACCCGGAAAGTATATCCCCAACATGGTCATAGTGGGAAACATACTACTCTAGTTCATCTTACTACGTACCTTTATGTGTGTACGTAATTGAGCCAAAGGTAGAGACCTTATTTTTGCAGAAATGGCTCCGGAAATATTCTGTACCTAGAAAGGCTAGGACATTACAGTAAACTATTTTTTCTAGTCATTGGACTATAGATACCCCTAGGATAGGATGGGATATTATTATTCTATATCTTTTGAACTGTATAGCCAAATTCAAAATCCCAAAGAGGCAAATTCTCCCGCCTCACCTCCACCGAAATATTTCGAGTGGTCACATGCCCCAACTTGTAGCCGTACGAAATTCCCTTTCTACCCCTGACAATGGCCTATCTACTAATGTTAGGGCGTGGGTATGGTTCGTAATCCCCCTCCCCGTGGGGGGCTAGGGGTCCCCACTGCTCTGAAGCTGGGTAGTCCACCTTCCACCGACGCCATTTCCCCCAAAGTAATCAAACAAACCCTAACCCCTTTCTCACCTCCGGCTCCTGCACCACCGCACCGGCCCATCCCTGCAGCGCTTCGCCGGCCTACACGCCACCCAACCCCCTCTTACCTCCAGCACCTGCACCACCGCACCGTTATCATCTCCGCCGCACTTCGCCCGCCTACACGCCACCCAACCCCCTATCTCACCTCTAGCTCCTGCACCACCACACCGGAACATCACCCCTGCACTTCACCGGCCCACACGCCACGCCAAACCCCCTATCCCACCTCTGGCTCCTACACCACCGCAATTTGCCGGCCTACACGGCATACCTCTATACCATATACTCCTGACCAGTCTACGGGATCAGCTGACGTCCACCTTACCAAACCCTAGTTCGCCTTACACCCTCTTCCATACAACCGTGTTAGTTTTGCTGACTCCCTAGTCCACAACACCTGACCTATTTCGCCTACACCGGTGTGCGCTGCATTAGATCTGCTTCACAGACTCAACAGTCCACTACACCAGATCTGCTTCACCGACACTCTTGTGCAGCGCCTCGAATCCATAATTGGTCGTAACAAATCTGCTTCACCGATGATGATGTGCACTACACCGGATCTCCTTCACCGGCCATCTTGTCAAACAAGCCAGACCCATCAACAACCTCCACAAATCAGCTTCATAGATGCCACTGAGATCTATCTGCTTTAGCCCGACTCACCACTACCAGGCACCCTCGACGTCCTTGACGTCACCTGCAAAGATGATGTGTATGCGTAAACGATGTCATGGCCTAGGTAAACCAGATCTGCTTGTTCGTTCGTTTCAATATAGCAGGTATGAGCCTACGACAGTGAACTGCATTTCTGTATTGGTGGTAAATTCCTTCCTCAATACTGGCTTAATTGATATCCCACTCTCCCTTGATAAATTCGGTGTAGTCTATGTTAAATCTAGGCGTTAAACTACTCCTTCTGTTTCGAGGTATAAGGCGTCCTTGTTATGCGTGTTTTTCTTTGACCAACAATTACTCTTAATATACATAAACAATTTTGGTAGTACAAAATAGACACCATTAGAGTTCATTGATATTATACAGTTCATGGCAAATGTTAATTCACTGAACATCTGAGGCTGGCTACCTGTTCAACAAGTTCACAAGTTATGTCATCATAATGTGCACTTGCTTTTTCTATTGCTAAAATACTGACTGCATGTAATTTTGGAATTCATTGGTAGTTTTAAGCCATTGAACATGTAGGTTAACATTCCCTGCTCTACAAGTTCATAATTTATGCTATTTTAATTTCAATCTGCTTGTTCTAAGCAAACACAGTAACTACCTTCTCTTATGTAATTCATCGCAAATTTTATGTCATTGAACTTGTTGGTTTTGCATTCTCTCTACAAGATATGCCATTATTGTTTGTTTCAATTAAGCTCCGACAGTAGCTTCCACCTATTGTGTACTACTTCCTCTGTTTCAAAATATAAGATGTTTTAGCTTTGTGATAGGAGTGTATCTAGTCACCATTTAGTGAGTAGGTTTACTCCAAACGTACATGAACCTACACACTAAAACTGGTCTAGATGATGACTCATACTTTTTGAAACGGAGGGAGTACATTCATTCTGTAAAAGAAGGCCTATACAACTTTAAAGTCAAACAATGATGACTTTTACCAAGCTCATAGAAAAATATATTAAGGGTTAATTTGTGGCATTTGTGTCTATGAAAATATGCCCCGATGTATCGAATGCCGTTGGTTTGGTATCGTAGATGTTCCTGGTATTCTACCAACTTGCTCCATTTTTGCGTGGATTGACTTGCGAAAAATTTATATGCCTTATTTACTTTAAATTGGATGTCGTATTACATGACATGTTTTAAGGCACTTAACATGGTTATATGCATGCCTTGCTCTATAAATTCAAGTTTCTCAATTATAATTTATGTAGCAGCAGTATCTACCTTCTATTATGTAGTTCATGGCATTTTAAGTCTCTTCACAGATGGGTTAGCATTCCCTATTGTATAAGTTCATGAGATATACCATTGTAATGTCTATCTTGTTCGTCCAAATGTTAGTATAGTAACTGTATGCTCTCTAGAAGGTGACCCTTTTTATGGCACTTCTCATATTTGTTTGTAATCCTATTTCACAAGTTAAATCATTGTAATTTCTCTCTTGTTTGTGCTAAGGAGTGACTGTAACTGCATTCTATTTTGTCTCCATGGTAATCTTGATGTCATTTAAATGTTTGTTTATATTCCACCATTCCCTGCTATACGTGTTCAGAAGTGATTATACTATAATCTCTATCTAGTACTTTGTAAACAGCAACAACCACTATCTGATATTATTTCCTCTCACAGGGAACACGGAGAATCGTAGAGTGAATCGCCCCTACAATCTTGTAAGTCACTATTGCTTTGTATTGCTGAATGCAAACCTGTTTTATGTGAATGAGTGGCCTGAACCTATATGCAGAGGAGCAAAATAAAGTAGATGGATCGTCTATCCAAGTACTCGATGTGGTGGATGTCTTCAAAGAACAAACTGACAACAGGATGTCCTCCAACGGGACTGCACAAAAAGAAATAGTAAGTCTCTAGTTTTTACTGAGATGTGCATAGTGTCAGATGCTTGTTTGTACGAGGTACCTCATGATTCGGCTAATTATTAGAACAAGGTTGACCTTAACCAAGATTGGACAAAAAAAGACGTAAATCCCTTGATTTATAATTCAATGTTCTCACTTAATTTTGGTGATGATCTATTCTTTCTACATTTGACTTGTGTTCATATATCTATCTATTATGTGGTGGTGATTTAAGTATATCCACTTTTATGCTAATTTATAGTCTATTATTGTATTTTTCTACTCTAATTAAGATTTTGAATGCACTCTGGAGGTAGTCACATTGTCTATGTCGGCACCACATGAGTTGGCCAATGATTAGAACAAGATGACCTTTAACGGTACTACACAAAGACCGAACGTAAATCCCTTGATTTGTAATTCAATTTGCTCACTCAATCATGGTGGAGATCTCTTTTTGCTATATTTGACTGATGATCTTCTATCTATATATATACACGTTAACTAGACCATGATTAGGTGGTGGTGATTGAAGTATATCCACTTTTATGCTAATCTATATTCTATTATAATATTAGAGATCGCTACCATGATTGAGCTTATATGCACTCTAGAGGTAGTAGCATAGTCTAGTGTTATATGTACGAGACTAGTATAAATTACTTGGTCTTGGTGGGGAGTAACTTGGACTAGTAAAAAGGCATACAATACTAGTCCAAGTTACTCTACCAACACTAAAGGGTGGCTAGATACATTCGTATCACAAAACTCATGACATCTTATATTTTGAAACGAAGGGAGTTCTATCTAGACTACTCATAGTGAGATTGTCATAGCTATTATCATCTAATATGATCCCCGGTTACTATATATATATGTACTATGACCATGTTAATATGATCTGGACGTCTATCGTGCACATGTTGTTTGATTGCTTAATTCATTACCTCAATAGCTACTCTACATGATGCACATATAGAGTCTATTGCCAATTTGATTCTTTAGTTTTCTCGTCATTAAAGCAATGTAATGATTTTCTTAACTTAAACGGTCAGAGCACCGCCCTCTCAAGGCTAAGCTATGGGTTTGAGCCCCATCAGTCCCAAACCAGGGATGGCAATTTCTTTGAGAAATACAACGATTGATTAATAATAAATAAGGGATTGTCATCTATACATCATCAGATGATCTTGCAAGTTTAATATTAGCCACAATATGGTTCAATTGGTTATGGTTCTTGTGAATTTTTAGTTGACTTGTGATTGCATCAATGCTATATTCTGACGTGGTTCCTAGACATACATTGTTTGAATACTTCATTGACTTTGCAAGGTGCACAATGTATCATTTGCTTGCTTGGTTATATGTGTTTGAATTCTTGCCTAATTGGCCCAACCCATATTCCAGTTTAATAATTCCTAAAAAAAAATCCTAGAGGCCCATGTGGCCCATTCATGCATGGCAAGAGGTGGGACAAATGTTTAGTCCCACATTGCTAGTTGAAGGAATATTTCACCACCTTATAAGGGGGGTTCTTCCACCACTTGGTAAAAGGATGAGAAGGAGAGAGATGCACACGCGTGCTCCTCCTCCTCCGCCGCCTGCCTCGCCTCGCCACGCCACGACGCGCGCGCATCGCGTCGCGGTTTGCGGGAATGCCTCGACCCGAGAGCTTCCCTTTCTTTTTGCTGCGCATGAATGGATTAATTATTTGAACAATCTGCATAAGTGAAGATTTAATACAGATGTTACCTTTGCGGTTTAATTCGACCGTTTCCTCTAAGGTTTAATTCAGACTTAATGGAGGCCGTTTCCTCTCCCGGCGCTGCCCATGCGTTTGTGCTTATAAAAGTGAGAGGTCGCTCCTCTCCTGATACAAGCTTCGCCTCCAGTTCCGAAGCATCGTGCTGCTGCTCCATTCTTCTCCATCCTGTCTCGCGACGTGCATCGCTAGCCGGGACAGTAGGCCTCCGAGACCACGCTGCATCGAGACCTGTACGGGAGAAGGGCGATAAGGTTTTTCGGGAGCGCTGTCGGCGCGACTACTGGCGATTTCATCACGGACTCCTTCACGGATAGCGACTATGACAGCGACGTCTTCCCCAACGAGGACTTCTTCCCCGACATCAGCATCCTCTTCCTTGACGACATGGCTGACGACGGTGCCAACACCAACCCCAGCGGTTCCTCCAGCGGTTCCTCCGCTATGATGTACATCTACTTACTTAATCTTGTTTATCTCAGTCAGATAGTATGTTTTTATTTTTGGGTTGCTATAGATCTTGCTTTGATATTATCTCAAGTTGTATGCTTTGCAATTCTCTTTGATATCTGCCTTAGTTCTAAATCATATGATTAGTTTATTTTCTGTTATTCTATTCATGTTTTATCTAGCATTTATCTTGGGTTAATTGCTGCTATACTCAACAATCCAAAAACCTTATTATAGGGAATTTGCTTCGACTAGTTTTGTTGCATCCACAAAGCCACCTATGTTTGAAGGTGTCAATTACAAAAGATGGCGTGCGACGGTAGTACTCTGGTTTCAGACAATGAGCTGCTATAACATCATTTACGGCGCACCTGAGAGAGATCTTAATCCTGCTCAGGAGGAGGCTTTTCAAAAACGTGATACCACGTTTAAGGCTGCCTTGATCAACATCCTTGGCGACAATATTATCGATTCATACCTATCATTTAGCAATGGCAAGGATATTTGGGATGCGCTCGAGAGAAAATTTGGAGTCTCCGATGCTGGCAGTGAACTGTATGTCATGGAAAAATTCTCTGATTATAAGATGATTGATGACCGCTCCATTGTGGAGCAGGCACATGAAATGCTGTCACTTTCCAGGGAGCTTGAGCACTTCACTTGTGTGTTACCGGACAAGTTTGTTGCTGGAGGCATTATTGCCAAGCATCCCCAGTCATGGAGGAATTTTGCTACTTCTCTGAAGCACAAGAGACAAGAGTTTTCTGTGACAGATTTCATTAGGACTCTTGATGCGGAAGAGAAGGCGAGAGCAAAAGACACACGTGATCGACGTACCGAGGGAGGATCTAATGCTAATTTGGTACAGAAAAGGAACTTCCAGCCTAACAAGTTCAAGAACAAGGGCAAGTTTGATGGCAAAGGAAAGTTCGATGGAAAGAACAAGGCTTCACAGTCTACCAACTTCAAGAAGAAGACTGATAAGAAGAAAGGTGCTTGTCATGTGTGTGGTGATCTTGATCATTGGGCTCCTGCTTGCCCCAACCGATTTGACAAGCGCCAGCATGGAAAAGGCAGCAAGACTACTAATGTTGACATGGGCGATGTTGAGATGAAAGATGTTGGGTATGGTATATTACCTACTGTTTTTTCATTATGTCATTCTTCTGATTGGTGGATTGACACTAGCGCTAATGTACATGTTTGTTCTGATGTTTCCATGTTTTCTCCATATCAGGTCAAAGGGACTCAATCCATACTAATGGGGAACGGCTCGCATGCTTCTGTTCATGGTGTTCGTACGGTCGATCTGAAGTTCACTTTGGGAAAGACCGTGCGCCTAAATAATGTGCATCATGTTCCCCCAATAAATAAAAATCTTGTTAGCGGATCTCTTTTGTGTCGAGACGACTACAAGATTTTATTTGAGTCCAATAAATTTGTAATCTATAAGTATGGAACCTTTGTTGGTAAAGGTTATGAGTGCGGAGGCTTGTTCCGCTTATCTCTGTCGGATGTTTGTAATAAAGTTGTTAATCATATTTACACGAATTTTGAATCAAATGTCTGGCATTCATGTCTTTTCCATATTAATTTTGGTTGTATGACGCGACTAGCAAAAATAAATTTAAACCCTGATTTCACTACTGTTAAGGGATCTAAGTGCCAAGTCTGCGTGCAAGCAAAACAACCTCATAAGTCACATACGACTACAAAAGCGAGAAATTTAACACCACTAGATCTCATACATTTTGATCTTTGTGAGATGAATGGTGTGTTGACACAAGGTGGAAACAAATATTTCATGACGTTGATCGATGACTCTACGAGATATTGTCATGTGTATCTTCTGAAATCAAAAGATGAGGCTTTGAGTTTCTTCAAAATCTATAAAGCTAAAGCAGAAAACCAACTTGATCAAAAGATTAAGAGGCTTAGGTCTGATCGTGGTGGCAAGTATTTTTCCAACGAGTTTGATTCCTTCTGTGCGGAACATGGTATAATCCATGAAAGGACGCCTCACTATTCACCTCAGTCAAATGGGGTAGCTGAGAGAAAGAACCGTACTCTAACAGATTTGGTTAACGCCATGTTAGATACACCGGGTCTATCTAAGGAATGGTGGGGGAGGCTCTATTGACTGCGTGTCATGTCCTAAACCGAGTTCCCATGAAAAACAAAGAAATTACACCATTTGAAGAATGGGAGAAGAAAAGGTTAAAACTCTCTTACCTAAGGACTTGGGGATGTTTGGCAAAAGTTCATGTGCCAATTCCCAAGAAGGGCAAACTTGGGCCTAAAACCGTTGACTATGTATTTTTGGGTTATGCTTTACATAGCATTGGTTATAGATTCTTGATAGTAAAATCTTAGGTATCTGACATGCATGTCGGTACAATTATGGAGTCGACTGATGCGATTTTCCTTGAGGATATCTTTCCTATGAAGGATATACCTGATGGCTCAATACACGGGGCCCAGAAAAGTGCTTGCTGCGTGGTGTTGATGTAGAGCTTGTTGGGAACCCCAAGAGGAAGGTATGATGAGCACAGCAGCAAGTTTCCCTCAGTTATGAAACCAAGGTTTAATTGAACCAAACACCCCAAAGGTGTTACTAGCTGAGCTTTGGTAGGGCGCACTACCGGTGCTAGTAGCAACGTGGAGACCTGCACAACACAACCACATAACTTTGTCCCCAACTTGCGATAACGTTGTCAATCTCAGCGTGTTTTGCGGAAAACAAAGGATTAAACGTATCGAATGGAAAGAAGTAAAAGTTTGCAGAAAGTAAACACAAAACAGTAAACAGTTGTAGATTGTATGTAAAGAAAGAGGATCGGGATCCATAGTTCACTAGAGGTGGCTCTCCTTAGATAGATAACATGCTGGGTAAACAAATTACAGCGGGGCAATTGACAAACACCGAGAAAGCAATACATGCATATACTAATCATCTTGATTCCTCTGAGACTTGATTGGGCATTACAACATAATACATAGACCACCATCCAACTGCATCTATGACTAATAATCCACCTTCAGGTTATCATCTGAACCCCCTCCAGAATTAAGTTGCAAGCAACAGATTATTGCTTTACGAACTGCGTGTAAAGTAAAGAATATGATTGTTCTATGAACAAAGGAATTCCTGTTTTCTCCCTAGTAGCAACAGCACATCTAGTACCTTAGAGATTTCTATCACTTCCCCAGATTACTAGAGGCATGAACCCACTATCGAGTATAAATACTCCCTCTTGGAGTTGCTAGCATCTACTCGGCCAAGATATCTACTAACAACGGAGAGCATGCAAGATCACAAATAACAAAGACATGATAGAATCAATAATCAATCTGAAATAGCATCTCAATATCCATCGGATCCACGCAAACACAACATGTATGAATTACAAATAGATGATCTTGATCATGAACGGAGCTCACAAGATCTAAACATGAAAGCACAAATGAGGAGAAACCAGCCATCTAGCTACTACATGGATCCGTAGTCCAGGGATGAACTACTCACGCATCACACCGGAGGCTTGCATGGTGATGAAGAAGCCCTCCAGGGTGAATTCCCCTCTCCGGCAGGGTGCCGGGAAGAGCTTCAGATCCCTCCCGGTTTAGGGATGGAGATGACGGCGGCTATAGACTCTTTCGTGGATTTTTGATCGGGTACTTAGGGTTTTCGTCCCGAGGGTAACTTATAGTTGGAAGGGGAGGCCTAGGGGCTGCCGGGAGCGGCCACACCACCCCCTGGTGCGGGCCAGGCCTGGCCGCGCGGCCAGGTGGTGTGGTGGCTCCCTGGCCCTTCTCCGTCTCGTATTCTGGCACTTGATCACTTCCGGAAAAATAGGAACTTTGGCTTTTGTCCTGTCCAATTTCGAGAATATTCATTTTCTGACTTTCCTGGAACCAAAAACAGCAGAAAATAGGCAGCTGGCACTGTGGCTCTTGTTAATAGGTTAGTCCAAGAAATCATATGAAAAGTACTCCAAAGTTGGAACAAAACACAAGACAGTGGATAAATCCAAGCATGGAACATAGAAAATTATAGATACATTTGCAATGTATCAACATCCCCAAGCTTAACTCCTGCTCGTCCTCGAGTAGGTAAGTGCTAAAAAGAAAGAATAATTTTTGAGGTGACATGCACCATCAAAGACTTGATCAAAGTATTTGCAAAACATTCAAAGGTGGGATCATAGTACTTTAATCATAACATGAAAGACAAAGTTCTAGCAATAAGCAAAGAAACTATGATGCAACATGAAAAGGCACAAAAAAAGATTCATGAATAACAATGCTTTGCAAGACGTTTGTTTGTTTCACATAAAGAAAACATAGTATAAAAGTATTCAGCTTGTCCCTCAATAGAGTAGCAAATATAAATGCATAGGACACCTCCAAAGTTCATAAGAGTGACTAGATACAATAGTTTCAAACAAGCAATAACAAGTTATGCATCAATCAACTAGTCTTGGGACAATGCACATAGAACTAAGAATGGCCACTATGCTCTCAAAGTAGGTGCATAAAGATAGAAGGTGGAGACTCAACATAATGGTGGAAGAAAAGCCTTTTGTAAAAGGAAGTAGGGTTTCAAGTCTCATAAAGAGCTTCCAAAAATTATGGTACTCATAGCTTTCAACTCTCATTGCCCCTATCATAAGCATCTTGAAGTGATTAAGGTTAAAGTGAACAAACTATGGTGTACATGCTTGACAAAGTATAAGTCATAAATCTCATGTCCCTTGTATATGAGGGCCGCTCCTCATGCTACTCAAGTTTAGTCACCGGTAAGTTCTTGTCATCGTAAGTACATGTGTATCATTGAGAACCACCAACGGGGTACCCCTTGCCCGATGATACGGAAGAATCCCCATATCAAAATGACAAGGCATGCAGACAACGAGCATCTCAACATTCTTCTTATTTACCATGGGAATATGGTGCTTTTTTCTCTCTTTCCTCTTTTCATAGTATCTCTTTTTTTCTCTTTTTCTTCTTTTTTTTCAGCATAGGACTCTTTTTTTATAAGAAGAATGCTTCATAGACAGCTCATTATGGTTACGCTGCAGGTTTCCACCATGTCAACATGGATTAGACCAACGGCCCAGGCATTGCTCTAACACATATACATAACTCCATGGACTTACAAGCTCCCCTTTCATTTCACACCGACGACATCCATATACAAAAGAGCATGATATCAACTAGGTACAAGTACCAACTGCAATGTTGAAAGCGTTCCCCATGAAAGCATGGTTCTGCAAATTCCCGAAAAATAAGTGCAGGCATATACAACATAGAAGACACAATGGTTCAAGTTTATTAAGGGCAAGTAAATTAAAGTGTGCCATCAAGTTCGTGAGAGCTTTAATCACTAGTTTTTTCATAACAAGTGGAAGGTAAACAAAAGCATGAATATACTTGGAATAGCATAAGCTAGTAGGTAGGGATGATGGACTCTTTGGAAAAACTTGGTTTAGGGAGTTGGATGCATGAGTGGAACTCATACTTTGTTGTGGAGGCTAGCAAAAGACTGGGAGCGACAAACTAAGAGAGCAATAATGGCCATAATCATGCAGAGCAACAAAACATCATTGATCAAAGCATAAAGTGATACTACAAGTTGAAAACTAAAGGACCATAAAGGCTATGGTGACTTGAGATAGTCATAACATGGTGTGAGCATGTGCCAAGTCAACCCAAATAAAGCATCAAAGGAGAATAGCACTATACTATGCTTTAATATGCTAAACAACACATGATTCATCCAAGGCACATTAAGCAATCTCAATTGTTTATAACAAGTCATGCTACAGCAAAGAATACTAAGCATAAATCCAAAACAATATCAAGCATGGCATGACAAAGCATAGGCCACAGTCAAAAACAAGCTCTTTTTACCAAATAAGCATGAACTTTCCTACTCTTTTCCAAACCAAACCAAACTATTTGCAAACCAAAGTGTGAAAGAGGGGGTCCAACCAACTTATTCAGAACACTAAGCAAACCAATAAAACTAAAAACCAAAACAAAAACGAAAAAGAAGACGCTCCAAGAAAAACACAACTGTGCATGAAACAATAAAAATCAAGCGTTTGGAAGAAACCTAGAATTTTTATTGATGAAGAAGGGGATGCCTTGGGCATCCCCAAGCTTTGACGCTTGTACTTCTTGGATATTTCTTGGGGTGACACGCGTGGCATCCCCAAGCTTGAGCTTTAGTCCATCCTTCATCTCATTACTCATTCCTTCCATACACCTGAAATTTTCCCTTCATACAAAACTTCACACAATCTCATTAGCAACATTAGTGCACTTAAGATAAATAAGTCTCAAGGTTCAGTTATAATACCAAATAAACTTCCATTAGAACACTAGCTACTGTAGCACTTCCCTCAAAAAGCTCAATTCCCCAAAGGAACTCAAGAAGGAACTAACAAGAAGTAAATGCAGAAAATGGCAGAAATCTGTCAAAACAGACCAGAAGGTAAAGACGAATTTTTTCGAAGACCTTCTGTTGCTGAAATCAAAAAGTGTTGAACTAACTAAGGTTAGATAACAACCTGGGGCAGAAGCACAAAAAATTACAGCTCAATCCGACCTACAGAGCTCTCTCGGGAATTTTTACGGTGAAGCACAAAAATCTGTTTCGGGAGAGCAACTTTCCCAATCATTACTTCACTCTCATTACAGGTTACTCTTGGCATAAAAAGCAAATAAAAAGAATAAGGAGAGGTTATTATAGAGATAATAACTTCGAAGACTCAACTAAAACTCTTGGGTTATCTCCCAACAAGTACTTTTCTTTAACGCCTTTAAGTTAGCATAAGAAGCAAAGAAAGAATCAAGTGTTCTCAAATGAAGAAGCATTAAAACCAACCTTCTTGCCCTTACCTCTCTTATTTTATTCTTAACCTCTGGTAAAATATGATTGTTTGGTGGAGAAGAAAGGTGCGTGGTCCCCTTTCCCACATCTATTATTGCTCCAAGAAGTTCCAATATGGATCTTCCCAGTGTAATTTGTCTTTTTCCTGCACATTCAATAACAAGATAATCAATAGAAATCGTTTTCCCAAGGATCTTTGTAAACACTCCTTCAGCTATTCCAAGAGGTAATATAGTAGTATTATTAGCAAGAGATATTTCCTATCCTCCCTTAGTGAGCTCCCAAGTATTCAGAGATTTATAAATATCTTTGGGCATAAGGCAAGATTTAGACATGATATCACATCGAGCTTGAAACGTTTCAGCGTTTATCTCAATCTTTACTATAGGGAACCACTTTGATGGTTCAGAGTTTATTGGAACATAATCGTGATGTTCCCTAAGCGTATTATAGCACCCTTCTAATCTAGTAGTGCTATCCTCAAGAGTATCCAACCTAGCAAATATTTTCGCGAAAGAAGTATCAGTTTGGCTAGGCATGTTGTAAGTGAGGATTAATTTATTTATAGCATTAATAGCATCATCCTCATTACATTGGAGGAAATCTCCTCCCACAACAGCATCTAGAGCATATCTATAGCAAAGATCAATCCCAAGGTAAAAACTGCAAAGGAACACGCTTTGAGTCATTTTAGGCTTAGTTTTTTCATGTAGATCAGAGATTCTAGACCAAGCTTCTTTAAAACTTTCCTAAATTCCTTGTTTGAAAGTGAAAATCATTTCCTCGGGTGACATAGCGATTGGAGCAAGGCTAGACATAGTGACAACTTAGGATAGGAACTAATTTTTCTGTGTTTTCCAAATAAGAAAGCAAACAACTAAAACTAATTTTTGTGTGTTTTTGAAGAACAAAACAAGCAAACAAAGCAAAAAGAAAGTAAGAAAACCAAAAACAACAAAGTAAAGAGATTGGTTCTGAGGGACTCCCCTTGTGAAGATGTCCTTGACTCCCTGGCAACGGCGCCAGAAAATCGCTTGATGGCTCAATACACGGCGCCCAGAAAAGTGCTTGGTGCGTGGTGTTGATGTAGAGCTCGTTGGGAACCCCAAGAGGAAGGTATGATGAGCACAGCAGCAAGTTTCCCTCAGTTATGAAACCAAGGTTTAATTGAACCAGTAGGAGCAAGGAAACACCCCAAAGGTGTTACTAGCTGAGCTTTGGCAGGGCGCACTACCAGTGCTAGTAGCAACGTGGAGACCTGCACAACACAACCACAGAACTTTGTCCCCAACTTGCGATGAGGTTGTCAATCTCACCGTGTTTTGCGGAAAACAAAGGATTAAACGTATCGAATGGAAGGAAGTAATAGTTTGCAGAAAGTAAACACAAAGCAGTAAGCAGTTTATAGATTGTATGTAAAGAAAGAGGACCAGGATCCATAGTTCACTAGAGATGGCTCTCCTTTGATAGATAACATGCTGGGTGAACAAATTACAGCGGGGCAATTGACAAACACCAAGAAAGCAATACATGCATATACTAATCATCTTCACTCCTCTGAGACTTGATTGGGCATTATAACATAATACATAGACCGCCATCCAACTGCATCTATGACTAATAATCCACCTTCAGGTTATCATCCGAACCCCCTCTAGTATTAATTTGCAAGCAACATATTATTGCTTTACGAACTGCGTGTAAAGTAAACAATACGATTGTTCTATGAACAAAGGATTGTTGTTTTCTCCCTAGTAGCAACATCACATCTAGTACCTTAGAGATTTCTGTCACTTCCCCAGATTACCAGAGGCATGAACCCACTATCGAGCATCAAAACTAAGTCTTGGAGTTGCTAGCATCTACTTGGCCAAGATATCTACTAACAACGGAAAGCATGCAAGATCACAAATAACAAAGACATGATAGAATGAATAATCAATCTGAAATAGCATCTCAATATCCATCGGATCCCCGCAAACAAAGCATGTATGAATTACAAATAGATGATCTTGATCATGAACGGAGCTCACAAGATCAAAACATGAAAGCACAAAGGAGGAGAACCCATCCATCTAGCTACTACATGGATCCGTAGTCCAGGGATGAACTACTCACGCATCACACCGGAGGCTTGCATGGTGATGAAGAAGGCCTCCAGGGTGAATTCCCCTCTCCGGCAGGGTGCCAGGAAGAGCTTCAGATCCCTCCCGATCTAGGGATGGAGATGACGGTAGCTTCAGACTTTTTCGTGGATTTTTTATCGGGTACTTAGGGTTTTCATCTCGAGGGCAACTTATAGTCGGAAGGGGAGGCCGAGGGGGTGCCGCGAGCGGCCACACCACCCCTGGCACGGGCCAGGCCTGGCCGCGCGGCTAGGTGGTGTGGTGGCTCCCTGGCCCTTCTCCGTCTCGTATTCTGGCACTTGATCACTTCCGGAAAAAAGGCACTTTGGCTTTTGTCCCGTCCAATTCCGAGAATATTCATTTTCTGACTTTCTTGGAACCAAAAACAGCAGAAAATAGGCAGCTGGCACTGTGGCTCTTGTTAATAGGTTAGTCCAAGAAATCATATGAAAAGTATTCCAAAGTTGGAACAAAACACAAGAAAGTGGATAAAACCAAGCATGGAACATCAAAAATTATAGATACATTTGCAATGTATCAATACCTAGCTCATCAAATCAGGAGATGCCTAGTTCATCCAGTAAGGATTTTGGTACAAATTCTGAACCCATCACTACCACATGTTGAAAATCCTAAGGAGGATAATAATGAAATTCCTAAAAGGAGCAAGAGATAGAGGACTACAAATTCCTTTGGTGATGATTTCATTGTGTACCTCGTGGATGATGCTCCCACTTCTATTTCAGAAGCTTATGCATGTCCTGATGCTGACTACTGGAAGGAAGCTATTCGTAGTGATATGGATTCCATCTTAGCCAATGGAACATGGGAGATTACTGATCGTCCTTATGAGTGTAAACTTGTAGGATGTAAATGGGTGTTCAAGAAAAATCTTAGGCCTGATGATACACTTAAAAAGAAGGTGAACACTTCTTTGACACTTAATCACTTGTTGCCAGATTGACCACCATTCAAGGACTACTTTCATGGCTGCCTCTCATGGTCTTATCATTCATCAAATGGATGTCAAGACAGCTTTCCTAAATGGCGAGTTGGATGAGGAAATTTACATGGATCAGCCGGATGGCTTTGTGGTAAATGGTCAAGAAGGAAAGGTGTGCAAATTTTTGAAGTCTTTATATGGCCTAAAACAAGCCCCTAAACAGTGGCATGAGAAGTTTGAAAGAACTTGAACCGCTGCAGGATTTGCTGTAAATGAAGCTGATAAATGTGTGTATCATCGCCATGATGGGGGTGAAGGAGTCATCCTTTGTTTGTATGTTGATGACATACTGATTTTCAGAACCGACCTTAATGCAATTAAGGAAGTGAAGGATTTTTATCTCGTTCCTTTGAGATGAAAGATCTGGGTGTAGCTGATGTTATCCTGAACATCAAGCTATTGAGAGATGATGATGGTGGAATTACATTGCTTGAATCCCACTATGTGGAAAAGGTCTTGAGTCGTTTCGGGTATAGCGACTGCAAGTCTTCTCCTACACCGTATGATCCTAGTGTGATGATTCGAAAGAATCGAGGAAATACTAGAGACCAACTGAGATACTCTAAAATTATTGGCTCCCTTATGTATTTAGCTAGCGCCACTAGGCCTGAAAGCGCTTTTGCTATGAGCTAACTCAGTTGATTTGTTTCAAATCTAGGGGACAATCACTAGCATGTTCTTGAGAGAGTTATGCACTATCTAAAAGGCACTGCGAGCTATGGCATTCAGTATACCGGGTATCCGAGGGTACTAGAGGGTTATAGTGATTCAAATTGGATATGTAATGCTGATGAGATAAAGGCCACGAGTGGATATGTAATCACAGTTGGTGGTGGCACTGTTTCTTGGAAGTCTTGCAAGCAGACCAGCTTAACGAGGTCAACTATGGAAGCAGAACTCACAGCATTAGACACAGCCACTATTGAAGCAGAGTGGCTTCATGAACTCTTGATGAACTTACCTGTGGTTGAAAAACCAATACCCGCAATCCTTATGAACTGTGATAATCAAATAGTGATTTTCAAAGTAAATAGTTCTAAGGATAATATGAAGTCATCAAGACATGTGAAGAGGAGACTAAAATCTGTCAGGAAAATGAGAAACTCCGGAGTTATTGCATTGGATTATATCCAAACATCGAAAAACTTGGCAAATCCCTTCACAAAGGGTCTATCATGCAATGTGATAGAAAATGTATCGAAGGAGATGGGTATGAGACCCACAATATGAGTTTTTCATAGTGGCAAACCATTCTATGTGATCGGAGATCCCGTGAATTAGAATTGGGAGACAAGCTGTTGATTAGCTGAGAGGAAAGTATCCCTTCTTTAATTAATACCACTCCATGAAGATGCAATGCTTTCCTATTCTGCACGGCGGGTTGATTTATCATCTTAACATGTTCTAAATGGCTTATCTTAAGCAGAGATGTTGTCCTGCAGAACATCTTTTGAAGAACACACCTATATGAGTCTGACTGTTAAACATCACAGTCAATGAGAGTAGGGTGCTCTCTAATAAACTCATGAAAGGCCATGGAGTATGATGCATAAGCTCCACCCACGGGGAAGTCCCACGGCAGCCTAGTATCGGTCAAGACTTTGTGTGAATCTAGGTTTGCAGCAAACTTGCACTTCAAGGCATAGTCCACTATACAAGTTGCAGCCTAGTGTAGCATAAAGTTCTAGGTGGAAGTTCAACTTAACAGTCTCCACTATAGTACCGGTATATAAACAATGTTTTGGAACCAAAGGCAAACTTCATGTGCCTCTGGGATCTGGTGAGGGATTGTTGGAATTATTTCCTAATTGGCCCAACCCATATTCCAGTTTAATAATTCCTAATAAAATCCTAGAGGCCCATGTGGCCCATTCATGCATGGCAAGAGGTGGGACAAATGTTTAGTCCCACATTGCTAGTTGAAGGAAGATTTCACTACCTTATAAGGGGGGTTCTTCCACCAATTGGTAAAAGGATGAGAAGGAGAGAGATGCACATGCATGCCGCGGTTTGCGGGAATGCCTCGAGCCGAGAGCTTTCCTTTCTCTTTGCCGCGTATGAATGGATTAATTATTTGAACAGTCTACGTAAGTGGAGATTTAATACGACCGTTTCCTCTGAGCATTAATTCGGACGTTTCCTCTGCGATTTAATTCGGACGTTACCTCTGTGGTTTAATTCGGCCGTTTCCTCTGAGGTTTAATTTGGACTTAATGGAGGTTGTTTCCTCTCCCAGCACCGCCTGTTCGTCTGTGCCTATAAAAGTAAGAGGTCGCTCCTCTCCTGATACAAGCTCCGCCTCCAGTTCCAAAGCATCGCGTTGCTGCTCCATTCTTCTCCATCCCCTCCAAGACCCCGCTGCTTCGAGTCCTATACGGGAGAAGGGCGATAAGGTTTTTGGCGAGCGCTGTCGGCGCGACAACTGGCGATTTCATCACGGACTCCTTCCCGGATAGTGACTACGACAGCGACGTCTTTCCCAACGAGGACTTCTTCCCCGACATCAGCAACCTCTTCCTTGACGACGGTGCCAACGCCAACCCCAACGGTTCCTCCAGCGGTCCCTCCTCTATGATGTACGTCTTCTTACTTAATCTTGTTTATCTCAGTCAGATAGTATGTTTTTCTTTTTGGGTTGCTACAGATCTTGCTCTGATATTATCTCAAGTTGTATGCTTTGCAATTCTCTTTGATATCTGCCTTAGTTCATTTCTGCTAAATCATATGATTAGTTTATTTTCTGTTATTCTATTCATGTTTTATCTAGCATTTATCTTGGGTAAATTGCTCCTATACTCAACAATATGTACAATGATACTATCAGCAGTTGGAAATACAATAGTTGGAGGCATTACAAAGAAGGTTTGTGCTACTTTTTGGATGCATCCAACTATTTTTTTGGCAACAAACGACCTCTTCTTTTTTTATTTACTGGCCCGACGATCAAAATATTTGAATGATCTGGCTACTGAAAAGGAATGGTTGATATCTTTTTTTGTCTGAAATGATTCTGGTAGTCTATTTAAGACACTTGGTCTATTGCTTGTTTTTCCAAGGTACTATCATAGTTGCCTGATGATTAAAGCAATGCCACATGTGGTTTTATGTCACTTTTTTTGCTAGTTCATACTATGGACCATTTTTAAACGCTATCCTTATATTTTAGGTTAATGCTTTGTTGTCCCGACCAGTTCTAAGCAACTGAAGGAATCTCATGCACCTCTTTTTGTTATATTTCTGTTATGTAGTGACATGATTAGTTTATGAGGGAAAGAGTCGAGTTGCTTGATTCCCTACATTCATTATCACACTAGTTCAGTTAGTCTGCATGAGACACACATGTTGATGGCTTGATTTGTTATATTAGGACAATGCCAATTTTGAAATTCTTTGACAACAAACATGGTGTTTTTTTGCTTGCTTTGCTGCTGTAACTTAATATGTCTTTGTTTCAGCATGCAAATAACCTGTAGTGTTTCTTCCAGACTGGCTATGATACGAGGACATTGAAAGTTCCTATTATTCCGGAAAGAGATGTATGAGGCACATCATTAATTGTTCCTTGCCAATGATGAATTTGAACTATTTGACATATAAGATGGCCGCCAGTTAGCTGGTACGCTGTGCTGACGTGTTTTCTTTGTTTCAGGCCGCACATGAAGCTATGGGGGCAAAAGGGAGGAATCCTACGTTAAGTATTGAGGTCATTTCACTAAGCAGCAGTGAAAGTGATTATTGCTTGCATCGGCCCACGATTTCAGATTTTCAGCAGAAAGAGGTGTTACAGCTACACTCTAAAAAATTGATTTAATTGAACAAGAAACAGAGCAAATAGATGGAATAATCACGATTACACGTGAACAGATACAAGAACTTAAAGATCGACAAGATTTGACGGACTGTCTACTTGATAATCCCTTCTGCAGCTGTCATGGTATGACAGTTGTTACTTGTATGAGGATGTAAGCTCTGTAGTAGAAACCCTGTTCCAACACATGTCTCGCGGTGTCTTTGTAATGCATCATCTTGTTTTTGTTGAAAGTCTAGTCTGTAATAAATTTCAAAAAATATTTGTTGATGTAATAGGGTGATCCCAGCGTGGCCATTAGCGTGCTGAACTATTAACGGACTATTTAGAACTAAATTTCGCCAAAGTTATAGAATACTCAAATATGCTGGCCAGCAGATGGGCCGAATAAACACCAAAAGGCCGTAAGTGGCACGTCAGTATATTGGTGGGCCTCATAAGTAGCCAAGGCCCTAAAAATATACAAGGCTAAACAGCAACAGGGCCCAAACTGTAATGGACCCGAATATTTATATACCTGAACAGTAAAGAGCTGAAATAGTAAAAGGCCTAAACAGTAAAAAGCCCGCATAGTAGAGGGCCCGCACAATAAAATAGTCTGAAGAGTAAATGGCCTGAACAGTAAATGGCCTGAACAGTAAAAGGCCATAAGAGCAAAAGGCCCAAACAGTGAATGGCTGAAATAGTAGAATGCCAGAACAGTAAAATGCTAGAACAGTGAAGGATCCTAACACTGGCAACCCAGAAATGTAAAAGGCCATAACAGTAAATGGGTAGAACAGGAGCGGACCCCACAGGCCGTAGGAACAGTAAAGGGCTGCCTGCAGGCCTTAACAGTGCCTGACCTTCTGGCGCAGGCCCCTAATGGGCCGCGTATTATTCTACCAAAGTGGGCCTTCTGTAGGCTGAAACTATAGCGGGCCTAAAGTCGTACGGGCCTTGGAAGGGTTCATTAATGGGCCACGTCAAACAGTACATGTCATGAGAGTAAAGGGCCGTAATCTTACAGGGCTCTGATACATTGCAAATGTATCTATAATTTTTGATGTTCCATGCTTGGTTTTATACACTTTCTTGTGTTTTGTCCACACTTTGGAGTACTTTTCATATGATTTCTTGGACTAACCTATTAACAAGAGCCACAGTGCCAGCTTCCTGTTTTCTGATGTTTTTGGTTCCAGGAAAGTTAGAAAATGAATATTCTTGGAATTGGACGGGAAAAAAGCCAAAGTGCCTATTTTTCTGGAAGTCATCAGATGCCAGAATACGAGACGGAGAAGGGCTGGGGGCCGGCCACAACACCTGGCCGCGCGGCCAGGCCTGGCCCGCGCCAGGGGCTATCTAGCCGTTGCCAGCACCCCCTCGGCCTCTCGTTCCGCCTTTATATTACCCTCGGGACGAAAACCCTAAGGACCCAATAAAAAAATCCACGAAAGAGTCTGTAGCCGCCGTCATCTCCATCCCTAGATCGAGAGGGATCTGAAGCTCTTCCCGGCACCCTGCCGGAGAGGGGAATTCACCCTGGAGGCCTTCTTCATCACCATGCAAGCCTCCGGTGTGATGCGTGAGTAGTTCATCCTTGGACTACGGATCTATGTAGTAGCTAGATGGCTGGTTCTCCTCCTTTGTGCTTTCATGTTTAGATCTTGTGAGCTCCGTTCATGATAAAGATCATCTATTTGTAATTCTCATGTTGTGTTTGAGGGGATCCGATGGATATTGAGATGCTATTTCAGATTGATTATTCATTCTATCATGTCTTTGTTATTTGTGATCTTGCATGCTTTCTGTTGTTAGTAGCTATCTTGGCCAAGTAGATGCTAGCAACTCCAAGAGTTAGTATTTATGCTCGATAGTGGGTTCATGCCTCTGGTAATCTTGGGAAGTGACAGAAATCTCTAAGGTACTAGATGTGATGTTGCTACTAGGGAGAAAACAACAATCCTTTGTTCATAGAATAGTCGTATTTTTTACTTTACACGCAATTCGTAAGCAATAATCTGTTGCTTGCAACTTAATACTGGAGGGGGTTCGGATGATAACCTGAAGGTGGATTATTAGTCATAGATGCAGTTGGATGGCGGTCTATGTATAATGTTGTAATGACCAATCGAATCTCAAAGGAGTCAAGATGATTAGTATATGCATGTATTGCTTTCTCGATGTTTATCAATTGCCCCGCTGTAATTTGTTCACCCAACATGTTATCTAGAGCCACCTCTAGTGAACTATGGATCCTGGTCCTCTTTATTTACATACAATCTATAAACTATTTACTCCTTTGTGTTTACTTTCTACAAACTATTACTTCCTTCCATTCGATACGTTTAATCCTTTGTTTTCAGCAAAACACGGTGAGATTGACAACCTCATCGCAAGTTGGGGACAAAGTTCTGTGGTTGTCTTGTGCAGGTCTCCACGTTGCTACTAGCACCGGTAGTGCGCCCTGCAAAGGCTCAGCTAGCATCACCTTTGGGGTGTTTCCTTTCTCCTACTGGTTCGATTAAACCTTGGTTTCATATCTGAGGGAACTTGCTGCTGTGCTCATCATACCTTCCTCTTGGGGTTCCCAACGAGCTCTACATCAACACTGAGCCATCAAGAATTTTTCTGGCGCCGTTGCTGGGGAGTCAAGGACATCTTCACAAGGGGAGTCCCTCATAACCAATCTCTTTACTTTGTTATTTTTGTTTTGCTTAGTTTCCTTTTTATTTGTTTGCTTGTTTCTTTATTCAAAAAAACAAAAAAATTAGTTTTACTAGTTTGCTTTCTTATTTGAAAACCCAAAAAAATGATTACCCTTGAAAACACTAAGTTGTGTGATTTCACTAGCACTAACAACAATGATTTTATGAGCACACATATTTCTCCACCTGTGCCTGAAGATACTTTCTTTGAGATAAAACCTGCTTTACTCAATCTTGTTAGGAGAGACCAATTTTCTGGTATTGGTAATGAAGATGATGCTGCCCATCTAAATAACTTTGTTGAACTTTGTGAGATGAAAAAGCATAGGGATGTAGATGGTGATATTATTAAGCTGAAATTGTTTGCTTTCTCTTTGAGAGGAAAAGCTAAAGAATGGTTGAATTCCTTAACTAGGAATAGTATTGATTCTTGGACTAAGTGCAAAGATGCTTTCATTTGAAAATACTATCCTTTTGCTAAGATTATATCTATGAGAAGTGAAATAATGAAGTGTAAACAATCTGATAATGAACATGTTGCTCAAGCTTGGGAAAGAATGAAATCCTTGGTAAAGAATTGTCCCACTCATGGACTGACTGCTTGGATGATCATCCAAACTTTTTATGCAGGATTGAAGTATTCTTCAAGGAACGTATTCTATTTTGCCGCTGGAGGTACCTTTATGACCATCACTTTGGGTGCTGCAACAAAGCTTCTGGATAATATGATGGTTAACTATTCTGAATGGCATACTGAGAGAGCTCCACAAGGTAGGAAGGTAAATTCTGTTGAGGAAACCTCCTCCTTGAGTGATAAGATTGATATTATTATGTCTATGCTTGTTAATGGGAAAGCCCATCTTGATCCAAATAATGTTACTTTAGCTTCTTTGGTTGCTCAAGAAGAGCAAGTTGATGTGAACTTCGTAAGAAATAACAATTTTGGCAATAATCCTTATAGGAGTAATTTTGGTAACAACAATTATAAGCCATATCCTCCCAACAATGGTAATGCTTATGGAAATTCTTACAACAATAATAGGAGTGCTCCCTCTAAATTTGAAGTTATGCTTAAAGACTTTATTAGTAAACATACTGCTTTCAATAAAATTGTTGAGGAAAAACACTCTAATGCTGAAAGAAATATATCATCTTTGTCTGAAGCTCAAACTTCATTAATTAATAAAATGGCTTCTAAGCCTGAAACTAATGATAATCCCTTTGCAGATACTAATGCTATACAAGTAAGATTTGATGAAAATGTTAGACTATTAGCTGAATTACATGCTAAGTGGGAAAGAGAAGATGAAATTGCTAGAAACATTAGTGTTTCTACTATCACAAGCACTAGTGTTGAGGCTAGTAATAATTCTACTACTCTAGATGATGAATTTGATTTTGATCTTGATGGTTGCAATATCTCTGAAGTTATTAATTTCCTACAACAGGCTAAAAGTCCTAATGCTAGTGCTATGAACATGGCCTTTACAAAACACATTACTGATGCTCTCATAAAGATTAAATAAGAAAAGATGAAACATAAAGCTTCTATTCCTATAAAACCAGAAGATGGTAGGGAACCCATCATTAATATGAAAGTGAATGATTTTGGTTTCAAAGCTTTATGTGATCTTGATAGTAGTGTTTCTATTATGCCTAGAAGGATTTATGATATGCTTGATTTGCCTCCACTTGAAGATTTTTATTTGAATGTCCCACTTGATGATAATGCTAAAAAGAAACTCATGGGGAGTCTTAATGATGTTTTTATTATGGTTAACAATGCCTATGTCCCTGTTGATTTCTATGTTTTGGATGTTGAATGCAATGCTTCTTGTCCTATTACTTTGGGAAGACCTTTTCTTAGAACTGTTGGTGCCATTATTGACATGAAAGAAGGCACCATTAAATATCAACTCCCACTCAAGAAAGGTATATAACACTTCCCTAAGAAGAGAGAGAAGATTTATTTTGCTTCTCCAATGAAAACAAAATTTGGTCTTAATGCTTCTTCATTTGAGAACACTTTATCCTTTTTCTGGCGTCTTATGCCTAACTTAAAGGCGTTAAAGAAAAGTACTTATTGGGAGATAACCCAAAAGTTTTAGATGAGTCTTGAAGTTATTACCTCTGTATTAACCGCTCCTTATCCTTTTTATTTGCTTTTTGTGCCAAGAGTAACCTCTAATGAGAGAGAAGTAATGATTGGGAAAGTTGTTGTCCCGAAACAGATTTCCCTGCTTCACCGTAAAAATTCGTGTAAAATCTATGTACGTCTTTTTGAGGCGTGAATTTTTGTGCTTCTGCCCCAGGTTGTTATCTAACTTTTGTTAGTTCAACACGTTTTGATTTGAGCAATAGAAGGGCTTCGAAAAAATTCGTCTTTACCTGCTGGTCTGTTTTGACAGATTTCTGCCATTTTCTGCATTTGCTTCTTGTTGGTTCATTTTTTAGTTCTTTTGGGCAATTGAAATTTTTGAGGGAAGTGCTACAGTAACTAGTGTTCTAATGGAAGTTTATTTGGTGTTGGAACTGAACCTTAAGACTTATTATCTTGAGTGCACTAATGTTGCTAATAAAGATTGTGTGAAGTTTTGTATGAAGGAAAAATTTCAGGTGTATGGAAGGAATGAGTAATGAGATGAAGGATGGACTAAAGCACAATCTTGGGGATGCCACACGTGTCACCCCAATAAATATCCAAGAAGTACAAGCGTCAAAGCTCGAGGATGCCCAAGGCATCCCCTTTTTCATCGATAAAAATCCTAGGTTTCTTCCAAACGCTTCATTTTTATTGTTTCATGCACGGTTGTATTGTTCTTGGAGCGTCTTCTTTTTTTTCGTTTTGGTTTTTCGTTTGCTTTGGTTTTCTTAGTTTTCTGAATAAATTGGTTGGACCCCCTCTTTCATACATTGGTTTGCAAATAGTTTGGTTTGGTTTGGAAAAGAGTAGGAAAGTTCATGCTTATGTGGTAAAAAGAGCTTGTTTTTGACTGTGGCCTATGCTCTGTCATGCCATGCTTGATATTGTTTTGGCTTTATCCTTAGTATTCTTTGTTGTAGCATGACTTGTTATAAACAATTGAGATTGCTTAATGTGCCTTGGATGAATCATGCGTTGTTTTAGCATATTAAAGCATAGTATAGTGGTATTCTCCTTTGATGCTTTATTTGGGTTGACTTGGCGCATGATCACACCATGTTATGACTATCTCAAGTCACCATAGCCTTTATTATCCTTTAGTTTTCAACTCGTAGTATCACTTTATGCTTTTATCAATGATGTTTTGTCGCTCTGCACGGTTTTGGCCATTATTGCTCTCTTAGTTTGTCGCTCCCAGTATTTTGCTAGCCTCCACAACCAAGTATGGGTTCCACTCATGCATCCAACTCCCCAAGCCAAGTTATTCCAAAGAGTCCACCATACCTACCTACTAGCTTATGCTTTTCCAAGTATATTCATGCTTTTGTTTATCTTCCAAGTTAAACTTGTTATGAGAAAACTAGTGATAAAAGCTCTCACGAACTTGATGGCACACTTTACTTTTTTGCATCTAATAAACTTGAACCATTGGGTCCTTATTTGTTGCGTATATGCTTGCACTTTATAAGTTGAAATTAGCAGAACAATGTATCATGGGGAACGCTTTGAACATTGCACCTGTACTTTGTACCCCGTTGATATCATGTTCTTTTGCTTACGGATCCCGGCGGTGTGAAATAAAAGTGGAACTTGTAAGATCATGGAGTTTGTATGTGTGTTAGAGAAATGCCTAGGCGGTTAGCCTAAGCCATGCCTAATCATGGTGGAAACTTGCAGCATAACCATAATGAGCACTCTATGAAGCATCCTCAATAAAAACCTATGCAAATAGCAAATAAAAAGATCGATGAGATGCTCATTGTTTGCTTGCCTTCTCATTTTGATTATGGGATAGCTCTTGTATCATGTGCAAGGGGTACCCCGTTGG
The DNA here is from genome assembly GCA_910589775.1 of Avena eriantha. NCBI lineage: Eukaryota > Viridiplantae > Streptophyta > Magnoliopsida > Poales > Poaceae > Avena > Avena eriantha. Next base: position 64,300,124 of record OU342740.1, read on the forward strand.
CTGTTCTTTATGATACATATGTACTTACAATGACAAGACCTTACTCGTGACTAAAGTTGAGTAGCATGAGGTTCGGTCTTCGTAAGTAAGGGGCATGAGATTTCGGTTTATAACTTGTCAAGCATATCCTCTTAGTTGTGTCACTTTAACCTTAATCACCTTCAAGATGCTTATGATAGGGGCAATGAGAGCTGAAAGTTATAAGTACCATGATTTTTGGAAGCTCTTTATGAGACTTGAATCCCTACTTCCTTTTATAAAGGCCTTTCTTCCACCATTATATTGAGTCCCCACCTTCTACCTTTATGCACCTACTTTGAGAGCATAGTGGCCATTCTTAGTGCTATGTGCATAGTCCCAAGACTAGTTGATTGATGCATCCCTTGATATTGCTTGTTTTAAACTATCTGTATCTATTCACTCTTATGAACTTTGAAGGTGTCCTATGCATTTATATTTGCTACTCTATGAGGGATCAGCTGAATACTATTATGCTATGTTTTATTTATGTGAAACAAACAAACGTCTTGCAAAGCATTGTTATTCATGAATCTTTTGTTTGTGCCTTTTCATGTTGCATCATAGTTTCTTTGTCTTATTGCTAGAAATTTGTCTTTTATGTTATGATTGAAGTACTATGATCCCAGCCTTGAATGTTTTACAAATACTTTGATCAAGTCTTTGATGGTGCATGTCACCTCAAAAATTATTCTTTCTCTTTATCACTTACCTACTCGAGGACGAGCAGGAGTTAAGCTTGGGGATGTTGATACATTGCAAATGTATCTATAATTTTTGATGTTCCATGCTTGGTTGTATCCACTTGTTGTATTTTGTCCACAATTTGGAGTACTTTCCATATGATTTCTTGGAATAACCTATTGACAAGAGACACAGTGACAGCTGCCTGTTTTCTACTGTTTTTGGTTCCAGGAAAGTCAGAAAATGAATATTCTCGGAATTGGACGGGACAAAAGCCAAAGTGCCTATTTTTCTGGAAGTCATCAGATGCCAGAATAGGAGACAGAGAAGGGTTGGGGGCCGGCCACACCACCTGGCCGCGCAGCCAGGCCAGGCCGGTGCCAGGGGGTGGTCTGGCCGACCCCAGCACCCCCTCGGCCTCTCCTAGCACTTATATATTTCCCTCGGGACGAAAACCCTAAGGACCCGATAAAAAAATCCACGAAAGAGTTTGTAGCCGCCATCATCTCCATCCCTAGATCGGGAGGGATCTGAAGCTATTCCCGGCACCCTGCCGGAGAGGGGAATTCACCCTGGAGGCCTTCTTCATCACCATGCAAGCCTCCGGTGTGATGCATGAGTAGTTCATCCTTGGACTACGGATCCATGTTGTAGCTAGATGGCTGGTTCTCCTCCTTTGTGCTTTCATGTTTAGATCTTGTGAGCTCCGTTCATGATAAAGATCATCTATTTGTAATTCTCATGTTGTGATTGTGGGGATCCGATGGATATTGAGATGCTATTTCAGATTGATTATTGATTCTATCATTTCTTTGTTATTTGTGATCTTGCATGCTTTCCGTTGTTAGTAGCTATCTTGGCCAAGTAGATGCTAGCAACTCCAAGAGTTAGTATTTATGCTCGATAGTGGGTTCATGCCTCTAGTAATCTGGGGAAGTGACAGAAATCTCTAAGGTACTAGATGTGATGTTGGTACTAGGGAGAAAACAACAATCCTTTGTTCATAGAACAATCGTACTTTTTACTTTACACGCAATTCGTAAAGCAATAATCTGTTGCTTGCAACTTAATACTGGAGGGAGTTCAGATGATAACCTGAAGGTGGATTATTAGTCATAGATGAAGTTGGATGGCGGTTTATGTATAATGTTGTAATGCCCAATCGAATATCAAAGGAGTCAAGATGATTAGTATATGCATGTATTGCTTTCTCGATGTTTGTCAATTGCTCCGCTGTAATTTGTTCACCCAGCAAGTTATCTATCTTAAGGAGAGACACCTCTAGTGAACTATGGATCCTGGTCCTCTTTCTTTACATACAATCTATAAACTATTTACTCCTTTGTGTTTACTTTCTGGAAACTATTACTTCCTTCCATTCGATACGTTTAATCCTTTGTTTTCAGCAAAACACGGTGAGATTGACAACCTCATCGCAAGTTGGGGACAAAGGTCTGTGGTTGTGTTGTGCAGGTCTCCACGTTGCTACTAGCACCAGTAGTGCGCCCTGCCAAGGCTCAGCTAGCATCACCTTTGGGGTGTTTCCTTGCTCCTACTGGTTCGATTAAACCTTGATTTCATAACTGGGGGAAACTTGCTGTTGTGCTCATCATACCTTCCTCTTGGGGTTCCCAACGAGATCTACATCAACACTGAGCCATCAGGCTCTCCTCGTGGGCCGGCCCACTTAAGAATTAGCAGGTATTGTCTGGGCCAGTCTTCTGCCACGGTTTCTGTGACCGTTAACGGCGGTAATTGGGCGTTAATGGTGGGTTCCACGTGGCATTTTTGCATGACGTTAGCAGTCAACGCGGGTGGTGAACAGATCTACGACGAAACAAGTTTTCGTGGCTGAAGGGTGCGATCCACCACGGTCAGAAAAAAAATGTGGTAGATTCTTTTGTGATGGGGATTTTACCACGAAGTGCATCCGTCGTAGAAGACTTTTTAGCCACGAAAAATGGGCCTTCAACCACGAAAATCGTCCGTTGTAAAAGCCAACTTTTCTTGTAGTGAAGGATGCATGTCGTTTAAATGTGGACTAGAAGTGCCGGATGAACTTATCTTCTATGTTGTTCCAACTGCTAACTGAATCTTGAGGTAACTGTCTGAGCCATGATCTTGCGGCGCCGGTAAGGTGTAGCCATAATCTTCGCATTACGGTAGCTGTGGAGCCACCTTGTAACTTGACAGTGGCCAAATAATCTGCTAACCATGCTTTGGGTTCTTGGAGTCCATCGTACTTTTGGCGGTCATGCGGAAGTTTGCAGTCCTTAGTGTAGGGGTTCCGCGTATGAAAACAATAAATTTTTACCCTACACCCCTAAACCCCTGAAGCTGCCAGGACCTATCTATTAGTAATACAATAACGGGAGGGGCTTTTCGCGAACTTACCCTTGAAGACCGGAAAGCGTTGTCAACACTCAGGAGAGCGTGGTTGATGTAATCGAGCCGAAGCCGACCTGAAGTTTGTGATGAAGTCCTTGCGCTCCTTTGGCTCCAACGACTTGAGTGCCTCAAGTACGACACCTCGTAGGGAGTTACACACGTCCGGTGCCTGACGATGACTCCCGCTTCCCTGATCCAACAACAGTTGTGGAACTAGAGCTCCTAGATCCAAATCCCGCAGAGCGACGGCGCTCCGCGTTGAAGATGTCTCTCATTCGCGCAGTCCAGACTTGGGACCACGGTCACGAGAGGGGGAGGGAGAAAATATCAATCAGAGGTCCTCCCAAAAGTGAGAAGACCTTTATTGATTATTGGTGTATTTTATTTGGCCAAATACCCCCACTATATATAGGGGAAGGGGAGGTACTACCTCCCTCAAAGTCCCGGGGTGGGACTAAAGGAGAGGAGGGGGGTGTCAACGCCCAGATTTTTAATCCCAGATGCCTGTTATGCCATACATCGCAATCCCAAGATTACTATTTTTGCGAGATATAACAGATTGGATATCATAGTACATCGTCCATTACAAACCATAATAAGGTCTTACACAAATAAAGGATCTCATGATCCAGTCCTAGTACAATCAAGAAGCGGAATAAATAGCGTAGCGGTGGGGTCCATCTTCAGGGTCACAAGCAATGCTGATGATGGGAGATGATCCTACTTGTCGTAGCCGTCCTGCTGTCCTCCTTCGGGGTAGTCCTCCTCATAGTCTGGCCACGGGAATAGCTAGGAACAAAAGCCATGAGTACTCTTTAAGTACTCGCAAACTACCACTAACAATTAGGATAGTTCTAGTAGGAAATGCTAACTCTAAGTTTATTTGTAAAGTTAAGTTTGAAACCTAAGCTGAGTTCAGAAACTAAGAAAGATAAATAAAGTTTGAAAACACCTAAGTGGGAACTCAATGGTCATATTGACAATTCTGTTGTGGTCAAGTCATGTCACAATTCATTTCATAATTTGTTTTGAAAACATCTGACAACGGAACAGTATGGCCACTCCAACTGTCCATAACCGTGGATGCGGCTATTCGAATAGTTTGACACTCTGTAGAGGTGGTACACTTTCACCACAAGATTCGATACATCTTTCAGGGATAACCCTGAATCATCATACTTAGTATGCAGATAATCAAACATAACCTTTCCTTTACACACTCTAGTATAAGCACCTCTCCTATGAGTATGGCCCCCCAACCATGACCATCTGTCATCCTATGCACTGCATAGCTGGACAACATTGAGAGGTAGCCTCAGCTCAAACCTCTCCCACAAGGGAACTAATACTAATGCATATAAACTGCCGGCTAAGCCTTACCCATTTCAAGTATTGTGGTTGTACGGTAAAATTGGAATGGTATCGCATCCGAACCCAACCATCAGTTTTGTAAAAGGGCTAAAGCTCATGCCTCAACATTTTCATAATCATAAACCATTTGTGTTTCTCAACGCATGTCAAAACATCTCAATAGAATGACTCAACATTCCAAGGTTTTCACAAGTCATTTTCACCAAGTACTCCCATCTAAATTTGAATCAAGTTTTGGGTTTAGCTCTAAACTACTAAGTTAAGAGTGTTCACTAATGTGGGATGCTAATCTCAATCTCATGCCATAGATGACATCTAAGTTTAACTAGATAGGTCAAGTTTTATACTCTTTATGATACCTTTAAACAAGTAAAGGAATTTGGTAAAGTAAAGAAGGTAAAGCTTGTAAATAAAACTTGGAGTAGGTAAAAGTCAAAGGGTATAACCAAAGCATGCCTAATGCCTTTGCTTAGATTATCTAGGTTATAAGGTTTAGCTTGCCAAAAGTAGCTTGCTCAGTTTACTTGAAGTGCTAGGCTTGCAAGTAAAACTTGAAAGGGTTAACTTGTATAGTGCTAGCTTGCCTTGGGTAGTGCAATGGTTGAAGTCTTCTTCCTCCTCCTCGAAAGCTTGGTCGGTACTATCATCTATAAATACATACGGGATATACAATCACCAAATAAAACTTAACTAGTCTACTTAGCACACTAAGGCACACATTTGATGATCTATTATCATCACAAGCGTCACAAGGTTTAATGAACTAGCTTCATTCTTTTTATTTGAGAAAAGTAATTTCTACTCATTGAAATTAACTAAGATTTAAAATTCTCCAATTAAAATATGGGATTATGTGGACACATGTCATCACCACATATTCTAGTACATGGGAATGTGATTTAAAGGTTGAATCATATTTTAATGAGTTCAAGTTTAATAATTAATGATTTAAAGTGACTAGAAATGCCTATATAGCATTATTTTGGTACTAGTCCAAAGTCACTGCATGTAAACCTTAATATTATTACATATTTAGATATTTATGGTTAAATGTGATTTTTGAGAGTTGGAATCAACTCAAAAGCTATTATGGATGATTTTATAAAAATGTTTGAATGTGCAAAAGCTGCTGTCTTATTATTTTTACTAGGAGAGATCTCTAACTCTAAATGATTTAAATATAATGGGCTTGGATAGAGATTTCCATTACCTTTCCAACAAAATTAGAATCACGCAATTTGGATTTGTAAAACTCTCTGCATAGATTTTTAAATTAAGGGACAGAACTAAGTCTAAGTCTAAAAAGAAAAAGATTTATTTGAATCATAGGGCCAGCGTGGGAAACTAATTGGGCCAGACAAGATGCACTCCGTGGCGCTGAGGGCTGCTGATAGGGTGGTCCGCCTGTTAGTGACTCATTACACGTGAAGCGGTACGGGGCGAGCTGGACCGTAGGATTAGAACTAGATCTAACGGCTCACGGTCGTCGTCGACGACGGACTCGTCGCCGGCTCGTTGGGGGTGCAGTGTGGACGTACTAGGGCTCCAGCTAGTGCGGTGAGGCGGGCAAACAAACGATTAGACGACAGCGAGCTCAGGCGAATTCGCGGCAGAGGCTGGGCTGGACGAAATCAACAACAATGTCTCCTCCTCCACTGCGGCTGCCTCCGGGGAAATTCTGGTGACCTGCTGCTCGAGCTGCTCTGGCGAGAGGTAGGGAAGGACTGGTGGAGAGAGGGGAGTGGAATGGTGTGGCATTTGAGGCTGGGAAAGGCCTCCTTATATAGGCTCGAGGAGAGAACGAAGGGGCGACGGCGAACTCGTCGGTAACAACGATACAGGGCGCTATCGGCATGGGCGACGTAGGTGGATGGTGGCTTGCCTCCTGGCAGTCCTCTACGGCTTTATAGTGCAGCTAGGGGCGGTGGCAATCAGTCGGGAGCGTCGCGCGCTCTGAGAGATAGGGGCGGTGCTCGACGTGATTCCCGGCAACTGTGCGTCGCGTGGCAGTGCACAACCATGTCTGGCAGGGTGAGGTGGTCAAGGCGGAGCGGCGTGTGCGGTGATCGGTCGAGGCGCGGTCTGTGTCGTGCTAGCGGTTATCGCGCTCTGGCGTGCTCTAGCGTGGCGCAGAGAGGATAGTGTGGCGCTGCTCTGGGGTCGTCCAGGGGGTGGAAGTGATCGTGGGGTGGACAATGTATGAAGGTGAGGTCACGCTGTGCTTCCTGGAGCGGTGGAGAGGGGTTGGCGGTCTGCAGTGGCGTTGGCAAGGTTAGCCGGCGAGCATGTCCTCGAGGTGGCGTGGTACTGATCCTAGGGACAAAGGAATGAGTTGATTAAGGTTTGGTTAGAGCTAGGAGGGACAAAGGGAGTAAATTAAGGTCAAATGGGTGGCAAAACCCTGTAGAAACAGTGAGCCTAAACTAGAGTGTGATTCATGCATGCCAAGTGTTTGATCAAATGGCCGCATGACAAAAAGATTTGAATTTTTCAAATATTTTTGGTGGAGTTGTTTATCACAAGCTTAAACATATGTGGTTGCTAGGATTTGCCAAATGGAACTCATTTGGATGGTTTTTGAAAAAGTGTGATCTAGATACATACACTAGATTCAATTTTTAATTGTCATTTAAAATTAGAGTTTGAATGTTTTTGGGAGATCATAAAGTGGGCCTTGGCAAATCACTACTTGTACTAGCAAGGTGTGCAAAGATCCACAATTATATCTATTGGAAATTGAGTGCTAGGAACACCCAAAGTGGGCTAGGTGATTAAAATGGCAAAAGTGACCATTTGCCTTATTTAAATATTTTTGATTTCTTTTTCTTTTGGATTTGCTTGGGGATGATCTAGATGAGGTGGCATTCATCATAGAATCATTTTATAACCAATAGATCACTCAATTGTGGCAATTCAAAACAATTCCTATTTTAATGCACACACATATGAAGGCTTAAAGATTTTAAATGGGAAAGTTTTTGTTAACCCTAAATTGGGTAGATTTGATCTTGATTAACCTTGATTAAAGATTTGTGGTGTTACAAACCTTCCCTCCTTAAACAAAATTTCCTCCCGAGATTTAAGAAAGAAAACTAGGAACTAAAGAGATCTGGGAACTCAGTCCTAATGTAATCTTCTCGCTCCCAAGTGGCTTCTTCTTCGGTATGGTTGCTCCATTGAATCTTGAGAAATTTGATACTCCGGGTCCTGGTGGTTCGGTAAGCTTCCTCTAAGATACGGATGGACACTTCACGATATGTCAGATTCTTATTGATATCAACCGCTCGGTGATCGATGTTTTTGAACACCTCGGTCTTCTCCGGCACTTCTAGGCATTTGCGAAGTAATGAGATATGGAACACATTGTGGATGGATGACATTTCCTCTGGCAGTTCCAGTTGATACGATACTTCTCCTCGGCGATTCAGAATCTTGAGGGGTCCGATATATCTGGGGGCTAACTTTCCTTTCAGACTAAAACGTCGCGTTCCCTTCAATGGCGAAACCTTGAGATATACAAAATCTCCGACATGGAAAGTCATGTCTCTCCTTCTCTTGTCAGCATGACTCTTCTGTCTGGATTGGGCGGTCTTCAGGTGCTCACGGACTTTGTGAACCTTCTCTTCGGCTTCTCGGAAAATGTCGGGTCTGAAAATCTGACTCTTTCCTACTTGCGACCAATTCAAAGGGGTACGGCACTTTCTTCCGTATAGGAACTCAAATGGTGCCATTTGCAAACTGGCTTGATAACAATTGTTATATGATAATTCTGCGAAAGGCGGACAATCTTCCCATTTTGATCCATACTCTAACACACAAGCTCTCAACATATCTTCTAGGATTTGGTTGACTCTTTCAGTCTATCCATCGGTTTGCGGGTGATAAGCTGTGCTGAAATTCAACTTGGTTCCTAATCCTTCTTGGACTTTCTGCCAAAATCTCGAGGTAAATTGGGTTCCTTGATCTGATACTATGGTCTTGGGGGTTCCATGCAGACTAACAATTCTAGCAATGTACAACTCTGCTAGCTTCGAACTCTGGTAGGTTGTCTTGACAGGGATAAAATGAGCTATCTTGGATAGTCTATCAACATTGACCAAGGTTGAGTCATTTCCCCTACTAGAAGTAGGCAAATCGGTGATAAAGTCTATTCCGACGGAATCTCATTTCTATTCTAGAATCTGCAATGGTTGCAACAGTCCTGCGGGTCTCTGATTTCATCCGCTTTGACTCTTTGACAGATATCACACTTGGCGATGTAGCTTATGATTTCTCTCTTCATCTTGTGCCACCAAAATTGCTCTTCCAAATCTTGATACATCTTTGTTCCTCCGGGGTGGATAGAATAAAGAGTATCATGAGCTTCTTGCATGATAACTTGCTTCAGTTCTGAATCTGCTGGCACACAGATACGTCCTTTGTACCACAGAACTCCTTCTTCGTCTTCGGTGAATCCACGTACGTTTCCTATACCAATACGACGTTTGATTCTATCGATACTTTCATTTCCCTTCTGGGCTTCCTTTATTTGGCTAATCAAAGTGGGTTGAAGTTCAATGCTAGCTAAAAATCCTTTGCTAACTAGCTCAGTTCTAGACTGCTCCAACTCCTCATACAAACTTGGTTGCTTCTCCTTGATCATGGTGTTTAGCCGACACGACAATCTGCTAAGAGCATCCGCTACCACATTGGCTTTGCCGGGGTGATAGTGAATGTCAAGGTCATAATCCTTGATTAACTCTATCCATCTCCTTTGCCTCATATTCTGCTCCTTCTGAGTGAAAATATACTTCAAGCTTTTGTGGTCTGAGTAAATATCACATCGATTACCCATAAGATAATGACGCCATATCTTCAATGCTAAAACTACGGCTGCTAACTCAAGATCATGGGTCGGATAGTTCTTCTCATGTTGCTTCAGTTGACGAGATAGATAAGCGATGACTTTTCCTTCTTGCATCAATAAACATCCGAGACCAATCTTGGATGCATCACAATACATAGCAAACGCCTTCTTGATATCTGGCATGATCAATATTCGGGCTGAAATCAATCTCTTCTTCAGCTCTTGGAAACTTGCTTCAATTTTGTCGGTCCATTCAAACTTCTTGTCCTTCTTCAACAATTGGGTCATGGGTCTTGCTATGCTCGAAAATCCTTCTACGAACCTGCGGTAGTGAAGGGCCACGTAGAGATAAACAAAACTTTTTCCCTATGCGGTGATCCCAAGATCCAGCTCAGGTTGAAGGCCACGAGGATTACCACTAGACGCGCAGTTGCGGAATTGATGAAGCACGTCGCTTGATGCAGTGCAGTCCTCACGATCCGTTCCAGTTCCACGATCCATGATCCGTTCTTTCTTCACGATCGTCGAAGTGCTGAACGTACAACACCTCCGCCAGTATCCACACGTACGAGGACGAGCCGACGATGGACTGCTAGGTCCGGTTCGGTGGTGACAGGACGGACTGGGGCTAGGGTTTCCAACACATGGAGTGACCTAACCTTGTACTCTAAGCACCTGTACCCCAGCTTATATAGGGAGTGAAAGTGGGCTCCACTCACTTGTGGCCCATTCACTAAAAGCCCTATATTAGTCACTGCGAGTCTAACTCACTGACTAATTCCATGTCTCTATTTGGGTCCAACCCAAATAGATTTCTTGTTTGGGTCTAACCCAAACTTGCTCCCGCTCTTAAGTGTGTGACCTGACAGGCTCATGGTAACCCAGACACGATTCCGAGTCTCACTCGTGATCGATCCGTCGGTAGCGGCTCCTAGCAGAATGTGCGACTCCCAAGTACCAATAAGTCATGCCGACGTACCTTTCCAACACGACTTTCGTCTAAGTCCCTTTTGCCTCACGATATACCTTGTCGGACTATAGGCGAATGCACATCATCCCTTAAATAGTCCGACTCTCTTTCTCGATCCGAGATAAGTGATTCATCCGACTAACTCTTAGGCGGTCCCCTCGGTTAACACTTAACTAAGACGCGTATGGACATGCTTTCCGAATCATATCTTCCGAGAGGGCCCAGAGAATATCTCTCCAGATGGAGGGGTAAAATCCCATCTTGGTCATTCACATCACGCAGCTTGATTCACAGTCGACCCGAACTCCACCTTTATAACTGCCCATTGACGGAACATCGTTTGATAGAACCTAAGTCGTTCATCCTCAACTCGGATTATGCAATAACCTCAGGTCTAAGGATTACATTGATTGAGATATGCAAATGACGACTTGTTCGTTGCATCTCAATATCGGTTAGTCTGACTCGCTAAACTCTTTAGCCGAATCTTTGTAAGTCGGAATAGCATCTCCATGCCCATGACAAGTGGAACCTAGTCATCTGCTGACTTTCACATTGGTCTAAGTTGTGTGTCCAGCACAACCTCAATGACCAAGGACAATTAACATGAACAACATGAATATGTAGTTCCACAGTCAAATCACATATTCGATGATACATATCAGCAGTTCATACATGGACCATAACCTTATGAATACATTGGGAAATATCATCCACCATGATTTCCTCTTAGGGCATATACCCAACAGTCTCCCACTTGCACTAGAGTCAATCTTCCGACATCACATGTCTAGGCATCTAATGCCCATTGCTCTCAGGTGCGCCTCATGCTTCGGCTGTGGAAGTGGCTTTGTCAACGGATCCGCAATGTTTGCATCCGTGTGTACCTTGCATAACTTGATATCACCTTGATCCACGAACTGGCGTATAAGGTGGTACCGCATGAGTATATTTTTGTTCTTCTAGTGTTGTCTAGGTTCCTTGGCTTGTGAAATAGCACCATTATTGTCACAATACACGTCTAATGGATTGGACGAGCCCTGAACCACACCAAGATCCATGAGGAAATTCCTCATCCAAACGGCTTCCTTTGCCACCTCCGAGCCAGCAATATACTCAGCCTCTGTCGTAGACGCAGACACCGTTTCTTGCTTGGAACTCTTCCAGCTCATAGCCCCTCCATTTATCACAAACACATATACGGATTGCGAACGAGAATTATCCGAGTCAGTGAGATAACTCGGATTCGTGTAACCCTTTACACTGAGTTCATCCTCACCTCCATAAACCAGGAACATATCCTTAGTCCTTCTGAAGTACTTGAGGATATTTTTAGCCGCTGCCTAGTGGATTTCTCCAGGGTCAGCCTGGTACCTGCTCACAACACTTAGAGCATAGGAAACATCCGGCCTAGTACAAATCATAGCGTACATGATGGATCCGACTGCAGAAGCATAAGTAATCGCACTCATCCGACTTCACTCATCAGTTGTCGAAGGACACTGAGTCTTGCTAAGTTTTACGCCATGGGACATTGGTAATAACCCCTTCTTAGACGATTCCATGTTGAACTTATTCAACACTTTGTCCAAGTATGTACTCTGACTCAATCCAATGAGCCGCCTTGATCTATCTCTATATATCCGGATTCCTAGTATGTAAGTCGCCTCACCCAAGTCTTTCATCAAAAAACTCTTTTCCAATGACTCCTTGGTCTCTTGCAACATATGGACATCATTTCCAATCAGTAATATGTCATCCACATATAGGATCATAAATTTTACTTTTCTCCCAATAAACTTCTTGTATAAACAAGAATCATGATCACTCTTGATGAAGCCAAGCGATTTGACTACCTCATCAAAGCGAATGTTCCAACTCCGAGATGCTTGCTTCAACCCATAAATGGATTTCTGAAGTTTGCATACCTTGTCAGCATTAGCCGGATTGACAAAAGCCTCAGGCTATATCATATACACGTCCTCGGTTAAATTTCCATAAAGAAAGCCGTCTTGACATCCATTTGCCATATCTCATAGTCGAAATAGGCTGCTATAGCTAACATGATCCGAACTGATTTAAGCAACGCCACGGGAGAGAAAGTCTCATCGTAGTCAACTCCTTGAACCTATCGGAACCCCTTCGCAACAAGCCGTGCTTTATAGATAGAAAAATTTCCATCCATATCAGTTTTCTTCTTAAAGACCCATTTGCTCTCGATGGGCCTTGCACCGTCTGGCAGATCAACCAAGTTCCAAACTAGATTTTCATTCATGGACTTTAACTCGGATCTCATGGCTCCAAGCCACAACTCAGAATCAGATGCCACCATCGCTTCCGAATAAGTTGTCGGCTCATCACTGTCTAACAGCAACACATCAGGAACACTTCGCAATCTGGCCGATCTTCGCAGAGTCGGTGCAGTTGCCGGCTCAGGTACCACGACCGGCTCAACCTCCAAGGCTTTTGCCGACTCGCTACTAGCTAGTACCTCTCGAATTTCTTCGATTTGCACCGTGCTCCCATTGACTCCCCGATTGAGAAACTCTTTCTCAAGGAAGACACCGTTCCGAGCGACAAACACTTTGCCCTCTTCTCGGTTGTAGAAGTAGTAACCCAAGATTTCCCTTAGATACCCCACGAAAATACACTTATCTGACTTAGCTGTAAGCTTGTACGACTGAAGTCGCTTGACAAAAGCTTCACAACCCCAAATCTTAAGAAAAGACAAACTCGACTTCTTGCCAATCCACATCTCATGCGGTGTCTTCTCTACCGACTTGGATGGTACTCTGTTTAGTGTGAATGCTGCAGTTTCTAGATAATAACCCCAAAATGATAAAGGAAGATCTGTCCGACTCATCATTGATCGTACCATGTCCAACAAGGTTCAATTTCTCCTTTCCGACACACCGTTTCTCTGCGGCGTTCCTGGAGGAGTGAGCTGGGGAACTATTCCACAACTCTTAAGATGGTCATCAAACTCATGGCTCATGTATTCGCCTCCTCGGTCCAACCGAAGAAACTTTATTTTCTTGCCGAGTTGATTTTGTACTTCATTCTGGAATTCCTTGAACTTTTCAAAGGCTTCCGACTTACGTTTTATCAAGTAGATATATCCATACCTACTCAAATCATCAGAGAATGTAATGAAGTACTCATAACCACCTCTGGCTGTCGTGCTCATCGGGCCACATACATCACTATGTACTAGTCCCAATAAGTTGGACGCCCTTTCACAACTCTTTGCAAAAGGTGTCTTTGTCATCTTGCCGAGAAGGCAGGATTCGCATGTCTCAAACGACTCCAAGTCAAATGAAGTTAGGAGTCCATCATCATGGAGCTTCTTCATGCGTTTCCAACTTATATGACCAAGACGACAATGCCAAAAGTAAGTCATATTCAGATCATTTTGTTTTAACCTTTTCACATTTATGTTATAGACAGATTCACTATCAAGATTCAAAATAAATAACCCGTCCCGGACAGGTGCAAAGCCGTGAAACATATCATTCAAATATAAAGAACAACCATTATTCTTAATATTCGACTCATAGCCTTGTCTCATCAAACACGAGGCAGAAATAATGTTTCGACTAAGCACTGGAACATAATAACAATTATTTAGCTCCATTAAGAATCCAGAAGGTAAATGAAGTTGCATCATGCCAACTTCCAACGCAGCGACTCTCGCTTTGTTGCCGACTCGAATGTCAACCTCACCTCTTGCCACGCTCCTAGTTCTTACCAGTCCCTGCAATGAGTTGAAGATGTGAATGACTGATCCGGTATCATATACCCAAGAACTACCAGGTGCATGAGCAACATAAATGTCTATAATATTGCAAACAAGTGTACCTGAGCCGGAAGTCACACCTCCACTCTTGGCTTTGTCAGCCAGATACTTGCTGCAATTCCTCTTCCAGTGGCCATCTGACTTGAAGTAGAAGCAAGTGGATCCGACTGCAGGAGATGGCTTACTCCCTGAGGAAGCGCTTTGGACTGGGTCCTCCGCCTTACCTCCCGACTTTGCCTTATTCTTCTTAGTCCAAGAACTCTTCTTGAACTTAGCCTTGTTTTGTACCATCAACACTTGACTGGCACCTGATCCGCCTCAGCCTACTTGAGCATCCCATGTAATTCAGTGAGCTTCTTATATATACCATGCATGTGGTAGTTCGATATGAACTGGCCATACGCACTAGGAAGAGAGTTCAGAATTATGTTCGTAGCGAACTCTTCGCTAATGGGGTAGCCAAGCCTTTCTAGACACTGCACGTAATCAACCATCTTGATCACATGCGGACTCAGTGGATCGCCATCCTTAAGCTTGCAGCTCAACAAAGCCTGAGAAACTTGGTACCTCTCAGTATTTGCCTCAGCCTGGAATATACTTTTGAGGCTTTCGATCATATCGTAGGCCTCAACATGCTCGAACTGCTGCTGCAAGTCTGGTTCCATGTGACAAGCATAAGACAACTAATCTCCGTGGATTCATCGCAAATCCGATGCTAGGCATTGGTGGCTGCGACAGTCGCATTCTCATCCGGCTCAGCTGGAAGTGGGTTATCTAGGACATGGTCCCTTTTTTCTTGTTTGAGAACAATTCTTAGATTACGATACCAGTTGGTGAAATTAGTTCCATTCAGCTTATCTTTCTCTAAGATGGTTCTCAAAGCAAAACCGGAAATCTGAGGAAGACTGCTAGGTGCCATTGATCTACAACAGAAAATATGCAAAACACTTAAGACATGTATCCATAAAGAGCAAGCATATTAAACACTTTAATATTTATGCTCCCACTAGAACCAACACCCCTTCGATGGTTACTTAGTGATTTAGGACCCTAATAAGCAAGTCGACTAGTGAGCTTTAGCATCACCGCTAGCCGTCAAGTGATCTAGGTAGACAACTCCTTGTCAAATGTATCTCATATGACTCTTGTTGGACGGGTGGCATCACATGCCCTGGCTCCCATCCGACCTTTCCCCGAGTCCCACAACCGTTGTGATAGACCCGTCTAGATTACCGAGTGCTTCCGTTGTAAGAGTCCGACTCGAACCCACCTAGTCGGAAAGAATTGATAGCACCTCAATTTTATGAGCCCACTACCAAAAATGTCCGACTTGTGATGGTGCAGCACTGGCGGGGAAACCGACTAGACCTTCTTTGAGTGATTACTTTCTACCAACTATCTAATAGAGGTAAAACAGAAACATAACAATAACACAAAATAAAGCAATTATAATGTGAAATGGTATGGCTCTCTTCATGGCGATCTCCATCTCCATAAAGCCTGTAATCCGACTCGTGTCAGCTCTTGTCACGTGCTGTCTTACACCATGTAGCCGACTTGTACATCGACTTGCATGCCTTCCAGATTCTCCAAACATCTACACTAGCTATTTATGAAAATTACACAGAGAATCCGACATGCATGCCGTTATACAATAAGATGACAGCACCTAGGCTCCAGCCGACTGACAAAAACCGTGATACGAAGATCACGTATGGATTACACACATCACATGCACATAAGCCATACCATTCACAACATCATCATGCAAAAACAAGTTATGCATAGATACGATATCTACCGGCATTGTGAAACTCGTAATGACATCTAAGGCGCTACGACAGGGCGAAGCCGGCGGTCCCATCCGAGAAACACAGATCTCATCTGCATTCTGGACATGGATTTCGTCATCGGATAAAACAATTTTACCCAAATCCGATCCAGACTCCGATTCGACCAAACTCGATCTTCGATCACCGCAGCCGAGTTTACGTGTCACAGTCTACCCTGATGGCGGAAGCCGACCGGTAGGGGTATGTCGTTCCACGACCTTAGCAGTTAGATCACGGAAACCAGATCATCCATTCCCACGAGTACAGTTGATCCAATCAACCTTGTACAAAACCGATCTATCTCATAGATCGACCACCAAAACTCCAATTAGATCAAATCTAACGCCAACCGCATATCACATATGCGCGATCTCGAGCCTAAACAAAACATAGAGATAAACAAAACTTTTTCTCTACGCGGTGATCCCAAGATCCATCTCAGGTAAAAGGCCACGAGGATTACCACTAGACGCGCATCTGCGGAATTGATGAAGCATGTCGCTTGATGCAGTGCAGTCCTCCCGATCCGTTCCGGTTCCATGATCCACGATCCGTTCTTTCTTCATGATCGTCGAAGTGCTGAACGTACAGCACCTCCGCAGGTATCCACACATACAAGGAGGAGCGCCGGCGATGGACTGCTAAGTCCGGTACGGCGGCGACATGACGGACTGGGGCTAGGGTTTCCAACACATGGAGTGACCTAACCTTGTGCTCTAAGCACCTGCGCCCCAGCTTATATAGGGAGTGAAAGTGGGCTCCACTCACTTGTGGCCCATTCACTAAAAGGCCTATATTAGTCACTGCGAGTCCAACTCACTAGCTATGTCCATGTCTCTATTTGGGTCCAACCCAAATAGATTTCCTGTTTGGGTCTAACCTAAACTTGCTCCTGCTCTTAAGTGTGTGACCCGACAGGCTCATGGTAACCCGGACACGATCGATCAGTCGGTAGCGGCTCCTAGCAGAACGTGCCGACTACCAAGTACCAATAAGTCATGACGACATACCTTTCCAACGCAACTGTCGTCTAAGTCCCTTTTTCCTCACGATATACCTTGTCAGACTATGGACGAATGATCGTCATCCCTTAAATGGTCCGACTCTCTTTCTCGATCCGAGAAAAGGGATTCATCCGACTAACTCTTAGTCGGTCGCCTCGGTTACCACTTAACCGAGAGGCCCATGGCCATGCTTTCCGAATCATATCTTCCGAGAGGTCCCAGAGAATATCTCTCCAGATGGAGGGGAAAAATCCCATCTTGGTCATTCACATCATGCAGCTTGATTCACAGTCGACCCGAAATCCGCCTTTATAACAACCCATTAACGGAACATTGTTTGACAGGACCTAAGTCGGTGATCCTCAACTCGGATTGTGCAATAACCTCAGGTCTAAAGATTACATTGATTGAGATATGCAAATGACGACTTGTTCGTTGCATCTCAATATGGGTTAGTCCGAATCGCTAAACTCTTTAGCCGAATCCGTGTAAGTCGGAATAGCATTTCCATGTCCATGACAAGTGGAACCTAGTCATCTGCCGACTTTCACATTGGTCTAAGTTGTGTGTCCAGCACAACCTCAATGACCAAGGACAATTAACATGAACAACATGAATATGTAGTTCCACAATCAAATCACATATTCGATGATACATATCAGCAGGTCATACATGAACCATAACCTTATGAATACATTGGGAAATATCATCAACCATGATTGCCTCTTAGGGCATATTCCCAACAGGTAGTGTCCCGCTAATCCGAGAAATGCACGGACATGGGTTTGATTGGTTGGGGCTTCCGATGCTTCAACATCTTTGATCTTGGTGGGATCTACATCGATTCCTCCGGCAGACACAACATGTCCTAGGAATCCTACTTCCTTCAGCCAAAACTCACATTTGCTGAACTTGGCATACAACCGATGCTCTCTAAGGGTTTTAAGGATGATTCTCAGATGTTGCTCATGCTCTTCTTCTAACTTGGAGTTGATAAGGATATCGTCGATAAATACAGCGACAAACTTATCTAGAAAATTCATAAAGGTCTTATTCAAGAGATTCATGAAATAAGCAGGGGCATTGGTTAATTCAAAAGACATGACCGTATATTCGTATAAACCGTAACGAGTAGTAAAGGCGGTCTTCGGAATATCCGTTGCACGAATCTTAAGTTGGTGATAACTAGTCCTAAGATCAATCTTAGAGAACACATTTGCTCCAGTCAACTGATCAAATAGATCCTCTATCTTTGGCAATGGGTACTTGTTCTTGATTGTGACGTCATTCAACTTCCTGAAATCTGTGCACAACTGGTTGCTTCCATCTTTCTTGTCGATGAATAATACTGGCGATCTCCATGGAGATGCGCTTGGTTGAATCGACCCTGTTGCCAACATAGCATCCAAATGCTTCTTCAATTCCACTAACTCTGAGGGGTTCATGCTATAGGGTCTCTGGGCTATGGATCCAGTTCCGGGGATTAGTTCAATAATGAACTCAATATCCCTATCCGGGGGCATACCTGGCAATTCATCGGGAATATGTTGAGGTATTCATAGACTACTCTGACTTGGTCTATGGTGCGTAGGGCTAGACTCTTGTTCCACTTGACGGGGCAAGGTTTTAGTTATATGCTCTACTGAGACTCCAGAGCTACTAGTCATGGTGATGGCTTTCTTGGCACAGTCTATCAATCCTTTATGCTTCGGCATCCAATCCACTCCTAGTACTACTTCCAAACCTTTGGTTCCAAGTACTATTAGATTGGCAAAAATCTATCTCATGTATTCTGATAGGCACAACTTTGCAAATTTTTCTACCTTTTGTAGTTGAACCGGGGATTTGAACTATCATGACATGCTTCAAATTGGTTGGGTGAATCTTACTAGTGCATGCAAATTCTTTGGTGACAAATGAGTGCGATGCTCTATAATCAAACAACACTCTTGCTAAAACTGAGTTGACAGAAAACATACCCAGCACTACATCTAGCGCTTCCTGGGCTTCTTCGGCGTTCATGTGGAAGAGACAGCCATTGTGGTTGTGAGGGTTCCCTGGGGCGAATCTTCTTCCTGGTTGAAAACGACGCTTCTGTTGAGCTGGGGCATTCACATTGGCAGTGGCGGCAATATTCTTGGGACACTCATTGGAATAGTGTGACCCTTCACTCCACACTCGAAACAAGTGATCTGAGACTAGTCTTTTGCTGCCACGGGCACATCATTGCTTCCAGTTCTGGGTGCAGTGTTGTTGTTGTGCGTGGGAGGTGCACGGTTGAAATTGTTGGAGTTGCCGGGGTGATTGTTGTTTCTGCCAGACTTCACATTTCCTCCGCTACGGTTGGGGTAGCTTGGGCGAGACATTGGGGGTCGATTATTCCAAGGTGCATATCCTGCAGAAGGGTTGGGACGGTACTTCTGGTGACTGCTGGATCCAGCTTAGTGCATCATACGACACTTGCGGTTGTGATTTGCTTGGTTAATCTTCCCTTCCATATGAATGTCAGAGACGACTAGCTCTTCGAGATCCTCGAAACGGATGTTGACAAGGACAGTCTGCATCTCATCATGCAGTTCGTTCAGGAATCTCTCCTTCTTCATGGCCTCCGTGTTGATCTCATCAGGGGCATACCTGGAAAGGGACAAGAATCTATCACGGTATTCCACTATAGTAGTTCTGCCTTGCTTCAACTCTCTG
The DNA here is from genome assembly GCA_910589775.1 of Avena eriantha. NCBI lineage: Eukaryota > Viridiplantae > Streptophyta > Magnoliopsida > Poales > Poaceae > Avena > Avena eriantha. Next base: position 64,319,733 of record OU342740.1, read on the forward strand.
AATTCATCTCTCATTTTGGTGACTAGACCCTGCGACACGTGGGTGCGGCTGAACTTGATTTTGAAGGCTTCCCATGTCATCACTTAACCATGGTTCATTGCGCGGGTGCTGTTCCACCATGCTCTTGCATCTCCTACCAGATAGTGGGTGGCAAAAAGAACCTTCTCGTTGGCATCCACTCTGGCTACTTCTAAGTTGTTCTCCATTGTCTTCAACCATTCATCAACATCCAGTGGGTTCTCTAAAGTGCTAAAGATTGGGCGATTGGTATTCTGGAAGTTTTTAAGTTTGGATCCATGATGATCCTAATTTCCATGGTTCTGGTTATTGTGATCCATCTAGGCGATCTGCTGCAGTGTTGCTAGATTAGCTTGGCATTCTTTCCTACTAGCTTCACGGTCTGCAATGAGAGTCTACAGAATCTGCAGCATTGGGTCTTGCGATGAGCTGCTCCCTCCTTGGTCTCCACGAGTCATCTGAAGATTAAGGTAGATAAAGGGGTAAGAGGGAAAGTTATAAGGTTCATGGTTTTGATTTCAAAGCTAAAACTTTGAGTTTGACTCAGGTTTTGCAACTAACTTCTTTTAATTCATTCAAGCAAAGCACCCGATACAAACACACACACACCACAACATCAAAGGAAAACAGATGGTTTTAAGAACCATTCTCCAAGCTACGATACAATGGGACCGATACTCCTCACTCTACGATAGTGCTCTAGTGCATCTACTCATCATCAATGAAGTCGGAGTCATCATCGTCGGTGTAGAAGTCCATAGCATCCTCCTCCAGATAGTCATCATCATTGCTGAGATAGGAGTCAATATCCCGTTGGATATCTTCACTTTCCTCTTCTTCTTCTTTTGCTGCAAGCTGAGCTTCTTGCTCCTTGATGGTCTTCTCGAGGTCGGCCACCTTCTTGCGATGATGGTCGATGGTGCGATCCTTCTTTGCATGTTGACGACGAAGAGACTGATGATCCTTGACGAGCAGTGAGAAAGTCTGGGCCTTCTGGGCGGCAAGGGTGAGGTTATTGTCGGCGACCTCTCTAGCATTGTCCAACTCCTTCTGTCTGTCGTACAGTAGGAAGTCGAGGTTCTCCACTTGACGCTTCAGTATTGGGTGACTTGGCATCTCTAGCGGCATTCCCATGGAATCATGTCGTGCATAGTGAACAAAGCGGGTTCCTTGGATTAGGTTGACACTCAGGCCACACAGACGTGCAAGAGCTTCATGCATTGCCCTGGCTCATCCATATAGCCAGTTGTTCTCTCTCACGGAGAACTGACTCCTCCCACATACTGGTGCTTCTATCTTGCCTCGAAGATCAGCAGTCACTAGCCATTGGAAATATCCTCCTGGTGGACCCGGGAGTTGAGCTCCAAGAAATTACGGATGTGGACACTGCAAGAACTCAAACAGTTAATCCAGATCCCTCTCGAAGATCAGTTGGCCTACGTTACCCAACTGGTAGAACTTGCTGTATTGGGCTTCCATCTATATGAATTTAGGATGAGAAAGTTAGTGATGTGATCAAGTGTGTCAAAGCTTTATGTAGTAATGTAATAATATGGAGGAACATGAATTTTTTTGAGAGAAAGAATTCCCAAGGGTAAGAGGGGAAATAGTTTTCATAAATACTCACTTTGGTTTTTGAAACTAAGTTTTTGTTTTGGACGTCCATTCTAACTAGGGTCTCCTATGGTCAGGATGGCTCTAATACCAACTTGTCAACACCCGGATTTTTAATCCAAGATGCTTGTTATGCCATACATGACGATGCTAGGATTACCATTTTTGCGAGACATAACAGATTACATATCATAGTACATCATCTATTACAAACCATAATAAGGTCTTACACAAATAAATGATCTTATGATCTAGTCCTAGTACAATCAAGCAGCGGAATAAATAGCGTAGCAGTGGGGTCCATCTTCAGGGTCACAGGCAGTTGTCGTAGCCGTCCTGCTGTCCTCCTTCGGGGTAGTCCTCCTCATAGTCTGGCCACGGGAATAGCTAGGGACAAAAGCCATGAGTACTCTTTAAGTACTCGCAAACTACCACTAACAATTAGGATAGTTCTAGTAGGAAATGCTAACTATAAGTTTATTTGTAAAGTTAAGTTTGAAACCTAAGCTGAGTTCAGAAACAAAGAAAGATAAATAAAATTTGAAAACACCTAAGTGGGAATTCAATGGTCATAGTGACAACTCTGTTGTGGTCAAGTCATGTCACAATTCATTTCATAATTTGTTTTGAAAACATCTGACAACAGAACAGTATGGCCACTCCAACTGTCCATAACCGTGCATGCGGCTATTCGAATAGTTTGACACTCTGCAGAGGTGGTACACTTTCACCACAAGATTCGATACATCTGTCAGGGATAACCCTGAATCATCATACTTAGTATGCAGATAATCAAACATAACCTTTCCTTTACACACTCTAGTATAAGCACCACTCCTATGAGTATGGCCCCCCCAGCCATGACCATCTGTCATCCTGGGCACTACATAGGTGGACAACATTGAGAGCTAGCCTCAGCTCAAACCTCTCCCACAAGGGAACTAATACTAATGCATATAAACTGCCGGTTAAGCCTTACCCAATTTAGGTATTGTGGTTGTATGGTAAAATTGGAATGGTATCGCATCCGAACCCAACCATCAGTTTTGTAAAAGGGCTAAGGCTTATGCCTCAACATTTTCATAATCATAAACCATTTGTGTTTCTCAACGCATGTCAAAACATCTCAATAGAATGACTCAACATTCCAAGGTTTTCACAAGTCATTTTCACCAAGTACTCCCATCTAAAGTGAATCAAGTTTTGGGTTTAGCTCTAAACTACTAAGTTGAGAGTGTTCACTAATGTGGGATGCTAATCTCAGTCTCATGCCATAGAATGACATCTAAGTTTAACTAGATAGGTCAAGTTTTATACTCTTTATGCTACCTTTAAACAAGTAAAGGACTTCGGTAAGTAAAGAAGGTAAAGCTTGTAGTAGGTAAAAGTCAAAGGGTATAACCAAAGCATGCTTAATGCCTTTCCTTAGATTATCTAGCTTGCAAGGATTAGCTTGCCAATAGTAGCTTGCTTAGTTTACTTGAAGTGCTAGGCTTGCAAGTAAAAGTTGCAAGGGTTAACTTGTATAGTGCTAGCTTGCCTTGGGTAGTGAAGTGGTTGAAGTCTTCTTCCTCCTCCTCTTGGTAGAACTCCTCCTCCTCAAAAGCTTGGTCGGTACTATCGTCTATAAATACATACGGAATACACAATCATCAAACAATACTTAACTAGTCTACTTAGCACACTAAGGCACACATTTGATTATCTATTATCATCACAAGCATCACAAGGTTTAATGAACTAGCTTCATTCTTTTTATTTGAGAAAAGTAATTTCTAATCATTGAAATTACCTAAGATTTAATATTCTCTAATTAAAATATGGGATCATGTGGACACATGTCATCACCACATATTCTAATATATGGGAATGTGATTTACAGGTTGGATCATATTTTAATGAGTTTAAGTTTAATAATTAATGATTTAAAGTGACTAGAAATTCCTATATAACATTATTTTGGTACTAGTCCAAAGTCACTACATTGAAACCTTAATATTATTACATATTCAGATAGGTATGGTTAAATGTGATTTTTGAGAGTTGGAATCAAATCAAAATCTATTATGGTTGATTTTATAAAAATGTTTGAATGTGCAAAAGATTTTGGCTTGTTATTTTTAGTAGGAGAGATATCTAACTCTAAATGATTTAAATCGAATGGGCTTGGATAGATATTTTCATTACCTTCCCAACAAAATTGGAATCACTCAATTTCGATTTGTAAAACTCTCTGAATTGATTTTTAAATTAAAGGACAGAACTAAGTCTAAGTATAAAAAGAAAAAGATTTATTTGAATCACATGGCCAGCGCGGGAAACTAATTGGGCCGGCCCAGATTCACTCTGTGATGCTGAGGGCTGCTGACAGGGGGGTCCGCCTGTCAGTGACTCATTACACGCGAAGCGGTACGGGGCGAGCTGGACCGTAGGATTAGAACTAGATTTAACGGCTCACGGTCATCGTCGACGACGGACTCGTCGCCGGCGAGACTGAACCCTAGCGGCTCGGTGGGGGTGCAGTGGGGACATACCAGGGCTCCATCTAGTGCGGCGAGGCGGGCAAACGAACGAGTAGACGACGGCGAGCTCAGGTGAAGTCGCGGCAGAGTTTGTGGTGGACGAAATCAACGGCAACGTCTCCTCCTCTGCTGCGGCTGCCACTGGTTAAATTCTGATGACCTGCTGCTCGAGCTGCTCCGGCGAGAGGTGGGGTAGGACTAGTGGAGAGAGGGGAGTGGAATGGTGTGGGGTTTGAGGCTGGGGAAGGCCTCCTTATATAGGCTCGAGGAGGGGACCGAAGGGGCGACGACGAGCTCATCGGTGATGACGATATAGGGCGCTATCGGCATGGGCGACATAGGCGGACGGTGGCTTGCCTCCTAGCGGTCCTCTACGGCTTTATGGCATAGCTAGGGGCAATGGCAATCGGTCGGGAGCGTCGCGCACTCTAGGAGACAGGGGCGGTGCTCGACGTGGTTCCCGGCGACTGTGGGTCGCGCGGCGGTGCACGGCCATGTCTGGCGGGCTGAGGTGGTCAAGGCGGAGCAGCGTGCACGGTCAGCGGTCAAGGCACGGTCTATGGCGTGCTGGCGGTGATCGCGCTCTAGCGTGCTCTAGAGCGGCGCAGAGAGGATAGTGTGGCGCTGCTCTAGGGTGGTCCAGGGGTTGGCAGTGATCGTGGGGTGGACAGTGGATGACGGTGAGGTCACGCCATGCTTCCTGGAGCGGCGGAGAGGGGCTAGCGGTCTACTGTGGTGTTGGCAAGGTTGGCCGGCGAGCATGTCCTTGGGGTGGCGTAGTACTGCTGCTAGGGACAAAGGGGTGGGTTGATTAAGGTTTGGTTTTATCTAGGAGGGACAGAGGGAGTAAATTGAGGTCAAATGGGTGGCAAAACCCTGTAGAAACAGTGAGCCTAAACTAGAGTGTGATTCATGCATGCCAAGTGTTTGATCAAATGGCCGCATGACAAAAAGATTTGAATTTTTCAAAGATTTTTGGTGGAGCTATTTATCAGAAGAATAAACATCTGTGGTTGCTAGGATATGCCAAATGGAATTCATTTGGATGGTTTTGAAAAAAGTGTGATCTAGATACATACACTAGATTCAATTTTCAATTGTCATTTAAAATTAGAGTTTGAATGTTTTTGGGAGATCATAAAGTGGGACTTGGCACATCACTACTTGTACTAGCAAGGGGTGCAAAGATCCACAATTATCTCTATTGGATATTGAGTGCTAGGAACATCCAAAGTGGGCTAGGGGATTAAAATGGCAAAAGTGACCATTTGCCTTATTTAATTCTTTTTGATTTTTTTTCTTTGGGATTTTCTTGGGATGATCTAGATGAGGTGAGATTCATCATAGAATCATTTTACAACCAATAGATCACTCAATTGTGGCAATTCAAAAAAATTCCTATTTTAATGCACACACATATGAAGGCTTAAAGATTTTAAATGGGAAAAGTTTTTGTTGACCCTAAATTGGGTAGATTTGATCTTGATTAACCTTGATTAAAGATTTGGGGTGTTACAGAGGGGCAGCCGCCGGCCACCCTAGTGGGCCCCGCGCGCGGGGGGGGGGGGGGGGGGCTAAGCCCAGCCGGCCACCCCCTTGCCCCCTTCTCCCTCTCTCTCCTTTCCCTAATGGGCCCTCTCCCCTCTAGAAATTGCCCCATTAAGCCTTTGACCATTTAAATTGATTTTTCTCTTTATTAAATAATTATGAATAAATGATTAAATCAATATTTAACATTCATTCACATATTATTCAACCTCCGTGGCTATGGAACACTTCCACCACCACTCCAGACATCCTCCGGACTTACCGAAACCCTTCCGGTTTACTCTCTACTATTCTTCGGCGATTCTATCGATCCTATAAACACTCTCTAAGCATCATCAAGCCCTTAATCATGATACCCCACGGTTTGGGAACACTCCAGACATGGTCGGGACACTCCCACACTAATGATCAACAGAGAGACCTGGATGGCCATGTGACCCCTATGCATTCCACGAAGATCTTTTGTCGTTTGAGCCAGGACAGTTGTGTCTTATTGCCTTTGTCTCTCGATACTTGCATTGCCCGAGATCTGATCAATGACATCACCATGTCGTGTTCAATCTTGTTACCGAACAACGCTACTTGACTCATTCCGACAAGTGATATCCCCGTGATCAAATCACACGCTGCGCAGCTATTGGACATAACTTCTTCGAGTGGGCCCTTCGAGTATCTTCCCATCACCATGACGGACAAATCCCGCTCTTGACATATATTGCCTCAATGGTTTCCTCCGAGTACCTGAACACACCTTTATAACCACTGTATTACCAAGTGGCGCTCGATGCTATGAAAGCACTCTCAGGAGACAGTGAATGATATATCCTCACGGTCTAAGGAATAGTCTACGAGGATCCATTTCTAATCATCGTAACTTGAACTTTGTGACATGATCAGGTCATGATGTTTAGGTTGCGTATTGGTTCATCATCTCATTCTCGAAATGAGATGACTCCATTTCCAACAGGCATAAATGCCACATGATCAGGAAACATGATCATCTGTTGACCAATGAACCAGTGACTAGAGTTTCACTGGGAACCCCTGGTTGTTTATATATCACACTTGTATTGATGTTTCCACTCAATACAGTTATAATATGATATAAAACTTAATCATAAACTATATGAAATATGATAATAGTCCTTACTACTATTTGTCTCTAGGGAATATTTCCAATAGTCTCCCACTTGCACTAGAGTACAAATACACTAGCTCCATTTGTTCTCAATCATTGGCACCATATGAACGGTACCCTGAACATGCTTACTCATGGAAGATGTTGAGTCTTGGTTCTGTACTTTATAGTCCCAAATACTTTGCAACTTACTAATGTCACCTTGATTGACATTAATACTTTATCATCACATGATAGCATCTTTGTGTATGCATCGTCGCTATGGCAGCAGAACGAGGCCTGATTCTAGGAGCCTACAGTGACTTTAGATCAACCTCGAGGGTTTTCTCATGGGCACTATGCCCTAGGAAACATCATTCTACGTTAAAAGTGAACTAGCCCCGCCATAACATTATACAACACTTTAGATGGTACCCTTATCTATTATTATAAATGTATTAATCGAAACACAAGTGCACTTTGTGCAACTTTCGATGTTTTGTTCACCTCGCTTCCTACTTGACTTTGATCGGTAGTTACAGGAGTTTCCAACATATTCCCTTACAACATAACCCTTTATGTTTTAAGATATGTCATCCTTTATGGATTTGAAAAACATGTCTGCAGTTCTCTATTTAGACACTGCGGACAAACTTAGCTCAAAGTTCTGTGATTCAAACTTACTCACTTTTGAATGTTCCTTATGGAATCACATATTATGTTAAGTTATCATCATGGTTTTTTAAGATAGAACCTATGTCTCAACATAGTGGATGATGATCATCCTTTATTTCTTTCAACCACTGATGTTAAACTTAATATAATTCCTAATTTGAGTTATTAAGGACTAGTTCTTTAATTAACTTCTATTCTGAAACGCTTTTTAGAATTCCTTAAGGAATACTACATAATATCATAATACACCTATTATCAACTTCTAGATCTTATAAATCATTATTTATAAGTATTTGCCCTTTCATTCTTAACATACTTAAGAATTATTCCTATAAGCTCCCACTCAAAATATGTTCCCACATATTTGAATTTGAGACTTATATTGCTCCCACTAAAAAATATCTCAATCACATATTGTTTCAGGAAGACTTTCATAGATCCCAATCAATTTTATGCAAATTGCATATCCACTCACTATTTTGAACAACTTCAAAATCCTTTGATCAAATATCAAAGTGAGAGATTTACTCTGAGACACTAGTACTTTTACTAGTTTTAAATCCACTAGACATTTAGCACACTTGAATCAAATTCATTTGAATTTGTCCAATACTTGACGAATTGTGCTTTTGTCATTCACCCCCTTTTCCACTATGGCTTTGCAGTCATTTGGGAAAATTCCAAGCAACCCCTTTTACTTGTGAGGTTCAGCAACGAGTTGCTTTCTGACCTCAAGTGAATTGTGCTTTTAAGATTTCTCATAATTCTAGTTTACCATTATTTCCATAGTAGTTCGTAGGTATGTCATATTCCAAGAATCATAACAAATGATTCACAAATGTCTCCATACAAGATATGGCTTACATTTTGAATCCTACTTCATGTGGGGAAAACACAAGTGGGGAAAACACAATGATCATTATCATTGATTCTTTCCTTTTGTGAAGAGAATCATTCAGGAACGTTGTCCGTTGCGCTTCTCAACACTCTGATGCAGGGATATGAATCCTCATCGTGTTTTTCACTAATTTCCATTTGCTCCATAATTGAGAAATATCACTAAAAGTGAGCTTTCTCAAGAATGCACCAAAATCCAAGCAATACTAGTTTTGCTTCTCTTTTGGTTTAGCTATGGATTTCGTATTCAAAGTTTCCAATGAATACTCTTGCAAGGCCTTATTCGTTATTGTTTTGGTTATACCAAATAACCCCAAAACTTTGATGAATTCAAATGGTTCACTATATTTTCTAATTGAGTGCTAACTATTTCTTAACTAATGGTCTCTACATCTATACTACAACGATTTATTTTGCGCCTTCTATTCACCCACTTTGATATCTGATATCATATTGTGATGCTTTGCATTTTGATGTTTCAAAACGCTTTGCATTCCACAATATCTTTTATGCCATTCTTATAAAGTTGAATTTCATTACTATTGATCAAATCATAGTAATTAGATTCCCTCTTATATTTATACCCTTTTATAGATGAAACTCTTTGATCAAATCAAATAGTTTCATATTCATGTTTCCTTTGGTAAACTTCTTTACACATTTAAACAATCATATTATGGTAATTACCATTTTTGTTAAAACGCAATACATCGAATATGTATTTACTTTTAACAATTCATTAACCACTTTTTATTAAAGTAATACACGGTGTTCGAGTTATTTTGCCGAACATAGGCATGATTTATATGTGATAAGAAATTGAATGACTTTCACATATTATCAGCATAACTTTGAATTTAAACAATGGTTTTCATTCCGTAATGAAATATCATTTAAGTTGGGTATATTAAGGAATTTTAATATTTTACAAATGTTCATGCATTATCAATTAGATTCAAACAACAAGGATAATTCACACATAGTCAAACAAGATATGAACACGAATAGAAATCATTCATAAAAGTGGAACAACTGTTTGTTACAAACTTATATGAATAATCGTCTCACAAAGTGTGAGACACACTAAAGAAGTTCACAATCTTTTGATTACAATAATCATCCTAAAACATAAACTAAATGATAAATGTCAAGGGAGAGTGTCGTCGGCCATCATCATCATGCTCTCCATCAACACGCAATGTCACCTCCTCTCCAGCAAGCACCTCTCATGCAGAAGGACCTGTTTTCAGCAAAATAGAACAAGTATCAGATATGCTTAACACTGCAAATGTGTTTGCAAGATTATAACGTTTATAAAACTGTATATCAAATATATACCTTTTTCATTGATGACCTCTCCGGTGATTGGTTCAACCTTTACATTCCTAAAACATAATATGAACTCCTGGAAATCCAATGTTTCCGTATCACCACTCATGATGCTACTCCGGACATGTCCTTCGTAGCTAGGAGGCAACGATCGAAGCAGTACGCCTATTGCAAATGGATCATCCATCCAGTAATCCATGAGGTAAACCAGTCTCATGTGTGCATCAAGCATGCGCTCCAAGTGACCCTTCAGACATGTATGCTCCTCCATCTGTATGGAAAGGAACTCTCCAAGCAGCTCGTGCTTCCACATGCGCACATGTCCTATGAACTATGCTCTCAGCTGATCCACCATTGAATATGGATCAAGATCACCCATGAGCGGATGTAGTTCATCCACCATCCCGTAACGCACTATTATCTGAATGTAGGTGGACATCTCTTGATGATAGTAGCGGTCTGCCAGCTTTTGTGGGGTCTCATAATAGTCTGGCTCAGTCAAATCCATCGTGCGGCGTATGTAGTCTACCACATGATTCCTAGTAAGGAGATCATTCAGGCGCACAAGCCAACTAGGGAAGTTGGATCCATCAAGTCTAAGTTTCTCACCCTTTACCCATTCCTCAATGACAAAGTAAGCTTCACGGTGAGCCATCTACATTTATAATTGCAAAAGGAATTTAGACTAAGTTTATAATTAGATGAGTTAATAATAAATCCACTCAGAAACACCTATCCCAACAAGGGTTCCTAGTGATAACATGACCCCTATCAGCCACATCTCCCCCGATTGACACGACCATCGATGTGGGTTCAAAGGTGGACGCTAAATGTCGGTCACATCATTCATGCGACTCCTGCTCGATCTTTTGACCATCCTTGTTCCAAGGCCATGCTTCTATGGCGTGCTAGTCTCGCCAACTCAACCTTAGTGTATTCGTTCTACAACATGGCTTACACCCACTGTATGAAAACATAGATATGTCTGACACCAAGGCCTGTACCGTGGATCGCGTCATACCGAAAAACTTTCTTGGTGGTGCACACTAAGGGGGAACACAATCATTCGTAATTTTAACAGGGATCATTTTATTAGGATACCGTCGAGTATCTAATACTAGCACACAATAAGATATACAAACAATAACACTGAATGTAAATGCGATGTGATATGGTCCTTCACATCGTGATCTCCATCCGTCGTCACCGGATTCCGGCGCCAGGGTTCCGACGCCGTAGACACCAGGGTACCGGTGTCACTCTGGCGTGGTAGTCCTACTACCTTTGCCACAACCATATCACAAAGCAACACCCCCTGCAAATCAAAGTTAGACGCCTCTACTTTATCTTTGCATGTTTTAGGTGGCTGAATGGGCTTTTGCACAAGAACCGTTCTTACCTACGAACTTTTAGCACAACGCTGATCAAATAGTTGTCTATATTACACCCCTTCCGGGGCCCTCCGTTGCAAATGGCATACCAGCTAATGCGAGAGAGCCAGACACCCCCCTAAGCCACTTTATACGGTACAAGCCGTATGTCAAGCATGGACCAGTCTCGCGAATGAACGCTTAAAGTCAGTTGCGGGACGCTTCATCAAGCATTACTGCGGTATACACAAGTACACATGGGAGGGTAACAACTAAAATATCAATGCCCACACGCTACATATCGTGTGTTCCACCCGTACTAGCATTACTACGCATAGATCTAGCTCTAATACCACTGTTGGGGTTCCGCGTATGAAAACAATAAATTTTATCCTACGCCCCTGAGCCCTTGAAGGTGCCAGGACCTATCTATTAGTAATACAGTAACGGTAGGGGCTTTTCACGAACTTACCCTTGAAGACCAAAAAGCGGTGTCAACGCTCAGGAGAGCGTGGTTGATGTAGACGAGCCGAAGCCGACCTCAAGGTCGTGATGAAGTCCTTGTGCTCCTTTGGCTCCAACGACTTGAGTGCCTCAAGTACGACTCCTCGTGGGGAGTTACACACATCCGGTGCCTGACAATGACTCCCGCTTCCTTGATCCAGCAGCAGTTGCGGAAGTAGAGCTCCCGGATCCGAATCCCGCGGCGCGACGGTGCTCCACGGTGAAGATTTCTCTCGTTCGTGTAGTCCAGACTTGGGACCACAGTCACGAGAAAGAGAGGGGGAGAGAGAAAATATCAATCAGAGGTCCTCCCAAAAGTGAGAAGACCTTTATTGATTATTGGTGTATTTTATTTTGCCAAATACCCCCACTCTATGGGGAAGCGGAGGTAGTACCTCCCTCAAAGTCCCGGGGTTGGACTAAAGGAGAGGAGCGGGAGGGGCAGTCGCCGGCCACCCTAGTGGGCCCCGCGCGGGGGTGCTAGGCCCAGCTGGCCACCCCCTTAGCCCCTTCTCCCTCTCTCCTTTCCCTAATGGGCCCTCTCCCCTCCGGGAATTGGCCCATTAAGCCTTTGACCATTTAAATTGATTGTTTTCTTTATTAAAAAATTATGAATAAATGATTAAATTAATATTTAACATTCATTCACTTATTATTCAACCTCCGTGGCTATGGAACACTTCCGCCTCCACTCCGGACATCTTCCGGACTTACCGAAACCCTTCCGGTTTTCTCTCTACTATTCTTCGGCGATTCTACCGATCCTATAAATACCCTCTAAGCATCATCAAGCACTTAAGCGTGATACCCCACGGTTCGGGAACACTCCAGACATGGTCGGGACACTCTCGCACCAATGATCAACAGAGGGACCTGGATGGCCATGTGACCCCTGTGCGTTCCACGAAGATCTTTCGTCGTTTGAACCAGGACAGTCGTGTCTTATTCCCTTTGTCTCTCGATACTTGCATTGCCCGAGATCTGATCAATGACATCACCATGTCGTGTTCAATCTTGTTACCGAACAACGCTACTTGACTCGTTCCGACAAGTGATATCCCCGTGATCAAATCACACGCTGCGTAGCTATTGGACATAACTTATCCAAGTGGGCCCTTCGAGTATCTTCCCATCACATGGACGGACAAATCCTGCTCTTGACATATATTGCCTCAACGGTTTCCTCCGAGTACCTGAACACACCTTTATAACCACTGTATTACCAAAGTGGTGCTTGATGCTATCAAAGCACTCTCGAGAGACAGTGAATGATATAGCCTCACCGTCTAAGGAATAGTCTACGAGGATCCATTTATATTCATCGTAACTTGAACTTCGTGACATCATCGGGTCATGATGTTTAGTTTGGGTATTGGTTCATAATCTCATTCTCGTAATGAGATGAATCCATTTCCAACTGGCATAAATGCCACATGATCAGGAAACATGATCATATGTTGACCAATGAACCAGTCACTAGAGTTTCACTGGGAACAACTCGTTGTTTATATATCACACGTGTATTGATATTTCCACTCAATACAGTTATAGCATGATATAAAAATTAATCATAAACTATATGAAATATGATAATAGTCCTTACTAATTTTTGTCTCTAGGGCATATTTGCAACACCGGGACCTATCTATTAGTAATGTAGTAATGAGAGGGGATTTTCGCGAACTTACCCTTGAAGACAGAAAAGCGATGTCAACGCTCAAGAGAGCGTGCTTGATGTAGACGAGCCAAAGCTGACCTCAAGGGCGTGATGAAGTCCTTGCGCTCCTGTGGCTCCAACGACTTTAGTGCCTCAAGTGTGACACCTCGCGGGGAGTTCCACACGTCTACTGCCTGACGATGACTCCCGCTTCCCTGATCCAGCAGCAGTTGCGGAAGTAGAGATCTTGGATCTGAATCCCGCTGCGCGACGGCGCTCCGCGGTGAAGATGTCTCTTGTTCGCGCAGTCCAAACTTGGGACCACGGTCATGAGAGAGAGAGAGATAGAATATCAATTGGAGGTCTTCCCAAAAGTGAGAAGACCTTTATTGAATATTGTGTGTATTTATCAGTCCAAATACCCCCACTTTATATAGGGGAGAGGACGTACTACCTCCCTCAAAGTCCTGGGGTGGGACTAAAGGAGAGGAGAGGGGGAGGGGTGGCGCCGCCAACCACCCCCATGGGCCCGTGCGGGGGACTTGCCCACTAGGGCGCCGGCCACCCCCGTTCGCCCTTCTCCCTCTTGCCTTTCCCTAATGGGCCCTCTTCCCTCCGGAATTGGCCCATTAAGCCTTTTGACCTTTAAATTGATTTTCTCTTTTATTAAATAATTATGAATAAATGATTAAATCAATATTTAACATTCATTCATATGGAACACCTTCCACCTCCACTCCGGACATCCTCCGGACTTACCTAAACCCTTCCGGTTTTCTCTTCACTATTCTTTGACAATTCTTCAAATCCTATAAACAGTCTCTATACATAATCAAACCCTTAAGCGTCATACCCTACAGTTCGGGAACACTCTAGACATGATCGGGACACTCCCGAACCAATGATCGACAAAGGGACCTGGATGGCCATGTGACCCCTGTGCGTTCCACGAAGATCTTTCGTCGTTTGAATTCGGACGGTCGTGTCTTATTCCCTTTGTCTCTCGATACTTACATTGCCCGAGATCTGATCAATGACATCACCATGTCGTGTTCAATCTCGTTACCAAACAATGCTACTTGACTCGTTATGACAAGTGATATCCTTGTGATCAAATCACACGCTCCGCAGCTGATGGATATAACTTCTCCGAGTGGGCCCTTGAGTATCTTTCCGTCACGTGGACGGAAAAATCCCGCTCTTGACATATATTGCCTCTACGGTTTCCTTCGAGTACCTGAACACACCTTTATAACCATTGTATTACCAAGTGGTGCTTGATGCTATCTAAGTACTCTCGGGAGACAGAGATTGATATAGCCTCACGGTCTAAGGAATAATCTTCAGGGATCCATTTCTAATCATCGTAACTTGAACTTCATGACATGACCGGGTCACGATGTTTAGGTTGGGTATTGGTTCATCAGCTCATTCTAAGAATGAGTTGACTCCATTTCCTATTGGCATAAATGCCACATGATAAGGAAACTTGATCATATGTTGACCAATGAACCAGTGACAAGAGTTTCACTAGGAACCCCTGGTTGTTTATATATCACACGTGTATTGATGTTTCCACTCAATACAGTTATATCATGATATAAAACTTAATCATAAACTTTATGAAATATGATAATAGTCCTTATTACTATTTGTCTCTAGAGCATATTTCCAACAGTTGGGTACTGAGGATTTGCGAATCCGCTGAGTGAAACGGCTGGCCCCGCATAGCTCGAAATCGTCTTTGTTGTATCCATCATGATATTGTCGGCTGTGGTTTATCGTCTCTTGATCCATCATTCCTGTGTTGCGTGTTGTCATTTCTTGTGTTGCTTCGTGGCTCGGATCCTACGAGATGCGTGATACGTTGCTAACATATCCATAATTTTTGATATTCCATGCTTGGTTTTATCTACTTTCTTATGTTTTGTTCCAACTTTGGAGTACTTTTCATACACTTTCTTGGACTAACCTATTAACAAAGAGCCGCAATGCAAGCTGCCCGTTTTCTGCTATTTTTGGTTCCAGGAAGTCAGAAAAATGAATATTCTCAGAATTGGACGGGACAAAAGCCAAAGTCAGTTTTTCACCGAGGGACACACTGAGCCAGAATACGAGACGGAGAGCGGCCAGAGGGTGGCCACACCACCTGGCCGCACGACCAGATCTGGCCCGCGCCAAGGGGTGGTGTGGCCAACCTAGGCACCCCCTCGGCCTCCCCTTCCGACTATAAGATGCCCCCGATACAGAAACCCTAAGTACCCGATCAAAATTCCATGAAAGAGTCTGTAGCCGCCATCATATCCATCATTAGATCAGGAGGGATCCGAAGCTCTTCCCGGCACCCTACCGGAGAGGGGAATTCACCCTGGAGGCCTTCTTCATCATCATGCAAGCCTCTGGTGTGATGTGTGAGTAGTTCATCTCTATACTACAGGTCCATGTAGTAGCTAGACGGCTAGTTCTTCTCCTTTGTTCTATCATGTTTAGATCTTGTGAGCTCCGTTCATGATCAAGATCATCTATTTGTAATCCTACATGTTGTGTTTGCGGGGATCCGATGGATATTGAGATGCTATTTCAGATTGATTATTGATTCTATCATGTCTTTGTTATTTGTGATCTGGCATGCTTTCTGTTGTTAGTAGCTATCTTGGCCAAGTAGATGCTAGCAACTCCAAGAGTTAGTATTTATGCTCGATAGTGGGTTCATGCCTCTAGTAATCTGGGGAAGTGACAGAAATCTCTAAGGTACTAGATGTGTTGTTGCTACTAGGGAGAAACCAACAATCTTTTGTTCATAGAACAATCATATTGTTTACTTTACACGCAATTCGTAATGCAATTATCTGTTGCTTGCAACTTAATACTGGAGGGGGTCGGATGATAACCTGAAGGTGGATTATTAGTCATAGATGCAGTTGGATGACGGTCTATATATAATTTTGTAATGCCTAATCAAGTCTCAAAGGAGTCAAGATTATTAGTATATGCATGTATTGCTTTCTCGATGTTTATCAATTTCCCCGCTGTAATTTGTTCACCCAACATGTTATCTATCTTAAGGAGAGCCACCACTAGTGAACTATGGACCACGGTCTTTTTACAATCAATCGACAATCAACTGTTTACTGCTTTGTGTTTACTTTCTACAAACTATTACTTTCTTCCGCTCGATACGTTTAATCCTCTGTTTTTAGCAAAACCGGTGAGATTAACAACCTCATCGCAAGTTGGGGGAAAAGTTATGTGGTTGTGTTGTGCAGGTCTCCACGTTGCTGCTGACGCCGGTAGTGCGCCCTGCCAAACTCCAGCTAGCAACACCTTTGGGGTGTTTCCTTGCTCCTACTGGATTGATAACCTTGGTTTCATAACTAAGGGAAAACTTGCTGCTGTGCTCATCATACCTTCCTCTTGGGGTTCCCCAACGAGATCGATATATTTTGGGCCATCAATCATATTTACGGGTGTCGTTAACGGGGAATCAAGGACATCTTCACAAGGGGAGTCCCTCATAACCAATCTCTTTACTTTGTTGTTTTTGTTCTGCTTAGTTTATTTTTGCTTTGCTTGCTTGTTTCCTTATCAAAAATACACAAAAAATTAGTTTCACAGTTTTGCTTTCTTTACTAAAAACACAAAAAAATTAAGTCTTCTATAGTTGTTACCTCTTTTTTAGCTCACCATGTTGATCCCTAAGTTCACCCTGAAATACCTTTCAATAGGTAGTGGCTCTATAATTGGGAAAGATAATATTGAAGAATTCTTTAATCATGTTAGTAAACATGAGGATATTGAGGATAGATCCCTTGCAGAACTTGCTCCAAATTATCTAATTGCTGCAGCTTCACATGTTGGAAGCCAGCTTTGTTAACCTTAACCCCTTAATGCAAGTAATGTTTGTTAAACTTAAAGAAATTGAGGACCTTGAAAAGAGGGATTTTATTCTGGAAGCTTTGCTTAAGGAATTCTATGATGTTGCTAAGGAAGCTAGAAAAGTGTTTGATCGTTTTTAATATTCTAGGCTCATGTGTAGATGTTATGGGTACACAAGAAAAGACGAACAAAACTGAACCTAATGGGGAGGAAACTAAGATACCAATACCTTTTAAACTTCTAGCACTACATGAAGCGATAGAAAAGAATCTTGATTGGATTGTTCCTGAAAACCCTTTTGATGAAAATAGTGAACCTAAGAGCATTGAGAGAGGATCCTCTAGAACTTATTTGGATGATATATCTTGCCTTGTTGAAGATATTTCTGGTATTAATCTTAATGCTTCTTTATTTGAGAACACTCGATTCTTTTTCTTGCTTATTTTGCCTAACTTGAAGGCGTTAAAGAAAAGTACTTATTGGGAGGTAACCCAAAAGTTTTAGATGAGTTTTGGAAGTTATTACCTCTGTAATAACCTCTCCTTATCCTTTTTATGTGCTTTTTGTGGCAAGAGTAACCTCTAATGAGAGAGAAGTAATGATTGGGAAAGTTGTTGTCCCGAAACAGATTTCAGTGCTTCACCGTAAAAGTTCGTATAAAATCTCTGTACGTCCTTTTGAGGCGTAAATATTTGTTCTTATGCCCCAGGTGGTTATCTAACTTTTGTTAGTTCAACACTTTTTTATTTGAGCAACAGAAGATCTTCAAAAAAAATCGTCTTTACCTGCTGGTCTGTTTTGACAAATTTCTGCCATTATTTGCATTTGCTTCTTGTTGGCTCCTTTTTGAGTTCTTTTGAGGAATTGAGCTTTTTGAGGGAAGTGCTAAAGTAGCTAGTGTTCGAATGGAAGTTCATTTGGTGTTGGAACTGAACGTTAAGACTTATTATCTTGAGGGCACTAATGTTGCTAATAAAGATTGTGTGAAGTTTTGTATGAAGGAAAAATTTTAGGTGTATGGAAGGAATGAGTAATGAGATGAAGGATGGACTAAAGATCAAGATTGTGGATGCCACGCATGTCACCCCAAGAAATATCCAAGAATTACAAGCATCAAAGCTTGGGGATGCCCAAGGCATCCCCTTCTTCATCAATAAAAATCTCAGGTTTCTTCCAAACGCTTCATTTTTATTGTTTCATGCAGAGTTGTGTTGTTCTTGGAGCGTCTTCTTTTTTGTTTTCATTTTGGTATTTCATTTGCTTGGTTTTCTTAGTTTGATGAATAAATTGGTTGGACCCCTTCTTTCATACATTGGTTTTCAAATAGTTTGGTTTGGATTGGAAAAGAGTAGGAAAGTTCATGCTTAAGTGGTAAAGAGAGCTTGTTTTTAACTATGGCCTATGCTTTGTCATGCCATGCTTGATATTGTTTTGGCTTTAGGCTTAGTATTCTTTGTTGTAGCATGACATGTTATAAACAATTGAGATTGCATAATGTGCCTTGGAAGGATCATGCGTTGTTTTAGCATATTAAAGCATAGTATTGTGGTATTCTCCTTTGCTTTATTTGGGTTGACTCGGCACATGCTCACACCATGTTATGACTATCCCAAGTCACCATAGACTTGATGATCCTTTAGTTTTCAACTTGTAATATCACTTTATGCTTTGACCAATGATGTTTTGTCGCTCTGCATGATTATGGCCATTATTGTTCTCTTAGTTTGTCACTCCCACTCTTTTGCTAGCCTCCGTAAACAAGTATGAGTTCCACTCACGCATCCAACTCCTTAAACCAAGTTATTCCAAAGAGTCCACCATACCTACCTATTAGCATTTGCTATTCCAAGTATATTCATGTGTTTATCTACCTTCCAAATTAAACTTGTTATGTGAAAATTAGTGATTAATGCTCTCACAAACTTGATGGCACACTTTACTTTATTGCATTTAATAAACTTGAACCATTGGGTCCTTCTTTGTTGCGTATATGCTTGTTCTTTATAAGTTGAAATTAGGAAAACCATGTATCATGGGGAACGCTTTCAACATTGCACTTGTACATTGTACCCCGTTGATATCATGTTCTTTTGCGTATGGATCCCGGCGGTGTGAAATAAAAGTGGAACTTGTAAGATCATGGAGTTTGTATGTGTGGTAGAGAAACGTCTGGGCCGCTAGCCTAAGAAATGCCTAATCATGGTGGAAAAGTGCAGCATCACCATAATGAGCACTCTATGAAGCATCCTCAATAAAAACCTATGCAAATAGCAAATAAAAATATTACTGAGAAGCTCATTGTGTGCTTGCCTTGTCATTTTTATTATGGGATAACTCATGTATCATGTGCAAGGGGTACCCCGTTGGTAGTTCTTTATGATACATATGTACTTACAATGACAAGAGCTTACTCGTGACTAAAGTTGAGTAGCATGAGGTTCGGTCTTCGTAAGTAAGGGGCATGAGATTTCGGCTTATAACTTGTCAAGCATATCCTCTTAGTTGTGTCACTTTAACCTTAATCACCTTAAAGATGCTTATGATAGGGGCAATGAGAGATCAAAGCTAACAAGTACCATAATTTTTGGAAGCTCTTTATGAAACTTGAATCCCTACTTCCTTCTATGAAGGCCTTTCTTTTACTTTTATCTTGAGTCCCCACCTTCTACCTTTATGCACCTACTTTGAGAGCATAGTGGCCATTATTAGTTCTATGTGCATTGTCCCAAGACTTGTTGATTGATGCATAACTTGATATTGCTTGTTCTTAAACTACTTGTATCTAGTCACTCTTATGAACTTTGAAGGTGTCCTATGCATTTATGTTTGCTACAGGGACAAGCTGGATGCCACTATGCTATGTTTTCTTTATGTGAAAAAACAAATGTCTTGCAAAGCATTGTTATTCATGAATCTTTTGTTTGTACCTTTTCATGTTGCAAGATAGTTTCTTTGTCTTATTGCTAGAACTTTCTCTTTCGTGTTATGATTGAAGTACTATGATCCAAGCTTTGAATGTTTTACAAATACTTCCATCAAGTTTATGATGGTGCATGTCACCTCAAAAATTATTCTTTCTTTTTATCACTTACCTACTCGAGGATGAGCATGAGTTAAGCTTGGGGATGTTGATACGTTACTAACGTATCCATAATTTTTTATCTTCCATGCTTGGTTTTATCTACTTTCTTATGTTTTGTTCCAACTTTGGAGTACTTTTCATACACTTTCTTGGACTAACCTATTAACAAAGACCCATGTTGCCAGCTGCCTGTTTTCTGTTGTTTATGGTTCCAGGAAGTCAGAAAATGAATATTCTCGGAATTGGACGGGACAAAAGCCAAAGTCAGTTTTTCTCCGAGGGACACACGGAGCCAGAATACGAGACGGAGAGGGGCCAGAGGGTGGCCACACCACCTGGCCGCGAGGCTAGGCTTGGCCCGCGCCAGGGGGTGGTGTGGCCAGCCCAGGCACCCCCTCGGCCTCCCCTTCTGACTAGAAGATGCCTCCGATACAGAAACCCTAAGTACCCAATCAAAATTCCATGGAGGGATCTGAAGCTCTTCCTGGCACCCTGCTGGAGAGCGGAATTCACCCTGGAGGCCTTCTTCATCATCATGCAAGCCTCCGGTGTGATGCGTGAGTAGTTCGTCTCTGGACTACGGGTCCATGTAGTAGCTAGATGGCTGGTTCTTCTCCTTTGTGCTATCATGTTTAGATCTTTTGAGCTCCGTTCATGCTCAAGATCATCTATTTGTAATCCTACATGTTGTGTTTGCGGGGATCCAAGGGATATTGAGATGCTATTTCAGATTGATTATTGATTCTATCATGTCTTTGTTATTTGTGATCTTGCATGCTTTCCGTTGTTCGTAGCTATCTTCGCCAAGTAGATGCTAGCAACTCCAAGAGTTAGTATTTATGCTCGATAGTGAGTTCGTGCCTCTAGTAACTAGGGAAGTGACAGAAATCTCTAAGGTACTAGATGTGTTGTTGCTACTAGGGAGAAAACAACAATACTTTGTTCATAGAACAATCGTATTGTTTACTTTACACGCAATTCGTAATGCAATTATCTGTTGCTTGCAACTAAATACTGGAGGGGGTTCGTATGATAACCTGAAGGTGGATTATTAGTCAAAGATGCATTTGGATGACGGTCTATGTATAATGTTGTAATGCCCAATCAAGTCTCAAAGGAGTCAAGATGCTTAGTATATGCATGTATTGCTTTATCGATGTTTGTCAATTGCCCGGCTGTAATTTGTTCACCCAACATGTTATCTATCTTAAGGAGAGCCACCACTAGTGAACTATGGACCCTGGTCCTTTCATTTACAATCAATCTACAATCAACTATTTACTGATTTGTGTTTACTTTCTTCCCAACATGTTATCTATCTGTTCCTTTTTTTTCAGCGAAAATGGTGAGATTGATAACCTCATCGCAAGTTGGGGGAAAAGTTCTATGGTTTTGTTGTGCAGGTCTCCACGTTGCTGCTGACGCTGGTAGAGTGCCCTGCCAAAGTCCAGCTAGCAACACCTTTGGGGTGTTTCCTTGATCCTACTAGACTAATAACCTTGGTTTCATAACTAAGGGAAAACTTGCTACTGTGCTCATCATACCTTCCTCTTGGGGTTCCCCAACAAGCTCGATATATTTTGGGCCATCAATGCGCTTGGTGTGGTGATCGAGATCGCCACGTGTATCCCACTTGCCGAGGGCTACTGCGACAGCGTGGAGATCTATCGAGCTATCGCATGGTTCCTTACTCTGTCTCCGTGAGGGAGGCTCCCACCATGCCAAGGTTCATCAGGTCGGAGCGGTGGAGGGCTGCACGGGGATCGTCGGGTGCGGGCTAAGTTGTGATGAGATATGTTTGCGCAGCCACAATGGCTGCCAAGGGTGTTTTCGCCTTGATGTTTCCGGCTTGGTCGATCGACATGAACGATAGATCGAGATCTCGGATGAGTCTACTTCTTTCTATTTCAAGGATATGCTGCAGTCGAGATGTTCCCCTTCTTGGTGGTGGTCCTCCTGTTACGCTCCCCGATCCTCGGGTAGAACTTAACTGTGCTCGTCATAAGCTGGATTTGTCACCTAATCTCTTTCTTTCGTCAAGTTGCCTCTGCATCCTGAGTAGGTCTCTCTTCTTGTGATGAAGAAGGTATTGGTATGCTAATAGATCCTCATGTGAAGCGTCCGATGTCATCGGAACTGCTCCCGAAATTGCTTCCCTTGCTTTTTCCCATGCCGTTGCTGGCAGCAGAAGAGTTTGCCTCTCTCCTCCATGCGGTTCTCCGCCTCTTCCTTGGACTATGCGGTTATCCACCATACCTCCGCCGTTTCCGTGGTCCCCTTCATTGTCATGATTTCCTGCATTGTCATCCGATAAAATATCATTGGGGTTGAGGATAGGATTACCATTAGAGTCGCGTGGTGTTGAGGTATTCCCGCTGGCCATGTACACTTGGCAGCGTGTTATGAGTGGGATGATGATGTTGTCTTCTGCTTTAACTGATGTATTGATAATATTCTCCAATTGCAGTTCTGGGTAGATCTCCGACATCATTTTTCCAAAGTCGACGTTTTCGCTGCTTTCGCCGGGTTCTGAATTCGCCGGGCTTGCTTCGCGTGGTGGGGTTGGCTAAGGACCTAATCCCAAGGAGAGATTGTCATAAAGACCATCAAGGTCCCCCAGATCTGTCTCGATTTGCTCGTTTTCTTCACGTGCTTTGATCTGTGCTGTGGCGTCCATAGAGGACCCGACGGAAGATGCTGGTACCACCGTAGGCGTAGGTTTTTCCACCGATGGTTCTGATGTGATCAGGGCCGAAGGGTGTGATTCTTGCGGGTCTTCTACTTGGAAGTGGAAGCTTCTGATGATTAGATAGGATCCGTCATTGAAATCGGAGGGTACTAGTACAGAGGTGGGCAGGTGTGGAACTGCTTTTATCGGGTTGATGCTTGGTGGAGAGCCGTCCACCGGATCCATGGTTCCAGCATTCAGGTTTCCCTCAGATGGCGCCAATTGACGAGGGCTAACCTCGACAATGTCCATGGTGAAGGACTTAGGGTTTCACGGAAAAGAGAACGCTTGGGTTTTCGTCTAATGTCAAGAAAACAATGGTGTCAAAGTCGCCTAAATATTGGAGAATCGCACTATTACAAGTTTGCCTGGGAGATTTCGGTATCGTCGCTTCAGATTCTCCCGTCCTATATATAATAGGCCAGGTCTCAAAGCTGTATGCAGATAGGTTTTACATACGCGTGATTACAATACCAACACATTGTCGGTTCAGAGACGCTTTCCTAATACAATCAAAGTCTTTGTCGGTTGCTTCCTTGGGCTATCATCTGAAATCTTCATGGGCCGTAATCCTTTTACCCAGTATAGGGCAGCAAATCATAAGCATCTGAGTAATCGTACCTATGTCAGAAACTATCAGTCATGCCGACCACTATGGGCCGTGTGCTAAGAAGATCTCATTTGGTGTTTGATAAAGATGAGTTTTTGTACAATTATCTTGAGCAACTATACTTTATCATTATACTATGTTTTCACAAATTTGTAGCATGCCAGACCTATGTGATCAAATACATGATACATAAGTCGATCCTTAGTGGGCGAATCGATAAATGGGCCTATGGATAGATCCAGTACAATTTGGTCCGTAAACGGTGGGAGTAGACTAATAATGGCCACCAACCATGTCACCTCCTAATGTGCATTACCCCATCTTAAAAAAACATCCACTAAATGAATGAACGAAAATAAAAATTACACAAGGAATAATGGGGAAAAGGTAAAACCCTTCAGTTTCTCAGAAAGAATTGTGAGAAGAAGAATTACGGAAGTAATTGTGAAAAGGAAAAGTGGGGATAAAATGGCGGTGACCAAGCATACCACTGCATGATGTAGTACACTATAGTCGTTGACATAACACCAATGAAACACCGTTTCACTAGTATTACATCCCTTACAATGACACAATAGAAACATCGCGGGTCCAGAACATGACTTTATGTTACATATAACACCTTACAGAAGATCCAAATAACTTCCTCGATATAACGAGGATTATAATTTACGAAAGAGAACTAGAAATAGCAACTTGAAGTTGATTCTAGAAATATTACTACTATATAACTATGGATTGCGATTGCTATTATAGCAATGCTCTACAGAAGTAGGTTCTGGTTTCGAAAATTATTTATATGCTACGCTTCTGCTTGAGTTATATGACTTCAGATGTAGACATTGAATCCATTGATCTCTGTTGTATGTCTTCGGCTCTTCAAGTAGTTCACCTCCTAAGTTCGCCATTGGGTGCTCCCAAACCTAGCAAGGTTAAGAATGTACGGTTGAGTACGAGCGTACTCAGCAAGTTCACTAAAAAGGAGTGTTGATGCACTAACTACAACCACATACCAAAAGGTCGTAGGTTATATAGTTTTTCGTAAACATTTCTTCAAAGGTTGCTTTTTTTCTGAAAAGCTATGTCCGTCAGTCTTCACAGGTTGACCAGAAATTTCGTGGGTTTCCTTTCCTGCAACGTTCACAGATCCTTCCCGGAACAGGGAGTAACATGTCATAGTTCTTACACTTTTCAGAGGTGCGATACTTTACCCATGAGAGATCAAATCCGTGTTGCATAACCGGGCGTACTTACACATCCACAATTCCGTGATGTGGGGCCTAGTAGATGACCCAAGCCAATCACTTCCCCCTTCGTGGCCCCGCATGTCTCCTTGGTGTACGCCATTCCCACATATAGAATTACGGCAACTATTAGAACAGACCGTTCAGATGCCAGAACTATCGTGGGACGTTGAGGGTTCTGACCCATATGCTGCATATTCTCTACGAATTACCATTCAATGCATGCTACAAGGATAACAGCCACGACCCACACATCCGGCTACATGCGAAAGGAAGAAGATACAGATGACTTCCCTAGAGCCATTGTAGACCTCATGGTTAACACGTGATATATGGCGCTAGACTCACTAGCGATTTTGGTTGTTAAGTCCTAGATGATATCTTCCTGGATAATGGTATTCCAATTTCCACGTTTAATATATTAGCTGGTCACCCTGGATCAGTAACCAATAGTTTACATTATTATCAAAAATAGTGTTATATTACCTTTTTGAAATGCAGGAGATGACACAATAGTTTGCAAATACTTAATAGAAAATAATCAAATGACATGACCAAGTGTGAGCTTGCCTTGATATAGCAAAGTATTATAATCAAATGCCTAGACTTGACCCAAGATCTTGGGTTCTACAAAATACCATCATTGCCCGGTAAGGACAATTTTTAAAGAAAACATATGTTGTTCTGCATAATTAATGAGATGCATGTTGTAAAATCCCAAGTAATTCCTGACCATTACAAGTGAGTTGTTATGACTTAAAAGAAATATCATAGTGTTTGTTTTGAAGTGGCAAAAAGAATAACTGTTAAAGAAATTACTTATTATATCCAGTTAAGTAATGTGTTGTGTTCTTAGGTTACAATTTATGGCTATTTGGATCCAATGATCTTAAGTTAATGTGTTGTTGGTTAATTAAATCACAGACCAAAGTTAACTATAAAAGATAACTTGGATTAGAATGTAGTATTGTTATATCGTGGTCGGGGTTAAGAACTTCTTCGATAAGATAGAAGACAGATCTATATAGGTATTAGGTATAACTTTATGAATCTAAGCTCAGCAAATTGATGCAAAGGAGGTTATAGAGTTAAAGCTAATTATGAGATATAGTGATCTAATTATAGGGTTTGTTGAACTCCTTTTAAACTTTAAAATTGTCTTAGGTAAGGCTTGAGGTATGAGATCATTCACCACCCATATAAGTGAATGATGCTAAAGATTAATTTGAAGTTATTAGTTATAATTGATTTAAGACTCTAAAGGAGTATTAATAATGTATACTCATTATACATCCAAGTTATGGTTTTGAAATTAGTATTTAGATATAAAGGGCTTAAGGTTTCATATAGAATTGTGATTATTTCTTACTAAAGAAATTCTTTTAAATAATTTACAAAAATAAGTGTTTTATAAAATAGATAAGGATTTATTAAAATCTTAAACACCATTGGAATAATATATTAAGGATTTTTCTAGTAAAATATAATTATAAAAGTTCTTTAAAATGGTTTTTATTTATTTTTAAGAAGTGTTCTTATTTTTATAAAAATCCACAAAGGATTATATGTTCTTAGATAATAGTTTCAAGTTTTATTTGTAAAAGAAATCTAGCTAGTATTTTTATAAAATAATGGATTTATTTTTGTATGCAAAAATGATTTTTATTCATTTTTAGGAATTCTCCTTATTTTATTAACTTTCAATTAGAGTTTTAGTGTCCTAAATATGTATTTGTATTTTATTTAAAATAAACAAGTAAGGTTATATTTTTCTTAGGTAGATATTATTTTTATGGTCTTTTTGATATATTATATATATATTAGGATTTTTCTATATTTTTCTAGAGCTTAGTTAATTCCAGGGGTATATTTGTAATTAGATATATTTATTTTGGTCTTCTTTTAAACCTGGGCCCGACCCACTGGGCTGACACGGTCCGACCCAACCCAAAAGGGTTGGGTTACCCTCCGTGGGTCGTACTGGGTTGGCCTTACCCGGCGCAGTACACCCACTCTCTCTCCCACTCTCTTCTCTCTCGCGGTGCTCTCCTCTATGATATGGCCCAATGTCACTGCCGTTGTTGTGCTTGATTCCGGCCGCTCTAGGCTGCCTCGACCGCCGCTGTGGTGCTACATGATGTGGAAGACGATGCCACGCTTCTCTGTCCAATTCGATTCGACTCTCGCATCTTCTGCTAGCCGTGCCAACCCCACCCTGGTGGCTAGGTTTGGGCTCCGCCGTGGTTTCAACGCGTCGGCGCCCCCATCAATGCTGTCGGGCTTGCGGTGCTGCCTTCCTCCTACTTCCTCCATCGTTGTTGCTTGACGTGGGTTGCAGCATCCCCTTTGGGGTGCTCCCCGTGTCGCCGTGCACCCCACCGTCACCGGCCTCCTCCTCTTCTTCCTCTTCAATATATTAGTGAGGACCTTGAGGAAGTTCACCTCTCTTAACCCTCTAGCCCTCTGCTTCTCTCTGTTCCATGCCATGCGATTGATACCCTACATTCCCCATTAGGGTTCATCCCTAATTTCTAGGGTTCATCCCCTATAGTGATATTTAGCATAGCCTCTTGGGTTAGTTTCATGTAAAATCTCCTTACTGATGACCTACTGATGATGGTTTGCTATACTCTGTTTCTCATATTCCTGGTGTTATGTTCATTGTCAGACAACCACTCTATTGTGCATGCTCCCGGTACTATTTTTATTGTCATAGAATAACTTTTTAAATGCATGATTAGTTTAGTGTGGATGCCCATGTTGTTGTTGTTGTTGTTGTGGATTCACTCCTATGGAGTTGTGGTTCACTACTATGGGCTGGAGTTGGGACACTTCACTGCTGAACCGATGTTGCTTAGTTAATTGTACTGATGCTAGCTTGTGAAGCACCTTTGTGATCAGTCTCAGGATTAAATCCTGATGCTATGTAACTTTATGGTTACTAGTGCTTAGTCTCTTCTCTGTGATGAATATGGAGATGATTTATAAAGAAATGATTCCTGTTTGTTTATAGGAATATGGTTTGGCTTTCAGGTGCATTTGCTTGCAGATAAACTAGTGGCTGGTTTAGTTAAAATAAATGGTGGCTTCTGCTAATATGGTCCTTCTATTGTGAGGCCTCCTTGGAGTGTACACAATAGCCTGCTCCCATTTAGTATGATCTACTATCATTTAGGCTGGTTGTGTTGCCATTGGTAACACCTGATGCTTTACTAAAGTGGCAACTGACTGCTAGAGTGGTGCAATCAGTGATGTGTTTGATCAAGAACTATCTGTCATCCTTAATAGAGAACTTGAATTAAATGTGGTTCCTAGTAATTTTAATCTTGGGAAGTGATTTAGATTACCTAGTGTATCTGAAATTTGCTTTCGTGATCTGTTGGCTACTTCCTATATACAATACTTGTGGCTTAGTGATTAGTAGTGTTGACCCTTGCTGTCCTTTCTAAATAAAGTGAATATGTATGATCCCTAAAACTTTTAGGAAGATGATTATCTATGCTTGAGATGGTATACTTGAGATGTTGTGCTTGAACTTGTGCTCAAGCAAAAATGAGTCTGCTAGGTACAGAGGTGCTACCCTCTAGGGATGTGCCTTGTAGTCTGGCAGCTGTGATTTATATTTATCTAGTTAAAACTAGATTGTAGGGTCAGTGATGCTGGTCTGAGACCCTTCTATGCAAGAACATAGGTTCTAAGATTGATGTGTATTTACAAAATCCCATGATGAGTTGTTCACCTCACTTGTGTGTTCCTCTAAGGAACTTCTTATCCAACAAACTTTATTTGTTGAAAAACTAATGAATTAAATCTTGTTTAGATGACTCAGAACTGAATGATTTTGGTGATAGTGCTGTATAGCTTGATGTACCTCTTGGTTCAGGTTTTGTTCTTGTTGATGAAGAACTTGGCCTTGTGAGCTTGGGTATTTCTTCCTTCTTGCTCTTGATTGATCTTGCTATCCTCCTACACCATCTCCTCCATCGGGTGATCATCTTGTATGATTTATTGATGGATTTCCGTGGTTATTTGCTGGTTCATCTTGTGGATATCTAGCAAGATCTGAGGTGATTTCTAAGGTGTGCTTGAGATTAAATTGTGACTGTGGCTCTGAAGTGAGTAGAAAAAAGTGTGCTAGTAGCTGTGCTACAACAGGGCTCCTTCTTGTGCACTTATGGTGATGGTTGTGGTGTTAACAACACAACAATGAATGTGGATGACTATGCTTCCTTTGTGCATGCTTCACCTGGATGGATGAGATCAAGTAAAAGCTTGATATTTCTTGATGTTCTACCCCTTTTACCTTTTATATCTCTTTGGTGGAACTCTCCCCTATCTAGTACCGATGATGCAGTGCTGAGATGGACAACACGTAACCTGTATGTGAGCAAGATGCTTACAGCTGGGCCCCACATGGTGCAAGTTCCCACTCTTGGAACTTGTGCATGTGGATGAGCTCAGCTGGATCTGATATTTTCGCTAGCTTTGATATTATCTTCATCTTGCAAAGTGGATTTTATTTGCCCCTTTGGTTTATGATGCACAGCCTGAAACCTTTCACTAGATAAGAACATATACTCACATTGGTGAAACTAGTCCCTAAACAAGTGCTCAGTGATGAAATTTTAACAGTGCAACTCACTGTTTAGTTTGAGAGCATTTCATTTCTTGTCTTTGTTTGCAGGTACAAGACCACGTGATGATGATTAAGAATATTTAGTTTAGGGTCTAGTTTAGGATTAGCCTATTATTTCTTCAATTGTAATCTTTTCCTTTTCTCCTTTGTAAGAACAATGTATTATATATCTGTTATTTAGTAAAGCTTTTATTTCTTTGAGATTTGTCCTTGTGATGTTTGTACTTAACATATTCTTGTATTTATATTATTGTTATTGAATAAAGGAAAAAATTAAGAAATAACTATTTGAGTTATACTTTTTGTATTGTTTCAATTCTCATTATTGTTTTATAACAATTAAATATTCAAACAATATTAACTAATTCTTTTTGGAAAACAATAAAACACTAATTACTTCTATCTTCAAATATTTTTTAAATGATTCAAATTATTCACCATTCATTATAATTCCTAGAGATCATGTCAAAATTTATAACAATCACTATAAAGAGCTAAATCCTAACTCAAGGTAGTGAAAAAAACTCTGATCTCTCTAGGGTTTTAATTTGCGAAAAATTTACCCCAAATTTTCTTATGCATGAATGCAAATGCACAAACTCTCTTCTGTAGACCTAAATGCTGGGGCATTATAGTCTCTCCCCCTAAACTAAACTTTGTCCCCGAAGTTACGGATATCACCCTTGACGAAATACGGAAATCTTTTCTCCTGAATCTTCTTCTTTGATGTTTTTCAATTCTTGTCCATCCATTGGTCTTTTTTGGTGACCTTCATATTCCACCATGCCTCTTTAAGATTACCCACTCGAGATCTCTGACTTATCTAAACTTTATATTCCTTCATAGTGTATTGGGAAAGCTACCTGCTATATTCCTTCATATGTATCATGATAGTATGAAGGTTTACTAATGGTAAAATTTTAGGATTCTTAGACTCCAATGGATTTTAATTAGTCCCTTTTAAAGTCCTTTTTAGGAATGAATTGAACTCATTTAGTCCATCCATTCAAAACTACCCTACTCTTCCGTCATTGAGGTATTTGATCATTATATCCCTCATTGGAACTTCTATTGGTCTCAAGCCAGGTTCGATCAGTTGAGACCAGTTGCCGTCTAAATACACCTTCAACACTAAAGTTGTCGCCAACTTGGATATTCTTGAAAAGATTTTGATGTTTCTCATGAAACTCTGGTAACTATCAAATCTGGATGTCTATCATGTTCTTTACTCTCCCCCTTAGGTTTTCCTAATGGTCTTATGAAGAGACATATGTTATACCCACACATTGGTGGATAACCCGTGTGAACTCTTCAGCCTACAAGATGTATGCATAAAATAATTCATACTAAAGACACTATGGCGACTTACCACTTGCTAGGTTGTTTTGGACATCGGGATTGATTTGAGTCATAGCCTCATACTTCCTCTTCCCTGAGGATGTTGTCCATTGCTGGCTCATGGTTGATGTCGAGCTCGTTGGGGAACCCCAAGAGGAAGGTATGATGAGCACAGCATTAAGTTGCCCTCAGTTATGAAAACAAGGTTATCAATCCAGTAGGAGCAAGGAAACACCCCAAAGGTGTAGCTAGCTGAACGTTGGCAGGGCACACTACCGGTGCCAGCAGCAACGTGGAGACCTGCACAACACAACCACAGAACTCTGTCCCCAACTTGCGATGAGGTTGTCAATCTCACCGGTTTTGCTGAAAACAAAGGATTAAACGTATCGAATGGAAGGAAGTAATAGTTTGCAGAAAGTAAACACAAAGCAGTAAACAGTTTGTAGATTGTATGTAAAAGAAAGGACCGGGGTCCATAGTTCACTAGAGGTGGCTCTCCTTAAGATAGATAACATGCTGGGTGAACAAATTACAGTGGGGCAATTGACAAAGATTGAGAAAGCATACAAGCATATACTAATCATCTTGACTCCTTTGAGATTCGATTGGGCATTACAATATTATACATAGACCGCCATCCAACTGCATCTATTACTAATAATCCACCTTCAGGTTATCATCTGAAACCCCCTCCAGTATTAAGTTGCAAGCAACAGATTATTGCTTGACAAATTGTGTGTAAAGTAAACAATATGATTGTTATATGAACAAAGGATTGTTGTTTTCTCCCTAGTAGCAACAACACATCTAGTACCTTAGATATTTCTGTCACTTCCCCAGGTTACCAGAGGCATGAACCCACTATCGAGCATAAATACTAACTCTTGGAGTTGCTAGCATCTACTTGGCCAAGATAGCTACTTACAACGGAAAGCATGCAAGATCACAAATAACAAAGACATGATAGAATCAATAATCAATCTGAAATAGCATCTCAATATCCATCGGATCCCCGCAAACACAACATGCAGAATTACAAATAGATGATCTTGATCATGAACGGAGCTCACAACATCTAGACATGAAAGCACAAAGGAGGAGAACTAGCCATCTAGCTACTACATGGACCCGTAGTCCAGAGATGAACTACTCATGCATCACACCGGAGGCTTGCATGATGATGAAGAAGGCCTCCAGGGTGAAATCCCCTCTCCGGCAGGGTGCCGGGAAGAGCTTCAGATCCCTCCCGATCTAGGGATGGAGACGACAGAGGATATAGACTCTTTCGTGGATTTCTGATCGGGTCCTTAGGGTTTCTGTATCAGAGGCAATATATAGGCGGAAGGAGAGGCCGAGGGGGTGCTAGGGTCGGCCAGACCACCCCCTGGCACGGGCCAGGCCTGGCCGCGCGGCCATGTGGTGTGGCCAAGCCCCAATACCTCTCCATCTCGTATTCTAGCTCCAGATGTCTTCCGGTAAAATAGCAACTTTTGCTTTTGTCAGACTTCCTGGAACCAAAAACAGCAGAAAACAGGCAGCTGGCACTGTGGCTCTTGTTAATAGGTTAGTCCAAGAAATCATATGAAAAGTACTCCAAAGTGTGGACAAAACACAAGAAAGTAGATAAAACCAAGCATGGAACATCAAAAATTATAGATACATTTGCAATGTATCATCCATCAATATCTCTGCTTACTTGTAATACTCCAATTGCCGTGTCACTTGCTTCTTGGGATAGAAGTATCAGGCAATTGATCCTGATATGTCTTGACTGTCCACATTCATAGCATATATTTGGGTATTTACCACAAGTTCTTCTCTTCTTTCCGCCCGGTGTTGTTAGTTCATAACCCGGTGGTCGATTTGGATAATGGGGTCTAATATGTCCCGGTTCCCCAGACTTGTGGCATGAAATTGGATCTCTACGATATTCATTGATATAATGTCCTTTGATCCCACAGTTCTTACATTTGTGCTTTCGACATAATGCCCCGATTGTATTATACTCCATTTGGACCTCCTTTTTGTTTCCATTAGCTCGCATAACCTTCTCATCTACCACCGGAATAGATGCACTATCCAGTAACTCCTGGAACTCTTTGGCACGAACAATCCTGAGTTGCATCTCATGACTGCCTGTAGTCCTTTCATGAACTTCTTTTGACGTTCCGCCCCCTTATTTACTTCCTCAATAGTGTACCGAGATAAACGATTGAATTCCCGTACTTGCTTCAGAACTGGAAGATTCTTGTTCTCTAAAGCTTCCTTATCCTTCATTTTCCCACTATTTCTATGAACAACTTCTTCACGGAATCTCTTCTTGAACTCATCCCAGGTACTAATAACTCCCACTGGTGCTACAAACTTTGACTTTTCCCACCACGTGGGTTCTATTCCAGTAAATAGATAGGTTGCATATCTCACTTTCTCCTCATCCCTACATCCCACACTCTTGAGCTTACGAGATGTGTCCATTAACCAATTCTTTTCCTCCATAGGTTCTTCTATCATGGAAAAACTCCAAGGTTTGGTTTGTAAAAATTCCACGAAGTTAAGCCTTGAATGGGATTCCTCAAATGGCTTCTTCCGCACGCTCTTCAGTATATCATGATATAACTGATTCCGCCTCGTCATTTCAATCATCCTACCTTCCTCCATGCCCTTCATGTACTAGAGAAATCCTTCATTGATAGTCGATTGTGGCATTGGAATTGGTCCTTCCCTTGGATTTGCGTTGATAGCCTCTATTTGTGATGTCTCCACCATGGTATGAGTCTTCATCTCTTCTTCACCATGATGATAACTCGTCTCTCCCTCACGCTAACCCATTTTCCCCTCTAGACCTGTACATCAAGTACGAACTTAATGTAACACCATGCATATGCCCATCAAGTTCAAACTTCATGCACGGACCTAGTCACACAATAAATCAAGAACCAAATCAAAATAAAAACCAAATATATACCATGTATTAAACATGGTTATTATAAAATAGTACAAACAAACTATTCTCACAACTCTATCTTGTCGTTTGCTATTATGATACTAGTATACTATGAGCTCTTACTGGTGCATGTGAACATACTCTCACTTATTATAGTTATCCTCTAAGTACTACAATACTCACTTTCGGGTATACACCCCTTTTTCATAGGTCCCACTAACAATGGTTACTACTTCTTCTTACTCTTCATCTTCTTCTTAGTACTTCTTAGAATTCCGTCTATGATGATGTGAAGTACGACGACTGCCTTCTGGAACATAAGGTCGTCCATAGGATGCGTACTATGAATCACAAGTACATAGATTGAGATTAGCCATTGAAAAATGACTAGATGATGTGTAATTCACTAGAGAAATATTTTGCCTAGATTCAACCCCCTTCTAAAGTAGAACATATCTTCCATCTTAGTGTTTACACAGCCGTATTAAGTGGTGTAACCACCCTCTTCTGGAATGTCAAACTTGGCATTCCCCTTGCTTCATGCTCAACTAAATATGTGACTCCTAGATCTTGAGGTGATTGAGGTTAATACTAGTACTAGGAATACATTTCTATCTAAGGACTATCAAGCTCAGTTTCTTTGTACACCCCTTCGAGAAAAACTGTTTTAGGGTGCCTATCTTCACTATCAACTTCATTCTTGGGTCGAATGCCTTTACATGATCAGTCAAATCCTCAAGGACAATATCTACTTCTTGGACTAGAAGTAGCTAAGTGTTATAAACTAAATCGAGTAAGGATATGTAATGATTCATATATTCGATAGCTAAAGTGAGATCAATCTCCACAAGAGTAGTATGATCCAACTCAAGCTCCGAATTTAGAAAATCACGAGATATAGTAGTATTAATACTACCTCCTAACTCCTTGAATTTCTACTCCCGATCATGATTATTACTTCTACTATGGAAATTCAATACACCACTACCATATATCTCACCTCTGCTGATGGCATTCTCCTACATAGTCATCTAAAATCCTACTCAGCATTGGAACATTCCGGCTTGGAAAACGAAAAATTGCTATTCCTTACTTTAGATAAGATATTATAACTAATTCTACCGACTGATAACTCACTATTATTATCCTAATTGTATCATAATAAAGAATTATTGCACTAGAAATATGACAATGTCATTCTAAGTTGAATACTCATCATATTTCTAGAGAACTCTTTATTGTTGCTAACACCCTTCCTACAGGTTCTACCCATTTAATAGGTTTCCAACCTAAGGTCAAAGTGTTTGCTCTGATACCAGCTGCTCTGATAAGGACATTGGATGTTGTTAATAACAAGGTCACAACATTGGTGAATGATGTGATGAACATTCATCCGAAGTATAGCATTACGATCAAAGTCATTATGTTTATATTTCTATAGCATCATACGAAGTAATCTTTATCCTTAAACCATGAGATCATGTTAATTGCTAACACCGGAAGAATACTTTGATAACATCAAAGGTCACACCATAATAGGGTGACTACAAAGATGGGTTCGGGTAATCCAAAGGTGTTATGTTGAGGCTCATGGATCAATAGTGTAATTTGTCAATCTCGATGACAGATAGATATACTTTGGGCCCTCTTGGTGTGATATCACATTAAGATAGCTTGCAAGCAAGTGATGTGATCACTAGAATGTTATATCACAGGAACAAGAAAAGAGTGCATGTCGGTAACGAGATCAAACAAAGTATTGAGATACTGATGATCAAATCTCGGATATTTAATATATCGCAAGACAAAGGGATTTAGTTACTATCGTTAAAGGTTCTCTCGATCACAAAAGTCATCGTTGAATTTGTGAGAGTCGGTATGGATCTCCAGGTCCCGCTTCTGATTATTGATCTGAGAGAGGTCTCGATCATGTCTGCATTATTTGCGAACCGTAGGGTGACACACTTAAGGGTTTCCAAACACCATTTTGAGCAAATATTTTCTAGACGACATAATTGCAAAGCGCTGGAATTATTTCAACAGACACCGAAATTGTTTCGGGTGAAATTGCTGAAATTAATTGGTTCTGCATGTGATATTGAAATGTTGCAGGGGATTTTATGTGAATGTTTGTTAATTAAAGTAATTAAAAAATCTGAATAAAATTAATAAAAGGGTTTTATTAAATGAGAGAGCATTAAATTTCGAGAAATTTAATGCATTTAAAGTGGAGACTTTAAAAGATAATGTGAAGGGGCAAAGTTATGTGGAGGGGGTTACCACCACATGAATGGGGGAGGTGAGGGGTACCCCCCTCCTCCTCCTATAAAAGGCCCCCTCTCAATCCTTCTTCCTCACACCTCCTCATGAAGGATCTCTCTCCCCCTCTAGAATTATTCTCCCATGGTCTCGGATTAGCGAGATACATGTTCCCGGTGGCATTTCGTCTGGAAGGAGTTGTTGCTTCCGCTACATCGCTGGAGCGAGGAGGTGGAGGTTGTTCGGTGGCCTGAACGTGTGTGCGAGGACGGATGCGATGCTGATTTGCAACGCTAGGACTTCCACATGATCTTGAGATCGGCAAGTGTTCGACTACATCAGCCACGAGTTCCATCTCGTTAACAAAGCTTTGTTGTTCTTCGAGGGTATGTTCTCTATGGATGTATATCCACCCGTTGCTTGTATCTAGTAGATAGATCTTGGCGTATAATAGTTCCCATCGTAGGATTTTTTGTTTTCTATGTTGCGAATCGAACAATGGTATCAGAGCCTGACCTATACGTAGATGCTTTGCATGGGTAGTACACATATGAGTATGTGGGTGATGTTGATTATGTTATTGCTTCTTTCATGTATGTTGGATATTGGTGGCATAGTGGGATGAAGCGGCCTGGACTAACTTTACATGTACTTGCACATGAGACATGTTCCACGCTTGACACGTAACTAGTTTTGCATAAGTGCCTAGCGGGTGTCTGTCTCTCCTACTATAGTAAATATCTGATTTACAACGAGTTGCTAATAATTTGATTATCATCGTTCTGGTTCCATATTCGTAGGTAAGAACGGTTCTATCTTCGAAAGCCGTAAGCCACGTAAAACTTGCAGTTGATAAATTAGAAGCGTCTAGTTTAGATCGTTGCTGGGCTGGTGACATGATATGGTAATGTTGTAAGTTGATGTATAGTTGATACTCTTGTAACACACCTAACGTGTAAGTTTCATAGACCTTGGCCTTACACACAAAGGAATGATAAAGATCATACCACGATGCACATGATAGTGATGAAGGGTAAGAACCATATCATTTCACTTTACACATTTGATGTTTGCATCTTATATTGCTTGTTTAACGCTTTAGTAGCATTATAAGATGATCCCTCATTTAAATATAAAGATAAAAATTGTGTTCTTCCTTAAGTATGCACCATTCTATGAATCGTGTTTCGAGACATCACGTGATGATTGGGTGTACTCGACTCTATGCTTTCATACAACGGGTGTAAGATAGATTTACACACGCGGGTACTAAGGTTCTTACTTGGCGACCCTAGCATGTCCATACATGGCCTCGGAACACCAAACAAAATGTTAAGCATGAGTCATATAGTTATATGATGCCCATATAGATGATCGCCTTTGAAGCTACATCGACTCACGTGATGATCGGACTTGGTGTAGTGGATTTGGTTCATGTAATCACCAAAAATACACAAGGGATGTTGTTTTTGAGTGGGAGTTCATTCATAAATTGATTAGTTGAACTCGATCTATCATAAACTTAGTCTAAACCTTACAAATTCTATTGTAGATGGCACCACCTGCTTTTAATTTCAATGTGTTCATGGAGAAAGAGAAACTTGCGGGAAATGGTAGAAACTTTACCAACTGGGCCTTGAACTTGAGGACTTTCCTCACTGCTACACAGAAATAATATGTGCTAGATGGTCCAATAGGTGACACTCCTGCAAATACTGCGTCTCTAGATGAGCGTAGTGTGTATGACACAAAGCATGATGACTACACTCTTGTAAAATACGCGATCCTTATGTCAATGGAACTTGAACTCCAAAGACGCTTTGAACTCAGCAGCGCTGATGCTACGGTGAAGGAACTCAAAGCCATGTTTGAGAGCCAAATCTATGCTGAGAGATATAAGATCTCTAGCGAGTTCTTTAGCATAAAAATGAAGGAACATAGCTCTATTAACAATCACATCATGATGATGGGCTATGTTCAACGTCTTAAGGCACTAGGATATGGTATCCCAGTGGATCTTGCAATGGATAGAGTTGTGCAGTCGCTCCCACCCAGCTACAAAGAGTTTGTACTGAATTACAAGATAAGTGGTGCGATTGTATCGCTCACTGAACTCGCTGCCATTCCGTTGGCTACCAAAGTAGACATAAAGAAAATGCATTATGAGTTGATGGTTGATAAGATCGCCATCTCCAAGAAAAGAGGTGAGGCAAAAGGTAACTTCGAGAAGGGTGGTAAATCGTTTGCTGCACCAAATAAAAAGACCAAGGTTGGCCCTCAACCTGATGCCAAATGCTATCATTGCAAAGAGAATGGTCGTTGGAAATGGAACTGCCCCGAATATGTGGGTTTTAGTAAAAGCCGGCAAGGTAAACAGAGGTATATATGATATACATATTTTTGATGTGTACTTGAATAGTACTCGTAGTAGCACATGGGTATTTGATACTGGCTCGGTTGCTAATATATGTAACTCGAATCATGGGTTGTGGAACTGATGTCTACGCACTTCTATTCTTGTAGACAGTTGTTGGGCCTCCAAGTGCAGAGGTTTGTAGAACAGCAGCAAGTTTTCCCTTAAGTGGATCACCCAAGGTTTATCGAACTCACGGAGGAAGTGGTCAAAGGTATCCCCTCTCAAGAAACCCTGCTATCAAGATACAAGAAGTCTCTTGTGTCCCCAACACACCCAATACACTTGTCAAGTGTATAGGTGCACTAGTTCGGCAAAGAGATAGTGAAATATAAGTGGTATGGATAATTATAAGTGGTAACGGTGATAGAAAATAGCTTGACGGCGTGGAAAAGACTAAAGTAAAACTGAAATAAAGATAAAAGCAAGCAAACATGTAATAGATCTAGTAGCAAACAGTGTTTCAGTGCTTAGAAACAAGGCCTAGGGATCATACTTTCACTAGTGAACACTCTCTCATATAAATATCTTCTCTTGATGATACTACTCTTGACTACTCTCCGGTTGGACACTCTAATCGATGGTAGGGCTATAACAGCACACCTCAAAGTAAGCCTTTCCCATCTAGAAAACCCCACACTGTCACCTTGAGTACTAGATGAGTCCAACAAACACCACAATTTCATAAAGACATCCAACTCCAAATATAACTCATAACAAGTATTTGAAATATCTAGCCTAAGTGCCACCATGGTGAGCACGATGTCACTTTCACACACATGGGGAGAGCACAAATCTAATAAAGCACTTGAGTAGCAAGGTAGATCTAATTGATTACAAAGCTCATGACCACAACAAGATCGTGCATAGATAGAGAGATAAACATATAGCTACCGGTAGAACCCTTAGCCTCGAGAGAGAACTACTCCCTCCTCATCATGGGAATCAGCAATGGCGATGGAGATGGTGGTGGAGATCGATGGATATGGCTCCGGGGGCAATTCCCCGTCCCGGCAGGGTGCCGGAACAGAGACTTTCTGTCCCCCGAATCTCCCCTTCGGTGGCGGCGGCGCAGCGGAACTTTTTGTGGATTTCTGATTGACTCTCTAGGGTTTATGCATCGGGAGGCTTCTTATAGGCGAAGAGGCAAGGTCGGTGGAGTGCCAGGGGGCCCACACCACCTGGTGGTGCGGCCAGGGCTAGCCCGCGCCACCATATGGTGTGGCCAGGCCCTGGCCCTCCTCCGTCTCTGCTTCGGGCTCCGTGAGTCTTCCGGTAGAATAGGAACTTTGGCTTTTGTCCCGTCCAATTCCGAGAATATTGATTTTCTGACTTTCCTGGAACCAAAAACAGCAGAAAACAGGCAACTGGCACTGTGGCTGATGAGGGTTTAACTCATCAATGCCCATTGTTATGGACTTGGGTTTTGGAGAAGGAGGGAGTGCTAGAGACATCTATCGGCTAGCAAACAAGCACACAGGGGACAAAGGATTTACCCAGGTTTAGGCCTCGTAGAGGTCCCTACTCCTGCTTGTCTGCTCGTGGAATTATCGAAGGAGTCGTAAGTTACAATGGTGCATAGATGCAGTCTGGTGAGGGTTGTGGAAACTAGAGTTGCGTGTGTCCTTCTCGCCGCCCCCTCCTAGCCTTTATATAGATAGGCTAGGTCTCGGGTAGCAGGTCGAGTCGGTTACAAGTTAGGGTTTTCCCCTTCAAACTTTCTATCTTTAGCTTCTTCTTGTCTCTCAAGCAATCGAGAGTCCGCAGGTTACTCGAGTCCTTTCATCTAGGCCTTGGCGACACCGTGGGCCTGTATGTATTTAGACCGTATATACCAAGCTCGAGTACCTGTAGGGTATACCCATGTCAGTAGCCCCCGAGTATCCAGTGGAATCGCAGATTCGACTGGGTACTTTTTTGAAGTCTTCGAGTGCCTGTATGAGTACATTTTTCGACTACTTTCAATTATGTCATAGGGATCGTTGATATACGTGCCTGATATAGCCGAAGTATCGGTATCAGTTAACCACCTTAGGGTGAAACAACGCAATCTACTCGAACTCGAGTCCCCGGACTCGAATCCGGAAAAGTGCTGGCATAATTCGACTCAGGCCGCGGAGGTCTTACAGGAGTCGAATTCTAGTTATATCGGTGTGAGCACTTGACACGTCCTTCAAGGCATGTTCATCATGCCTGTAGGCACGGATATATTTCTGGTAGTGCGCAGTTAAATATGTTGCCAGGACTTATTTAGGTCTTACCTTCACGCTGTAAGCGCGGCATCCGAATTTTATCATCGCGGAGATGATTCGGGCAACCCAGGAGACGTAGTCTCTTTGTAGGGAGAATTATGAGGCGGTGTCGCCATGATCTGCGAGTGCGGATGTAATCAACACACAGTTTTTGTGCAAATAATCATAGGGTCCGCGAGCAGCGTTCCCTATGGGAGTAGCCCCCGAGTGCCTGGTTGAGTCGAAGTCGAACCGTGTTTCGAGTGGTTGGGTTTGATTGTGATTACCCATATTCCTGCAATAAGAAAAGAAAAAACTTAGGGTGCGCGACCAGCGCTCCCTATGGGAGTAGCCCCCGAGTGCTTGGTGGAGTCGAAGACTCCATCAAGGACTAAAGTAGTCGAAGTTTTCCACTGCGGAGCTTTGATGACGTCAGTGCTGACGTTTGCATGACCTCAGTTGCCCGCGTGAGCGAGTTTGACGGGACGTGACGAGCGGTGGCTCCCACTTTCTGACTTTGATTTGACTGGGCGTGCGTAATATTATTTTTAACTGTGCCTCCTCGATTTCTGAGCATAATGGGAGCAGTGGAGGGACGGTTCGCGCTTCCTCTTCTCCACGTGTCGAACACGATGCGTGCCACGCGTCCAGTAGGGTTTTTGTGAGCCGTTGGATTGCATCTCCTAGGGGTTAAGTAGCGCTGCTACGGCAGTAATTTTCCATCTGCGCTCCTTTCTTCCTCGCTTCCATCGCCATTGCTGCTGCTCATCTGCTTTTCCCCTGCGCTCATCTCCTCCTCAGCTCTGGACCACCTCCACTCGTTTCCAAGTTATTTCCTGCGTTCCCATCACCGCCGCGCAATGGGAAAGAAGAAAGGAGGCGCTGCCACTGAATCCGCGGCCACCATTGCCGCGACGAAGAAGAAAAGTGGCCCCGCTGCTGCGGGCACCAGTGCCGCCGTCGGCGGAAAAAAGGTCGCGGGCACCCGCGTGACCAATGGCGCATGGCGTCCTTCTATCATCAAGGCTTCGGATCTCCGTCTTCTTCGCCAAGACGGAGTTATTTCTGCAGCAGTCGCCGATGCGCGCGTCCCCAGCGGTGAGACCGTTCCTGTGCCTCCCGCTGGTTTTCGAGTGATGTTTCTTGCATTCATCATTCGCGGTCTTTCTTTGCCTCTCCACCCCTTTCTTAGGGGTCTCCTTTGTTTCTACGGGCTCCAGCTCCATCAGCTGTCCCTAAATTCAATTCTCCACATAACCTGCTTCATCACTCTTTGCGAGTGCTGGCTCGGAATCGAGCCGCACTTTGGCCTTTTCAAGCGCTTATTTAAACTGAAGCGTCAGTCCGCATCTGGCTCTCTAGTTTACGACGTAGGTGGTTGTGGAATCCATGTCGACCCGTCCGCCACCTACTTCAATATCAAGCTCGCCAAGTCCATCCAGGGATGGAGGGACAAATGGTTTTATGTTCGCGACCAGAAGGCCAAGGACGAGCATTTTGGACTCGCACCTTTCGATCCCGCGACTCCCTGCAAGAAGATGTGTTCTTGGAAGAATGTGATCGTGCCTTCCGAACTCGCAGAGACAGACGTGCTATATCAACGCGGCTGTGACCTCGAGAGTCGCATAGGCGTAGAAGAGGGAGGTTGCGCCCTTGTCAGGACTTGGCTGTGTCGTTGCGTCTAGCCTCTCCAGGCTAGAGTCCATCCCATGTTTCAATGGGGTGGTGCTGATGATGCCACTCGCGTGTCTGCCGATGGCATGTCCGCGAGTGACGTAGATAAGAGGGTGCGAATGGTCACGAAGTACACATTCAAGGATGTGCTTCCGAATGAGCCAGTCGTTCCTCCTTTCGATGCTTCGAATCCTCCTCCTGAGGTATAGTTGTGCTACGCAGTAGCTTATTTTCGCGATTGCTTTTCTGTTGTTTACTTGCTCCTTTTGTTCATCTTTGTTGTTTGTATGCAGGATTGGGTGGTGTCGCCTTCCATGCCTCCTCTCCCTGAGGGTATTATTCCTCGCGAAGCTTTGGAAGAGGACGAGTCTAAGTCGACTGTCCCTTCTGATGTGGAAGAGGAAGCCCCCGAGTCTGAGAGCCCGGATACTCGCAAGCGTTCGCGCAGCGAGGATTCCGACACGTCGACTCCTTCGACTCCAGAAGGCACGGCTGTTGGCGCGGAGTGGCCAATTCCAGCTGTTCCTGTGAGGGTTGTGGCACCGTCTTCCCGCAAGAAGATGCGATTGCCCAAGGAGTCTTCGTCGGAGTCGG
Source organism: Avena eriantha (assembly GCA_910589775.1). Lineage (NCBI taxonomy): Eukaryota > Viridiplantae > Streptophyta > Magnoliopsida > Poales > Poaceae > Avena > Avena eriantha. The sequence continues at coordinate 64,362,616 of OU342740.1, forward strand.
CGGAGGCCACATTTGATCTTGACAAGTTTGACTAGTAAGTTTGCGAGTCCATTCATTCTTTTCTGTTTTCTTCTTGTTGGCTTTGCCCTGGACTTTGCCCTTTCTCAATGCGGATTTGGTCTTGCAGTCAAGAGGCGTCGTCGTCTTCTGGCGACTACGAGTTTTTGAAGGAATCGGGAGTCGCGACCTCAAGGGGCAAGGTAGAGGTCGAGCACGCTCCTTCTCCTCCAGCGGCGGCCCACTCCGGGCACAATTCTTCGAGCTCTCCTCATGTAGGGGAGCATCGAATAGTTGCTCGGATGACGGTTCAGCAAACTTCTTCGGAGTCGCTAGAGGACCATGTAAGTACATCTTTCTTTGTTTTTTAGTGTGGCCGTCAACGCCTTCTGCTGCCCTCTCTGATTCCTTGTTTTGTGCAACAGCCCCTTGTAAAGGAAGCCGCGCAAGTGGCAGAGCAGGTGATGGCGATGGGTCGTCAGCATGCAATGCTGGAGACGCGTCATCGCGTTTTCGAAAGTGAGTGTTCTACACTCATTCTTTTCGTCTTCTCTCTTTTTGGTATAATCGACTGATAGTCAATTTTTTACTGCCATGTAGCTGAGCATAACGCCTTACTACGCAACGTCACCACCTTGGAGAAGACATTAGCCGCAGCTGTGAAGGGGCATGACGAGGCAATCGCGGCTCGTGATGATGCCCAGAAACGTGAAGAGGATCCTCCTTTGCGGCCAGGGAAAAGTTGTTCGAAGAGCAACTGTTCTCAGTCGCCAAGGCCCTTTCAGGTACCTTTGTTGATGGATGTTTTTACTACCGTTCCTTTCTGCATCTAGAGTTTTGCTGGTGGCGCTAGAAGTTTGATCCATGTGTGTGTTTTCTGTGTAGATGCTGGCGACTTGAGTTTTGACCCACAGGCCCTACGTCGCGATGATGCTCTGGCGGGCGCGGTGTCTGCAGTCGAGGACTGAAGCGCCGCCATCCAAGATACGTTGTCCAAGGCCAAGGTCACGCTTAGTCGCCTTCGGGAGGAGTTGATGCCGAAGGCGGAGCTAGTCGATAACATGGATAATCTGGTGGAGTCAGTTGCCGGGGGTGTGCCTGCCACCTACAAGAACTCCCTCCGTGCGGCTGGCGCGACCATGTCACTCTCCATGGTGCAAGCCCACGGAGTCGAGATAGATCCCTCTGTGGTGTCGAAGGCGATGCCTATTGGCGCGGATTGTCAGTAGGTAGTTTTCGCTCCCTTTGCGACTGCCTGTGCCAAATATGGCCATTCCTTGATAAATACCGTTGCCAAGTATTCGGAGGAGCTCCAACGCGCTAAGAAGGCGGCGAAATCTTCGGCCTCAGGGGCAGGCGGAAAGTCGGTGGTGTCTGATACTTCCACGGACTTGATGAAGCCCCCGAAGGCGTCGAAGTCGAAGAAGCCAGCTGCTCCGTAGTTAGCTTTTGTAATAGATGATGAATTGTCCTTTTGATCTAAGAACATGCCTGCTGGCGAGTGTGTTATTAATATTTATGCTTATCTTGAATGCACCTGTTCCCCTTGCCTTTGTGTTAATTTGGTCGCCTTATTTGCTTCTGTCTTGACTTGGTGTAGGGCACCTCGAGTGGTCCCGTGGGGGGAGCCCAGGACTCGCCATCTCTTGATGAGACAGTGGCACCACCGTGCTCCAGAGTAGAGGAGCTGTCCTTGCTGTCTCGACTTCGTGACCACGTGAAGCAGCTGTAGCGTGAGTTGCCCCTGATCCGTTGTCACGCAGACGTGTGGAAGTCAAAGGCGGAAAAAGCTTCCGCCCGTGAGCAATATCTGCTTGGCGAGGTGACGGAACTGGGCGACCAGTTTAAGTGTTAGTTTGCTCGTCCTCATCTTTTCCTTTTTAGTTAGTCGCAATGGTACGTTGTCTCATGCTGTTGGTGCTGCTTCGTGTAGTTGTTAGCACACGCCATCCGCAGGAGGAGAGGGATAGGATTGCCATCCGCCTTCATGGTCTCACCCAGGAGAAGCTTCAAGAGAGTGGATACTTCTGGGTGGATCATGATCGTGCGACTGCATTGGCGACCCTGCAGGATCGCGCTTCGCAAGTGCTGCTCTTCCTGAAGAAGTCACAGTCATGTTTGAAGAATATCTATCGGGTGATGTTCCCATTGGATGACACTCCATCAAGCCTGTTGGCTCTCCTGGCCAAATTTCAAGATATGTCCGCGGTTTGCGAGTGCGTGAGGCAATAGTTGGTGGCTGGTGCCAAGGCTGCCCTCTCGATGGTGCGATTGCACAGGCCTGACGTGGATGTCACCGTCGTAGCTTCCGGTCTGCCAGCGCCGCTAGCCGGATCTACTTGGAATATGGTGCTGCACTATCAAGCGGTGGACCGCCCAGCAGAGGAGATTGTCGACTTCTTCGAGGAACAAACCAATGTTCTTCTGTTGTAGCAGTAACCAGATTTGTGTCCTTTTATTTATTTGGAGAACAGTACGAGATACAATGTGTGGCTAAGTAGCCTTGGCTGGGTAGCCTTATTTGCGATGTAAAAGTAAAAGACAGATAGGGGTAGAAGCGTCGCAGTTGTGCGACGTTCCAAGGGTTGGAGTATGCGACTCCTGTCTCTAAGTCTTGAAGGCGATAGGTGCCACCTGGGATTACTTCTGTAATCACGTATGGTCCTTCCCAGGGGGACTCGAGCTTGAGATGCCCCTGCTGCTTCAGTCGCAGGACTAGGTCACCTTCGACGAAGGATCTAGGGCGAAGCCTTCTACTGTGGTAGTTCTGCAGGTTCTGCTGGTAGATCGTGGATCTTTCTGCGGCGATTTCTCTTGCCTCGTCGAGGAGGTTACGGAGTATTTGAGTGCAAGAGATGACTCTTGTTCGCTGTAAGCGACTATGCGTAGCGCCTTGTACCTCACTTCGACGGGTAGTACTACTTCTGCTCCATGCACCATAAAGAATGGCGTGTAGCCCGTGGCAATGTTTGGAGTTGTACGTAGGCTCCAGAGTACGGATTGGAGCTCATCTGGCCAGCAACCCGCGGCTTGTTCGAGTGGTCGAAGGAGTCGCTTCTTGATGCCGCTGCAGACGAGCCCGTTTGCTTTTTCCACCTGACCGTTGGTTTGTGGATGCGCGACTGAGGCGTAACTAATGTTGATCCCCAGGTTTCCGCAGAATTCTTGGAATTCTTTGGATGTGAAGTTTGTCCCGTTGTCAGTGATGATGCTGTGCGGTACGCTGAAGCGGTAGACGATGGACTCGAAGAACTTGACCGCATTGTGACCTGATTGCTTGGTTACTGGCATGGCCTCAATCCACTTGGTGAATTTGTCGACTGCGACCAAGAGGTAGACGTAGCCTCCTTGCGAGGACCGTGGGAGTTTGCCGAAGGGCCAGGCCAATGGAATAGGCCGTAGTTCTACGCCTGGTGCGTTTGGCTTGTCCGCGAATCGCTGACAAGCGTTGCACTTTTGGACTATGTCCTTGGCGTCGCGCATGGCCATGGGCCAGTAAAATCCGGCTCGTAGAGCTTTGGCGATGAGGGCGCGCCTGTGATGCTGCGTTTATACAATTCGTTGTTGATAATGGCGAATGCCTTGGAGCGTCGCAGGATGTGCCGTGCGTCTGTCGGGTCGTCCGGTAGGCGCTTACTGAGGAGGTAAGTAATGTACGATCATCATGACGCTCATTGGCCCTTCGAGTCCTGTGTCTGGCTCCAAGTTATCGAGTGCCATTGGCTCATTGGGTGGCGTAGCCCCCGAGTCTGTTGCTGCGCTTGTTTTCTTCTCTGCGGCCTTTGGCTTGATGGAGCGTTCGCAGATGCGCTCGAGAAATACCCCAGGTGGTATGGGGGCGCAGGTAGAGCCTATTTTGGCGAGTGTGTCCGCCTCCTCGTTGCTTTCGCGGCCTACATGTCGCAACTCGCAACCATCGAAGTCTCCCTCGAGTGTATCATAGAGGTCGCGGTATGCGATCATGTTGTCATTTAGTGCGTCGCACTCGTGCATTGTTTGGTTGACGACCAGCTTGGAGTCGCCATATATGATGAGCCTCTTTGCGCCGCAGGCTTTTGCCATCCTCATCCCGTGCAGCAGGGCCTCGTATTCAGCCTCGTTGTTTGAGGCGGTGAACTGCATTCGCAGGATGTATTTCAGCTTGTCCCCTTGAGGTGATGTCAGTATGACACCTGCTCCTGCTCCGTCTTTCCGTGGATCCATCGAAGTGCATTGTCCAGAGGTAGGACATATCTGGCTTGTCCGGGAGTTGGTTTTCCATCTCCTGTGATTTATTGCGTCGCGCTTTTCGTATGTGATGTCTCGTGGAGACAGTTCGATTCCCCAAAGCGCGACTCGTCCCGTGGCGTCGGGGTTATTGAGGATATGTCCCAATGGGGCGTCTCTGATTACCACGATTGGGTGTTCCTGGAAGTAATGGCACAGTCGCCGGGCGGTCATGAAGACGCCGTACGCCAGCTTCTGGTAGTGCGGGTACCGCTGTTTTGTTGGCGTGAGGACCTCGCTGAGATAGTATACCGGGCATTGTACGCCATGGACCTTGTTTTCCTCGGCCCGCTCGATGACGAGCACTGTACTAACCACTTGGTTGGTAGCGGAGATGTACAGCAGTAGTGGCTCCCTTTCTCGTGGAGTCACCAGTACTGGTGAGGTGGATAACAGGCGCTTGAGATCTTCGAATGCTTCTTGCGCTTCCTTGGTCCACTCGAATTTGTCAGCTTTGTGGAGGAGCTGATAGAAGGGCAGTGCCTTTTCCCCCATTCGACTGATAAATCGACTGAGGGCCGCGATTCGTCCGGCTAGTTTCTGGACGCCTCTTATGTTCTTTGGCTTCTCCTTGGCCAGTATGGCCTTTATCTTTTTTGGGTTTGCCTCAATCCCTCTCGCGGATATGAGATACCTGAGCAGCTGCACAGATGGTACGCCGAAGGCGCATTTGTCCGGATTGAGCTTAATCCGGTAGCGATCGAGATTGGCGAATGTTTCGCGCAAGTCGTCGATTAGAGAGGCTTCCTCCTTGGTTTTGATTACTATGTCGTCGACATAGACTTGGATGTTGTGACCCAATTGCTCCTTGAGGCAAGCCTGCATGCACCGCTGGTAGGTGGCTCCCGCGTTTTTTAGCCCGAAGGGCATTGTGTTGTAGCAGAACACACCGAAGGGCGTTGTAAACGCGGTCTTCTCCTGGTCTTCCTCCTTCATTCGAATTTGGTTATAGCCTGAGTAGGCATCGAGGAAGCAGAGGCGCTCGCATCCAGCGGTGGAGTCGATGATTTGATCGATCTGTGGTAGCGGGAAGTGATCTTTTGGGAAGTGCTTGTTTAAAGAAGTGAGGTCCACGCACATCCTTAGGATGTCCGTGTCCTTTTTTGGCACCAGCACCGTATTGGCGAGCCAAGTGCTTTCCTTGATCTCGTGTATGAATTTGGCCTCGAGGAGTCTGTTGATCTCCATTCTGACTGCCTACACTCGTGGCTCAGATAGTCGCCTGATTGTTTGCTTGACTGGCCTTGCATCGGGGTTGACGTTGAGTGCGTGCTCGGCGAATTCCCTGGGAACTCCTGGCATGTCCGCAGGACACCAGGAAAAAATTTCCCAGTGCTCACGGAGGAATTCGACGAGCGCGAGTTCCTATGCGGGACTCAAGTTGTTGGCGATGAGGGCTGTTTTGGCGGGATCTGTCGGACGGACCTGCACCTTCTTTGTGTGCATAGATGAGTCGAAGGAGAGATCAGGTGAGCTTGGCCTACTCAGGGGAGGCAGACTGTTGTCTGTCGTTTCCTTCAATCGCGCGAGCTCCTCCTGCATGCCGAAGGACTGGGAGATTCTGTTGAATTCCCTGTCGCAACTGTCAGATCGCTCAAAGCTCCCGTTGATCGTGATGACGCCGTTGGGACCTGGCATTTTCATTTGCAGGTAGGCGTAGTGGGGTACCGCCATGAACCTAACGAACGCGACGCGTCCGAGGATGTAGTGGTATTGTGAGGGCCAGTCGACGACCTCAAAGTCAATGCGCTCGCACCGGAAGTTCTTTGGCGTGCCGAATATGACGTCGAGGTTGATTTTTCCCAGGGGGTATACGCCTTTCCCCGGGACGATGCCATGGAACATTGTGTCCGATGCCTCCAAGCAGGTTAGAGGGATCCTCATTGCTCGCAAGATACTCGCGAATATGAGGTTGATGCCGCTTCCGCCATCCATGAAGACGCGACTCATGTCGAAGCCTCCAATTTGCGCCTCGAGTACGAGGGGGCAATGTCCTGGGCGAGGTACTTGAGGCGGGTGGTCGCGTTTATCGAAGGTAATGCACGACTCACTGCCACTGAGGTACTCAGTGGTGGATGGTGGTGAGTGCGTGGCCAAGTTGACTTGGCGAGTGATGGCTTTGTACACCCTATTGGAGGGGCGCCACTTTTGGATCATCATGGTACCCATGGCCCGTGGGTATGGTTCTCCTCCGTGGTGCTGGTCTGGTGCAGCTCCGTTCGGGGGTGGCCCAGGTGGTGGTGGTGGTGCGCCATGTGCCACGGCGCCTGGAGCGGATCCGTAGCCTCTTTCGACTGCGTTGCGGTTCATCCGAACCAATCCCTCGTGTAGCTTGAGGAACTCGTGGTAGTCCTTGAGGAGGTGGCTGGACTTTCTCTTGCCGTCATGCTTGTCGATGTAGAAGTGTACCGTGCATGGCCCGGACAGTTTTTCCTCGATGGAGGTCGCGGGTGCCTCGTCGCGAGTGCGACGTTGCCACACTTGCGTCGTTTTCCCGGAGTCGCGGTATCCGCTGTTGCGGTTTTTGTCGCATCTATCGACATAGCCGGCTGCGACCATGTTGACGTCGTCACAGTCGTCGTAGATGCGCTTGCGGCGTTTGCCTCGGCGGTCGCATCTGCGTTCGAGTTCCACCTCCTCGTCGGAGTGAGCACGGTTCTTCACCGAATCTTCTCCATCGGCCCACCCATTCGCGATCTCCATCAGGTGGTCGACGGTCTGAGGTTTCGAGCGGCCTAGCTCCTCCCTAAGCTCTAGGCGGCGGATGCCACCGTTGAATGCATCAATCGCGCGGTCCTCTGAGATGTTTTCCGCGGAGTTCTTGATGATGGACCACCTTTAGATATATAAGTGCAGCGATTCGCTAGATGTTTGCTGGCAGCATCTCAGTTCTTCGATTGATGCGGGCCGTTTGTACGTGCCCTTAAAATTGCGCACAAAGCTGTAAACTAGCTCATCCCAACTGCGAATGGATCTGCGTGGGAGGTTATTGAGCCATGCTCGGGCGGCGCCCTGCAGCTGTAGCTGCAAACATTGCATGGCGATGCTTCGACTGCCTCCGTGGAGCCTGACGGAGGAGATGTGATCCTCTAGCCAGATTTTAGGGTCTTGTAGACCGTCAAATTTTGGATTCTCCAACGGAAGTTTAAACCCTTTAGGAATTCACCTCTACCTAATGGATCTGCTGAAGCATCTGGCACCGCAGAGCTCCCCATCTTCCTCTTCCGAGTCAGTCAACCGAGCACTTCGTGCCCTTGACTTGTCGATCTTGCGTTGCGTGAGGTCGTTGCGTGCATCGTAGTCACAATCGTGTCACCGTGAGCGACCGCGTCGAGACAGGTCGTGACTGTCATTGCTGGATGAGGGCGAGGAGTAGGTCTTTGCTAGCGCTTTGCCCTTTTTGGGTCTGGTACCGGCTCCTTGTCGAGGGTGGCCTTGATTAGCCCCAAACCCGCGATCGTAGATCGGTGCATGGCAGTTCGGGGATATCCAGCCGGTGGCTGGTTGTTGAGGAGGTACATGGTGGCTGCTGTCACCGCAGCCTGCGGCGTCCTGGGGACCACGTTGCCTCTCGTGTCGACTTTCATAGAGCCAAAGTCGAGGACTTTCGCGGCGTCTATGCACTCTTGTTCGGTGAGGCGAGCCATTCATGACTGCCTCTTCTTGGCGATGTACTCATTGCCTCATGAGGAGGATCCTCCGTAGGAGGAGAGCCGAACGCGACGAAGGCTCGACTCATCCGCTGCCTTTTTACGCGCCTCAAGTTGCACGATTGATTGTTTTTGGCGCGTGAACTCTTCTTTTAGGCGCCAGTGGTAGCCCATCAGTAGTTCCTGCAGGGACCCAAGGGGTAGAGGTGCACCTCGTAGGGCTTCGCGGCAGCGCTCCCACTCTTGCTCGTTGAGCCTGATTACGAAGGGTTCGCCGGTTTGCTCATTGATTATGCTGGGAGGTTCAACTGCTCCCCCGTTGGTGCCGTTACCGGCGTTGCCACCGTTCGGTGGATCGGCGCCATTGCCGGTGTTACCGCCGTTGCCACGATTGGCGGAGGTGTCGCCTGCGTTAATGACGGCGCACATGAAGTGATTGGGGAAGCTGCTGCTTCCACAACTTTCATATTCGGAACCGTAGGTTCCATCTTCTATGGCCAGATCACTTAGATCGGAATCGCGACTGCTGTCGCTGATCGTGTTCCCGACTGCCACTGGAGCATTGAGCTCGCTGAGGGTGCCGATCGATGGAGGGAACCATGATGCCGGGGCAATCGCCGGTGTTGTCGGTTGATCGGGCATGCGAAGCGTACCCATCTGACCAACTTGGAAGCGGAAGCTCCCAATCGCCAGGCTAATCCCGTCGCCCACGGATTCGAAGGCCGGGCGGGTGGCTGGCGTGTGGATGGTGAAGTCGAAGGCGCCGAAGAGCTGGCGAACCTCCGCTGTTGCGGAGTTGTAGATCGCAGTTGATGGGGCCGAAGAAGCCGCAACATGAGCACTCCCAGTTCCCACAGACGGCGCCAATTGATGAGGGTTTAACTCATCAATGCCCATTGTTATGGACTTGGGTTTTGGAGAAGAAGGGAGTGCTGGAGACATCTATCGGCTAGCAAACAAGCACACAGGGGACAAAGGATTTACCCAGGTTCAGGCCTCGTAGAGGTCCCTACTCCTGCTTGTCTGCTCGTGGAATTATCGAAGGAGTCGAAAGTTACAATGGTGCGTAGATGCAATTTTGCGAGGGTTGTGGAAACTAGAGTTGCGTGTGTCCTTCTCGCCGCCACCTCCTAGCCTTTATATAGATAGGCTAGGTCTCGGGTAGCAGGTCGAGTCGGTTAGAAGTTAGGGTTTTCCACTTCAAACTTTCTATCTTTAGCTTCTTCTTGTCTCTCGAGCAATCGAGAGTCTGCAGGTTACTCGAGTCCTTTCATCTGGGCTTTGGCCACACCGTGGGCATGTACGTATTTAGACCGTATATACCAAGCTCGAGTACATGTAGGGTATACCCATGTCAGTGGCTCTTGTTAATAGGTTAGTCCAAGAAAGTCTATGAAAAGTACTCCAAAGTTGGAACAAAACATAAGAAATTAGATAAAACCAAGCATGGAACATCAAAAATTATAGATACATTTGCAATGTATCAACATCCCCAAGCTTAACTCCTGCTCGTCCTCGAGTAGGTAAGTGATAAAAAGAAAGAATAATTTTATAGGTGACCTGTACCATCATAAACTTGATCAAAGTATTTGTAAAACATTCAGAGCTGGGATCATAGTACTTCAATCATAACATGAAATACAAAGTTCTAGCAATAAGACAAAGAAACTATGATGCAACATGAAAAGGCACAAACAAAAGATTCATGAATAACAATGCTTTGCAAGACGTTTGTTTGTTTCACATAAAGGAAACATAACATAATAGTATTCAGCTTGTCCCTCATAGAGTAGCAAATATAATTGCGTATGACACCTTCAAAGTTCATAAGAGTGACTAGATACAAATAGTTTAAAACAAGCAATATCAAGTTATGCATCAATCAACTAGTCTTGGGACAATGCACATAGAACTAAGAATGGCCACTATGCTCTCAAAGTAGGTGCATAAAGATAGAAGGTGGAGACTCAATATCATAGTGGAAGAAAGGCCTTCATAGAAGGAAGCAAAGATTCAAGTTTCATAAAGAGCTTCCAAAAAATATGGTACTTATAGCTTTCAGCTCTCATTGCCCCTATCAGAAGCATCTTGAAGGTGATTAAGGTTAAAGTGACACAACTAAGAGGATATGCTTGACAAGTTATAAACCGAAATCTCATGCCCCTTACTTACAAAGACCGAACCTCATGCTACTCAACTTTAGTCACGAGTAAGCTCTTGTCATTGTAAGTACATATGTATCATAAAGAATCGCCAATGGGGTACCCCTTGCACATGACACAGGAGCTATCCCATAATCAAAATGACAAGCCAAGCAGACAATGAGCATCTCAGCGATCTTTTTATTTGCAATTTGCATAGGTTTTTATTGAGGATGCTTCATAGAGTGCTCATTATTGTGATGCTCCAAGTTTCCACCATGATTACGCATGGCTTAGGCTAGCGGCCCAGGCGTTTCTCTATCACACATACAAACTCCATGATCTTACAAGTTCCACTTTTATTTCACACCGCCGGGATCCGTAAGCAAAAGAACAGGAAATCAACGGGGTACAAAGTATAGGTGCAATGTTGAAAGCGTTCCCCATGATACATGGTTCTGCTAACTTCAACTTATAAAGCACAATCATATACGCAACGAAGAAGTACCCAATGGTTCAAGTTTATTAGATGCAAAAAGTAAAGTGTGCCATCAAGTTCATGAGACCTTTAATCACTAGTTTTCTCATAACAAATTTAATTCGGAAGGTAGACAAAAACAATAATATACTTGGAATAGCATAAGCTAGTAGGTAGGTATGGTGGAATCTTTGGAATAACTTGGTTTAGGGAGTTAGATGCATGAGTGGAACTCATACTTGGTTGTGGAGGCTACCAAAAGACTGGGAGCGACAAACTAAGAGAGCAATAATGGCCATAATCATGCAGAGCGATAAAACATCATTGATCAAAGCATAAAGTGATACTACAAGTTGAAAAATAAAGGATCATAAAGGCTTAGGTGGCTTGAGCTAGTCATAACATGGTGTGAGCATGCGCCAAGTCAACCCAAATAAAGCCTCAAAGAAGAATACCACTATACTATGCTTTAATATGCTAAAACAACGCATGATTCATCCAAGGCACATTAAGAAATCTCAATTGTTTATAACAAGTCATGCTACAGCAAATAATACTAAGCATAAAGCCCAAACAATATCAAGCATGGCATGACAGAGCATAGGCCACAGTCAAAAACGACCTCTTTTCACCACATAAGCATGAACTTTCCTACTCTTTTCCAAACCAAACCAAACTATTTGTAAACCAATGTATGAAAGAGGGGGTCCAACCAATTTATTCAGAAAACTAAGAAAACCAAGCAAACGAAAAACCAAAACGAAAACAAAAAAGAAGACACTCCAAGAACAACACAACTGTGCATGAAACAATAAAAATGAAGCGTTTGGAAGAAACCTAGGATTTTTATTGATGAAGAAGGGGATGCCTTTGGGCATCCCCAAGCTTTGCCGCTTGTACTTATTGGATATTTCTTGAGGTGACACGCGTGGCATCCCCAAGCTTGAACTTTTGGCCATCCTTCATCCCATTACTCATTCTCTCCATACACCTGAAATTTTTCCTTCATACAAAACTTCACACAATCTTTATTAGCTACATTAGTGCACTCAAGATAATAAGTCTTTAGGTTCAGTTTCAACACCAGTAAAACTTCCATTAGAACACTAGCTACTGTAGCACTTCCCTCAACAGGCTAAAATCCCCAAAAGAACTCAAAAAGGAACCAACAAGAAGCAAATGCAGAAAATGGCAGAAATCTGTCAAAATAGACCAGCAGGTAAAGCCGAATTTTTTCGAATACCTTGTATTTCTCAAATCAAAAAGTGTTGAAGTAACGAAAGTTATATAACAACCTAGGGCAGAAGCATAAAAATTCACGCCTCAAAAAGACGTTCAGAAATTTTACAAGAATTTTTACGGTGCAGCATAGAAATCTGTTTCATGACAGCAACTTTCTCAATCATTACTTCTCTCTCATTAGAGGTTACTCTTGGCACAAAAAGCAAATAAAAAGGATAAGGAGCGGTTATTACAGAGGTAATAACTTCCAAGACTAATCTAAAACTTTTGGGTTATCTCCCAATAAGTACTTTTATTTAACGCCTTTAAGTTAGGCATGATAGTTTGAGAAGATGCTCACATAGAACTATAAATTGAAGTAAAAGAGAGCATCAAGAAGAAAATTCAAAACACATTTAAGTCTAAACCACTTCCTATGCATAGGAATCTTGTAAAGAAACAAGTCATGAAAGCACAAAGCAACAAGCATAGGAAAGCAAATAAAGTGCAGCTTCAAAAATTTCAACATAAAGAGGGGAAACTTAATATTATTGAGACATATAAAACCATGTTTCCCTCTCTCATAATAACTTTCAGTAGCATCATGAATAAAAGTAACAATATAACTATCACAAGAAACATTCTTATCATGAGCCATATTCATAAAAGAATTAATACTCCCCACATAAACATAGTCATTTTTATTGATTGTAGTGGGAGCAAATTCAACAAAATAGCTATCATTATTATTTTCATCACCATAATCATAATAATTACTTTCCTCCTCAATAGTAGGTGGATTGAAAATATCATAATCATCATTGCAATCATCATAAATTGGAGGCATAGTATCTTCAAAGTAAATTTTCTCCTCCATGCTTGGGGGACAAAAAAGATCATTTTCATAAAATCTAGCTTCCCCAAGCTTAGACTTTTCCATAGCATTAGCAATAATGGCATCCAAAGAGTTCATAATAACAACATTGCTATTAGCATGCAAATAGAGTTCCATAGGTTTTTTAATTTTCTCTTCAAACACTTCATGTCCTAACTCAAGATAAATACTATAAAGCTCTCTAATTTTGTTATTGTTTTCCATTAAGCCTAACTAGTGAAAACAAGAAACAAAAAGGTAAAATTGCAGAATCTAAAAAATAACTTCGAGCACTCACACCAGAAAATAGGCGTTTGATGTGGGAGGTTCTTCTTCTTTAATCCTCTGGTGTGAATACCTTTTACCTCTCCTCCCCGGCAACGACGCCAGAAAATACCTTGATGTCTACGCACTTCTATTCTTGTAGATAGTTGTTGGGCCTCCAAGTGCAGAAGTTTGTAGAACAATAGCAAGGTTTCCCTTAAGTGGATCACCCAAGGTTTATCGAACTCAGGGAGGAAGTGGTCAAAGGTATCCCCTCTCAACCAACCCTGCAATCAAGATACAAGAAGTCTCTTGTGTCCCCAACACACCCAATACACTTGTCAGGTGTATAGGTGCACTAGTTCGGTGAAGAGATAGTAAAATACAAGTGGTATGGATAATTATAAGTGGTAACGGTGATAGAAAATAGCTTGATGGCGTGGAAAATACTAAAGTAAAACTGAAATAAAGATAGAAGTAAGCAAACATGTAATAGATCTAGTAGCAAACAGTGTTTTAGTGCTTAGAAACAAGGCCTAGGGAGCATACTTTCACTAGTGAACACTCTCTCATATAAATATCTTCTCTTGATGATACTACTCTTGACTACTCTCCGATTGGACACTCTAATCGATGGTAGGGCTATAACAGCACACCTCAAAGTAAGCCTTTCCCATCTAGAAAACCCCACACTGTCACCTTGAGTACTAGATGAGTCCAACAAACACCATAATTTCATAAAGACATCCAACTCCAAATATAACTCATAAAAAGTATTTGAAATCTCTAGCCTAAGTGCCACCATGGTGAGCACGCTGTCACTTTCACACACATGGGGAGAGCATAGATCTAATAAAGCACTTGAGTGGCAAGGTAGATCTAATTGATTACAAAGCTCATGACCACAACAAGATCATGCATAGATAGAGAGATGAACACATAGCTACCGGTAGAACCCTTAGCCTCGAGAGAGAACTACTCCCTCCTCATCATGGGAATCAGCAATGGCGTTGGAGATGGTGGTGGAGATCGATGGAGATGGTTCTAGGGGCAATTCCCCGTCCCGGCAGGGTGCTAGAACAGAGACTTTCTGTCCCCCGAATCTCCCCTTTGGTGGCTGCGGCGTAGCAGAAATTTTCGTGGATTTCTGATTGACTCTCTAGGGTTTATGCATCGGGAGGCTTCTTATAGGCGAAGAGGCAAGGTCGGTGGAGTGCCAGGGGGCCCACACCACCTGGTGGTGCGGCCAGGGGTAGCTCACGCCACCATATGGTGTGGCCAGGCCCTGGCCCTCTTCTGTCTCTGCTTCGGGCTCCGTGAGTCTTCCGGTAAAAGAGGAACTTTGGCTTTTGTCCCGTCCAATGCCGAGAATATTGATTTTCTGACTTTCCTGGAACCAAAAACAGCAGAAAACAGGCAACTGGCACTGTGGCTCTTGTTAATAGGTTAGTCCAAGAAAGTCTATGAAAAGTACTCCAAAGTTGGAACAAAACATAAGAAAGTAGATGAAACCAAGCATGGAACATCAAAAATTATAGATACATTTGCAATGTATCAGGAACATGCGACCACTAGCAAGGGGTGAGGTCAAGATGTGTGTCGGTAATGGATCAAGAGTTGATGTGATCACCGTCGGAACGTTGCCTCTCCACCTACCATCGGGATTAGTGATAAATCTAAATAATTTTTATTTGGTCCCTGCACTGAGCATGAACATTATATCCAGATCGTGTTTGATGCGAAGTGGTTATTCATTTAAGTCCAAAAACGATGGTTATTCGATTTATATGAATAATATCTTTTATGGTCATGCACCTGTGATGAATGGTTTATTTCTGTTGGATCTCGATAATTGTGTTACGCATATTCATAATGCTAATGGTAAAAGGATTAAACTTGATGATGATATATCTGCATATATGTGGCACTGCCGTCTAGGTCATATTGGCGTTAAACACATGAAGAAACTCCATTCTAATGGACTTTTGGAATCACTTGATTTTGAATCATTTGATACATGTGAGCCATGCCTTATGGGAAAGATGACTAGAACACCGTTTTCCGGTTCAATGGAGCAGGCGACAGATCTATTGGAAATCATACATACTGATGTGTGTGGACCAATGAGTGTGTCGGCACGAGGTGGATATCGTTATTTTGTTACTTTCATGGATGATTTGAGTAGATACGGGTATATCTATTTGATGAAACACAAGTCTAAAACCTTTGAAAAGTTCAAGGAATTTCAGAATGATGTGGAAAATCATCGTAATAGAAAGATTAAATTTCTGCGGTCTGACGGTGGAGGTGAATATCTTAGTTACAAGTTTAGCACACATATGAGAGATTGTGGAATAGTTTCACAACTCACACCTGCCAGAACACCACAACAAAATGGTGTGCCACAACATCGTAATCATACTTTATTTGATATGGTTCGATCTATGATGTCTCTGACTGACTTGCCACTGTCATTTTAGGGTTATGCACTGGAAACCGCTGCATTCACTGTAAATCGGGCACCATATAAATCCGTTGAACCGACATCGTATGAGGTTTGGAAACAAACCTAAGCTATCATTTCTTAAAATTTGGTGTTGCGATGTTTATGTGAAGAAACTTCAACCTGATAAACTCTAGCCCAAAGCGGAAAAATGCGTCTTCATCGGATACCCTAAAGAAACTATTGGGTATTCCTTCTATCATAGATCCGAGGGCAAGGTTTTCGTTGCCAAGAATGGATCCTTTCTAGAGAAAGAGTTTCTCGCGAAAGGCGTGTGTACTTGGAAGGTAGAACTCGAAGAGGTTATTGAACCTTCTTTTCATGAAACGGCAAGTGGCACAGCGCTGGAAATTGATTTGGACTTCACTTCACCGAATGAAGAGGGAACTAATGATAATGATCATGAAACTCCGAAAGAGGACACTACCAAACCTCGCAGGTCAAGCAGGACACGTGCAGCTCCTAAACTGTATGGAAATCCTGCTATGAATTTCATGGTTGATGAAATAGATGACCCTGTGACGTATGAAGAAGCGATGATGAGCCCGTATTCCAACAAATGGCTAGAAGCCATGAAATCCGAGATGGAATCCATGTACGAAAACCAAGTTTGGACCTTGGTGGACTTACCTCACGACCGAAAGACCATTGAGAATAAATGGATTTTCAAAATAAAAACTACTGTTGATGGTAATGTTACCATCTATAAAGCTCGTCTTTTCGCAAAGGGATTTCGAAAAATTCAAGGAGTTGACTATGATGAGACATTCTCTCTCGTAGTGATGCTAAATTCAGTACGATTATGTTAGCAATTGCTGCATATTTCTATTATGAAATATGCAGATGGATGTCAAGACTGCGTTCCTCAATGGTAATATTGAAGAAGACTTGTATATGACACAACCTAAGGGTTTTGTCGATCCTAAGGATGCTAATAAGGTGTGCAAGCTTCAGCGATCCATCTATGGATTGAAGCAAGCATCCCGGAGTTGGAATCTCCACTTTGATGAGATGATCAAAGAGTTTGGATTTGTCCGAACTTATGGAGATGCTTGTATTTACAAGAAAGTGAGGGGGAGCAATGTGGCATTTATGATATTATATGTGGATGACATATTATTGATTGGAAATGATATATATCTATTAAACAATGTTAAAAGTTATCTAAACAGCAAATTTTCGATGAAGGACCTTGGTGAAGCGTCATATATATTAGGCATTAAGATCTATAGAGATAGATCAAGGCGCCTAAATGGGCTATCGCAAAGTACATACCTTGATAAGATATTAAAGAACTTTAATATGGACGGAAGTAAGAAGGGGTTCTTACCTATGTTGCAAGGCAAGACATTGAGTAAGACTCAAAGTCCGACTACGGCGGAAGAAAGAGAGATAATGGATAACATCCCCTATACTTCAGCCATAGGCTCTATAATGTATGCCATGCTATGTACAAGACCAGATGTGGCACATGCTATTAGTTTGACTAGTAGGTACCAATCTGATCCAGGTTCGGAATCCTGGATAGCGGTCAAGAATATCCTTAAGTACTTAAGAAGAACTAAGGATATGTTTCTTGTATACGGGGGTGAGGAAGAGCTGGTCATTAATTGTTATGTCGACGCTAGCTTTGACACCGATCCAGATGACTCTAAGTCTTAATCCGGATACGTATTTCTCTTGAACGGAGCAACAGTTAGTTGGAGGAGTTTCAAACAACATGTGGTAGCTGGATCAACGACGGAGGCGGAATATGTTGCTGCTTCAGAAGCGGCACAGAAAGCGGTTTGGATGAAGGAGTTCATAACGGAACTAGGTGTGGTTCCTAGTGCGTTGGACCCAATGGTGATCTATTGTGACAATAATGGAGCCACAACCAACACTAAGGAACTAAGGTCTCACAAGAATTCCAAGCATATTAAGCGCCAATTTTCACTCCATCCACGAACATGTCAAGGATGGAGATATAAAGATCTGTAAAGTACACACAGACCTAAATGTAGCAGATCCATTGACTAAAGTTCTCCCTAGGGCAAAATATGATCAACACCAGAACTCCATGGGTGTTAGATTTATCACTATGTAAAGTAGATTATTGTCTCTAGTGCAAGTGGGAGACTGAAGGGAATATGCCCTGAGAGGCAATAATAAAGTTGTTATTATATGTATTCCAAGTATATCATATATGTTTATTTTGCATGCTATAATTGTATTAATACGGAAACCTTAATACATGTGTGTTTAATAAACAAATAGAAAGTTCCTAGTTATGCCTCTCTATAAACAAGCTCGTTGATTAACAAGATGATCAAGGTTTCCTGATCATGGACATTGGATGTTGTTAATAACAAGGTCACAACATTGGTGAATGATGTGATGAACATTCATCCGAAGTATAGCATTACGATCAAAGTCATTATGTTTATATTTCTATAGCATCATACGAAGTAATCTTTATCCTTAAACCATGAGATCATGTTAATTGCTAACACCGGAAGAATACTTTGATAACATCAAAGGTCACACCATAATAGGGTGACTACAAAGATGGGTTCGGGTAATCCAAAGGTGTTATGTTGAGGCTCATGGATCAATAGTGTAATTTGTCAATCTCGATGACGGATAGATATACTTTGGGCCCTCTTGGTGTGATATCACATTAAGATAGCTTGCAAGCAAGTGATGTGATCACTAGAATGTTATATCACGGGAACAAGAAAAGAGTGCATGTCGGTAACGAGATCAAACAAAGTATTGAGATACTGATGATCAAATCTCGGATATTTAATATATCGCAAGACAAAGGGATTTAGTTACTATCGTTAAAGGTTCTCTCGATCACAAAAGTCATCGTTGAATGTGTGAGAGTTGGTATGGATCTCCAGGTCCCTCTTCTGATTATTGATCTGAGAGGGGTCTCAATCATGTCTGGATTATTCGCGAACCGTAGGGTGACACATTTAAGGGTTGCTAAACACCATTTGGAGCAAATATGTTCTAGACGAAAGAATTGCAAAGCGCTGGAATTATTTCAATAGACACCGAAATTGTTTTGGGTGAAATTGCTGAAATAGGTTCTACATGTGATATTGAAATGTTGCAGGGGTTTTTATGTGAATGTTTATTAATTAGAGTAATTAACAAAATTCTGAATAAAATTAATAAAAGAGTTTTATTAAATGAGAGAGCATTAAATTTGGAGAAATTCAATGCATTTAAAGTGGAGTCTTTAAAAGAGAATGTGAAGGGGCAAATTTATGTGGAGGGTGTTACCACCACATGAATGGGGGAGGTGAGGGGTCACCCCCCATGGGGCACCGGCCATGGGGAGGGGTACCCCCTCCTCCTATAAAAGGCCCCCCTCTCACTCCTTCTTCCTCACACCTCCTCGGGTAGGATCTCTCTCCCATCTAGAATTATTCCCCCATGGTCTCGGATTAGTGAGATACATGTTCTAAGTGGCATTTCGTCTGGAAGGAGTTGTTGCTTCTGCTCCATCGCTGGAGCAAGGAGGTGGAGGTTGTTCGGTGGCCTGAACGTGTGTGCGAGGATGGATGCGCTGCTGATTTGCGGCGCTAGGACTTCCACACAATCTTGAGATTGGCAAGCGTTCGACTACGTCATCCACGAGTTCCATCTTGTTAACAAAGCTTTCTTGTTCTTCGATGGTATGTTCTCTATGGATGTATATCCACCCATTGCTCGTATCTAGTAGATAGATCTTGGTGTATAATAGTTCCCATCATAGGAATTTTTTTGTTTTCTATGCTACGAACCCAACAGTGGTATCAGAGCCTGATCTATGCGTATATGCTTTGCACGGGTAGTACACATATGAGTATGTGGGCAATGATGATCATGTTATTTCTTCTTTCATGTATGTTGGATATTGGTGGCATAGTGGGATGAAGCGGCCTGGACTAACTTTACATGTCCTTGCACATGAGACCTGTTCCACGCTTGACACGTAACTAGTTTTGCATAAGTGGCTAGCGGGTGTCTGTCTCTCCTACTATAGTAAATATCTGATTTACAACATGTTGCTAATAATTTGATTATCATCGTTCTGGTTCCATGTTCGTAGGTAAGAACGGTTCTATCTTCGAAAGCCCTAAGCCATGTAAAACTTGTAATTGATAAATTAGAAGCATCTAGTTTAGTTCGTTGCTGGGCTGGTGTCATGATATGTTAATGTTGTAAGCTGATGTATAGTTGATACTCTTGCAACACACATAACGTGTCAGTTCCATAGACCTTGGCCTTACACACAAAGGAATGATAAAGATCATAGCACGATGCACATGATAGTGATCAAGTGCAAGAACCATATGATTTCACTTTACACATTTGATGTTTGCATCTTATATTGCTTGTTTGGTGCTTTAGTAGCATTATAAGATGATCCCTCATTTAAATATCAAGATAAAGTATGTGTTCTTCCTTAAGTATGCACCGTTCTATGAATCGTGTTTCAAGAGATCACGTGATGATCAGGTGTACTCAACTCTGCGCTTTCATATAATGGGTGTAAGACAGTTTTACACACGCGAGTACTAAGGTTCTTACTTGGTGAGCCTAACATGTACAAACATGGCCTCAGAAAACTGACCGAAAGCTTAAGCATGAGTCATATAGTTGATTGATGCCTATATAGATGCTCACCTTTGAAGCTACACTGACTCAAGTGATGATCGGACTTGGTGTAGTGGATTTGGTTCATGTAATCACCAAAAAGACAGGAGGGATGTTGTTTTTGAGTGGGAGTTCATTCATAATTTGATTAGTTGAATTCAATCTATCATAAACTTAGTTTAAACTTTAGAAATTCTTTTGTAGATGGCACCACTTGATTTTAATTTCAATGTGTTCATGGAGAAAGAGAAAATTGCGGCAAATGGCAGCAACTTTACCAACTGGGCCTTGAATTTGAGGACTTTCCTCACTACTGCACAGAAACAATATGTGCTAGATGGTTCGATAGGTGACACTCCTGCAAATACTGCGTCTCTAGATGAGCGCAATGTGTATGACACAAATGATGATGACTACACTCTTGTAAAATACACGATTCTTATGTCAATGGAATCTAAACTCCAAATACGCTTTGAACTCAGTAGCGCTGATGCTACGGTGAAGGAACTCAACGCCATGTTTGAGAGCCAAATCCATGCTGAGAGATATAAGATCTCTAGCGAGTTCTTTAGTATAAAAATGAAGGAACACAACTCTATGAACAATCACATCATGATGATGGTGGGATATGTTTAGTGTCTTAAGGCACTAGGATATGGTATCCTAGTGGATCTCTCGACGGATAGAGTTGTGTGATGGCTCAATGCACGGCGCCCAGAAAAATGCTTGATGGCGGTGTTGATGTAGAGCTTGTTGGGAATCCCAAGAGGAAGGTATGATGAGCACAACAGCAAGTTTCCCTCAGTTATGAAACTAAGGTTTAATCGAACCAGTAGGAGCAAGGAAACACCGCAAAGGTGTTACTAGCTGAGCTTTGGCAGAGCGCACTACCGGTGCTAGTAGCAACGTGGAGACCTGCACAACACAACCACAAAACTTTGTCCGCAACTTGTGATGAGGTTGTCAATCTCACCGTGTTTTGCGGAAAACAAAGGATTAAACGTATCGAATGGAAAGAAGTAAAAGTTTGCAGAAAGAAAACACAAAGCAGAAACAGTTTATAGATTGTATGTAAAGTAAAGGACCGGGATCCATAGTTCACTGGAGGTGGCTCTCCTTAAGATAGATAACATGCTGGGTGAACAAATTACAGCGGGGCAATTGACAAACACCGAGAAAGCAATACATGCATATACTAATCATCATGACTCCTTTGAGACTTGATTGGGCATTACAACATAATACATAGACCGCCATCCAACTGCATCTATGACTAATAATCCACCTTCAGGTTATCATCCGAACCCCCTCCAGTATTAAGTTGCAAGCAACAGATTATTGCTTTACGAACTGTGTGTAAAGTAAACAATACAATTGTTCTATGAACAAAGGATCGTTGTTTTCTTCCTAGTAGCAATAGCACATCTAGTACCTTAGAGATTTCTGTCACTTCCCCAGATTACCAGAGGCATGAACCCACTATCGAGCATAAATACTAACTCTTGGAGTTGCTAGCATCTACTTGGCCAAGATAGCTACTAACAACGGAAAGCATGCAAGATCTCACATAACAAAGACATGATAGAATCAATAATCAATCTGAAATAGCATCTCAATATCCATCGAATCCCCGCAAACACAACATGTATAAATTACAAATAGATGATCTTGATCATGAACGGAGCTCACAAGATCTAAACATGAAAGCACAAAGGAGGAGAAACCAGCCATCTAGCTACTACATGGATCCGTAGTCCAAGGATGAACTACTCACGCATCACACCGGAGGCTTGCATGGTAATGAAGAAGGCCTCTAGGGTGAATTCCCCTCTCCGGCAGGGTGCCGGGAAGAGCTTCAGATCCCTCCCGGTCTAGGGACAGAGACGACGGCGGCTACAGACTCTTTCGTGGATTTTTGATCGGGTCCTAGGGTTTTTGTCCCGAGGGCAACTTATAGGCGGAAGGAGAGGCCGAGGGGGTGCTGGGGTCGGCCAGACCACCCCTGGCGTGGGCCAAGCCTGGCCGCGCGGCCAGGTGCTGTGGACGGCCCCCAGCCCTTCTCCGTCTCGTATTCTGGCACTTGATCCCTTCCGGAAAAATAGGCACTTTGGCTTTTGTCCCGTCCAATTCCGAGAATATTCGTTTTCTGACTTTTCTGGAACCAAAAACAACAGAAAATAGGCAGCTGGCACTGTGGCTCTTGTTAATAGGTTAGTCCAAGAAATCATAATAAAAGTACTCCAAAGTTGGAACAAAGCACAAGAAAGTGGATAAAACCAAGCATGGAACATCAAAAATTATAGATACATTTGCAATGTATCATTGTGCAGTCGCTTCCACCCAGCTACAAAGAGTTTGTACTCAATTAGTGAGATTGGATCACTCACTAAACTCCTTGCCATTCTGATGGCTACCGAAGTGGACATAAAGAAAAGGAATTATGAGTTGATGGTTTATAAGATTGCCATCTCCAAGGAAAGAGGTGAGTCTAAAGGTATCTTCGAGAAGGGTGGCAAATCGTTTGCTGCACCTAAGAAAAAGACCAAGGTAGGCCCTCAGCCTGCATAATGATATATTCCTGGATAATGGTATTCCAATTGCCAGGCTTAATAGATTATCTAATCACCCTAGATCAGTAACTAATAGTTTACATTATTATCAAAAATAGTGTTATCTGACCTTTTTGAAATGTAGGAGATGACACAAAAGTTTGCAAATACTTGATAGAAAATAATCAAAGGACATGAGCAAGTGTGAACAGCCTTGATATAGCGAAGTATTATAGTCGAATGCCTCGACTTGACCCTGGACCTCGGGTTCTACAAAATACTATCATTGCCCGGTAAGGACAATGTTTAAAAAAGCAATATGATGTTATGCATAAGTAATGAGATGCATGTTGTAAAATCCCAAGTAATTCCCCAACATTACAAGTGACTTGTTATGACTTAAAAGAAATATCATAGTGTTTCTTTTGATGTGGCAAAAAGAGTAACTTTTGAAGCAATTACTTATTATATCTAGTTAAGTAATGTGTGGTGTTCTTAGGTTACAATTGATGGCTATTTTGATTGATTCAATGATCTTAAGTTAATGTGATGTTGGTTGATTAAATCATAGACCAAAGTTAACTATAAATGATAACTTGGATTGGAATGTAGTATTGTTATATCGTGGTCGGGGTTAAGAACTTCTTCGATAAGATAGATAACAGATATGCATAGGTATTTGGTATAACTTTTTGAATCTAAGCTCAACAAATTGATGCTAAGGAGATTATAGAGTTAAAGATAATTATGAGATACAGTGATCTCATTATAGGGTGTGTTGAACTCCTTTTAAACTTTAAAATCGTCTTAGGTAAGGCTTGAGGTATGAGATCATTCACCACCAATATAAGTGAATGATGCTAAAGATTAGTTTGAAGTTATTAGTTATAATTGATTTAAGACTCTAAAGGAGTATTAATAATGTACACTTAGGTTTCATTATAGATCCAAGTTATGGTTTTGGAATTAGTATTTAGATATAAAGGGCTTAAGGTTTTATATAGAATTGTGATTATTTCTTACTTAAGAAATTCTTTTAAAGAATTTACATAAATAGGTGTTTTATAAAATAGATAAGGATTTATTACTTTAAAATCTTAAACACCTTTGGAATAATATATTAAGTATTTTTCTAGTAAAATGTAATTAATCAAGTTCTTAAAAATGGGTTTTTTATTTTTCAGAAGTGTTCTTGTTTTTATAAAAATCCAAAAAGGATTAAATGTTCTTAGATATTAGTTTCAAGTTTTATTGGTTAAAAAATCTACCTACTATTTTTATAAAATAGTGGATTTATTTTTGTATGCAAAAATGATTTTTATTATTTTTAGGAATTCTCCTTATTTTATTAACTTTCAATTAGGGTTTTAGTGTCCTTAATATTTATTTGTATTTTATTTAAATTAAACAAGTAATGTTACATTTTTGTTAGGTAGATATTATTTTTGTGGTTTTTTATATATTATACATATTTTTAGGATTTTTCTATATTTTCTAGAGCTTAGTTAATTCCAGGGGTACATTTGTAATTAGATATTTTTATTTGGTTCTTCTTTTAAACATGGGCCCGACCCACTAGGTTGACCCGGTCCGACCCAGCCCAAAAGGGTTGGGCTATGATGGCTCGATGTTGATGTAGAGCTCGTTGGGGAACAACAAGAACAAGGTATGATGAACACAGCAGCAAGTTTCCCTCAGTTATGAAACCAAGGTTTAATCGAACCAATAGGAGCAAGGAAACACCCCAAAGGTGTTGCTAGCTGAACCTTGGCAGGGCGCACTACCGGTGCTAGTAGCAACATGGAAACCTGCACAACACAACCAAATAACTTTGTCCCCAACTTGCGATGAGGTTGTCAATCTCACCGGTTTTCCACAAAACAAAGGATTAAACGTATCGAATGGAAGGAAGTAATAGTTTGCAGAAAGTAAACACAAACCAGTAAACAGTTTGTAGATTGTATGTAAAAGAAAGGACCGGGATCCATAGTTCACTAGAGGTGGCTCTCCTTAAGATAGATAACATGTTGGGTGAACAAATTACAGCGGGGCAATTGAGAAAAATCGAGAAAGCAATACATGCATATACTAATCATCTTGACTCCTTTGGAACTTGATTGGGCATTACAACATTATACATAGACCAACATCCAACTACATCTGAACCCCCTCTAGTATTAAGTTACAAGCAACAGATTATTTCTTTACGAACTGCGTGTAAAGTAAACAATACGATTGTTCTATGAACAAAGGATTGTTGTTTTCTCCCTAGTAGCAACATCACATCTAGTACCTTAGAGATTTCTGTCACTTCCCCAGATTACCAGAGGCATGAACCCACTATCGAGCATAAATACTATCTCTTGGATTTGCTAGCATCTACTTGGCCAAGATAGCTACTAACAACGGAAAGCATGCAAGATCAAAAATAACAAAGACATGATAGAATCAATAATCAATCTGAAATAGCATCTCAATATCCATCGGATCCCCGCAAACACAACATGCAGAATTACAAATAGATGATCTTGATCATGAACGGAGCTCACAAGATCTAGACATGAAAGCACAAAGGAGAAGAACCAGCCATCTAGCTACTACATGGATCTGTAGTCCAGAGATGAACTACTCACGCATCACACCGGAGGCTTGCATGGTAATGAAGAAGGCCTCCAGGGTGAATTCCCCTCTCTGGCAGGGTGCCGGGAAGAGCTTCAGATCCCTCCCGATCTAGGGATGGAGATGACGGCGGCTACAGACTCTTTCGTGGATTTTTGATCGGGTACTTAGGGTTTTCGTCCAGTGGGCAATATATAGGCGGAAGGAGAGGTCGAGGGGGTGCTGAGTCGGCCAGACCACCCCCTGGCACGGGCCAGACCTGGCCACGCGGCCACGTGGTGTGGCCGGCCCCTAGCCCTTCTCCATCTCGTATTCTGGCTGCTAATGACTTCCAGAAAAATAGGCACTTTGGATTTTGTCCCGTCCAATTCCGAGAATATTCATTTTCTGACTTTCCTGGAACCAAAAACAGCAGAAAACAGGCAGCTGGCACCGTGGCTCTTGTTAATAGGTTAGTCCAAGAAATCATATGAAAAGTACTCCAAAGTGTGGACACAACACAAGAAAGTAGATAAAACCAAGCATGGAACATCAAAAATTATAAATACATTTGCAATTTATCAACATCACCAAGCTTAACTCCTGCTCGTCCTCGAGTAGGTAAGTGATAAAAAAGAAAGAATAATTTTTGAGGTGACATGCACCATCAAAGACTTGATCAAAGTATTTGTAAAACATTCAAAGCTGGGATCATAGTACTTCAATCATAACATGAAAGATAAAGTCTAGCAATAAGAAAAATAAACTATGATGCAACATGAAAAGGCACAAAACAAAGATTCATGAATAACAATGCTTTGTAAGATGTTTGATTGTTTCACATAAAGAAAACATAGCATAATAGTATTCAGCTTGTCCCTCACAGAGTAGCAAATATAATTACATAGGACACCTTCAAAGTTCATAAGAGTGACTAGATACAAATAGTTTAAAACAAGCAATATCAAGTTATGCATCAATCAACTAGTCTTGGGACAATGCACATAGAACTAAGAATGGCTACTATGCTCTCAAAGTAAGTGCATAAAGGTAGAAGGTGGAGACTCAATATAATGGTGGAAGAAAGGCCTTCATAGAAGGAAGTAGGGATTCAAGTCTCATAAAGAGCTTCCAAAAATTATGGTACTTATAGCTTTCAGCTCTCATTGCCCTATCATAACCATCTTGAAGTGATTAAGGTTAAAGTGAACAAACTATGGTGTACATGCTTGATGAAGTATAAGTTAGGAATCTCATGTCCCTTGAATACGAGGTCCGCTCCTCATGCTACTCAAGTTTAGTCACCGGTAAGTTCTTGTCATTGCAAGTACGTGTGTATCATAGAGAACCGCCAACGGGGTACCCCTTGCCCGATGATACGGAAGAATCCCCATATCAAAATGACAAGGCAAGCAGACAACGAGCATCTCAGCAATCTTCTTATTTACCATGGGAATATGGTGCTGTTTGCTCTCTTTCCCCTTTTCATAATCTCTCTTTTTTTCTCTTTTTATCAACATAGGACTCTTTTTTTATAAGAAGAATGCTTCATAGACAGCTCATTATGCTTACGTTGCAGGTTTCCACCATGTCAGCATGGATTAGACCAGCGGCCCAGGCGTTTCTCTAACACATATACATAACTCCATGAACTTACAAGCTCCCCTTTCATTTCACACCGACGACATCCATATACAAAGGAGCATGATATCAACTAGGTAAAGGTACCAAGTTCAATGTTGAAAGCGTTCCCCATGACAGCATGGTTATGCTAATTCCCAACAAATAAGTGCAAGCATATACAACATAGACGACACAATGGTTCAAGTTTATTAAGGGCAAGAAAAGTAAAGTGTGCCATCAAGTTCGTGAGAGCTTTAATTACTATTTTTCTCATAACAAGTTTAATTTGGAAGGTAAACAAAAGCATGAATATACTTGGAATAGCATAAGCTAGTAGGTAGGTATGGTGGACTCTTTGGAATAACTTGGTTTAGGGAGTTAGATGCATGAGTGGAACTCATACTTGGTTGTGGAGGCTACCAAAAGACTGGGAGCGACAAACTAAGAGAGCAATAATGGCCATAATCATGTAGAGCGATAAAACATCATTGATCAAAAGCATAAAGTGATACTACAAGTTGAAAACTAAAGGATCATAAAGGCTTAGGTGGCTTGAGATAGTCATAACATGGTGTGAGCATGCGCCAAGTCAACCCAAATAAAGCCTCAAAGGAGAATACCACTATACTATGCTTTAATATGCTAAAACAACGCATGATTCATCCAAGGCACATTAAGAAATCTCAATTGTTTATAACAAGTCATGCTACAGCAAATAATACTAAGCATAAAGCCAAAACAATATCAATCATGGCATGACATAGCATAGGCCATAGTCAAAAACGACCTCTTTTCACCACATAAGCATGAACTTTCCTACTCTTTTCCAAACCAAACCAAACTATTTGTAAACCAATGTATGAAAGAGGGGGTCAAACCAATTTATTAAAAAAAGTAAGAAAACCAAGCAAACGAAAAACCAAAACGAAAACAAAAAAGAAGACACTCCAAGAACAACACAATTGTGCATGAAACAATAAAAATGAAGCGTTTGGAAGAAACCTAGGATTTTTATCGATGAAGAAGGGGATGCCTTGGGCATCCCCAAGCTTTGACTCTTGTACTTCTTGGATATTTCTTGGGGTGACATGCGTGGCATCCCCAAGCTTGAGCTTTAGTCCATCCTTCATCTCATTACTCATTCCTTCAATACACCTGAAATTTTTCCTTCATACAAAACTTCACACAATCTTTATTAATAACATTAGTGCACTCAAGATAATAAGTCTCAAGGTTCAGTTCCAACAAAAAATAAAATTCCATTAAAACACTAGCTACTATAGCACTTCCCTCAAAAAGCTCAATTCCCCAAAAGAACTAAAAAAGGAACCAAGAAGAAGCAAATGCAGAAAATGGCAAAATCTATCAAAACAGACCAGCAGGTAAAGACGAATTTTTTCGAAGACCTTCTGTTTCTCAAATCAAAAAGTGTTGAACTAACGAAAGTTAGATAACAACCTGGGGCAGAAGAAAAAAGTCACGCCTCAAAAAGACGTTCAAAGATTTTACATGAATTTTTACGATGAAGCACATAAATCTGTTTCAGGAGAGCAACTTTCCCAATCATTACTTCTCTCTCATTAGAGGTTACTCTTGGCACAAAAAGCAAATAAAAAGGATAAGGAGCGGTTATTACTGAAGTAATAACTTCCAAGACTCATCTAAAACTTTTGGGTTATCTCCCAATAAGTACTTTTCTTTAACGCCTTTAAGTTAGGCATAAGAAGCAAGAAATAATCAAGTGTTCTCAAATGAAGAAGCATTAAGACCAAATTTTGTTTTCATAGGAGAGGCAAAAGAAATCTTCTCTCTCTTCTTAGGGAAGTTTTCTATACCTTTCTTGAGTGGGAGTTGATATTTAATGGTGCCTTCTTTCATATCAATAAGGGCACCAACAGTTCTAAGAAAAGGTCTTCCGAAAGTAATAGGACAAGAAGCATTGCATTCAACATCCAAAACATAGAAATCAACAGGGACATAAGCATTGTTAACCATAATAAGAACATCATTAATACTCCCCATGAGTTTCTTTTCAGCATTATCATCAAGTGGGACATTTAAATAACAATCTTCAAGTGGAGGCAAATCAAGCATATCATAAATCCTTCTAGGCATAATAGAAACACTACTATCAAGATCACATAAAGCTTTGAAATCAAAGTCATTCACTTTCATATTAATGATGGGTTCCTAACCATCTTCTTGTTTTACATGAATAGAAGCTTTATGTTTCATATTTTCTTCTTTAATATTTATGAGAGTATCATTAATGTGTTTTGTAAAGGCCATGTTCATAACACTAGCATTAGGACTTTTAGCAAGGTTTTGTAGGAACTTAATAACTTCAGAGATATTGCAACCATCAAGATCTAAATCATACTTATCATATAAAGTAGTAGAACTATTACTAGCCTCAACACTAGTGGTGGTGATAGTAGAAACACTAATGTTTCTAGCAATTTCATCTTCTCTTTCCCACTTAACAGGTAATTCAGCTAATAGTCTAACATTTTCATCAATTCTTACTTGTATAGCATTAGTAGCTGCAAAGGGATTATCATTAGTTTCAGGTTTAGCAGCTATTTTATTCAAAGAACATTCAGCTTCAGCCAAAGATGCTATATTTCTTTCAGCATTAGAGAGTTTTTCCTCAATAGTTTTATTGAAAGCAGTTTGTTTACTAATAAAGTCTTTAAGCATAACTTCAAGTTCAGAGGGAGCACTCCTATTATTGTTGTAAGAATTTCCATAAGCATTACCATTGTTGGGAGGATATGGCTTATAATTGTTGTTACCAAAATTACTCCTATAAGCATTATTGCCAAAATTGTTATTTCTTACGAAGTTCACATCAACTTGCTCTTCTTGAGCGACCAAAGAAGCTAAAGTAACATTATTTGGATCAATATGGGATTTCCCATTAACAAACATAGACATAATAATATCAATCTTATCACTCAAGGAGGAGGTTTCCTCAATAGAATTTATCTTCCTACCTTGTGGAGCTCTCTCAGTATGCCTTTCAGAATAGTTAACCATCATATTATCCAGAAGCTTTGTTGCAGCACCCAAAGTGATGGTCATAAAGGTACCTCAGCAGCAGAATCGAATAGGTTCCTTGAAGAATAGTTCAATCCTGCATAAAAAGTTTGGATGATCATCCAAGCAGTCAGTCCATGAGTGGGACAATTCTTTACCAAAGGTTTCATTCTTTCCCAAGCTTGAGCAACATGTTCATTATCAGATTGTTTAAACTTCATTATTTCACTTCTCATAGATATAATCTTAGCAGGGGGATAGTATTTTCCAATAAAAGCATCTTTGCATTTAGTCCAAGAATCAATACTATTCCTAGTTAAGGAATTCAACCATTCTTTAGCTTTTCCTCTCAAAGAGAAAGCAAAGAATTTCAGCTTAATAATATCACCATCTACATCCCTATGCTTTTGCATCTCACAAAGTTCAACAAAGTTATTTAGATGGGTAGCATCATCTTCATTACCAATACCAGAAAATTGGTCTCTCCTAACAAGATTGAGTAAAGTAGGTTTTATCTCAAAGAAAGTATCTTCAGGCACAAGTGGAGCAATAGGTGTGCTCATAAAATCATTGTTGCTGGTGCTAGTGAAGTCACACAACTTAGTGTTTTCAAGAGTAGTCATTTTTTGTGTTTTTGAAAAAGAAAGCAAACTTGTAAAACTAATTTTGTGTGTGTTTTTGATAAAGAAATAAGCAAACAAAGCAAAAAGAAACTAAGCAAAACAAAAATAACAAAGTAAAGAGATTGTTTATGAGAGACTCCCCTTGTGAAGATGTCCTTGACTCCCCAGCAATGGTGCTAGAAATATGCTTGATGGCTCGGTGTTGATGTAGAGCTCGTTGGGGAACCCCAAGAGGAAGGTATGATGAGCACAGCAGCAAGTTTCCCTCAGTTATGAAACACAGGTTTAATCAAACCAGTATGAGAAAGGAAACACCCCACAGGTGTTGCTAGATGAGCCGTGGCAGGGCGCACTACTAGTGCTAGTAGCAACGTGGAGACCTGCACAACACAACCACAGAACTTTGTCCTCAACTTGCGATGAGGTTGTCAATCTCACCGGTTTTGCTGAAAACAAAGGATTAAACATATCGAATGGAAGGAAGTAATAGTTTGCAGAAAGTAAACATAAAGCAGTAAACACTTTGTAGATTGTATGTAAAAGAAAGGACAGGGATCCATAGTCCACTAGAGGTGGCTCTCCTTAAGATAGATAACATGTTGGGTGAACAAATTACAGCGAGGCAATTAACAAACATCGAGAAAGGAATACAGGCATATACTAATCATCTTGACTCCTTTGGAACTTGATTGGGCATTACAACATTATGAATAGACTGCCATCCAACTACATCTATGACTAATAATCCACCTTCAGGTTATCATCCGAACCCCATCCAGTATTAAGTTGCAAGCAACAAATTATTGCTTTACAAATTGCGTGTAAAGTAAATAATACGATTGTTCTATGAACAAAGGATTGTTGTTTTCTCCCTAGTAGCAACAGCACATCTAGTACCTTAGAGATTTCTGTCACTTCCCCAGATTACCAGAGGCATAAACCCACTATCGAGCATAAATACTAACTCTTGGAGTTGCTGGCATCACTTGGCCAAGATAGCTACTAACAACGGAAAGCATGCAAGATCACAAATAACAAAGACATGATAGAATCAATAATCAATCTGAAATAGCATCTCAATATCCATCGGATCCCCGCAAACACAACATGCAGAATTACAAATAGATGATCTTGATCATGAACGGAGCTCACAAGATCTAGACATAAAAGCACAAAGGAGGAGAACCAGCCATCTAGCTACTACATGGATCTGTAGTCTAGAGATGAACTACTCACGCATCACACCGGAGGCTTGCATGATGATGAAGGAGGCCTCCAGGGTGAATTCCCCTCTCCGGCAAGGTGCCGGGAAGAGCATCAGATCCCTCCCGATCTAGGGATGGAGATGACAGCGCTACAGACTCTTTCGTGGATTTTGATCGGGTACTTAGGTCATGAACGGAGCTCATGAGATCTAAACATGAAAGCACAAAGGAGGAGAAACCAGCCATCTAGCTACTACATGGATCCGTAGTCCAAGGATGAACTACTCACGCATCACACCGGAGGCTTGCATGGTAATGAAGAAGGCCTCTAGGGTGAATTCCCCTCTCCGGCAGGGTGCCGGGAAGAGCTTCAGATCCCTCCCGGTCTAGGGACAGAGACGACGGCGGCTACAGACTCTTTCGTGGATTTTTGATCGGGTCCTAGGGTTTTTGTCCCGAGGGCAACTTATAGGCGGAAGGAGAGGCCGAGGGGGTTCTGGGGTCGGCCAGACCACCCCTGGCGTGGGCCAAGCCTGGCCGCGCGGCCAGGTGCTGTGGACGGCCCCCAGTCCTTCTCCGTCTCGTATTCTGGCACTTGATCCCTTCCGGAAAAATAGGCACTTTGGCTTTTGTCCCGTCCAATTCCGAGAATATTCGTTTTCTGACTTTTCTGGAACCAAAAACAACAGAAAATAGGCAGCTGGCACTGTGGCTCTTGTTAATAGGTTAGTCCAAGAAATCATAATAAAAGTACTCCAAAGTTGGAACAAAGCACAAGAAAGTGGATAAAACCAAGCATGGAACATCAAAAATTATAGATACATTTGCAATGTATCATTGTGCAGTCGCTTCCACCCAGCTACAAAGAGTTTGTACTCAATTAGTGAGATTGGATCACTCACTAAACTCCTTGCCATTCTGATGGCTACCGAAGTGGACATAAAGAAAAGGAATTATGAGTTGATGGTTTATAAGATCGCCATCTCCAAGGAAAGAGGTGAGTCTAAAGGTATCTTCGAGAAGGGTGGCAAATCGTCTGCTGCACCTAAGAAAAAGACCAAGGTAGGCCCTCAGCCTGCATAATGATATATTCCTGGATAATGGTATTCCAATTGCCAGGCTTAATAGATTATCTAATCACCCTAGATCAGTAACTAATAGTTTACATTATTATCAAAAATAGTGTTATCTGACCTTTTTGAAATGTAGGAGATGACACAACAGTTTGCAAATACTTGATAGAAAATAATCAAAGGACATGAGCAAGTGTGAACAGCCTTGATATAGCGAAGTATTATAGTCGAATGCCTCGACTTGACCCTGGACCTCGGGTTCTACAAAATACTATCATTGCCCGGTAAGGACAATGTTTAAAAAAGCAATATGATGTTATGCATAAGTAATGAGATGCATGTTGTAAAATCCCAAGTAATTCCCCAACATTACAAGTGACTTGTTATGACTTAAAAGAAATATCATAGTGTTTCTTTTGATGTGGCAAAAAGAGTAACTTTTGAAGCAATTACTTATTATATCTAGTTAAGTAATGTGTGGTGTTCTTAGGTTACAATTGATGGCTATTTTGATTGATTCAATGATCTTAAGTTAATGTGTTGTTGGTTGATTAAATCATAGACCAAAGTTAACTATAAATGATAACTTGGATTAGAATGTAGTATTGTTATATCGTGGTCGGGGTTAAGAACTTCTTCGATAAGATAGATAACAGATATGCATAGGTATTTGGTATAACTTTTTGAATCTAAGCTCAACAAATTGATGCTAAGGAGATTATAGAGTTAAAGATAATTATGAGATACAGTGATCTCATTATAGGGTGTGTTGAACTCCTTTTAAACTTTAAAATCGTCTTAGGTAAGGCTTGAGGTATGAGATCATTCACCACCAATATAAGTGAATGATGCTAAAGATTAGTTTGAAGTTATTAGTTATAATTGATTTAAGACTCTAAAGGAGTATTAATAATGTACACTTAGGTTTCATTATAGATCCAAGTTATGGTTTTGGAATTAGTATTTAGATATAAAGGGCTTAAGGTTTTATATAGAATTGTGATTATTTCTTACTTAAGAAATTCTTTTAAAGAATTTACATAAATAGGTGTTTTATAAAATAGATAAGGATTTATTACTTTAAAATCTTAAACACCTTTGGAATAATATATTAAGTATTTTTCTAGTAAAATGTAATTAATCAAGTTCTTAAAAATGGGTTTTTTATTTTTCAGAAGTGTTCTTGTTTTTATAAAAATCCAAAAAGGATTCAATGTTCTTAGATATTAGTTTCAAGTTTTATTGGTTAAAAAATCTACCTACTATTTTTATAAAATAGTGGATTTATTTTTGTATGCAAAAATGATTTTTATTATTTTTAGGAATTCTCCTTATTTTATTAACTTTCAATTAGGGTTTTAGTGTCCTTAATATTTATTTGTATTTTAT
The DNA here is from genome assembly GCA_910589775.1 of Avena eriantha. NCBI lineage: Eukaryota > Viridiplantae > Streptophyta > Magnoliopsida > Poales > Poaceae > Avena > Avena eriantha. The sequence continues at coordinate 64,396,741 of OU342740.1, forward strand.
TTAAATTAAACAAGTAATGTTACATTTTTGTTAGGTAGATATTATTTTTGTGGTTTTTTATATATTATACATATTTTTAGGATTTTTCTATATTTTCTAGACCTTAGTTAATTCCAGGGGTACATTTGTAATTAGATATTTTTATTTGGTTCTTCTTTTAAACATGGGCCCGACCCACTAGGTTGACCCGGTCCGACCCAGCCCAAAAGGGTTGGGCTATGATGGCTCGATGTTGATGTAGAGCTCGTTGGGGAACAACAAGAGCAAGGTATGATGAACACAGCAGCAAGTTTCCCTCAGTTAGGAAACCAAGGTTTAATCGAACCAATAGGAGCAAGGAAACACCCCAAAGGTGTTGCTAGCTGAACCTTGGCAGGGCGCACTACCGGTGCTAGTAGCAACATGGAAACCTGCACAACACAACCAAATAACTTTGTCCCCAACTTGCGATGAGGTTGTCAATCTCACCGGTTTTGCTCAAAACAAAGGATTAAACGTATCGAATGGAAGGAAGTAATAGTTTGCAGAAAGTAAACACAAACCAGTAAACAGTTTGTAGATTGTATGTAAAAGAAAGGACCGGGATCCATAGTTCACTAGAGGTGGCTCTCCTTAAGATAGATAACATGTTGGGTGAACAAATTACAGCGGGGCAATTGAGAAAAATCGAGAAAGCAATACATGCATATACTAATCATCTTGACTCCTTTGGAACTTGATTGGGCATTACAACATTATACATAGACCAACATCCAACTACATCTGAACCCCCTCTAGTATTAAGTTACAAGCAACAGATTATTTCTTTACGAACTGCGTGTAAAGTAAACAATACGATTGTTCTATGAACAAAGGATTGTTGTTTTCTCCCTAGTAGCAACATCACATCTAGTACCTTAGAGATTTCTGTCACTTCCCCAGATTACTAGAGGCATGAACCCACTATCGAGCATAAATACTATCTCTTGGATTTGCTAGCATCTACTTGGCCAAGATAGCTACTAACAACGGAAAGCATGCAAGATCAAAAATAACAAAGACATGATAGAATCAATAATCAATCTGAAATAGCATCTCAATATCCATCGGATCCCCGCAAACACAACATGCAGAATTACAAATAGATGATCTTGATCATGAACGGAGCTCACAAGATCTAGACATGAAAGCACAAAGGAGAAGAACCAGCCATCTAGCTACTACATGGATCTGTAGTCCAGAGATGAACTACTCACGCATCACACCGGAGGCTTGCATGGTAATGAAGAAGGCCTCCAGGGTGAATTCCCCTCTCTGGCAGGGTGCCGGGAAGAGCTTCAGATCCCTCCCGATCTAGGGATGGAGATGACGGCGGCTACAGACTCTTTCGTGGATTTTTGATCGGGTACTTAGGGTTTTCGTCCAGTGGGCAATATATAGGCGGAAGGAGAGGTCGAGGGGGTGCTGAGTCGGCCAGACCACCCCCTGGCGCGGGCCAGACCTGGCCACGCGGCCACGTGGTGTGGCCGGCCCCTAGCCCTTCTCCATCTCGTATTCTGGCTGCTAATGACTTCCAGAAAAATAGGCACTTTGGATTTTGTCCCGTCCAATTCCGAGAATATTCATTTTCTGACTTTCCTGGAACCAAAAACAGCAGAAAACAGGCAGCTGGCACTGTGGCTCTTGTTAATAGGTTAGTCCAAGAAATCATATGAAAAGTACTCCAAAGTGTGGACACAACACAAGAAAGTAGATAAAACCAAGCATGGAACATCAAAAATTATAAATACATTTGCAATTTATCAACATCACCAAGCTTAACTCCTGCTCGTCCTCGAGTAGGTAAGTGATAAAAAAGAAAGAATAATTTTTGAGGTGACATGCACCATCAAAGACTTGATCAAAGTATTTGTAAAACATTCAAAGCTGGGATCATAGTACTTCAATCATAACATGAAAGATAAAGTCTAGCAATAAGAAAAATAAACTATGATGCAACATGAAAAGGCACAAAAAAAAGATTCATGAATAACAATGCTTTGTAAGATGTTTGATTGTTTCACATAAAGAAAACATAGCATAATAGTATTCAGCTTGTCCCTCACAGAGTAGCAAATATAATTACATAGGACACCTTCAAAGTTCATAAGAGTGACTAGATACAAATAGTTTAAAACAAGCAATATCAAGTTATGCATCAATCAACTAGTCTTGGGACAATGCACATAGAACTAAGAATGGCCACTATGCTCTCAAAGTAAGTGCATAAAGGTAGAAGGTGGAGACTCAATATAATGGTGGAAGAAAGGCCTTCATAGAAGGAAGTAGGGATTCAAGTCTCATAAAGAGCTTCCAAAAATTATGGTACTTATAGCTTTCAGCTCTCATTGCCCTATCATAACCATCTTGAAGTGATTAAGGTTAAAGTGAACAAACTATGGTGTACATGCTTGATGAAGTATAAGTTAGGAATCTCATGTCCCTTGAATACGAGGTCCGCTCCTCATGCTACTCAAGTTTAGTCACCGGTAAGTTCTTGTCATTGCAAGTACGTGTGTATCGTAGAGAACCGCCAACGGGGTACCCCTTGCCCGATGATACGGAAGAATCCCCATATCAAAATGACAAGGCAAGCAGACAACGAGCATCTCAGCAATCTTCTTATTTACCATGGGAATATGGTGCTGTTTGCTCTCTTTCCCCTTTTCATAATCTCTCTTTTTTTCTCTTTTTATCAACATAGGACTCTTTTTTTATAAGAAGAATGCTTCATAGACAGCTCATTATGCTTACGTTGCAGGTTTCCACCATGTCAGCATGGATTAGACCAGCGGCCCAGGCGTTTCTCTAACACATATACATAACTCCATGGACTTACAAGCTCCCCTTTCATTTCACACCGACGACATCCATATACAAAGGAGCATGATATCAACTAGGTAAAGGTACCAAGTTCAATGTTGAAAGCGTTCCCCATGACAGCATGGTTATGCTAATTCCCAACAAATAAGTGCAAGCATATACAACATAGACGACACAATGGTTCAAGTTTATTAAGGGCAAGAAAAGTAAAGTGTGCCATCAAGTTCGTGAGAGCTTTAATTACTATTTTTCTCATAACAAGTTTAATTTGGAAGGTAAACAAAAGCATGAATATACTTGGAATAGCATAAGCTAGTAGGTAGGTATGGTGGACTCTTTGGAATAACTTGGTTTAGGGAGTTAGATGCATGAGTGGAACTCATACTTGGTTGTGGAGGCTACCAAAAGACTAGGAGCGACAAACTAAGAGAGCAATAATGGCCATAATCATGTAGAGCGATAAAACATCATTGATCAAAAGCATAAAGTGATACTACAAGTTGAAAACTAAAGGATCATAAAGGCTTAGGTGGCTTGAGATAGTCATAACATGGTGTGAGCATGCGCCAAGTCAACCCAAATAAAGCCTCAAAGGAGAATACCACTATACTATGCTTTAATATGCTAAAACAACGCATGATTCATCCAAGGCACATTAAGAAATCTCAATTGTTTATAACAAGTCATGCTACAGCAAATAATACTAAGCATAAAGCCAAAACAATATCAATCATGGCATGACATAGCATAGGCCATAGTCAAAAACGACCTCTTTTCACCACATAAGCATGAACTTTCCTACTCTTTTCCAAACCAAACCAAACTATTTGTAAACCAATGTATGAAAGAGGGGGTCAAACCAATTTATTAAAAAAAGTAAGAAAACCAAGCAAACGAAAAACCAAAACGAAAACAAAAAAGAAGACACTCCAAGAACAACACAATTGTGCATGAAACAATAAAAATGAAGCGTTTGGAAGAAACCTAGGATTTTTATCGATGAAGAAGGGGATGCCTTGGGCATCCCCAAGCTTTGACTCTTGTACTTCTTGGATATTTCTTGGGGTGACATGCGTGGCATCCCCAAGCTTGAGCTTTAGTCCATCCTTCATCTCATTACTCATTCCTTCAATACACCTGAAATTTTTCCTTCATACAAAACTTCACACAATCTTTATTAATAACATTAGTGCACTCAAGATAATAAGTCTCAAGGTTCAGTTCCAACAAAAAATAAACTTCCATTAAAACACTAGCTACTGTAGCACTTCCCTCAAAAAGCTCAATTCCCCAAAAGAACTAAAAAGGGAACCAAGAAGAAGCAAATGCAGAAAATGGCAAAATCTATCAAAACAGACCAGTAGGTAAAGACGAATTTTTTCGAAGACCTTCTGTTTCTCAAATCAAAAAGTGTTGAACTAACGAAAGTTAGATAACAACCTGGGGCAGAAGAAAAAAGTCACGCCTCAAAAAGACGTTCAAAGATTTTACATGAATTTTTACGATGAAGCACATAAATCTGTTTCAGGAGAGCAACTTTCCCAATCATTACTTCTCTCTCATTAGAGGTTACTCTTGGCACAAAAAGCAAATAAAAAGGATAAGGAGCGGTTATTACTGAAGTAATAACTTCCAAGACTCATCTAAAACTTTTGGGTTATCTCCCAATAAGTACTTTTCTTTAACGCCTTTAAGTTAGGCATAAGAAGCAAGAAATAATCAAGTGTTCTCAAATGAAGAAGCATTAAGACCAAATTTTGTTTTCATAGGAGAGGCAAAAGAAATCTTCTCTCTCTTCTTAGGGAAGTTTTCTATACCTTTCTTGAGTGGGAGTTGATATTTAATGGTGCCTTCTTTCATATCAATAATGGCACCAACAGTTCTAAGAAAAGGTCTTCCGAAAGTAATAGGACAAGAAGCATTGCATTCAACATCCAAAACATAGAAATCAACAGGGACATAAGCATTGTTAACCATAATAAGAACATCATTAATACTCCCCATGAGTTTCTTTTCAGCATTATCATCAAGTGGGACATTTAAATAACAATCTTCAAGTGGAGGCAAATCAAGCATATCATAAATCCTTCTAGGCATAATAGAAACACTACTATCAAGATCACATAAAGCTTTCAAATCAAAGTCATTCACTTTCATATTAATGATGGGTTCCTAACCATCTTCTTGTTTTACATGAATAGAAGCTTTATGTTTCATATTTTCTTCTTTAATATTTATGAGAGTATCATTAATGTGTTTTGTAAAGGCCATGTTCATAACACTAGCATTAGGACTTTTAGCAAGGTTTTGTAGGAACTTAATAACTTCAGAGATATTGCAACCATCAAGATCTAAATCATACTTATCATATAAAGTAGTAGAACTATTACTAGCCTCAACACTAGTGGTGGTGATAGTAGAAACACTAATGTTTCTAGCAATTTCATCTTCTCTTTCCCACTTAACAGGTAATTCAGCTAATAGTCTAACATTTTCATCAATTCTTACTTGTATAGCATTAGTAGCTGCAAAGGGATTATCATTAGTTTCAGGTTTAGCAGCTATTTTATTCAAAGAAGATTGAGCTTCAGCCAAAGATGCTATATTTCTTTCAGCATTAGAGAGTTTTTCCTCAATAGTTTTATTGAAAGCAGTTTGTTTACTAATAAAGTCTTTAAGCATAACTTCAAGTTCAGAGGGAGCACTCCTATTATTGTTGTAAGAATTTCCATAAGCATTACCATTGTTGGGAGGATATGGCTTATAATTGTTGTTACCAAAATTACTCCTATAAGCATTATTGCCAAAATTGTTATTTCTTACGAAGTTCACATCAACTTGCTCTTCTTGAGCGACCAAAGAAGCTAAAGTAACATTATTTGGATCAATATGGGCTTTCCCATTAACAAACATAGACATAATAATATCAATCTTATCACTCAAGGAGGAGGTTTCCTCAATAGAATTTATCTTCCTACCTTGTGGAGCTCTCTCAGTATGCCTTTCAGAATAGTTAACCATCATATTATCCAGAAGCTTTGTTGGAGCACCCAAAGTGATGGTCATAAAGGTACCTCAGTAGCAGAATCGAATAGGTTCCTTGAAGAATAGTTCAATCCTGCATAAAAAGTTTGGATGATCATCCAAGCAGTCAGTCCATGAGTGGGACAATTCTTTACCAAAGGTTTCATTCTTTCCCAAGCTTGAGCAACATGTTCATTATCAGATTGTTTAAACTTCATTATTTCACTTCTCATAGATATAATCTTAGCAGGGGGATAGTATTTTCCAATAAAAGCATCTTTGCATTTAGTCCAAGAATCAATACTATTCCTAGTTAAGGAATTCAACCATTCTTTAGCTTTTCCTCTCAAAGAGAAAGCAAAGAATTTCAGCTTAATAATATCACCATCTACATCCCTATGCTTTTGCATCTCACAAAGTTCAACAAAGTTATTTAGATGGGTAGCATCATCTTCATTACCAATACCAGAAAATTGGTCTCTCCTAACAAGATTGAGTAAAGTAGGTTTTATCTCAAAGAAAGTATCTTCAGGCACAAGTGGAGCAATAGGTGTGCTCATAAAATCATTGTTGCTGGTGCTAGTGAAGTCACACAACTTAGTGTTTTCAAGAGTAGTCATTTTTTGTGTTTTTTAAAAAGAAAGCAAACTTGTAAAACTAATTTTGTGTGTGTTTTTGATAAAGAAACAAGCAAACAAAGCAAAAAGAAACTAAGCAAAACAAAAATAACAAAGTAAAGAGATTGGTTATGAGAGACTCCCCTTGTGAAGATGTCCTTGACTCCCCAGCAATGGTGCTAGAAATATGCTTGATGGCTCGGTGTTGATGTAGAGCTCGTTGGGGAACCCCAAGAGGAAGGTATGATGAGCACAGCAGCAAGTTTCCCTCAGTTATGAAACACAGGTTTAATCAAACCAGTATGAGAAAGGAAACACCCCACAGGTGTTGCTAGATGAGCCGTGGCAGGGCGCACTACTAGTGCTAGTAGCAACGTGGAGACCTGCACAACACAACCACAGAACTTTGTCCTCAACTTGCGATGAGGTTGTCAATCTCACCGATTTTGCTGAAAACAAAGGATTAAACATATCGAATGGAAGGAAGTAATAGTTTGCAGAAAGTAAACATAAAGCAGTAAACACTTTGTAGATTGTATGTAAAAGAAAGGACAGGGATCCATAGTCCACTAGAGGTGGCTCTCCTTAAGATAGATAACATGCTGGGTGAACAAATTACAGCGAGGCAATTAACAAACATCGAGAAAGGAATACAGGCATATACTAATCATCTTGACTCCTTTGGAACTTGATTGGGCATTACAACATTATGAATAGACTGCCATCCAACTACATCTATGACTAATAATCCACCTTCAGGTTATCATCCGAACCCCATCCAGTATTAAGTTGCAAGCAACAAATTATTGCTTTACAAATTGCGTGTAAAGTAAATAATACGATTGTTCTATGAACAAAGGATTGTTGTTTTCTCCCTAGTAGCAACAGCACATCTAGTACCTTAGAGATTTCTGTCACTTCCCCAGATTACCAGAGGCATAAACCCACTATCGAGCATAAATACTAACTCTTGGAGTTGCTGGCATCACTTGGCCAAGATAGCTACTAACAACGGAAAGCATGCAAGATCACAAATAACAAAGACATGATAGAATCAATAATCAATCTGAAATAGCATCTCAATATCCATCGGATCCCCGCAAACACAACATGCAGAATTACAAATAGATGATCTTGATCATGAACGGAGCTCACAAGATCTAGACATAAAAGCACAAAGGAGGAGAACCAGCCATCTAGCTACTACATGGATCTGTAGTCTAGAGATGAACTACTCACGCATCACACCGGAGGCTTGCATGATGATGAAGGAGGCCTCCAGGGTGAATTCCCCTCTCCGGCAAGGTGCCGGGAAGAGCATCAGATCCCTCCCGATCTAGGGATGGAGATGACAGCGCTACAGACTCTTTCGTGGATTTTGATCGGGTACTTAGGTTTTCGTCCCGAGGGCAATATATAGGTGGAAGGAGAGGCCGAGGGGGTGCTAGGGTCGGCCCGACCACCCCTGGCACTGGTCAGGCCTGGCCGCGCGGCCAGGTGGCGTGGCCGGCCCCTAGCCCTTCTCCGTCTCGTATTCTGGCATCTGATGACTTTCGGAAAAATAGGCACTTTGGCTTTTGTCCCGTCCAATTCCGAGAATATTCATTTTCTGACTATCCTGGAACCAAAAACAGCAAAAAACAGGCAGCTGGCACTGTGGCTCTTGTTAATAGGTTAGTCCAAGAAATCATATGAAAATACTCCAAAGTGGACAAAACACAAGAAAGTAGATAAAACCAAGCATGGAACATCAAAAATTATAGATACATTTGCAATGTATCAGGCTACCCCCCTAGGTCGTACTAGGCTGGCCTTACCCGACCCAGTATACCCACCCTATCTCCCACTCTCTTCTCTCTCGTGATTCTCTCCTCTCTGAGACGGCCTGATGCCGCCGCCGTTGTTGCGCTCAATTCCGGCCGCTCCAGGCCGCCTCGACCACCGTCGCGGCGCTACACGATGTGGACGACGATGCCACGCCTCTCTGTCCAATTCGATTCGACTCTTGCTTCTTCTGCTGGCCGTGCTAACTCCACCCTAGTGGCTAGGGTTTGGGTTCCGCCATGGTTTCAACGCTCCGGCGCCCCCGTCGCTGATCTGGGGCCTGTGGTGCTGCGTTCCTCCCACTGCCGCCACCGCCGCGGCTTGGGGCGGGTTGCAGCGCCCTCTCTGGGGTGCTCCCCATGTCGCCGTGCACCTCACCGTCGCTGGCCTCCTCCTCTACTTTCTCCTCAATATATTTGCAAGGACCTCGAGTAAGTTCACCTCTCTTACCCCTCTAGCTCTATGCTTCTCTCTGTTCCATGCCATGCGATTGCTACCCTACATTCCCCATTAGGGCTCATTCCTAAATTCTAGGGTTCATCCCCTATAGTGATAATTAGCAGAGCCTCTTGGGTTAGTTTCCCGTGCAATCTCCTTACTGATGACCTACTGATGATGGGTTGCTATACTCTGTTTCTCATATTCCTGGCATTGTCAAACAACCACTCTATTGTGCATGCTCCTGGTACTATTTTTATTGTCAGAGAATAACTTTGTAAATGCATGATTAGTTTAGTGTGGATGCCCATGTTGTTGTTGTTGTGGATTCACTCCTATGGAGTTGTGGTTCACTACTATGGGCTGGAGTTGGGACGCTTCACTGCTGAACCGATGTTGCTTAGTTAACTATACTGATGCTAGCCTATGAAGCACCTTTGTGATCAGTCTCAGGATTCAATCTTGATGCTATGTAAATGTATGGTTACTAGTTCTTAGTCTCTTCTCTATGATGAATATGGAGATGATTTATAAATAAATGATTCCTGTTTGTTTATAGGAATATGGTTTGGCTTTCAGGTGCATTTGCTTGCAGATAAACTAGTGGCTGGTCTAGTTAAAGTAAATGGTGGCTTCTGCTAATATGGTCCTTCTGTTGTGAGGCCTCCTTGGAGTGTACACAATAGCCTGCTCCCATTTAGTATGTTCTGCTATCATTTAGGCTGGTTGTGTTGCCATTGGTAACACCTGATGCTTTACTAAAGTGGCAACTGACTACTAGAGTGGTGCAATCAGTGATGTGTTTGATCAAGAACTATCTGTCATCCTTGACAGAGAACTTGAATGAAATATGATTCCTAGTAATTTTAATCTTGGGAAGTGATTTACATTACCTCGTGTATCTGAAATTTGCTTTCGTGATCTGTTAGCTACTTCCTGTATACAATACTTGTGGCCTAATGATAAGTAGTGTTGACCCTTGCTGCCCTTTCTAAATAAAGTGAATATGTATGATTCCTAAAACTTTTAGGAAGATGATTATCTGTGCTTGAGATGGTATACTTGAGATGTTGTGCTTGAACATGCGCTCAAGAAAAAATGAGTCTGGTAGGTACAAAGGTGCTACCCTCTGGGGATGTGCCTTGTAGTCTGGTAGCTGTGATTTATATTTATCTAGTTAAAACTAGATCATAGGGTCAGTGATGCTAGTATGACACCCTTCTATGCAAGAACATAGGTTCTAAGCTTGCTGTTTATTTACAAAATCCCATGATGAGTTGTTCACCTCACTTGGGTGGTCCTCTGAGGATATTCTTATCCAACAAACTTTATTTGTTAAAAAACTAATGGATGAAAGCTTGTTTAGATGACTCACCACCTGAATAATTTTGGTGATGCTGATGTATAGCTTGATGTACCTCTTGGTTCAGGTTCTATTCTTTTTGATGAAGAACTTGGCCTTGTGAGCTTTGGTATTTCTTCCTTCTTCCTCTTGATTGATCATGCTATCCTCCTACACCATCTCCTCCTTCAGGTGATCATCTTGTATGATTTATTGATGGATTTATGTGGTATTTGCTGGTTGATCTTGTGGATCTAGCAAGATCTAAGGTGATTTCTAGGGTGTGCTTGAGATAAAACTGTGACTGTGGCTGTGAAGTGAGTAGAAAAATGTGTGCTAGTAGTTGTGCTACAACTGGGCTCTTTCTTGTGCACTTCTGGTGATGGTTGTGGTGTTGACAACACACCAATGCATGTTGATGACTATGCTGCTTATGTGCATGCTTCACCTAGATGGATGAGATCAAGTAAAAGCTTGATATTTCTTGATGTTCTACCCCTTTTACCTTTTTTATCTCTCTTTGGTGAAACTCTCCCCTATCTAGTGCCAATGATGCAATCCTGAGATGGATAATACATAACATGTATGTGAGCAAGATGCTTATAGTTGGGCCCCACATGGTGCAAGTTCCCACTCTTGGAACTTGTGCCTGTGGATGAGCTCAGCTGGATCTGATAGCTTTTATATTATCTTCATCTTGCAATGTGGATTTGATTTGCCCCTTTGGTTTATGATGCACAGCCTGAAACATTTCACTGGATATGAACAGATACTCACATTGGTGAAACTAGTCCCTAAACAAGTGCTTAGTGATGACATTTTAACAGTGCAACTCACTGTTTAGTCTGAGAGCACAACTAACACTAACCCTCTCTTTGTTTATTTTATTTCCTGTCTTTGTTTGCAGGTACAAGACCAAGTGATGAAGATTAAGAAGATTTAGTTTAGGATTAGCCTTTTATTTCTTCAATTGTAATCTTTTCCTTTTCTCCTTTGTAAGAACAATGTATTATAAATTCATTATTTAATAAAGCTTTAATTTCTTTGAGATTTGTCCCTGTGATGTTTGTACTTAACATATTCTTGTATTTATATTATTGTTATTGAATAAAGGAAAGAATTAAGAAATAACTATTTGAGTTATACTTTTTGTATTGTTTCAATTCACATTATTGTTTTATAACAATTAAATATTCAAACAACATTAACTAATTCTTTTTGGAAAACAATTAAACACTAGTTACTTCTATCTTTCAATTATTATTATAAATGATTCAAATTATAAATAAGAATTCAAATTATTCACCCAATTCATTATAATTCCTAGAGATCATGTCAAAATTTATAACAATCACTATAAAGAGCTAAATTCTAACTCAAGGTAGTGAAAGAAACTCTGATCTCTATAGGGTTTTAAGTTGCGAAAAATTACCCCAAATTTTCTTATGCATGAATGCAAATGCACAAACTCTCTTCTATAGACCTAAATGTTGGGGCATTATAAAAACAATGCTTTGTATTTTCCCATAAGCTTACAATTATTGCATCGATTGTCACAAAATGTTGTTTCCTGTTATAAGATGTCACATCAATAAACAAGTTATCTTCGGCATGGTACATAATATCTAAAAAAATCATTGTGCCACGGTCTAGTGTTTCTTGATCGGATCGAGCGTAGCAATAAATCGCCTCGCCTATTGACAAACGATTTAGCCACAATCTAGTGTTTTCCAGTATTTTCTTCTGCTAATATAATATATGCATCATTCATGGACTTGCTTCATGAAGTTTCATTCCTTATTCCATTGGCGTCAGAGTTGTGTGGGCACGCCCAACACGAGGACAGTGCTACCACGCTATAATACATCATCATGACACCTAGATACATATTATTGTATATTTTGGAAGACTATAATACATTATCATGACAGTGGTACCGCACTATAATACATTATCATGACACCTAGATACATGTTACCTAATCTAAAAAAAGATACACATTACCTTTGTTCCATATTATTGTACGTTTTGGCAAACTAAACTAGTTCCCTAAAACATACTATAATATGGTACAAAAGGGGAGTAATTTGAAATGAAAATTGGACCACCAGCTTCGGAGAGGTGTCTACTTTGTTTCAAGAAAGTCAAGAAATTCAATCGGACTATTACTTTTACATTGAATCGAACTATTCTATTAATTTAACATTTCAAAATTACTAGTTTTGGGTGTTACAATTTATAGCTTAAATACTCATCATTTTTTTTGTAATTTAGACCATATAATTATAACTATTGTTTGGCCTGCCTCATCGTAATCGAGGTGCGTCCATGAGACCATAGAACAGTATTTGAAATGAGATGTACACTCCGACGTGCATGAATGCAGAACCTTAATAATTTCCACCAAGACTGTTACATGAGCAGTGTAATGTCATCACATGTGAAGCCGAGTCTAGGTACAATTATCTCGAGCAACTATTCTTATCATTATACTATGTCTGCGCGAAGCTGTAGCTTGTCAGACCTATGTGATCAAATACATGATACAGAAGTCGATCCTTAGTGGGCGAATCGGTAAATGGGCCTACGGATAGATCCAGTACGATTTGGTCCGTAAATAACTTAAGTTGATGAAAGACCATATCGTAGCTGATTTCATAGTAGAACATCGGATCAACGAGGAGACAAGTGCCGATTTGAATTTCATCTAAGCAATATCTGAAAGCTATAGTTTGATTGCTCGGTCTGAAGTAACGGACAAGGTATTGGGGTTGTTTGTAGCGTCATGAAAGAAACTAGATTTGAGATTGACTACATATCCATGAGACCAAAACTTCGTCAAAATATAGGCAAAGACGCGGTATAATGTACTGCAACACGGAAGGAAAAGCAACTCTATTAGGATTGACTAGGTAGATTGGAGTCTAGATCCTGTACAAAGTTGGCGTAGTTTTCCTAGTTTAGTATTGATTTCCTACTAAGGAATCCTGATGGTATACGTGTAGTAGCTATCTTAGAATTCTATGGCCATATTTATGTGAGTGGTGACGACCGATTGAAATTAAGCACACAATCAACATACATAAATGGAATCTACTTTTCCATACCCTCGAAACCCTTGTACCTGCTTCTTGTTCTTCTACGACTTCGGCTATATTTTTGCTCGTAGAATCGACAACCGAGTCAAGGGCGGCCAAGCCTAATTATCTCAACCGATAGTCATTGGAACCTTAGACATGATTCCTCCCGAGGAACCGGGCTTCAGGTACAAAAAGCTACGACTCACTATTTTGTGTATTGTGTTGTAAGTTCAGCCTCCCATCGACACATTGAGGTGCATCACTCTTTCCAGTGGCGGAGCTAGGGGGACCAGCATGGGCCCAGGACCCCCTATGTCAACATGCAGCAAGAAGAAATTCTAGTTTTAGAGATGACTGGAGGGCTTAATTAGTGGAGATTAGCTTGACCGTCCCCCCCTCCTATACAAAATTTAGCTTGCTTGGCCCCCCTTTTGATTCAATCATGCCTCCGCCGACTCTTGCTTTTACTAGTTAGGTGGCTAAAACCTTATTTGTTGTTCATTCAAACAACTTGGTGACTCTCTAACCCACTTTTGTCATTGTGGGGCCACCTTAATGCAGAACACATCGATCTATCACTACTACAAAAAAGGCTTATAGCAGTCATTTTCCTAGTGGCGTCTAAAGCAAAACAGGCGCCACTACTGCAACGCAAAATAGTCGTAGAATTTGCATAACGTCGAACGCCATCATTGTAGCTTAGTCCTGGTATTTCGGGGTTAGTTAATACCATCACTAAGTGGGGACCATGATGCAAGCCGGGACTAATGTAGCCCAGACATTCAGAAAACTTGAACGTCGCAACTAAGTTGTAGTGGTGGCGTTCATGGATTTGCAGATGCCACCACTGTTACATCCAAAATTTCGCTAACTTAATGGCCGCCGCCCGCGCCCTTCCCTCTCTCTCTCTCATTCCAACTCCTCCTCCCGCGCGCTCGTTCCCCTCCCTAAATCGCCGCCTGACCTCGCGCCGCCACGCCTCTGTGCCCCGACCCAACCTCGCGCTTCCGCGCCTCTCCGCCTCGACCTCGCATAGCGCCGCCCCGACCTCGCGCCACCCCGACCTCGCCCCAGCCCCGCGTCGCCCTGACCTCGTGCCGGCGCCGCTCCTCTCCGACCCCGACCTCTCCGACTTAGCACCGCCGCGCCTCCCCCACTGCAGGTAGACTCCCCCACGGCCCCGCCCATCTCTTAATTAGTGTAGAAAATCTAAATGATTTTAGGTATTTTTGTTTAGTGTAGCAAATCTAGATGATTTTAGGAATTTTTGTTTAGTGTAGCAAATCTATATGATTTTAGGGATTTTTGTTTAGTGTAGCAAATCTACATGATTTTAGGGATTTTTGTTTAGTGTAACAAATCTAGATGATTTTACGGATTTTTTTAGTGTAGCAAATCTAGATGATTTTAGGGATTTTTGTTTAGTGTAGCAAATCTAGATGATTTTATGGGTAGATGTATCAAATGTACATGATTTTAGGGCAGAAAATCTAGATAATGTTAGGTATAGATGTAGCAAATGTACATGATTTTAGGGGTAAAAAATCTAGATAATTTTAGGGATAGATGTAGAAATATACATGATTTTAGGGGTAAAAAATCTAGATAGTTTTAGGGATAGATGTAGCAATTGTACATGATTTTAGGGGTAGAAAATCTAGTTGATTTTCGGGATAGATGTAGCAAATGTACATAATTTTAGGGGTAGAATATCTAGATGATTTTAGGGATAGATGTAGCAAATGTACATGATTTTAGGGTAGAAAATCAGGATAATTTAGGAATAGATGTAGCAAATGTACATATATATATTCATTTCTTATATGTTCAGTAACAGTTGTATGAAATATTGTTATTTAACTACTTAATTAGTATCATGTCATAGTCGGAGCTGAAGATTCGTGGTATTCACCGGAAACACACGAGGACCCCGACTTGGGCAGCTCAGATCATAGTGGATAACAAGAAGATCCAGCTAGGTACTTCAGGTGCCCGTGGCAGGCAGCCCGTGCCTATGACTGCGTCCTGGTCCAGCACTTTGGGGCGAGAGCGGTCCTCAACTTCGAGCATGAGCGTCGCATGGCGCATCTGTTAGCGCCAGAGGGCATGAGGATCGCCATGAGGGCCTAGGAGAGGTAACACCGGCAGGCAGAGAGGCAGCTAGAGCGCCACCAACGCAAGGAGGATGACCCATTGGTCAGGGATCTCCAACTTGATCCTCGGGTGATGGCGGTCCTGTATGAGGTCCTTAGCAAGATCAGCCAGCAGTGCGGGCAGGGCGAGGCCGACCCCTCCGGCACGCAGCACCAGGGTCAGCCCGACCCCTCCGACACGCAGCAGCAAGGTTCCTGCAGCCTATCATCCTCTTTCAGGGACCGCTCGGATGACGACGACGTCATTGACACTGGGTCCACTCGAGTTTAGGATGTTCTCATGTGACTATCGTATGTATGCTACCTATCGTACTACTTATATAGGCTTATCATGTGACTGTTGTATGCTACTATTGTACTACTTATATATGATGCTAGCTAATCTTACTTATGTGTTATGTTGATATATTGTGCTACTTATGATGCTAATTTAAGTTAAAATGGTCTATATAACTAAGTTTGCATGATCATATATAGGTATAAGGAATGATGATCGGTGTGAGAATTGTGGTTACCAAGGGTGAACAAGAAGGTTGTCATAGTGCTCCCTCATGATTGCGAAGTTAGTACGGTATGTCCATTCACAAGCAATCAAACTATATATATCCTACAACTGAATTGCGTGCTAATTGTTGCTTTTTTATGATTCTGTATGCAGAACATACCCTGCAAGTTTAGACTTGATTTTCGGGACCATTTCGATTGGCCGTTGTGGCAGCAGGGACAGTTTCAGGTCGATATAAAGTCTCTAAAGCAAACTGGGCCGACCTAGACGGTCTAAGTCACAAACGAGACACATCGTACCTTTTTCGGTGCTCCGAGGTGGACTGAGATGGTCGATGCCTATGAGATGGATGCCCTGGACAAACTCTAACGTTTCTTCAAATGAAGAGATTCTTTCTGCTGCCATTAGGTATCACACAGACGTTGCTAATAATCCTATTTAGGACTAGTAGTTTTAGTGCTATGTTGCTAGCTAGCTCAACTATATGTAGTTTACTATAATGATGTGCTACTATTTATATGAATATATCTTGCTGTGCTATGAATATTCAAGTGGATGCATCCAAATTTTTTTAATTTTTGAAAACTCACTTGTGGCGTTCATAATAAAAGTAACGCCACACATATGGTATGTAATGGTGGTGCTTACAAGAATCGCCACTACTAGGATATGTAATGGTGGCGCTCACACGGCATGCCACCACTAGAACTCCTACTAGTGGCGTTCTATAGAGACGACACCACTAGGACCTACCAGTGGCGCGAGGTTAGTGGTGTTGGGGGCATACCCCCGGGTAGGGTAACGCTGGGGTATAAATGCCAAGTTAGCCGAGGCAAGGCAAGGTTAAAGCGAGAGTTGACCGAGTCACCTCAAGGCGGGCTGACTTACGGAGTAACCCGGACCGGAGGGTGTCCACCTGACTGTGTCTCGGCCAACGTATGTCGTATGCCGGTGGGCTATTTGTAATTTGTATGCAGGTATCCACGGGGCCGGATCATACCAGGCTTGCCAGAGAAGGAAGGTATCTCGTTGGTCAAAAGGTGACCTCTGTGCACTGGAGCGTGAGCGAAGCGAACAGAGGGAGGGACCAGCGAGGCGTGGCCGACAAAGGTGACGCAGCCTATGTCGGCTGACGCTGGCGCTGCAGATGCTTACATAGCCTCTGCATGGCTTACGAGGGCAAAAGGTGACCCGGTCGGTTTGCTATTTTGGGAGAGGCATATTCCCAGGAATATGCCTCCACGTATACCCTAATTGGAAACCTAGCCTCCCTTATATAAGGAGCGCTAGGGCCTCTGTAGAGGGGCTTGGCGGGTGAGTAGTTGGTTCTTGAGGAGAAAGTAGTGGAGAGAGTACGAGAACTTCTTCTTCCTCCTCTCCCCAATACAGCTAAAGGAGCATGTGTAAACTTAGTGAACTTGGAGAATACAAAGCATCTGTCTGTGGAATCACCACACTATCCCTCCCTGGGTTCCTCTAGTGCATATTGGCCCCACCTTTAGCCTATCCATGGCATCTACCATGACACCACCACGACAGTTGGCGCCCACCGTGGGGCTAGCGACGCTAGCAGGAGTGAAGATCCGGACGGGAAGCATCATCGGCAACGGCGAGCGCATCGTCTCTGGGCTTGTTCAGCGCTTTGGAGCGCTGGACTACGTCAGCGACAATGCTGGTTGCTTCGGCAAGCGACCTCCACTACGCAATGGCCTCTTCGTCAAGCTTGGCGCCCACAGGATCTACGTCGGCGTCGATCTGTCTTGCGTTCACCCGCGGCATGTCGTCGAGGGAGGCGAGCCACCCCTTAGCGCGGCTCATGGTGCGCGTATCACTTGCTCCCCTGGCCGCGCTGAGGTGATGATGATGGCGCCTGACGTTGGCGCAGGCAAGAACCCAGCACCAGATCCGGAGGTAACACCCAAGGCACCGAGGAAAAGTAGAGGTCCTCCGCTAGAGAGGCAAGAAAACGTGCTGCATCAGGCGATAGATAGCTTGGCAAGCCCCATAGCACCTGTGGTAGATTCAGCTCAGGCACAAGACGAGTTAGAGGAAACTAGGCAGAAAATACTACAGGGTGCGAAAAAGATAGCCGCGGCTCAGTAGTCGTTGAACATGCCGCTGCGCGAGTACGGAAGAGGAAATAAGGTAGATGCTATAAAAGTAAAAGGGAGAAACCTCATCAATGAAATGAATAAAGAGGGTGACACTAGAGTTGAGGAATCAGAGAACATTTTGTCCATGGGGCTCCCGAAGTACAGCACCCCGGCAAAGAACCTCAGAGCAGCGGATGCAGGATCATCCGAGTTAGAAGGTTTGACGGGTGAAGCCCGGCAAAGACAGCAGGAAAGGGTCAACGAGTTAGTTTGGATCGCTAACAGACAGAATGAAGAGTTGCACAGGGCTAACCCGACAAGAGCTGGGGTTTCCAAGGTCATTTATTCGGCAGTGGGTAACCCGGAGAAATCTGTTGCAGCTGCATCATCCCCTCATGATGGCCCAAGAAGAGAGGAGGTGGTAACCTCGGCAAGGAGAAACAAACAGATAGTCTCGTATGACCCGGCAAGGGCAGGGAAAGGAAAGGCAGTGCAAGCAAATGAGGATCGATAAAGTGTCAGCCGAGGTGAAGCTAGCCGAGGTAACCGCGACCAAGGCAATGTCGGTCAGAGAAACGCTGGAAACGGCAATGCCAGACAGCGGAACTCGACGGGTGCAGGGCAAAACCTACCTTGGCAACGGCAGCAACAGAGTGTACCTCGGCAAGAGCAGAATGTCGACCAGGGTATGCGGCAAATTTGTGCTCAACAAGAGCAAGACAGATACAACGACGGTGATTCGGAAATGGTGAATGCATGATACCATAGGTCGGACCATCATGTGATAGGATCAAGGTTGGGAAGCAGGAACTTGCTGCCTGATGACGCCAGGTTGAAGCTAGATCGGCTCTATAGGTCGGAGCTAATTGAGGGGCAAGGTCCTCCGGGTCCAGCATGCTTTGGGCCCCAGATCATGAAAGAGCCTCCGGTACCTAACTTCTAGTTACCTAGAGACACGAAAACATATGACGGCAGCACCAAGCCGGAGGACTGGTTAATCAACTATGCAACAGCAGTGAAAATTGCGACAGGTAACTTGAGATGGGCAGTGAGATACGTACCTCAGATGCTAGAGGGGTCAGCGAGGGTACGGTTAAACAATTTACCACCCGGTAGTATCAACTGCTGGATCGATTTTGAGGAAATGTTCGTCAGTAACTTCTCGAGCACGTATCAGAGGTCGAATAGGCCATAGACCTTAGCAATGTATAAGCAGAGACCAAATGAAACAGACCGGGAGTTCCTCACTCCCTGGTGCAACATGAGAAACCCGTGTGAAGGTGTGATTGAGTCTCAGGCCATAGCTTGGTTTGCACAAGGGTGTAGATATGCAAGCATGTTATGGCAAAGGTTACAAAGGGATATGCCAACTACACTGGCAGAGACAATCTGGATTGCTGATCCGTATGCCTTGGGTGATCCTACTCAACCGCGGCTAGTGTCAAACGAGTCAAATGAGGAGTACTACCAGCGAGACGGAGCCGAATCATCCCGGTGAAATGATTACCGGGGTAAGAGAAGAGATGCTAGACCGGATTACAGGTACAGTTCGCAACAAGTTGCTGCTGTAAATCAAGATCAACCCGGAGCAGGGAGTAATCAGCGTCAGAAAATGGAGGGCAACAGTGGACTCCAATAAATGATGGCAGGAAAACTTGGACTCCCGAGCAAAAGAGACAGTGGCAAGAAAAGAAATACCGGCCGAGGTACACGTATGAGGCAATGCTGGATAAGCCGTGCAAATTTCCCGCGCCAAATCCGAGTAACCCAGCGGGTCATACAACCCGGCAATGTGAGTGGATGAGGAAGATAGAGCAAAATGGTTCGGGGAATGCTCAGGCACCTCGGAACGATCAACCTCGGCAGGAGTTACCTAGGCAGCAACTGCTCTCCGGAGCAAATACGCAACAGTTAATGTTGCCACCACCTCCGCCAAGGTATGAGAATCATGAGAGAAGGGATGCAGTGGATCAGGTGGAAAACCAGCATCAACCAGACCAAAGATATCCCGGCAATAAGGGGAGAAATGAATATAGAGAGCATCACCAAAGTTACTACGTGTTTACCACAGAGGAAATAGATAGAAAGGGCTTGCAACACCGACATATGGAAGTGAATGCGGTTATGCCAGCAGTGATGAGGTATATGCCTTGGTCTGAGCAGGAAATTACTTTGAGTATCAAGGACCATCCCAGGGTCATGCCGAGTCTTGGTTCCTATGCACTAGTGCTGGACCCAACGTTCCTCAGGCCAAACATCAATGTGAGGTTATCCAAGGTGCTGATCGACAATGGCCGCATCATTAATATCATGTACGTGGATACAATGCGCAAGTTGGGTATCTCGGAGAACATGCTTCAAGCTACAAGGACAACTTTCCACGGCATTGTGCCTGGTATCTCCTGTGAACCCATTGGAAAAGTCCGGGTTGATGTGTTATTCGGCACAAGGGATAACTGCCGAACTGAGAATTTGGAGTTTGAGGTTGTGAACTTAGAAAGCGCATATCACGCGTTACTCGGCAGGCCAGCCCTGAACAAATTAATGGCAAGTACTCACATCAGTTACCTAAAGATGAAGTTGCATGGGCCAAATGGAGTAATTACCATAGCTGGGGATTTCCGACGTTCCATTGAGTGTGCTTCAGCCGGGTCTCACCTGGCCTAGTCACTCGTGATTGCACAAGAGAAAAGAAAGATCTAGGAAGTAGCGACATTGGCTTAGTCCGCGTAGCAATATATGCCGGCGCTGAGTAACCCGCATGGAAGTGTCGCATTTCAAGCAACAAAGGATACAAAGAAAGTACATGTTGATGACCTATTCCCAGAGCGCACCGTAACAATTGGTGCCGAGTTAAATGAGAAATAGGAAAGCGAGCTCGTCAACTTCCTCCGTGAGAATCGGGATATCTTTGCTTGGTCCGCACAGGACTTGCAAGGTGTTCCGAGGGAGTTGGCCGAGCACTCTTTAAATGTGAGACCCAGAGCAAAGCCGGTGAAGCAACCTCTCCGCCGCTTCACGGAAGATAGGAGAAAAGTCATTGGAGATGAGATAGCTCGGCTCCTCGCAGCCGGGTTCATCATGGAAGTGCTTTACCCGGATTGGTTATCTAATCCGGTGCTGGTGGAAAAGAAGAAAGATGACCCGAATGTGGCAGTGGTTTGGCGTATGTGCATCGATTACACGAACCTGAATAAGGCGTGCCCAAAAGATCCATTCCCACTACCAAGGATAGATCAGGTCATAGATTCTACTGCTGGGTGTGAATTATTGTCGTTCATAGACACATATTCTTGTTTCCACCAGATACCTCAGAACCCGAATGATCGAATAAAGACTGCATTTATCACCCCGTACGGGGCTTATTCCTATCGCACCATGCCTTTTGGTTTACGTAATGCAAGGGCAACGTACCAAAGATGTATGCAAAAATTCCTACATGATCAAATTGGTCGAAAGGTGCAAGTGTATGTTGACGATGTGGTTATAAAAACAAAGGAAAGCAAAACGCTCCTTGATGATATCAAGCAAACATTCGCGAACCTAAGGAGGTTCTGAATGAAGCTTAACCTGGAGAAGTGTACCTTCGGTGTCCAGGATGGAAAATTACTCGGATTTCTTGTCTCTAGCCGAGGTATCGAAGCTAAACCAACTAAAATCCAAGCCATAGAGCGAATGGAATTGCCGAAGTGTCTTAACGATGTCCAGAAGTTCACTGGTTGCCTAGCATCTTTAAGTCGGTTTGTATGTCGGTTGGGAGAAAAGGCGCTGCCTCTCTATCAACTAATGAAAAAGTCGGACAAGTTCGTATGGACGCCATAGGCCAATGAAGCTTTCATCCAGTTAAAGAAAATGTTAGCCACTGCACCAGTGTTAGCCTCTCCACTACCAAAAGAGCCAATGTTGCTCTACATAGCCGCAACCAACCGAGTTGTAAGTGTAGTAGTAGTGGTAGAGTGAGACAAAGAGGGTAAGTCAGTGCAAAAGCCAGTCTATTACCTGAGCGAGGTATTATCAGCATCAAAGCAAAACTATCCTCACTATCAGAAGATGGCATATGGTGTGTATATGGCGGCAAAGAAGCTGAAGCATTATTTTGAAGAGCACCCCATTAAAGTGATATGTGAAGCCCCCATATCTGAGATACGGAGCAATAAGGATGTGAGAGTCCGGATTGCAAAATGGGCAATTGAGCTAGCCCCTTATGCTCCACAATTCGACAGAAGAGATGCGATCAAGTCTGTAGCATCCCGATAAAACCACTACAAGAAAATCGCGTGTTGTTTTTATTTTCTGCATCATCGTCACTGCAAGCTCATGTCATCATGCCACATTGCATTTGAGCATCTTCATGTCTGCATGCATATGTTTGTCTAGAACCATTTTCTAAAAGCATACTTTTGTTTTCAAATATCCCCATCTTTATTTCAATTCAAAACCTCGGTCTTTTTCGAATCTTTGGTTTGTCTAAAAACTATTTACAAATCGTCTTTCAAAATAAAATAAATCCAAATGTTTTATAAGCTAGGGGAGGCAGCCGGCCAGGCCAAAAGGCCCAGCCAGCCAGCCTACAACCCCGGTGGCCCAACCAGTCCCAATCAGCAAACCCTAGCTCCCATCACCACACAACCGCCGCCACACCCTACCCAGCGGCTGCAGAACACAACACACACAACAACCACACGACACGCTGCACCAACCCACCCCGCGACGCGTTCGCGTATCGCCCTGCTCACCCCGCGGTCAAACCAGGGCCACCAACCCGCCTGGCCCCACCCCACAAGCCGGTCCCACCGCCCATGAACCAGCCCACTGACCCTGTCCTCCTCCTCGCGATGCAACCCAGCGACCCCAATCGATTCCCTCGCTCTCTCCCCAACCTACCTCCTCTCCACCTTGTCTCGCGCGCCGCTGCCTTCATCTCGCACGCGCCCTCGTCTGCCCCCTGGCAGCCTCCAGTCAGCCCTTCCCCGCTCGATGGCGCCACTGCCCCGCACGGCCTCACCTCTCCTCTCAGCAGAGCCATTGTCGCCGGCCTCTCCTTCATCGAGCCCCTCCCCTGCCTGTGTTCCTTACCGCGGGCCCGCGCTCGCCTCCGCCGTCGCTCACCTCTCCGGCCCGCAAGCTCTGGCCTGCCCCACCTCTTCGCTGTGCCTCGAGCTTCCTCGCCGTCTGTGGCCGTCATGCCCCCCGAGATCCCGCGTGTCAGTCGCTTCCTCGTCTTCCGGCATGAGCCCCGCCTCCCCCTCTCAAACCATGCAGCTTGGAGATCGCCCCGGCAGGCCCCACCTTATCCTCATCGTCTCTCACCTCGGCCCCCTCCCGCAGAGGCTCCTGCTGCCTCTCGACGGCAACGCCTACGTGCAGTGGTCCTTCCTTGACCTCCGGCTGCCGCCGTCCTGTGCTGCTTCCTCCGCTGCAGGTGTCAAGCACCACCTCGTCTGCGAGCTCCTGCTTCGGTGCGTGCACGTGTAGCCAAGATGACGCGGACCCATTGGATGCTGCTACTGCCGGCCACCCTTCTGCAGCCCGTGCTCCCATCGCTAGAGGCCAGCGTCGCCTTCTTCTGGTCACGCGCATGTGCGCCATGCTAGTTGCTTCGTTTGTCGATGCAGTTATGTGCGGCTTGGCTTATGCTGCTGATGACCTGGCATCTGCGGATGGCCGCTCTACTACAATCAGGCAACATCGACAGACGTATCTATGGCTAGCAAGCCAAGTTCTACAACATGTTCTGCAGGCGCCTCTTTGGGATGATGGCCTCTTGAGTTCCACACTACCAAGATCTTCCCGAGAACCATTCTCTATCAAGATCTCCATGTTTGGGTGTTGTTCGCAACCGATCCTCGAAGCCACAAAAACCCAAGTGCTTCTTCATGGACCTGAAGGACATCGAATGCCAAGATCTCCTCACGGATCCTGGAGCCTTGTTCCCCGAGTCCGAAGACCGATCCCTGCGAGACCGAACCTGAACCACATCGAACCAAGATCGCCAAACGCCAATGTGTGACCCCTATCCGAGACCCCTATATTTTATAATATATGACATATACTTGTTGCATATTAATTGAGCATGTTTGCATACATATTGTGGGTGTT
This sequence comes from Avena eriantha, assembly GCA_910589775.1. Taxonomy (NCBI): domain Eukaryota; kingdom Viridiplantae; phylum Streptophyta; class Magnoliopsida; order Poales; family Poaceae; genus Avena; species Avena eriantha. The sequence continues at coordinate 64,420,757 of OU342740.1, forward strand.
CTGGTCTATTTCGATGATTCACCTAAATTAAATATGGAGGTCATATTCAGTCTTTTCTAGTCTTATATTAGATCCATTTAAATTTGTGTAGCAAACCGATGCCATGTTTTGACTTGTTAATCCAACATTTAAATTGCGGGGTAGCTAAACAACTTGAATCATATAATTAATTATCGGACCCTGGTTCCGCTTAATATTGCCTAATTGCATCACATATTTGCCATGTCATGCACCATACCTGCATCATGCCTGATCTTCTCCGTAGTATTAAATAGTGCATCCGGTGTTTCTTCTAGTGAATTGCTTCTTCACAGACTAGGCCGATGAGTTGATGCGAGTGTCGATTCGATCTTCGGATGAACCTTCGGCAGTGTTTCCCAGGCGAGCAATCTCCCCCTTTCTACCTATTTTGCATTTATAGTCTTTACTTCCTCCTGTTTATCTACTGCTATCCGTATTGCGATGCTTTAGTTTCCGTGCACCAATTATATACCTTGCAGCCTCTATATTGCCTTGGACACATCCTATTGCCTGTTGTCTGATAGATAGTCGGCCTTGCGAGTCGTAGTTGCTTGCTCAGGTGCTGCTTCATGTTGTTGTCGTTCCACCATTGTTGGAAGGTTGGCATATGTTTAATGGTGGAGATGATCATGGCTTTAAATACAACTATTAAATTGCTGGGAATAGATATAATTAATGCAGAGGCATCGGTGGGCAATAGATGTTATTTGGTTCTTCCACGCTCACTTGTGTCCCGTAGGACCCCGAGTACTTGATACATGTTCCTTGACTATCGCACTATCCGCATATGGGACCATGAATCCCCTTAGCCAGAGCTTGATTCATTTCTTATTTCTTGGGGCCACAAACTAGTTTGGGTTTTTATTACTATCCTGTACTTATGCCATGCTTTATTGCTTTATTTACGATTGTGCATGGAGCACCTGTACTATTTTGGAACGTGGAATGTTTTTGCGGTATCGACAAGCCCAGTCACACTTCCGGGTTCCCAGTCGTTTACAGCCATTGACACAAAACTTGGGTCCGTCTCGGAGCCGGCTAACTTCGTTGCGGGTAGCTTAATGGGGTGGTCCCCTGAAATATTTTATGAATCCTGTGATTGCTTTGTCGTGAAAGCCTCGTTGGGTTTTGAGTTGGTTTTTCCGAGGTTGATCGTGTGTGTGTTGCTATTTGTGCACCCCTATAGGGTAAATCTTTCTGAAAGACGTGTCCCCGGTTATGGACGACTTGGAGCACAGTATCTCGATCATAGACAATCATAACTAAAGTAGTGCTATAAGTTTGACTTAATATGTGACTAGTAATCAGCTTCACTACAATGGAATGGATAATAAAAGTGCCAACAACTGGTGGAACTGGGGTGTGTCGTGTCATGTTATACTTGCCTAGTAAGTATCGCAACGCCAATGGAATGAAATAAAAGTGCCAACAACTGCTGGTTTTGGGATGTCACATGCTAATTCTATCTGACTAGTAAGTATTGTAACTACATCTGAATGGTTAACTAAAACTGCCCACTACTTATGCTATCAGGATGATTCATGCTATCTATATCTGACTAGTAAGTGCTTCAACTATAATGGAATGAATAAAACTGCCAATTATGTGAGTTCCTCGGTTTGACTTCCTCGTTTGGTCTCGAGGGGGAAATGCCAGGATGGGTATGTTTGGTGTTACTATCAGGTTGGATCCGAATAGGTCTTTCTTACCCCTCTCTAATAGCCGACAGTTGAATCGAGTCTCTATAGATTGTTTAGTGCATTTTGCGCTGCCGCTTCAGTCCACCATACCTATGTAGGCGAGAGCCGCCGAATTCTAGCCTCGCCATGTACTTGCCTCAGTACTGACGCTCCTCTTTTTCCTTTGCCTTTGTCGGCACCCCCTTTTGTTTTAGCAGGTTTGCGATCGACGTTGTCAGCAGGGTTACCCTTCTGGCTTGGCTTGGGTAGGTTTATGGACGCCATTGGTTATTCTTCAGGGACCTTAGATCAATTTGCTTCTTATCCGTACTCGGATGCTGTATCATTTTCAAGGTGATTTGGATCTTTGTACTGTACATCTGCATTCTTGACTCAGTGAGTCGTTGCTGTATATATATATCTGTTCTGTGGGTTCCATCGTGGACTATTGTGTAATGATATTACTTTGTTTTCCACCCGCACGAAAGTGCCTGGTGGGCGTCCTTGAATCGTTTCTATGCGGGTTTGGCGGGAAGTGCTAAAACTTGCATAGGGCCGATTCGAGGGTGTTACAAAGTCTCGGGCAGTGGTCGACTTTTTCGTAGATTGGGCCGAGATGCAATATGAACTACCGTTGCCAGATCCGAATTACTAGAAAATGCATTTTGACGGATCAAAAATGAAAACCGGGTTAGGCGCCGGAGTTGTGCTTACCTCTCCCAAGAAAGACCAGCTGAAATATGTGATGCAGATCCACTTCGCAGCATCAAACAATGTTGCAGAATATGAAGCACTTGTGCATGGACTCAAAGTAGCGAAAGAAATTGGAATACTTCAGATCCAGTGCTTCGGTGACTCGGATTTGGTGGTTCAGCAAGTCTCAGGGTAATGCGATGCTTTGGATGCAAACATGGCATTATACAGATTTCATGTGCAGAAGATATCAGGATACTACGAGGGATGTGAATTTCACCATGTACCTCGGCTGGAAAATGAGGCTACCGACGTACTATCGAAACTCGGATCAACCCGACAAGCGATCCCGCCAGGTCTAGCGCTTGAACACCTCAGAAAGCCATCTATCGGGCCATCCCCAGAGTCCGAGTCAATCTATATACCGGCCGATCCGGAGTCCAGAGCTGTGCCCATGGAAATTGATGTGGGAGGTGGTTCAGGAAACCCGGGGACTGCTTCGGCAAACCCGAGGACTGCTCCACAGAACCCGGGGACTGCGCAGCGTGATCCAGCAGAGGTTATGTTGGCGGATCAAATGGAAATTGACAAGGATGTGTTTCTGGTGCGAGCCATACCGACTTGGGTGTTGCACATATTCCAGTTCCTGAAGGATGGATCTTTGCCCAATGAAGAAGTGCTCTCAAGGCAAATTCAGAGACGTGCAAATGCATACACAATTATCAACACAGAGCTATACAAGAGGAGTGTCACAAATGTCCTCCAACGGTGTGTTGACCCGGAAGAAGGGCTTGACATCCTCCGAGATATACATCAAGGGGAATGGGGGCATCACGAATCAACCAGAGCCTTAGTGGCAAAAGCTTTCCGGCATGGGTTTTACTGGCCAAGTGCCTTGGAACAAGCAGAGGATCTAGTAAGAAAATGTAATGGTTGTCAGAGATATGCTACCAAGACACACATGCCAATGTCGGAGCTCAAGACCATACCAATTACCTGGCCATTTGCCGTATGGTGTTTGGATATGGTTGGCCCATTTAAGCCAGCAAGAGGAAATATGACCCATTTCTTGGTTATGGTTGACAAGTTTACAAAATGGATTGAAGTAAAACCGATAAGAAAATGTGACAGAGCTACAGCCGTGTCATTGCTCAAAGATATCATCCTGAGATATGGCTACCCTCACAGTATAATAACAGATAACAACACTAATTTTGCTAAGGAGCATTTGCGCAATTCTGCTGGGACAAGAAGATCCGGCTGGACGTTGCTTCAGTAGCCCACCCCGCATCGAACGGACAAGTGGAAAGATTCAACAAATTAGTATTATCCGGGATAAAACCCTGGCTCATTGAGCCACTGCAAAGATCAGCGGGGTGCTGGATAGAAGAACTACTAGTGGTACTGTGGAGTTTAAGAGAAACTCCGAATCGATCAACAGGCTATACGTCATTCTTTCTGGTATATGGGGCCGAAGCTGTATTACCAGCCGACATATAGCATGATTCACCTAGATTCACCCAATACACAGAAGCCGATGTGCGAGAAGCCCGGCAAAATGATGTCGATATGCTGGAAGAAGCGAGAGAATTGGCATTGTCCAGATCTGCCATATATCAGCAAAATCTCCGATGCTATCATAGCCAGAAAGTAAACCCCCGAGTCTTCCGAGAAGGTGATCTGGTACTCCGGTTGGTGCAACATACTGCTGGCATGCATAAGTTATCCCCCCATGGGAAGGGCCATTCATTGTGAGCAAGGCATTGCACAATAAATCTTATTATCTCCTTGATGCACAACCACATGAGAAGAACAAGGCGGACAGGTCTGGCGAGGAATCTAAGCGTCCATGGAATGTAGCCCTACTTCGTCCATTCTACACTTAACAAAGAAGTGTGTGTATCCGAGTTTCTCATATGTCGGTATATATGCCAGCAATGAGTTTATCATTGAAATTGTGGCACCTCGAGTAGTAACTCGGGGACTGCCTTAGTAATATTTGTTGTCTTCTTTGTTTGTTATTTATTTTTATGTCGGCTAGCTTAAGTTGCTTCTACCTAAGCCGGATTAGTAGTGTGTGAGCACCAAAAACTCAACTCTTCGACTTGCTGCTGTCCAACAAGAATTGGCTTCATGGCAAGCAAGAGAACAAGTTTGGAATTGCGAAGCACACGAAAAACGACTAAGGAAAAGAACGTAATCGAGCCGACATTTATTGTTCGGACTAACCCTATATTTATTTTACCTTTACTATGATGGATTATTTTGAGCTATTCCTAAAAGTTTCCAAGTATTGTTAAGTCAATTTTTGAAACTCGGACTCGTAAGTCATAAAACCGAATCAAGGTAGACACGAGCCGAGCCATAAAATTGAAGAAACAAGAAAATGAAACTCGGGGACTACGCCCAAGTTAAATCCGGTGTGAAAACTTAGTAGCAAAACATAATCAGTATGCTTAATACATCTGCACCCGGCATACCGGGGATCTGATAAATTTCAAAGTGTTTTTTATGCTCGGCGCAAGGTGGAACTCTGGCTTCAGTCTCGTCATCCTCTTCGGTATCTTCGAGAGCTGAGGCTTCGTCCTCTTCACCCGAACCATCTTGGACGTACTCGTCGTCCACGGCGTCGAGGAAGCTTGGTCCTTCGTTCCATTGATGGATAGGGGCAAACTGAATAAGGTTGTGGGCACAAGCCTTGCGCCGAGCAATCCAATCCAGATCGTTTGACCACCTGGACCCGGTGCGCAGGTGCTCGAGAACCTTCAAATCTAGCTTTTCATACAAGGAGAGGACAAAATGGAGGACAGTATCAGCTCCGGCACGTGCGGCGGATTCCCTCCAGAGGTTGAGCTGGGTCTCGCAATCCATCAATTTGTTGATCAGAGCAGTGGACCCCTTCGGCGGATCCTCGCCGAGCCAAAGTGCGCGGAAGATCCGGATGGCTGAATCCAAGATGCCCGAACCATAGTTCTTGATAATTTCAATTCGGGAGGATAAGCTGACCAGCAGGTCCTCCATGTCATAAGGAATGCCCTCAGAGCCAGGACCAGTTGGGGTACCCCTCTGCTGACGAAACTTGGCAACGGTAGCCGACGCAATGACATCGCCCTCTGGAAATTTGCCTGAAAACAGAACAAGTGAGATAAGTAAAAGAGTTTAACCTGGAGAAATACATGTCAGCTGAAGGAAAAGAGCTTACGGGAGATATGACTATGGACCCGGGTCAGCTCTTTGGTGCAATCAGCACGCCTCTTCCGGAGCTGCTCAAGTTTAGCATTTGTCGAGTCAAGCTTGACGTCGGCCTCCTTCAGTAGCTCTTGATCTTTTGCAAGTTGAAGGCTGAGACGTTCTCACTCCTCAGTGAAGTCTTGGCCAGCCTTGTCCATCTCAGTCTTGTGGAGCTCTTTGACAGTTTTTTCATCTTTGCTTTGAGCTTGGCAAGTTCATCATCCTTGGCTCGGAGTTTGGCAAGCTCGTCATCCTTCTTCTTGAGCTCGGCCTGATGTTGCCCTGCTTGTTCGAGAAAATGCAGCATCAGATCAGGCACGGACACACTATCTTCAAGGGATGCTGCAACGATTTGTTAACCCGGCAGAACCGAGGTGTAAATATCTGCCGATCCAAGAAGAAAGGAGAAAGAGCACGAAGAAGGGTTAACCAAAGCGAATTACCTTTCATCTCGTCCAATTTTTTTCTCATAATTTTATTTTCAGCCTCCACGTTGGCTGCGCGATCCCAAACAGAAATTAGTTCGGCAGGAAAAGACAAAGAAAGATGGGGGAGAGGTCGAGGAGAAAACTTACCCCTTTTCTCGAACTTAGCAATAAGCGCAGTGTGTTTCGAGCGCAGCACCTTGTGTGAGTCCAAGAGGCGCTAAAACTCAGCAGTACGACGATTGGTAGTGATCTGAAAAGAGCAAGGTTGGCTCAGCTATGTGCATATTCGAAGTGTACAAAATCCAGGCCAAGTGGAACTTAACTAGGCTCTAGGTGTGTGCATATTCGAAGTGTACAAAATCCGGGCCAAGTGGGACTTAACCCGGCTCTAGGTGTGTGCATATTTGAAATGTACAAAATCCGGGCCAAGTGGGACTTAACCCGGCTCTAGGTGTGTGCATATTCGAAGTATACAAAATCCGGGCCAAGTGGAACTTAACCCGGCTCTAGGTGTGTGCATATTCGAAGTTACTAAGGATCTATGATAGTTCTCTAAGGAGCATCCGGCTGAGTAACAAGTTACTCCCCCGGAGGCTTGGGGACTAATGGATATGTCTCTAAGTACTTGTGCGTATTAAGGAAGAGACATAGTAGCATACCTCCATCATCCGGCCAGCAATGTTGATAGCCTTGGCTGCTGTGTTCATTTGTGCGCTGAATTCAGCGGGTCCAAACTTCTCTGGGAGATCGTCGTTTGGATCGACAAACTCAGCTTTGTTCCAATTGTCAACGTATTCAATCAAAGCTTGTGGATAGCTCTCCCCACTAAGCATGTGAGGCGCAACCAAGCCTTTGGCGTGGGCCTCCCTCCTCGCAACTCGGGTGGCAACAGGGCTAGTATGCAGTGAAAGTTGCTTGCTGCTAGCTCGATGGAGGCATCTCTCTTCGAAAGCATGGACACGAGCGTGCGCTGTCCAGCCTCGATGGATGTTGCCTTGGTGGCACCAGAACCTTTCTTAGCCTTGGGTTGCTGTTGGGAGGATGAGGCTGGTGCTGCAGGTTTGGACTTGGGTGCAGCCTTTGTGCTAGCAGGGTCTTCTCGCCGGGTCTTGGAAGACTCGGACGAGGCAGAAGGAGTTGGTGCTGGTGCTGGTGCTGGTGCTTGTGTTGCTGATGTTGCTGTTGATGCTGCTGGTGCTGCTGGTGGTATTGGTGTTGATACTTGTAATGTTGCTGATGTTGACGGGGGTGCTGCAGTTGCTGCTGGTACCTCGGAAGTGACAGGTTGCGGCTGATTCGATGAAGAGCTGGGAGCGTCCGCTACCTCGGTCGTGCCACTTCCCCCTGCTCCGAGGTTGCCCTCCTCTGGACGAGGTGGGCTATGACCCGGAGCAGCCGCTGAACCCTCCTGAATTTGGATCAATGGGCTTGTGTCATCACCACGAGGGGGAGATGGGGTGCCCCGGAAAGAGGAGGCGATACTGGAGCCGCTCTAGGGAACCTCCATCACAGCCCTGTCGAATCAAACAACGAATAACATGTTACAACAAAAAGAAAGGCATATAGACAGAGAAGCATGAAGTAGAGAATTGGAAAAGTTATAAAAAGTGACTTACTCGTCAGAAGTCAAAGGCTCCCTGGGCTTTCGAGCTCTCCGGACTATGGCCTTAGTCGGAGGCTTGGTGGCGGCCTTGTCAGCAGACTTCTTCCGCTGTTTGGTTGCTTGGGGAGGCTTGGAAGAAGCAGCCGAGGTAGCGGCACGTTTCTTAGACGCGGCAGGAACCGGCTCACCCATAGCGAGAGGGGGATCTTCATGGATCTGCGCAGCCGGGTTAGCTGAAGCCAGAAACGCGTAAGAAAGGGGCACCAGGTTAAATACCTCCACCACTTCAATGTCAGAATCATCCTCATCGTCAGGTCAATTCCTTAAGGAAGAGAAGTTACCAGAGGGTCGCTTAGTTGCATCCGGGGTAGGCAAGAACATTTCTTGATCCAGCTCCTCCTCATCAGGAACAAGTCGATCCTTACCCCATTTGAGGGAAGGCTCGGTGCCATCTTCAATGGTCTGCTGAAGAAACAACTAAAAGGAGAATGTAGAGGGATCAAATAAACAACATGCTCCGACATATGATATAATTCGAAGAAGGATGGGGTAATGAGATTTACCGCAGGAGGAGGCTTGTCCCGTCAGTAATGCTCTAGCCCCCACTCCCACTCAGCTTTGAAGTCCTTGTCGGTCGTGAAGAGGGCCTTGACCTGGCGGAATATCTCAGTGTTGCTTAATTCGAAGGAGGAGGTCCGGTTGGGGTCAAGTCACCAGTTCATATGGCAGAGTTTGTGTGTGCGCTTCTAGAGGGGGGAAATCCGGCTACGGACGAACGTGATCATCACATCCTCGTTGCGCAGCCCCAGATCCTTCAGTTCCTTGAACCGCTTGTTAACCTGATTCGCTAGGACAGTTGGTTTCTTGGGAACCCGGTCCAAAGACCCAGATTAGGAGGACCCATCGCGAAGAGGCGCAGCCAGATCAGATCCTCATCCGAGCCATTCCTCACATAGAAGAAGGTCCGAGCCCAGCCCTTACAAGATTCAAGCCATGTGACCCGGGGGAAGACAGATTGTTTCCACGGTGAGATGGAGGCCGCACCACATTGGGTCAGGTGCTTGTCCTCCGGGGCACGCTCCTTATCCGGGACTACGTTCCTCCGTAGACCGAAGAACCGGATCCGGAGCTCTTTGGTAGGCCACAGGCCGAGGTATCCTTCTACGACGGATGCGAAGGAGGAGAGGGATGTAATGGCATTCGCCGAAAGATGGTGAGGTTGGAGTTCGTAAGTGTTGACGAAATCGTGGAAGAAGTCACTCACTGGCAGGCCAAAGCCGCACTAGAAGTGAGAGAGGAAGATGACGAACTCACCCGGATTGGGTGAGGGAGCGAGCTCCTCGGAGGCAAGGCGAGAAATCACACCCTCGGGGATGCGGCGGGTGCGGTAGAGCCAGTCCAGATCGTCTTGGCACACCCATGAACCAGCCCAGGCACCACGCTCCAAGGTTTCGCCCTCATCCTCCATCTCTTCCTCGACGATGGCAAGCTCCTCCTCAGTCATCTCAAGGTCACTATCCTCACCAGCCCGTTCAAACGTGGGAGGCAGTGGTTTAGATTGGCGCGGCCCTGTGATGTTGATGCAGCGCGGGAGCGGCAGCGAGGCCAGCGCAAGGAAATGAGAGGAAATAAGCTGCGGCGGTGGCACTGTGGAGCAGAAGCGGCGGCGGCGGCACTATCGCAAGGAGGAAGAAGAAGCAGTGTGGCAGAGGGGCATGAGTGGGGGGAAAATAGCCAAGGGGGGCGCCCCCTCACCTATTTAACCACGCCCTAGCGAAGGGTAGCGGGATCGAGCTGCGCCTCGAGGCCACACGGTGTGGCCGTGTATCAACCGGATCAACCAATCAGAGCCGAGCCACCGGAAGGGCCACAGGAAACAGGGGATCCCATGACGCGACGTGGTGATGCAGTTAACAAGGAGGCAGCCACGACGCGACGTTTGCAACAGTAAGTCCTGACAATAAATACAGTAAATAGCGCAGGCCCTTAAAATGAGGCAAGGTGATGATTACCTTCCACGTAGGACGTGAGAAAGCGTACGAGAGAAGGAAGGATAACCCGGAAGGCTAAAGGATAGCCCAGCCAGCGAGTGATGACTCGGATTGTGCCAAGGGGATGCTACCCCATGGGATCCGAGCTATAGAGTAATTCGAAAAAGGGAGCAAACGGATTGAACCTGCCGTGGCCATAGCAGCTGAAGTTGCTAAGACCGCACCAGCTTCGGGGACTAATGTTGGGGGATACCCCCGGGTAGGGTCAAGCCGGGGTATAAAGGCCAAGTTAGTCGAGGTAAGGCAAGGTTAAAGCGAGAGCTGGCCGAGTCACCTCAAGGCGGGCCGACTTACGGAGTAACCCGGACCGGAGGGTGTCCACCTGACTGTGTCCCGGCGACGTATGTCGTATGCTGGCAGGCTAATTGTAATTTGTATGCAGGTATCCATGGGACCGGATCATACCAGGCTTGCAAGAGAAGGAAGGTATCTCGCTGGTCAAAAGTTGACCTCTGTGCACTGGAGCGTGAGCGAAGCGAACAGAGGGAGGGACCAGCGAGGCGTGGCCGACAAAGGTGACGCAGCCTATGTCGGCTGACGCTGGCGCCGCAGAGGCTTACGTAGCCTCTGCATGGCTTACGAGGGCAAAAGGTGACCCGGTCGGTTTGTTATTTTGGAAGAGGCATATTCCTAGAAATATGCCTCCACGTATGTCCTAATTGGAAACCTAATCTCCCCTATATAAGGAGCGCTAGGGCCTCTGTAGAGGGGGTTGGCGGGTGAGTAGTTGGTTCTTGAGGCGAAAGTAGTGGAGAGAGTACGAGAACTTCTTTTCCTCCTCTCCCCAATACAGCTCAAGGAGCATCTGTAAACTTAGTGAACTTGGAGAATACAAAGCATATGTGTGTGGAATCACCACACTATCCCTCCCTGAATTCCTCTAGTGCATATTGACCCCATCTTTAGCCTATCCATAGTATCTGCCGTGACACCACCACGACAAGTGACATACGATTTAAACACCACGAACCACGAATGCCGCCACTAGGCCTTTTCCTACTAGTGTATTACTCGGATTGGTTGTCTAAACCATGGTACAACACTTGATTTTCAATTGTGTTCGGCTACAATATCCTTTCGTCGCCATTTTCATATACGATTACTACCAACTATAATCTTAGTTACGCAAAATTATGTATAGCAGGTGAGACGGATATACGTGTGAAATAACAAAAGAAAATTTTAGTGAGATTACAAAGGTCAACATGGAGGTAAGTCCACTTCAGTAGTTCACACACACTATATGAATATGGGTTTTTAGTGTCATATTTAATGTGACATCCTAAAGATTATCTTAAAATTACAAAGTCTTTTTACTTTTATCAAAACCAATAAAATTTAAAACAACCTAATTTGAAGTATTTATGATCAACTTACATTCTTGATTTTTACTACAACAAAATGCGCACAATATATTGGTAATGGGTACTCCCTCCGTTCAGAAATATAAGACGTTTTAGTTTTATGCAGTGAATATATCTAGACCTTTCTAGTGTATAGGTTCACTCGGAACCGCTACGAACCTATACACTAAAATACGTCTAGATACATTCGATTCACAAAGCTAAAACGTCTTATATTTCTGAACGGAGGGAGTAGATTCCATGACACTACAAGACTCATTCAAAGTGAACAATCTGTAGTGATATGATTATGAAAATGTAAACATACAACACAAACGCATTTATGCTCGCGAATTTCCTTCTTGATTATTATAAAGTAGTACAAACGATGAACTGGCCAAATATTTGAATTAAGCAACATGCAACGGTAGGGAAGGAAACACAATAAAGACGTTTACAAATTATTACAATCATGCATAGTGTCTTCTGAACTTGTTTTCAAGTTTGATTCTTACAGAACTAAATAAATAAGCAGCAACGCTGGATATGCTTTGACTAAAGCAATTTATTTCGTCGACCCCTGAAGCTTTTTGGATAAGTTGGATGTGAAAACCAACTGGAAATCGCAATCCAGGAGAAAGCACCATGCTACCTCCCTCGATAGTTTTCCACCTGCAGTATACATAGGTTTCAGTATATGATAGTATAGAAGGTGGCTGTTTATATACCTCAAGTACAAGAAGAATAAGGCTATATATGATTTTACTACACCTGTATTTAGTAACTAAGAAATGGAGAAATATAGACATTTGCAGCTTAGACAAATCAGCACCAACACATAACCGCACCCCTCCTCCAAAAGTCATGAAATCTTTCGAGACGCTGCCAACTGGTTCTGCAGTATCCTGTAGACAAGCACGTGTAATATCTTGAATTACAAAACACAATTATAAAACAAGCATATGTATTACATATTTATAAGAATATAATAAGTATATTCATTTCAAAAAATAATAAGTATATTCCTTAATGAAATAATAAGTTATTATTTCTTTCATCGCGCCCTTTCTTTACTGATACAATAAATTTATATGTCGAGCAATATGTATGTTATCTAATATGTGCATGAGAATTTTTTCTTAACATGTTAACTGACCTGCCACCTCCAGGGGTTGAATACATGAGGGTCCTTGTAAATCGATGGATTCAGGTGACTAATCATGATCTTTGATCCTTTCGGGATAGTGTAACCTTCACGAACCACGGAAAAAGACACAATTTAGCCTATTAGTAATGACCACTTTTCAACATATGTCATCACATCATCTGTATGTATGCAGCAGGCTACTAATACCTTTTATATGAACATCCTCTATGGCTCTTCTGAACATTACGGGTGCAATACTAGCCAGCCTCAATGCCTCATGGATAACCTAGAAAAATAATCAGATGAAAATATATTAAAGTACTGTAGAATTTAACCGAGAACTAGCTAGTTAGGACGGAGAAAGACGTATATATACATGAGATGTAAATTTCATGGATTACCCTCTTTGGGTTCTCGCGTCCGCGTTGCTCCCAGGGGAGCGACACGGGCGACCACCTGCGACGCCCCATCCCGCCTCCCTCCTACTCCGCCCCCTCGCCGCTGCCAGGCACAGCCGCCGGGCAAAGCCCCGTGTGGTAGCCGGCGGCGGCGGGCCTTCCTCCCTCGTGCGCAGGGGTCTTCGGTTGCAGCGGCGCGACGCCCTAGACACCGTGCTACCGGCGGCGGAGCTTGGGTGCCGAGGTGGCGGCCTCGGGGTTCTTCGCCGAGTTCGGCGGCCATGGGGGCGGTGCGGGCTGCACCACGGCCGGAGCAACGACGGCAGTCCCGTGCGGGCAAGATCTGGGCTTGTAGGGCCCAATCTGGGCCTGTAGGGCCTGAGTGCTCGAGGTGGCGTGAGAGGTGGTTGGCACGGTGATCTGTAGCATGGACGGCGTCGTGTTGCTCCACTGGTGGCGGGCTGCCGGTCCGCCGCGGTAGGGAAGGCTTGGCTGGGCCAAGTCAGGCTCGAAAGCGACAGTTCGGCCATGGCGGTGCAGCATAGGCTGGGGGAGCGTGGGTGCTATTTGGTACGGCGTGCTCCTGCTAGCGAGGAAGCCGGGGCAGCGGCCCCAGAATCAGCTTCAACGTGTGTGGCGGCTGCGGCGGCTGCATTATTAGGGTTGTGTAGAGGATCTCCATGGGGTCGGCAAGGATGTCGGATTCCATGGATCTGAAGCGGGTTTTGCCCTCGGGGTCAAGTACCTCGACGGGAGATGCATTAGGGATTGGTGATAGGCGACGGAGCCACGGTACTCGGCTTGCTGCTTCCTAGCCTAGGCCCCCACGTGAGGTTTGGCGGTCGAGATTGTGCTCCGGGTCAAAACATTGTACTTCGGTGCCGATGATGGCGGTGCCCTAGGGTGTCGTTCTCCTTATTGATCGTGTCGTTTGGGAGCTACGATCCTCTACCGACGTGAGTGCCTGAAGTCTCTCCAGGTGAAAACCTATGCTCTCCGGAGCGAGCGGCGGCGACGCACACACGTCGTTACTTTGTTGGAGGCGCCGCCTTGGAGAATCTCAGCCTCGCGCTGCGAAGGGTCTGCGGTTGCCGTGTGCGGTGGTTCCATGGTCCTGGTGGTGGATGCCGGAGCGGCGGCTCCAGACGGTGGAAGTGCTCCGAGGCGGTGGCCTCGGGAAGCGTGGCTGCCATGGCCCTACGAGGTGGGGTCTTGGTGTTGCCCCGCAGGGGTGACGAACTAGTGACACGAGGGTGGCTGGTTTGTTAGCCTTTTCATTTCTCTTCTTTTTCTTCCTTTTTGCCTAATGCGAGCATGTACATATTCTACCTATTGAGTGGGCGGAAACGATAACCCTTTGGGATCTCATGTTACGTGTTTATATAGGGTAGAAAGAGCCTCTACCGTGGCATATACATGTAGAGATACATCGTATAGGAGTGGTGTACTACACCATATCCATACGTGTACAACTTGTCTAACAACCCCCTTAATCCAAACTTCTCTGGAGATTTAGATTACGCCTAAACTCATGTAAATTTACAACTGGAAGTGATTTGGTAAAGCCATGAACTATTTGATCCTTGCTTGATATAAACCTGATCTCTAACTGTTTATTAGCCACTCGTTCACGAACAAAGTGCAAGTCAATATCAATATGTTTTATGCGAGCATGGAATACTGGATTTGCAGATAAATAGCTAGCACCTAGATTGTCACACCAAAGGCATGGTCTTTCCTGTAACTGAACACCAAGCTCTCTGAGAAGGGCTTCAACCCAAATGAGCTCAGTAGTAGCATTGGCAAGGGACTTATATTCAGCTTCAGTGCTGGATCTAGAGACAGTGGGTTGTTTGCGAGAGCTCCATGATACCAGATTTGGTCCAACAAATATAGCAAAACCTCTTGTGGAACATCTGTCATCTAGACAACCAGGCCAATCTGCATCTGAAAAAGCACTCAACAAAGTATAGGTAGATTTCTGAAAGGTAATAGCGAGATTGATAGTATCAACAACATATCTTAAGATCCTTTTTACTACAGTCTAATGACTGGTGGTAGGAGCATGGAGATATTGGCAAACCTTGTTGACCGAGAATGACAAATTTGGACGGGTCAAGGTGAGATACTGTAGTGCTCCAACAATATTGCGATAGCGTGTGCTGTCTTCTGTACCAAGTGGCTCTCCCCCGGTCAGTGGCAGCTTGTTAATCGAGGACAAAGGTGTGGGTGTAGCTTTGCAACCATTCATACTGACTTTTGCAAGGAGATCAGATGCATATTTCTCTTGAGTCAAAATAATACCATTGGGATGTTTCTTTACCTCAATACCAAGAAAGAAGTGTAAATGTCCAAGTTCTTTGATGGCAAAAGGAACGTTGAGATCCTTGAGCAATGCCGAAATAGCTGTATCTGAGGAGCTGGTAACAATGA